>OY743226.1:10965297-11565297 GCA_963555765.1 Orthonevra nobilis | reverse complement strand
GTTACCTCCAGCCAGCTAGCCACTCGCCCCCACTGCAGCCAGCTACCCACCAACTGGCTACCGCCAGCTACCCAGGAATTGTTTACCTCCAGCGAGCAAGCCACTCGCCCCCACTGCAGCCAGCTACCCACCAACTGGCTACCGCCAGCTACCCAGCAATTGGTAACCTCCAGCCAGCTAGCTACTCGCCCCCACTGCAGCCAGCTACCCACCAACTGGCTACCGCCAGCTACCCAGCAATTGGTAACCTCCAGCCAGCTAGCCCCTCGCCCCCCTGCAGCCAGCTACCCACCAACTGGCTACCACCAGCTACCCAGCAATTGGTTACCTCCAGCCAGCTAGCCACTCGCCCCCACTGCAGCCAGCTACCCACCAACTGGCTACCGCCAGCTACCCAGCAATTAGTAACCTCCAGCCAGCTAGCCACTCGCCCCCACTCAAGCCTGCTACCCACCAACTGGCTACCGCCAGCTACCCAGCAGTTGGTTACCTCCAGCCAGCTAGCTACTCGCCCCCACTGCAGCCAGCTACCCACCAACTGGCTACCGCCAGCTACCCAGCAACTGGTTACCTCCAGCCAGCTAGCTACCTGCCCCCACTGCAGCCAGATACCCAGCAACTGGCTACCGCCAGCTACCCACCAACTGGCTACAGCCAGCTGCCCAACAACTGGTTACCTCCAGCCAGCTAGCTATCTGCCCCCACTGCAGCTAGCTACCCACCAACAGCTTCCCAGCAACTGGTTACCTCCAGCCAGCTAGCTACCTGCCCCCATTGCAGCCAGCTACCTACCAACTGGCTACCGCCAGCTACCCACCAACTAGCTACCACCAGCTACCCACCAACTGGTTACCTCCAGCCAGCTAGCTACTCGCCCCCACTGCAGCCAGCTACCCACCAACTGGCTACCGCCAGCTACCAATCAACTGGCTACCGCCAGCTCCCCAGGAATTTTTTACCTCCAGCCAGCAAGCCACTCGCCCCCACTGCAGCCAGCTACCCACCAACTGGCTACCACCAGCTACCCAGCAAACGTCCAGCCAGCTGGCTACCTGCCCCCACTGCAACCAGCTACCCACCAACTGATTACCTCCAGCCAGCTAGCTACTCGCCCCCTCTGCAGTCAGCTACCCACAAACTGGCTACCGCCAGCTACTCAGCAATTGTTTACCTCCAGCCAGCTAGCTCCTCGCCCCCACTGCAGCCAGCTACCCACCAACTGGCTACCGCCAGCTACCCACCAACTGGCTACCGCCAGCTACGCAGCAACTGGTTACCTCCAGCCAGCTAGCCACTCGCCCCCACTGCAGCCAGCTACCCACCAACTGGCTACCGCCAGCTACTCAGCAATTGTTTACCTCCAGCCAGCTAGCCACTCGCCCCCACTGCAGCCAGCTACCCACCAACTTACCGCCAGCTACCCACCAACTGGCTACCGCCAGCTACCCAGCAATTGGTTACCTCCAGCCAGCTAGCTACCCACCAACTGGCTAACGCCAGCTACCCAGCAATTGGTAACCTCCAGCCAGCTAGCTACTCGCCCCCACTGCAGCCAGCTACCCACCAACTGGCCACCGCCAGCTACCCAGCAATTGGTAACCTCCAGCCAGCTAGCCACTCGCCCCCACTGCAGCCAGCTACCCACCAACTGGCTACCGCCAGCTACCAAGCAATTGTTTACCTCCAGCCAGCTAGCCACTCGCCCCCACTACAGCCAGCTACCCACCAACTGGCTACCGCCAGCTACCCAGCAATTGGTTACCTCCAGCCAGCTAGCCACTGGCCCCCACTGCAGCCAGCTACCCACCAACTGGCTAACGCCAGCTACCCAGCAATTGGTTACCTCCAGCCAGCTAGCCACTCGCCCCCACTGCTGCCAGCTACCCACCAACTGGCTACCGCCAGCTACCCAGCAATTGGTAACCTCCAGCCAGCTAGCCACTCGCCCCCCTGCAGCCAGCTACCCACCAACTGGCTACCACCAGCTACCCAGCAATTGGTTACCTCCAGCCAGCTAGCCACTCGCCCCCACTGCAGCCAGCTACCCACCAACTGGCTACCGCCAGCTACCCAGGAATTGTTTACCTCCAGCGAGCAAGCCACTCGCCCCCACTGCAGCCAGCTACCCACCAACTGGCTACCGCCAGCTACCCAGCAATTGGTAACCTCCAGCCAGCTAGCTACTCGCCCCCACTGCAGCCAGCTACCCACCAGCTGGCTACCGCCAGCTACCCAGCAATTGGTAACCTCCAGCCAGCTAGCCACTCGCCCCCCTGCAGCCAGCTACCCACCAACTGGCTACCACCAGCTACCCAGCAATTGGTTACCTCCAGCCAGCTAGCCACTCGCCCCCACTGCAGCCAGCTACCCACCAACTGGCTACCGCCAGCTACCCAGCAATTAGTAACCTCCAGCCAGCTAGCCACTCGCCCCCACTCAAGCCTGCTACCCACCAACTGGCTACCGCCAGCTACCCAGCAGTTGGTTACCTCCAGCCAGCTAGCTACCTGCCCCCATTGCAGCCAGCTACCCACCAACTGGCTACCGCCAGCTACCCACCAACTAGCTACCACCAGCTACCCACCAACTGTTTACCTCCAGCCAGCTAGCTACTCGCCCCCACTGCAGCCAGCTACCCACCAACTGGCTACCGCCAGCTACCAATCAACTGGCTACCGCCAGCTACCCAGGAATTGTTTACCTCCAGCCAGCAAGCCACTCGCCCCCACTGCAGCCAGCTACCCACCAACTGGCTACCACCAGCTACCCAGCAAACGTCCAGCCAGCTGGCTACCTGCCCCCACTGCAACCAGCTACCCACCAACTGATTACCTCCAGCCAGCTAGCTACTCGCCCACTCTGCAGTCAGCTACCCACAAACTGGCTACCGCCAGCTACTCAACAATTGTTTACCTCCAGCCAGCTAGCTCCTCGCCCCCACTGCAGCCAGCTACCCACCAACTGGCTACCGCCAGCTACGCAGCAACTGGTTACCTCCAGCCAGCTAGCCACTCGCCCCCACTGCAGCCAGCTACCCACCAACTGGCTACCGCCAGCTACTCAGCAATTGTTTACCTCCAGCCAGCTAGCCACTCGCCCCCACTGCAGCCAGCTACCCACCAACTGGCTACCGCCAGCTACCCACCAACTGGCTACCGCCAGCTACCCAGCAATTGGTTACCTCCAGCCAGCTAGCTACTCGCCCCCACTGCAGCCAGCTACCCACCAACTGGCTACCGCCAGCTACCAAGCAATTGTTTACCTCCAGCCAGCTAGCCACTCGCCCCCACTACAGCCAGCTACCCACCAACTGGCTACCGCCAGCTACCCAGCAATTGGTAACCTCCAGCCAGCTAGCCACTCGCCCCCACTGCAGCCAGCTACCCACCAACTGGCTACCGCCAGCTACCCACCAACTGGCTACCGCCAGCCAGCTAGCCACTCGCCCCCACTGCAGCCAGCTACCCACCAACTGGCTACCGCCAGCTACCCACCAACTGGTTACCTCCAGCCAGCTAGCCACTGGCCCCCACTGCAGCCAGCTACCCACCAACTGGCTAACGCCAGCTACCCAGCAATTGGTAACCTCCAGCCAGCTAGCCATTCGCCCCCACTGCAGCCAGCTACCCACCAACTGGCTACCGCCAACTACCCAGCAATTGGTTACCTCCAGCCAGCTAGCCACTGGCCCCCACTGCAGCCAGCTACCCACCAACTGGCTAACGCCAGCTACCCAGCAATTGGTTACCTCCAGCCAGCTAGCCACTCGCCCCCACTGCTGCCAGCTACCCACCAACTGGCTACCGCCAGCTACCCAGCAACTGGTTACCTCCAGCCAGCTAGCTACCTGTCACCACTGCAGCCAGATACCCATTTCAAGCTCACTCAAGCCAGCTACCCAGCAACTGGCTACCGCCAGCTACCCGCCAACTGGCTACAGCCAGCTACCCAACAACTGGTTACCTCCAGCCAGCTAGCTATCTGCCCCCACTGCAGCTAGCTACCCACCAACAGCTTCCCGGCAACTGGTTACCTCCAGCCAGCTAGCTACCTGCCCCCATTGCAGCCAGCTACCCACCAACTGGCTACCGCCAGCTACCCACCAACTAGCTACCACCAGCAACCCACCAACTGGTTACCTCCAGCCAGCTAGCTACTCGCCCCCACTGCAGCCAGCTATCCACCAACTGGCTACCGCCAGCTACCAACCAACTGGCTACCGCCAGCTACCCAGGAATTGTTTACCTCCAGCCAGCAAGCCACTCGCCCCCACTGCAGCCAGCTACCCACCAACTGGCTACCGCCAGCTACCCAGCAATTGGTAACCTCCAGCCAGCTAGCTACTCGCCCCCACTGCAGCCAGCTACCCACCAACTGGCTACCGCCAGCTACCCCAGCAATTGGTAACCTCCAGCCAGCTAGCCACTCGCCCCCCTGCAGCCAGCTACCCACCAACTGGCTACCACCAGCTACCCAGCAATTGGTTACCTCCAGCCAGCTAGCCACTCGCCCCCACTGCAGCCAGCTACCCACCAACTGGCTACCGCCAGCTACCCAGCAATTGGTTACCTCCAGCCAGCTAGCCACTCGCCCCCACTGCAGCCAGCTACCCACCAACTGGCTACCGCCAGCTACCCAGGAATTGTTTACCTCCAGCCAGCAAGCCACTCGCCCCCACTGCAGCAAGCTACCCACCAACTGGCTACCGCCAGCTACCCAGCAATTGGTAACCTCCAGCCAGCTAGCTACTCGCCCCCACTGCAGCCAGCTACCCACCAACTGGCAACCGCCAGCTACCCAGCAATTGGTAACCTCCAGCCAGCTAGCCACTCGCCCCCTGCAGCCAGCTACCCACCAACTGGCTACCACCAGCTACCCAGCAATTGGTTACCTCCAGCCAGCTAGCCACTCGCCCCCACTGCAGCCAGCTACCCACCAACTGGCTACCGCCAGCTACCCAGCAATTAGTAACCTCCAGCCAGCTAGCCACTCGCCCCCACTCAAGCCTGCTACCCACCAACTGGCTACCGCCAGCTACCCAGCAGTTGGTTACCTCCAGCCAGCTAGCTACTCGCCCCCACTGCAGCCAGCTACCCACCAACTGGCTACCGCCAGCTACCCAGCAACTGGTTACCTCCAGCCAGCTAGCTACCTGCCCCCACTGCAGCCAGATACCCAGCAACTGGCTACCGCCAGCTACCCACCAACTGGCTACAGCCAGCTACCCAACAACTGGTTACCTCCAGCCAGCTAGCTATCTGCCCCCACTGCAGCTAGCTACCCACCAACAGCTTCCCAGCAACTGGTTACCTCCAGCCAGCTAGCTACCTGCCCCCATTGCAGCCAGCTACCCACCAACTGGCTACCGCCAGCTACCCACCAACTAGCTACCACCAGCTACCCACCAACTGGTTACCTCCAGCCAGCTAGCTACTCGCCCCCACTGCAGCCAGCTACCCACCAACTGGCTACCGCCAGCTACCAATCAACTGGCTACCGCCAGCTACCCAGGAATTGTTTACCTCCAGCCAGCAAGCCACTCGCCCCCACTGCAGCCAGCTACCCACCAACTGGCTACCACCAGCTACCCAGCAAACGTCCAGCCAGCTGGCTACCTGCCCCCACTGCAACCAGCTACCCACCAACTGGCTACCGCCAGCTACCCAGCAGTTGGTTACCTCCAGCCAGCTAGCTACTCGCCCCCACTGCAGCCAGCTACCCACCAACTGGCTACCGCCAGCTACCCAGCAACTGGTTACCTCCAGCCAGCTAGCCACTCGCCCCCACTGCAGCCAGCTACCCATCAACTGGCTACCGCCAGCTACCCACCAACTGGCTACCGCCAGCTACCCAGCAATTGGTTACCGCCAGCCAGCTAGCTACTCGCCCCCACTGCAGCCAGCTAAACACCAACTGGCTAACGCCAGCTACCCAGCAATTGGTAACCTCCAGCCAGCTAGCCACTCGCCCCCACTGCAGCCAGCTACCCATCAACTGGCTACCGCCAGCTACCCAGCAATTGGTTACCGCCAGCCAGCTAGCTACTCGCCCCCACTGCAGCCAGCTACCCAGCAATTGGTAACCTCCAGCCAGCTAGCTACTCGCCCCCACTGCAGCCAGCTTCCCATCAACTGGCTACCGCCAGCTACACAACAATTGGTTACCTCCAGCCAGCTAACCACTCGCCCCCACTGCAGCCAGCTACCCACCAACTGGCTACCGCCAGCTACCCAGCAATTGGTAAACTCCAGCCAGCTAGCCACTCGCCCCCACTGCAGCCAGCTACCCACCAACTGGCTACCGCCAGCTACCCAGCAAATGGTAACCTCCAGCCAGCTAGCTACTCGCCCCCACTGCAGCCATCTTCCCACCAACTGGCTACCGCCAGCTACCCAGCAATTGGTAACCTCCAGCCAGCTAGCCACTCGCCCCCACTGCAGCCAGCTACCCATCAACTGGCTACCGCCAGCTACCCAGCAATTGGTTACCGCCAGCCAGCTAGCTACTCGCCCCCACTGCAGCCAGCTAAACACCAACTGGCTAACGCCAGCTACCCAGCAATTGGTAACCTCCAGCCAGCTAGCTACTCGCCCCCACTGCAGCCAGCTACCCACCAACTGGCTACCGCCAGCTACCCAGCAATTGGTAACCTCCAGCCAGCTAGCCACTCGCCCCCACTGCAGCCAGCTACCCACCAACTGGCTACCGCCAGCTACCCACCAACTGGCTACCGCCAGCTACCCAGCAATTGGTTACCTCCAGCCAGCTAGCCACTCGCCCCCGCCCTCGCTACCGCCAGCTACCCAGCAATTGGTAACCTCCAGCCAGCTAGCCACTCGCCCCCACTGCAGCCAGCTACCCACCAACTGGCTACCTCCAGCTACCCAGCAATTGGTTACCTCCAGTCAGCTAGCTACTCGCCCCCACTGCAGCCAGCTACCCACCAACTGGCTAACGCCAGCTACCCACCAATTGGTAACCTCCAGCCAGCTAGCTACTCGCCCCAACTGCAGCCAGCTACCCACCAACTGGCTACCGCCAGCTACCCACCAACTGGCTACCGCCAGCTACCCAGCAATTGGTTACCTCCAGCCAGCTAGCCACTCGCCCCCGCCCTCGCTACCGCCAGCTACCCAGCAATTGGTAACCTCCAGCCAGCTAGCCACTCGCCCCCACTGCAGCCAGCTACCCACCAACTGGCTACCGCCAGCTACCCAGCAATTGGTAACCTCCAGCCAGCTAGCTACTCGCCCCCACTGCAGCCAGCTACCCACCAACTGGCTAACGCCAGCTACCCACCAACTGGCTAACGCCAGCTACCCAGCAATTGGTTACCTCCAGCCAGCTAGCTACTCGCCCCCACTGCAGCCAGCTACCCACCAACTGGCTAACGCCAGCTACCCAGCAATTGGTAACCTCCAGCCAGCTAGCTACTCTCCCCCACTGCAGCCAGCTACCCACCAACTGGCTAACGCCAGCTACCCACCAACTGGCTAACGCCAGCTACCCAGCAATTGGTTACCTCCAGCCAGCTAGCTACTCGCCCCCACTGCAGCCAGCTACCCACCAACTGGCTAACGCCAGCTACCCACCAACTGGCTACCGCCAGCTACCCAGCAATTGGTTACCTCCAGCCAGCTAGCTACTCGCCCCCACTGCAGCCAGCTACCCACCAACTGGCTAACGCCAGCTACCCAGCAATTGGTAACCTCCAGCCAGCTAGCTACTCGCCCCCACTGCAGCAAGCTACCCACCAACTGGCTAACGCCAGCTACCCACCAACTGGCTACCGCCAGCTACCCAGCAATTGGTTACCTCCAGCCAGCTAGCTACTCGCCCCCACTGCAGCCAGCTACCCACCAACTGGCTAACGCCAGCTACCCAGCAATTGGTAACCTCCAGCCAGCTAGCTACTCTCCCCCACTGCAGCCAGCTACCCACCAACTGGCTAACGCCAGCTACCCACCAACTGGCTACCGCCAGCTACCCAGCAATTGGTTACCTCCAGCCAGCTAGCTACTCGCCCCCACTGCAGCCAGCTACCCACCAACTGGCTAACGCCAGCTACCCACCAACTGGCTACCGCCAGCTACCCAGCAATTGGTTACCTCCAGCCAGCTAGCTACTCGCCCCCACTGCAGCCAGCTACCCACCAACTGGCTAACGCCAGCTACCCAGCAATTGGTTACCTCCAGTCAGCTAGCTACTCGCCCCCACTGCAGCCAGCTACCCACCAACTGGCTAACGCCAGCTACCCAGCAATTGGTAACCTCCAGCCAGCTAGCTACTCGCCCCCACTGCAGCCAGCTACCCACCAACTGGCTAACGCCAGCTACCCACCAACTGGCTACCGCCAGCTACCCAGCAATTGGTTACCTCCAGCCAGCTAGCTTCTCGCCCCCACTGCAGCCAGCTACCCACCAACTGGCTACCGCCAGCTACCCAGCAATTGGTTACCTCCAGCCAGCTAGCCACTCGCCCCCACTGCAGCCAGCTACCCACCAACTGGCTAACGCCAGCTACCCAGCAATTGGTAACCTCCAGCCAGCTAGCTACTCGCCCCCACTGCAGCCAGCTACCCACCAACTGGCTAACGCCAGCTACCCACCAACTGGTTACCTCCAGCCAGCTAGCAACCTGCCCCCACTGCTTGGGCCATGTCTAATCAGAACAAAATCGAGTTTGTTAAATGTGTTTAGATTTTTAGGGCTGGAAAGAATAACTATAAAAGCTTAAAGGCAAATGAGAGAGAGAGAGGGAAAGTGGATTTTGGTTGGGATCGATGTAACCTTTTTGATTATGGGTCAGTTAAACGTTCCTAAAATTGCTGGGGGTTTTAACCACGAGGCGAAAATTTGTACAAACAAAATTGTGTGCACAAAATGTGGTGAAAACCATGAAACGAAGATCGATGTAAATCCTGATTGTAGAAGTCACGCATGTGAAGTGTTTTTTAGAAAGAAGTGGAATTGGAAAAGAAAAGAATATCCTGCTAGCCACTTATACCCCCAAAGCTCAATCTTATCTATTTAAACATCTGCGATTTAACTAACAATTTGGACGAGTTACGAAATTTGGCCATTAATAAGAATTTCGATATTTTATTCTGTCCGAAACCAATGTAACCAAAGATAAACAGTGAGTAACAAATATATTTGCACACCCAATTCCTTTAAAATCCCAGAAACACGCTATAAAAAAATGCAGACAGAAAATGCGCAAACTCCAAGACCAATTCTTCTATTGATAAATGTAAGTGAAGAAAGACCAATTCGGCTATAACAATGTGTCCCACAGTGAGTGAAACTCCCGCGAAAAAATAATTCCCTGGCGCGATAGTATTAAAAGCTACATAGGAATAGTAAATTCTGTAGGATAGCGCTAACGAGAGACTGGATCAACCGGAAATAAACTTCGTTCTGGAAGACCAAAAAGGCTGACCGTGCGAGACAGACGTTCATCAGTGCACGAGGACTAGTCCCACATGTTGCAACAACATCAGGAAGAACAGTTAATCCACAAACCATTCGCAACGTGTTGTTTTCGGCGAACATCTATGGGAGATCAGCTAGAAAGAAAACCCTTTTTATCCGAGCAAAATAGACAAAAGCGCTTAGCATTAGAATTTTCGAGAACTGTTTTGTTATCCGATGAAAGCAAATTTAATCTGTTTGGCTCGGAATGAAGTTTTTTCTCTTCTTTTTTCCTTCAGAAAATTAACTGTGCAAATACTTTTTTGAATATTAATATGACACTGATTTTGAAATTTGGACCTTTTCTTTCTACATTTTCTGATATACAACACGTTCCTGTATCTTCAAAGGAAAATATAAAAATACTTTTTTTACTCACTGTAGACGACAGTGATAACTCATGCTATCAGTAAGCAACATAGAACGTAGTTACAAACAACAATCGCATCCAGGCTCAAGTCGATAAAGATATGAATATAAGTGATCATGAAACTATAACAATTGACCTCGATATTAAAGAGAAGTTAAAGAGTGTTATATGTTCTATTCGGAGGCTTAAATAAAATTAACGCGAATTGCAGAATAATCAAATAATATCATGGCCTTATTTAGAGTTAAAAAAAATACGTAATTGCATTTGTAAAAACTAAATTTTAAACTTATCAAAACACTTGCTTGATATTTTTATGTTAATTAATATCTATTTTATAAAATGTAGGAATTTATTTTAATTGCTACTATATTCTGAATAAATTTTTATAAAACATACAAACCTCCAGCTAGCAACTGACTACCTTCACAGTCAGTTAACTACTGACTACCTTCACAGCCAGCAAGCAACTGACTACCTCCACAGCCAACTAGCAACTGACTCCCTCCACAGCCAGTAAACAACTGCCAACTTCCAGCTAGCAACTGACTAGCTTCACAATCAGTTAACAACTGATTTCCTTCGCAGCCAGCTAGCATTTGACTACCTTCACACCCAGCTAACAACTGCTAACCCTCAGCTAGCAACTGACTAGCTTCACAATCAGTTAACAACTGACTTCCTTCACAGCCAGTTAACAACTGACTACCTTCACAGCCAGCTAGCATTTGACTACCTTCACACCCAGCTAACAACTGCTAACCCTCAGCTAACAACTGACTACCTTCACAGTCAGTTAACAACTGACTTCCTTCACAGCCAGCTAGCAACTGACTACCTTCACAGCCAGTTAACAACTGAATACCTCCACAGCCAGCAAGCAACTGAATACGTTGACAGCCAACCAGCAACTGACTCCCTCCACAGACAGTTAACAACTGACTTCCTCCACAGCCAGCTAGCAACTGACTACCTTCACAGCCAGTTAACAACTGACTACCTCCACAGCCAGCAAGAAACTGAATACGTCGATAGCCAACTAGCAACTGACTCCCTCCACAGACAGTTAACAACTGACTACCTCCAGCTGGCAACTGACTCCCTGCTCAGACAGTTAACAACTGACTCCCTCCTCACACAGTTAACAACTGACTACCTCCACAGCCAACTAGCAACTGACTACCTCCACAGCCAACTAGCAACTGACACCCTCCACAGCCAGTTCACACTTGACTACCTCCACAGCCAACTAGCAACTGACTTCATCCACAGCCAGTTAACAACTGACTACCTCCATAGCCAACTAGCAACTGACTCCCTCCACAGACAGTTAACAACTGACTCCCTCCACAGCCAACTAACATCTGACCCCTCCACAGCCAGCTAGCAACTGACTACCTCCACAGCCAACTAGCAACTGCATCCCTCCACAGACAGTTAACAACTGACTACCTCCAGCTGGCAACTGACTACCTACAGCTGGCAACTGACTACCTTCACAGCAAGTTTACAACTGACTACCTCCACAGCCAACTAGCAACTGACCCCTCCACAGATAGTTAACAACTGACTACCTCTAGCTGGCAACTGACTAACTCCACAACCAGTTAACAACTGACTTCCTTCACAGCCAGCTAGCAACTGACTACCTTCGCAGCCAGTTAACAACTGACTACCTCCACAGCCAGCAAGCAACTGAATACGTCGACAGCCAACTAGCAACGGACTCCCTCCACATACAGTTAACAACTGACTACCTCACAGCAAGCTGGCAACTGACTTCCTCCACAGCCAGTTAGCAACTGCCAACCTCCAGCTAGCAACTGACTACTTTCACAGTCAGTTAGCACCAGCCAACCTCCAGCTAGCAACTGACTCGCTCCACAGTCAGTTAACATCTGACTACCTTCACAGCCAGCAAGAAACTGACTACCTCCATAGCCAGCTAGCAACTGACTCTCTCCACAGCCTGTTAACAACTGACTACATCCACAGCCAGCTAACAACTGATTACCTTCACAGCCAACTAGCAACTGCCAACCTCCAGCTAGCAACTGACTACCTCCACAGCCAGTTAGCAACTGCCAACCTCCAGCTAGCAACTGACTCCCTCCACAGTCAGTTAACATCTGACTACCTCCAAATCCAGCGAGCAACTGACTCCCTCCACAGCATGTTAACAACTGACTACCTCACAGCAAGCTAGCAACTGACTTCCTCCACAGCCAGTTAGCAACTTCCATCCTCCAGCTAGCAACTGACTACCTCCACAGCCAGTTAGCACCAGCCAACCTCCTGCTAGCAACTGACTTCCTCCACACTCAGTTAGCATCTGACTACCTTCTCAGCTAGCAAGAAACTGACTACCTCCACAGCCAGCTAGCAACTGACTCTCTCCAACTCCTGTTAACAACTGACTACATCCACAGCCAGCTAACAACTGATTACCTTCACAGCAAGCTAGCAACTGACTTCCTCCACAGCCAGTTAGCAACTTCCATCCTCCAGCTAGCAACTGACTACCTCCACAGCCAGTTAGCACCAGCCAACCTCCTGCTAGCAACTGACTTCCTCCACACTCAGTTAGCATCTGACTACCTTCTCAGCTAGCAAGAAACTGACTACCTCCACAGCCAGCTAGCAACTGACTCTCTCCAACTCCTGTTAACAACTGACTACATCCACAGCCAGCTAGCAACTAACTCCCTCCACAGCCTGTTAACAACTGACTACCTCCACAGTCAGATAACAACTGCCAACCTCAAGCTAGCAACTGACTCCTTCCACAGTCAGTTAACATCTGACTACCTCACAGCAAGCTGGCAACTGACTTCCTCCACAGCCAGTTAGCAACTGCCAACCTCCAGCTAGCAACTGACTACTTTCACAGTCAGTTAGCACCAGCCAACCTCCTGCTAGCAACTGACTCCCTCCACACTCAGTTAGCATCTGACTACCTTCTCAGCTAGCAAGAAACTGACTACCTCCACAGCCAGCTAGCAACTGACTCTCTCCAACTCCTGTTAACAACTGACTACATCCACAGCCAGCTAACAACTGATTACCTTCACAGCCAACTAGCAACTGCCAACCTCCAGCTCGCAACTGACTTCCTCCACAACCAGTTAACAACTGACTTCCTTCACAGCCAGCTAGCAACTGACTACCTTCGCAGCCAGTTAACAACTGACTACCTCCACAGCCAGCAAGCAACTGAATACGTCGACAGCCAACTAGCAACGGACTCCCTCCACATACAGTTAACAACTGACTACCTCACAGCAAGCTGGCAACTGACTTCCTCCACAGCCAGTTAGCAACTGCCAACCTCCAGCTAGCAACTGACTACTTTCACAGTCAGTTAGCACCAGCCAACCTCCTGCTAGCAACTGACTCCCTCCACACTCAGTTAGCATCTGACTACCTTCTCAGCTAGCAAGAAACTGACTACCTCCACAGCCAGCTAGCAACTGACTCTCTCCAACTCCTGTTAACAACTGACTACATCCACAGCCAGCTAACAACTGATTACCTTCACAGCCAACTAGCAACTGCCAACCTCCAGCTCGCAACTGACTGCCTCCACAGCCAGTTAACATCTGACTACCTTCACAACCAGCAAGAAACTGACTACCTCCACAGCCAGCTAGCAACTGACTCCCTCCACAGACAGTTAACAACTGACTTCCTCCACAGCCAGCTAGCAACTGACTACATCCACAGCCAGCTAGCAACTAACTCCCTCCACAGCCTGTTAACAACTGACTACCTCCACAGTCAGATTAACAACTGCCAACCTCAAGCTAGCAACTGACTCCTTCCACAGTCAGTAAACATCTGACTACCTTCACAGCCAGCAAGAACTGACTACCTCGACAGCCAACTAGCAATTGACTCCCTCGACGGACAGTTAAAAACTGACTACCTCCACAGTCAGATTAACAACTGCCAACCTCAAGCTAGCAACTGACTCCTTCCACAGTCAGTTAACAACTGACTACATCCACAGCCATTAACAACTGATTACCTTCACAGCCAATTAGCAACTGCCAACCTCCAGCCAGCCACTAACTGCCTCCATAGACAGTTCACAACTGAACCCCCTCCACAGCCATTTCAGCACTGACTACCTTTACAGCCAGCTAGCCACCAGCTCCCACTGCAGCCAACTAGCAACTCGCTACCGCCAGCTGCCCAGCAACTGGTTACCTCCAGCCAGCTAGCTACCTGCCCCCATTGCAGCCAGCCACCGCCATCTACCCACCAACTGGTTAACCCCCACTGCAGCCAGCTACCCACCAACTGGCTACCGCCAGCTACCCAGCAACTGAATACCTCCAGCCAGCTAGCTTCCTGCCCCCAATACAGCCAGCTAGCCACCAACTGGCTATTGGTTACCTCCAGCCAGCTAGCCACTCGCCCCCATTGCAGCCAGCTACCAACCAACTAGCTATCGCCAGCTACCCAGCAACTGGCTACCTCCAGCGAGCTGGCTACCTGCCCCCATTGCAGCCAGCTACCCACCAACTGGCTACAGCCAGCTACCCAGCAATTGGTTACCTCCAGCCAGCTAGCACCTGGCCCCCACTGCAGCCAGCTACCCACCAACTGGCTACCGCCAGCTACCCAGCAATTGGTTACCTCCAGCCAGCTAGCCACTCGCCCCCACTGCAGCCAGCTACCCACCAACTGGCTACCGCCAGCTACCCAGCAATTGGTTACCTCCAGCCAGCTAGCCACTCGCCCCCGCCCTCGCTACCGCCAGCTACCCAGCAATTGGTAACCTCCAGCCAGCTAGCCACTCGCCCCCACTGCAGCCAGCTACCCACCAACTGGCTACCGCCAGCTACCCAGCAATTGGTAACCTCCAGCCAGCTAGCTACTCGCCCCCACTGCAGCCAGCTACCCACCAACTGGCTACCGCCAGCTACCCAGCAATTGGTAACCTCCAGCCAGCTAGCCACTCGCCCCCCTGCAGCCAGCTACCCACCAAGTGGCTACCGCCAGCTACCCAGCAATTGGTTACCTCCAGCCAGCTAGCCACTCGCCCCCACTGCTGCCAGCTACCCACCAACTGGCTACCGCCAGCTACCCAGCAACTGGTTACCTCCAGCCAGCTAGCTACCTGCCCCCACTGCAGCCAGATACCCATTTCAAGCTCACTCAAGCCAGCTACCCAGCAACTGGCTACCGCCAGCTACCCACAAACTGGCTACAGCCAGCTACCCAACAACTGGTTACCTCCAGCCAGCTAGCTATCTGCCCCCACTGCAGCTAGCTACCCACCAACAGCTTCCCAGCAACTGGTTACCTCCAGCCAGCTAGCTACCTGCCCCCATTGCAGCCAGCTACCCACCAACTGGCTACCGCCAGCTACCCACCAACTAGCTACCACCAGCTACCCACCAACTGGTTACCTCCAGCCAGCTAGCTACTCGCCCCCACTGCAGCCAGCTACCCACCAACTGGCTACCGCCAGCTACCCAGGAATTGTTTACCTCCAGCCAGCAAGCCACTCGCCCCCACTGCAGCCAGCTACCCACCAACTGGGTACCACCAGCTACCCAGCAAACGTCCAGCCAGCTGGCTACCTGCCCCCACTGCAACCAGCTACCCACCAACTGGCTACCGCCAGCTACCCAGCAACTGGTTACCTCCAGCCAGCTAGCTACCTGCCCCCACTGCAGCCAGATACCCATTTCAAGCTCACTCAAGCCAGCTACCCAGCAACTGGCTACCGCCAGCTACCCACAAACTGGCTACAGCCAGCTACCCAACAACTGGTTACCTCCAGCCAGCTAGCTATCTGCCCCCACTGCAGCTAGCTACCCACCAACAGCTTCCCAGCAACTGGTTACCTCCAGCCAGCTAGCTACCTGCCCCCATTGCAGCCAGCTACCCACCAACTGGCTACCGCCAGCTACCCACCAACTAGCTACCACCAGCTACCCACCAACTGGTTACCTCCAGCCAGCTAGCTACTCGCCCCCACTGCAGCCAGCTACCCACCAACTGGCTACCGCCAGCTACCCAGGAATTGTTTACCTCCAGCCAGCAAGCCACTCGCCCCCACTGCAGCCAGCTACCCACCAACTGGGTACCACCAGCTACCCAGCAAACGTCCAGCCAGCTAGCCACTCGCTCCCACTGCAGCCAGCTACCCACCAACTGGCTACCGCCAGCTACCCAGCAATTGTTTACCTCCAGCCAGCTAGCCACTCGCCCCCACTGCAGCCAGCTACCCACCAACTGGCTACCGCCAGCTACCCAGCAATTGGTAACCTCCAGCCAGCTAGCCACTCGCCCCCACTGCAGCCAGCTACCCACCAACTGGCTACCGCCAGCTACCCACCAACTGGCTACCGCCAGCCAGCTAGCCACTCGCCCCCACTACAGCCAGCTACCCACCAACTGGCTACCGCCAGCTACTCAGCAATTGGTTACCTCCAGCCAGCTAGCCACTGGCCCCCACTGCAGCCAGCTACCCACCAACTGGCTAACGCCAGCTACCCAGCAATTGGTAACCTCCAGCCAGCTAGCCACTCGCCCCCACTGCAGCCAGCTACCCACCAACTGGCTACCGCCAGCTACCCAGCAATTGGTTACCTCCAGCCAGCTAGCCACTCGCCCCCACTGCAGCCAGCTACACACCAACTGGCTAACGCCAGCTACCCAGCAACTGGTAACCTCCAGCCAGCTAGCCACTCGCCCCCACTGCAGCCAGCTATCCACCAACTGGCTACCGCCAGTTACCCAGCAATTGGTTACCTCCAGTCAGCTAGCTACTCGCCCCCACTGCAGCCAGCTACCCACCAACTGGCTACCGCCAGCTACCCAGCAATTGGTAACCTCCAGCCAGCTAGCTACTCGCCCCCACTGCAGCCAGCTACCCACCAACTGGCTAACGCCAGCTACCCAGCAATTGGTAACCTCCAGCCAGCTAGCTACTCGCCCCCACTGCAGCCAGCTACCCACCAACTGGCTAACGCCAGCTACCCACCAACTGGCTAACGCCAGCTACCCACCAACTGGCTACCGCCATCTACCCAGCAATTGGTTACCTCCAGCCAGCTAGCTACTCGCCCCCACTGCAGCCAGCTACCCACCAACTGGCTAACCCCAGCTACCCAGCAATTGGTAACCTCCAGCCAGCTAGCTACTCGCCCCCACTGCAGCCAGCTACCGCCATCTACCCACCAACTGGTTAACCCCCACTGCAGCCAGCTACCCACCAACTGGCTACCGCCAGCTACCCAGCAATTGGTAACCTCCAGCCAGCTTGCCACTCGCCCCCCTGCAGCCAGCTACCCACCAACTGGCTACCGCCAGATACCCACCAACTGGCTACAGCCAGCTACCCAACAACTGGTTACCTCCAGCCAGCTAGCTATCTGCCCCCACTGCAGCTAGCTACCCACCAACAGCTTCCCAGCAACTGGTTACCTCCAGCCAGCTAGCTACCTGCCCCCATTGCAGCCAGCTACCCACCAACTGGCTACCGCCAGCTACCCACCAACTAGCTACCACCAGCTACCCACCAACTGGTTACCTCCAGCCAGCTAGCTACTCGCCCCCACTGCAGCCAGCTACCCACCAACTACCCACAAGCTACCCAGCAATTGGTTACCTCCAGCCAGCTAGCCACTCGCCCCCACTGCAGCCAGCTACACACCAACTGGCTAACGCCAGCTACCCAGCAATTGGTAGCCTCCAGCCAGCTAGCCACTCGCCCCCACTGCAGCCAGCTACCCACCAACTGGCTACCGCCAGCTACCCAGCAATTGGTTACCTCCAGTCAGCTAGCTACTCGCCCCCACTGCAGCCAGCTACCCACCAACTGGCTAATGCCAGCTACCCAGCAATTGGTAACCTCCAGCCAGCTAGCTACTCGCCCCCACTGCAGCCAGCTACCCACCAACTGGCTAACGCCAGCTACCCAGCAATTGGTAACCTCCAGCCAGCTAGCTACTCGCCCCCACTGCAGCCAGCTACCCACCAACTGGCTAACGCCAGCTACCCACCAACTGGCTACCGCCAGCTACCCAGCAATTGGTTACCTCCAGCCAGCTAGCTACTCGCCCCCACTGCAGCCAGCTACCCACCAACTGGCTAACGCCAGCTACCCAGCAATTGGTAACCTCCAGCCAGCTAGCTACTCGCCCCCACTGCAGCCAGCTACCGCCATCTACCCACCAACTGGTTAACCCCCACTGCAGCCAGCTACCCACCAACTGGCTACCGCCAGCTACCCAGCAATTGGTAACCTCCAGCCAGCTTGCCACTCGCCCCCCTGGAGCCAGCTACCCACCAACTGGCTACCGCCAGATACCCACCAACTGGCTACAGCCAGCTACCCAACAACTGGTTACCTCCAGCCAGCTAGCTATCTGCCCCCACTGCAGCTAGCTACCCACCAACAGCTTCCCAGCAACTGGTTACCTCCAGCCAGCTAGCTACCCGCCCCCATTGCAGCCAGCTACCCACCAACTGGCTACCGCCAGCTACCCACCAACTAGCTACCACCAGCTACCCACCAACTGGTTACCTCCAGCCAGCTAGCTACTCGCCCCCACTGCAGCCAGCTACCCACCAACTGGCTACCGCCAGCTACCAATCAACTGGCTACCGCCAGCTACCCAGGAATTGTTTACCTCCAGCCAGCAAGCCACTCGCCCCCACTGCAGCCAGCTACCCACCAACTGGCTACCACAAGCTACCCAGCAAACGTCCAGCCAGCTGGCTACCTGCCCCCACTGCAACCAGCTACCCACCAACTGGCTACCGCCAGCTACCCAGCAACTGATTACCTCCAGCCAGCTAGCTACTCGCCCCCTCTGCACCCAGCTACCCACAAACTGGCTACCGCCAGCTACTCAGCAATTGTTTACCTCCAGCCAGCTAGCTCCTCGCCCCCACTGCAGCCAGCTACCCACCAACTGGCTACCGCCAGCTACCCACCAACTGGCTACCGCCAGCTACGCAGCAACTGGTTACCTCCAGCCAGCTAGCCACTCGCCCCCACTGCAGCCAGCTACCCACCAACTGGCTACCGCCAGCTACTCAGCAATTGTTTACCTCCAGCCAGCTAGCCACTCGCCCCCACTGCAGCCAGCTACCCACCAAATGGCTACCGCCAGCTACCCACCAACTGGCTACCGCCAGCTACCCAGCAATTGTTTACCTCCAGCCAGCTGGCTACTCGCCCCTACTGTAGCCAGCTACCCACCAACTGGCTAACGCCAGCTACCCAGCAATTGGTAACCTCCAGCCAGCTAGCTACTCGCCCCCACTGCAGCCAGCTACCCAGCAATTGGTAACCTCCAGCCAGCTAGCCACTCGCCCCCACTGCAGCCAGGTACCCACCAACTGGCTACCGCCAGCTACCCACCAATTGTTTACCTCCAGCCAGCTAGCCACTCGCCCCCACTGCAGCCAGCTACCCACCAACTGGCTACCGCCAGCTACCCAGCAATTGGTAACCTCCAGCCAGCTAGCCACTCGCCCCCACTGCAGCCAGCTACCCACCAACTGGCTACCGCCAGCTACCCACCAACTGGCTACCGCCAGCCAGCTAGCCACTCGCCCCCACTGCAGCCAGCTACCCACCAACTGGCTACCGCCAGCTACCCACCAACTGGCTACCGCCAGCAACCCAGCAATTGGTTACCTCCAGCCAGCTAGCCACTGGCCCCCACTGCAGCCAGCTACCCTCCAACTGGCTAACGCCAGCTACCCAGCAATTGGTAACCTCCAGCCAGCTAGCCACTCGCCCCCACTGCAGCCAGCTACCCACCAACTGGCTACCGCCAGCTACCCAGCAATTGGTTACCTCCAGCCAGCTACCCACCAACTGACTACCGCCAACTACCCAGCAATTGGTAACCTCCAGCCAGCTAGCCACTCGCCCCCACTGCAGCCAGCTACCCACCAACTGGGTACCGCCAGCTACCCAGCAATTGGTTACCTCCAGCCAGCTAGCCACTGGCCCCCACTGCAGCCAGCTACCCACCAACTGGCTACAGCCAGCTACCCAGCAATTGGTTACCTCCAGCCAGCTAGCCACTCGCCCCCACTGCAGCCAGCTACCCACCAACTGGCTACCGCCAGCTTCCCAGCAATTGGTTACCTCCAGCCAGATAGCCACTCGCCCCCGCCCTCGCTACCGCCAGCTACCCAGCAATTGGTAACCTCCAGCCAGCTAGCCACTCGCCCCCACTGCAGCCAGCTACCCACCAACTGGCTACCGCCAGCTACCCAGCAATTGGTTACCTCCAGCCAGCTAGCCACTTGCCCCCGCCATCGCTTCCGCCAGCTACCCAGCAATTGGTAACCTCCAGCCAGCTAGCCACTCGCCCCCACTGCAGCCAGCTACCCACCAACTGGCTACCGCCAGCTACCCCGCAATTGGTAACCTCCAGCCAGCTAGCTACTCGCCCCCACTGCAGCCAGCTACCCACCAACTGGCTACCACCAGCTACCTAGCAATTGGTTACCTCCAGCCAGCTAGCCACTCGCCCCCACTGCAGCCAGCTACCCACCAACTGGCTACCGCCAGCTACCCAGCAATTAGTAACCTCCAGCCAGCTAGCCACTCGCCCCCACTCAAGCCTGCTACCCACCAACTGGCTACCGCCAGCTACCCAGCAGTTGGTTACCTCCAGCCAGCTAGCTACTCGCCCCCACTGCAGCCAGCTCCCCACCAACTGGCTACCGCCAGCTACCCAGCAACTGGTTACCTCCAGCCAGCTAGCTACCTGCCCCCACTGCAGCCAGATACCCAGCAACTGGCTACCGCCAGCTAACCACCAACTGGCTACAGCCAGCTACCCAACAACTGGTTACCTCCAGCCAGCTAGCTATCTGCCCCCACTGCCAGCTAGCTACTCGCCCCCACTGCAGCCAGCTACCCACCAACTGGCTACCGCCAGCTACCAATCAACTGGCTACCGCCAGCTACCCAGGAATTGTTTACCTCCAGCCAGCAAGCCACTCGCCCCCACTGCAGCCAGCTACCCACCAACTGGCTACCACCAGCTACCCAGCAAACGTCCAGCCAGCTGGCTACCTGCCCCCACTGCAACCAGCTACCCACCAACTGGCTACCGCCAGCTACCCAGCAACTGATTACCTCCAGCCAGCTAGCTACTCGCCCCCTCTGCAGCCAGCTACCCACAAACTGGCTACCGCCAGCTACTCAGCAATTGTTTAACTCCAGCCAGCTAGCTCCTCGCCCCCACTGCAGCCAGCTACCCACCAACTGGCTACCGCCAGCTACCCACCAACTGGCTACCGAAAGCTACGCAGCAACTGGTTACCTCCAGCCAGCTAGCCACTCGCCCCCACTGCAGCCAGCTACCCACCAACTGGCTACCGCCAGCTACTCAGCAATTGTTTACCTCCAGCCAGCTAGCCACTCGCCCCCACTGCAGCCAGCTACCCACCAACTGGCTACCGCCAGCTACCCACCAACTGGCTACCGCCAGCTACCCAGCAATTGGTTACCTCCAGCCAGCTAGCCACTGGCCCCCACTGCAGCCAGCTACCCACCAACTGGCTAACGCCAGCTACCCAGCAATTGGTAACCTCCAGCCAGCTAGCCATTCGCCCCCACTGCAGCCAGCTACCCACCAACTGGCTACCGCCAGCTACCCAGCAATTGGTTACCTCCAGCCAGCTAGCCACTCGCCCCCGCCCTCGCTACCGCCAGCTACCCAGCAATTGGTAACCTCCAGCCAGCTAGCCACTCGCCCCCACTGCAGCCAGCTACCCACCAACTGGCTACCGCCAGCTACCCAGCAATTGGTTACCTCCAGCCAGCTAGCTACACGCCCCCACTGCAGCCAGCTACCCACCAACTGGCTACCGCCAACTACCCAGCAATTGGTAACCTCCAGCCAGCTAGCCACTCGCCCCCACTGCAGCCAGCTACCCACCAACTGGCTACCGCCAGCTACCCAGCAATTGGTTACCTCCAGCCAGCTAGCCACTGGCCCCCACTGCAGCCAGCTACCCACCAACTGGCTAACGCCAGCTACCCAGCAATTGGTAACCTCCAGCCAGCTAGCCACTCGCTCCCACTGCAGCCAGCTACCCACCAACTGGCTACCGCCAGCTACCCAGCAATTGGTTACCTCCAGCCAGCTAGCCACTCGCCCCCGCCCTCGCTACCGCCAGCTACCCAGCAATTGGTAACCTCCAGCCAGCTAGCCACTCGCCCCCACTGCAGCCAGCTACCCACCAACTGGCTACCGCCAGCTACCCAGCAATTGGTTACCTCCAGCCAGCTAGCCACTCGCCCCCACTGCAGCCAGCTACCCACCAACTGGCTACCGCCAGCTACCCAGCAAATGGTAACCTCCAGCCAGCTAGCTACTCGCCCCCACTGCAGCCAGCTACCCACCAACTGGCTACCGCCAGCTACCCAGCACTTGGTAACCTCCAGCTAGCTAGCCACTCGCCCCCACTGCAGCCAGCTACCCATCAACTGGCTACCGCCAGCTACCCACCAACTGGTTACCGCCAGCCAGCTAGCTACTCGCCCCCACTGCAGCCAGCTACCCACCAACTGGCTAACGCCAGCTACCCAGCAATTGGTAACCTCCAGCCAGCTAGCTACTCGCCCCCACTGCAGCCAGCTACCCACCAACTGGCTTCCGCCAGCTACCCAGCAATTGGTTACCTCCAGCCAGCTAGCCACTCGCCCCCGCCCTCGCTACCGCCAGCTACCCAGCAATTGGTAACCTCCAGCCAGCTAGCCACTCGCCCCCACTGCAGCCAGCTACCCACCAACTGGCTACCTCCAGCTACCCAGCAATTGGTTACCTCCAGTCAGCTAGCTACTCGCCCCCACTGCAGCCAGCTACCCACCAACTGGCTAACGCCAGCTACCCAGCAATTGGTAACCTCCAGCCAGCTAGCCACTCGCCCCCACTGCAGCCAGCTACCCAGCAACTGGCTACCGCCAGCTACCCAGCAATTGGTTACCTCCAGCCAGCTAGCCACTCGCCCCCACTGCAGCCAGCTACCCACCAACTGGCTACCGCCAGCTACCCAGCAATTGGTAACCTCCAGCCAGCTAGCCACTCGCCCCCACTGCAGCCAGCTACCCACCAACTGGCTACCGCCAGCTACCCAGCAATTGGTAACCTCCAGCCAGCTAGCCACTCGCCCCCACTGCAGCCAGCTACCCACCAATTGGCTACCGCCAGCTACCCAGCAATTGGTAACCTCCAGCCAGCTAGCCACTCGCCCCCACTGCAGCCAGCTACCCACCAATTGGCTACCGCCAGCTACCCAGCAATTGGTAACCTCCAGCCAGCTAGCCACTCGCCCCCACTGCAGCCAGCTACCCATCAACTGGCTACCGCCAGCTACCCACCAACTGGCTACCGCCAGCTACCCAGCAATTGGTTACCGCCAGCCAGCTAGCTACTCGCCCCCACTGCAGCCAGCTACCCACCAACTGGCTAACGCCAGCTACCCAGCAATTGGTAACCTCCAGCCAGCTAGCTACTCGCCCCCACTGCAGCCAGCTACCCTCCAACTGGCTACCGCTAGCTGCCCAGCAATTGGTAACCTCCAGCCAGCTAGCCACCCGCCCCCACTGCAGCCAGCTACCCACCAACTGGCTACCGCCAACTACCCAGCAATTGGTTACCTCCAGCCAGCTAGCCACTCGCCCCCGCCCTCGCTACCGCCAGCTACCCAGCAATTGGTAACCTCCAGCCAGCTAGCCACTCGCCCCCACTGCAGCCAGCTACCCACCAACTGGCTACCTCCAGCTACCCAGCAATTGGTTACCTCCAGTCAGCTAGCTACTCGCCCCCACTGCAGCCAGCTACCCACCAACTGGCTACCGCCAGCTACCCAGCAATTGGTAACCTCCAGCCAGCTAGCTACTCGCCCCCACTGCAGCCAGCTACCCACCAACTGGCTAACGCCAGCTACCCAGCAATTGGTTACCTCCAGCCAGCTAGCTACTCGCCCCCACTGCAGCCAGCTACCCACCAACTGGCTAACGCCAGCTACCCAGCAATTGGTAACCTCCAGCCAGCTAGCTACTCGCCCCCACTGCAGCCAGCTACCCACCAACTGGCTAACGCCAGCTACCCACCAACTGGCTACCGCCAGCTACCCAGCAATTGGTTACCTCCAGCCAGCTAGCTACTCGCCCCACTGCAGCCAGCTACCCACCAACTGGCTAACGCCAGCTACCCACCAACTGGCTACCGCCAGCTACCCACCAATTGGTAACTTCCAGCCAGCTAGCTACTCGCCCCCACTGCAGCCAGCTACCCATCAACTGGCTACCGCCAGCTACCCACCAACTGGCTACCGCCAGCTACCCAGCAATTGGTTACCGCCAGCCAGCTAGCTACTCGCCCCCACTGCAGCCAGCTACCCACCAACTGGCTAACGCCAGCTACCCAGCAATTGGTAACCTCCAGCCGGCTAGCTACTCGCCCCCACTGCAGCCAGCTACCCACCAACTGGCTACCGCCAGCTACCCAGCAATTGGTTACCTCCAGCCAGCTAGCCACTCGCCCCCACTGCAGCCAGCTACCCACCAACTGGCTACCGCCAGCTACCCAGCAATTGGTAACCTCCAGCCAGCTAGCCACTCGCCCCCACTGCAGCCAGCTACCCACCAACTGGCTACCGCCAGCTACCCAGCAATTGGTAACCTCCAGCCAGCTAGCCACTCGCCCCCACTGCAGCCAGCTACCCACCAACTGGCTACCGCCAGCTACCCAGCAATTGGTTACCGCCAGCCAGCTAGCTACTCGCCCCCACTGCAGCCAGCTACCCACCAACTGGCTAACGCCAGCTACCCAGCAATTGGTAACCTCCAGCCAGCTAGCTACTCGCCCCCACTTCAGCCAGCTACCCACCAACTGGCTACCGCCAGCTACCCAGCAATTGGTAACCTCCAGCCAGCTAGCCACTCGCCCCCATTGCAGCCAGCTACCCAGCAATTGGTTACCTCCAGCCAGCTAGCCACTCGCCCCCGCCCTCGCTACCGCCAGCTACCCAGCAATTGGTAACCTCCAGCCAGCTAGCCACTCGCCCCCACTGCAGCCAGCTACCCACCAACTGGCTACCTCCAGCTACCCAGCAATTGGTTACCTCCAGTCAGCTAGCTACTCGCCCCCACTGCAGCCAGCTACCCACCAACTGGCTAACGCCAGCTACTCACCAATCGGTAACCTCCAGCCAGCTAGCTACTCGCCCCAACTGCAGCCAGCTACCCAGCAATTGGTAACCTCCAGCCAGCTAGCCACTCGCCCCCACTGCAGCCAGCTACCCACCAACCGGCTACCGCCAGCTACCCAGCAATTGGTAACCTCCAGCCAGCTAGCTACTCGCCCCCACTGCAGCCAGCTACCCACCAACTGGCTAACGCCAGCTACCCACCAACTGGCTACCGCCAGCTACCCAGCAATTGGTAACCTCCAGCCAGCTAGCTACTCGCCCCCACTGCAGCCAGCTACCCACCAACTGGCTAACGCCAGCTACCCACCAACTGGCTACCGCCAGCTACCCAGCAATTGGTTACCTCCAGCCAGCTAGCTACTCGCCCCCACTGCAGCCAGCTACCCACCAACTGGCTAACGCCAGCTACCCAGCAATTGGTAACCTCCAGCCAGCTAGCTACTCGCCCCCACTGCAGCCAGCTACCCACCAACTGGCTAACGCCAGCTACCCACCAACTGGCTACCGCCAGCTACCCAGCAATTGGTTACCTCCAGCCAGCTAGCTACTCGCCCCCACTGCAGCCAGCTACCCACCAACTGGCTAACGCCAGCTACCCACCAACTGGCTACCGCCAGCTACCCAGCAATTGGTTACCTCCAGCCAGCTAGCTACTCGCCCCCACTGCAGCCAGCTACCCACCAACTGGCTAACGCCAGCTACCCACCAACTGGCTAACGCCAGCTACCCACCAACTGGCTAACGCCAGCTACCCAGCAATTGGTAACCTCCAGCCAGCTAGCTACTCGCCCCCACTGCAGCCAGCTACCCACCAACTGGCTACCGCCAGCTACCCAGCAATTGGTTACCTCCAGCCAGCTAGCTACTCGCCCCCACTGCAGCCAGCTACCCACCAACTGGCTACCGCCAGCTACCCAGCAATTGGTAACCTCCAGCCAGCTAGCTACTCGCCCCCACTGCAGCCAGCTACCCACCAACTGGCTACCGCCAGCTACCCAGCAATTGGTTACCTCCAGCCAGCTAGCTACTCGCCCCCACTGCAGCCAGCTACCCACCAACTGGCTAACGCCAGCTACCCAGCAATTGGTAACCTCCAGCCAGCTAGCTACTCGCCCCCACTGCAGCCAGCTACCCACCAACTGGTTAACGCCAGCTACCCACCAACTGGCTACCGCCAGCTACCCAGCAATTGGTTACCTCCAGCCAGCTAGCTACTCGCCCCCACTGCAGCCAGCTACCCACCAACTGGCTACCGCCAGCTACCCAGCAATTGGTAACCTCCAGCCAGCTAGCTACTCGCCCCCACTGCAGCCAGCTACCCACCAACTGGCTAACGCCAGCTACCCACCAACTGGCTACCGCCAGCTACCCAGCAATTGGTTACCTCCAGCCAGCTAGCTACTCGCCCCCACTGCAGCCAGCTACCCACCAACTGGCTAACGCCAGCTACCCAGTAATTGGTAACCTCCAGCCAGCTAGCTACTCGCCCCCACTGCAGCCAGCTACCCACCAACTGGCTAACGCCAGCTACCCAGCAATTGGTAACCTCCAGCCAGCTAGCTACTCGCCCCCACTGCAGCCAGCTACCCACCAACTGGCCACCGCCAGCTACCCAGCAATTGGTTACCTCCAGCCAGCTAGCCACTCGCCCCCGCCCTCGCTACCGCCAGCTACCCAGCAATTGGTAACCTCCAGCCAGCTAGCCACTCGCCCCCACTGCAGCCAGCTACACACCAATTGGCTACCGCCAGCTACCCAGCAATTGGTTACCTCCAGTCAGCTAGCTACTCGCCCCCACTGCAGCCAGCTACCCAGCAATTGGTAACCTCCAGCCAGCTAGCCACTCGCCCCCACTGCAGCCAGCTACCCACCAACTGGCTACCGCCAGCTACCCAGCAATTGGTTACCTCCAGCCAGCTAGGCACTCGCCCCCACTGCAGCCAGCTACCCACCAACTGGCTACCGCCAGCTACCCAGCAATTGGTAACCTCCAGCCAGCTAGCCACTCGCCCCCACTGCAGCCAGCTACCCACCAACTGGCTACCGCCAGCTACCCAGCAATTGGTAACCTCCAGCCAGCTAGCCACTCGCCCCCACTGCAGCCAGCTACACACCAATTGGCTACCGCCAGCTACCCAGCAATTGGTAACCTCCAGCCAGCTAGCCACTCGCCCCCACTGCAGCCAGCTACCCATCAACTGGCTACCGCCAGCTACCCAGAAATTGGTAACCTCCAGCAAGCTAGCTACTCGCCCCCACTGCAGCCAGCTACCCACCAACTGGCTACCGCCAGCTACCCAGCAATTGGTTACCTCCAGCCAGCTAGCTACTCGCCCCCACTGCAGCCAGCTACCCACCAACTGGCTAACGCCAGCTACCCAGAAATTGGTAACCTCCAGCCAGCTAGCTACTCGCCCCCACTGCAGCCAGCTACCCACCAACTGGCTAACGCCAGCTACCCACCAACTGGCTACCGCCAGCTACCCAGCAATTGGTAACCTCCAGCCAGCTAGCCACTCGCCCCCACTGCAGCCAGCTACCCACCAACTGGCTACCGCCAGCTACCCAGCAATTGGTTACCTCCAGCCAGCTAGCTACTCGCCCCCACTGCAGCCAGCTACCCAGCAATTGGTAACCTCCAGCCAGCTAGCTACTCGCCCCCACTGCAGCCAGCTACCCACCAACTGGCTAACGCCAGCTACCCACCAACTGGCTACCGCCAGCTACCCAGCAATTGGTTACCTCCAGCCAGCTAGCTACTCGCCCCCACTGCAGCCAGCTACCCACCAACTGGCTAACGCCAGCTACCCACCAACTGGCTACCGCCAGCTACCCAGCAATTGGTAACCTCCAGCCAGCAAGCTACTCGCCCCCACTGCAGCCAGCTACCCACCAACTGGCTAACGCCAGCTACCCACCAACTGGCTACCGCCAGCTACCCAGCAATTGGTTACCTCCAGCCAGCTAGCTACTCGCCCCCACTGCAGCCAGCTACCCACCAACTGGCTAACGCCAGCTACCCAGCAATTGGTAACCTCCAGCCAGCTAGCTACTCGCCCCCACTGCAGCCAGCTACCCACCAACTGGCTAACGCCAGCTACCCAGAAATTGATAACCTCCAGCCAGCTAGCCACTCGCCCCCACTGCAGTAAGCTACCCACCAACTGGCTAACGCCAGCTACCCACCAATTGGTAACCTCCAGCCAGCTAGCTACTCGCCCCAACTGCAGCCAGCTACCCAGCAATTGGTAACCTCCAGCCAGCTAGCCACTCGCCCCCACTGCAGTAAGCTACCCACCAACTGGCTAACGCCAGCTACCCACCAATTGGTAACCTCCAGCCAGCTAGCTACTCGCCCCCACTGCAGCCAGCTACCCACAACTGGCTAACGCCAGCTACCCACCAACTGGTTACCTCCAGCCAGCTAGCCACTCGCCCCCGCCCTCGCTACCGCCAGCTACCCAGCAATTGGCTACCGCCAGCTACCCACCAATTGGTAACTTCCAGCCAGCTAGCTACTCGCCCCCACTGCAGCCAGCTACCCATCAACTCGCTACCGCCAGCTACCCACCAACTGGCTACCGCCAGCTACCCAGCAATTGGTTACCGCCAGCCAGCTAGCTACTCGCCCCCACTGCAGCCAGCTACCCACCAACTGGCTAACGCCAGCTACCCAGCAATTGGTAACCTCCAGCCGGCTAGCTACTCGCCCCCACTGCAGCCAGCTACCCACCAACTGGCTACCGCCAGCTACCCAGCAATTGGTTACCTCCAGCCAGCTAGCCACTCGCCCCCACTGCAGCCAGCTACCCACCAACTGGCTACCGCCAGCTACCCAGCAATTGGTAACCTCCAGCCAGCTAGCCACTCGCCCCCACTGCAGCCAGCTACCCACCAACTGGCTACCGCCAGCTACCCAGCAATTGGTAACCTCCAGCCAGCTAGCCACTCGCCCCCACTGCAGCCAGCTACCCACCAACTGGCTACCGCCAGCTACCCAGCAATTGGTTACCGCCAGCCAGCTAGCTACTCGCCCCCACTGCAGCCAGCTACCCACCAACTGGCTAACGCCAGCTACCCAGCAATTGGTAACCTCCAGCCAGCTAGCTACTCGCCCCCACTTCAGCCAGCTACCCACCAACTGGCTACCGCCAGCTACCCAGCAATTGGTAACCTCCAGCCAGCTAGCCACTCGCCCCCATTGCAGCCAGCTACCCAGCAATTGGTTACCTCCAGCCAGCTAGCCACTCGCCCCCGCCCTCGCTACCGCCAGCTACCCAGCAATTGGTAACCTCCAGCCAGCTAGCCACTCGCCCCCACTGCAGCCAGCTACCCACCAACTGGCTACCTCCAGCTACCCAGCAATTGGTTACCTCCAGTCAGCTAGCTACTCGCCCCCACTGCAGCCAGCTACCCACCAACTGGCTAACGCCAGCTACTCACCAATCGGTAACCTCCAGCCAGCTAGCTACTCGCCCCAACTGCAGCCAGCTACCCAGCAATTGGTAACCTCCAGCCAGCTAGCCACTCGCCCCCACTGCAGCCAGCTACCCACCAACTGGCTACCGCCAGCTACCCAGCAATTGGTAACCTCCAGCCAGCTAGCTACTCGCCCCCACTGCAGCCAGCTACCCACCAACTGGCTAACGCCAGCTACCCACCAACTGGCTACCGCCAGCTACCCAGCAATTGGTAACCTCCAGCCAGCTAGCTACTCGCCCCCACTGCAGCCAGCTACCCACCAACTGGCTAACGCCAGCTACCCACCAACTGGCTACCGCCAGCTACCCAGCAATTGGTTACCTCCAGCCAGCTAGCTACTCGCCCCCACTGCAGCCAGCTACCCACCAACTGGCTAACGCCAGCTACCCAGCAATTGGTAACCTCCAGCCAGCTAGCTACTCGCCCCCACTGCAGCCAGCTACCCACCAACTGGCTAACGCCAGCTACCCACCAACTGGCTACCGCCAGCTACCCAGCAATTGGTTACCTCCAGCCAGCTAGCTACTCGCCCCCACTGCAGCCAGCTACCCACCAACTGGCTAACGCCAGCTACCCACCAACTGGCTACCGCCAGCTACCCAGCAATTGGTTACCTCCAGCCAGCTAGCTACTCGCCCCCACTGCAGCCAGCTACCCACCAACTGGCTAACGCCAGCTACCCACCAACTGGCTAACGCCAGCTACCCACCAACTGGCTAACGCCAGCTACCCAGCAATTGGTAACCTCCAGCCAGCTAGCTACTCGCCCCCACTGCAGCCAGCTACCCACCAACTGGCTACCGCCAGCTACCCAGCAATTGGTTACCTCCAGCCAGCTAGCTACTCGCCCCCACTGCAGCCAGCTACCCACCAACTGGCTACCGCCAGCTACCCAGCAATTGGTAACCTCCAGCCAGCTAGCTACTCGCCCCCACTGCAGCCAGCTACCCACCAACTGGCTACCGCCAGCTACCCAGCAATTGGTTACCTCCAGCCAGCTAGCTACTCGCCCCCACTGCAGCCAGCTACCCACCAACTGGCTAACGCCAGCTACCCAGCAATTGGTAACCTCCAGCCAGCTAGCTACTCGCCCCCACTGCAGCCAGCTACCCACCAACTGGTTAACGCCAGCTACCCACCAACTGGCTACCGCCAGCTACCCAGCAATTGGTTACCTCCAGCCAGCTAGCTACTCGCCCCCACTGCAGCCAGCTACCCACCAACTGGCTACCGCCAGCTACCCAGCAATTGGTAACCTCCAGCCAGCTAGCTACTCGCCCCCACTGCAGCCAGCTACCCACCAACTGGCTAACGCCAGCTACCCACCAACTGGCTACCGCCAGCTACCCAGCAATTGGTTACCTCCAGCCAGCTAGCTACTCGCCCCCACTGCAGCCAGCTACCCACCAACTGGCTAACGCCAGCTACCCAGTAATTGGTAACCTCCAGCCAGCTAGCTACTCGCCCCCACTGCAGCCAGCTACCCACCAACTGGCTAACGCCAGCTACCCAGCAATTGGTAACCTCCAGCCAGCTAGCTACTCGCCCCCACTGCAGCCAGCTACCCACCAACTGGCCACCGCCAGCTACCCAGCAATTGGTTACCTCCAGCCAGCTAGCCACTCGCCCCCGCCCTCGCTACCGCCAGCTACCCAGCAATTGGTAACCTCCAGCCAGCTAGCCACTCGCCCCCACTGCAGCCAGCTACACACCAATTGGCTACCGCCAGCTACCCAGCAATTGGTTACCTCCAGTCAGCTAGCTACTCGCCCCCACTGCAGCCAGCTACCCAGCAATTGGTAACCTCCAGCCAGCTAGCCACTCGCCCCCACTGCAGCCAGCTACCCACCAACTGGCTACCGCCAGCTACCCAGCAATTGGTTACCTCCAGCCAGCTAGGCACTCGCCCCCACTGCAGCCAGCTACCCACCAACTGGCTACCGCCAGCTACCCAGCAATTGGTAACCTCCAGCCAGCTAGCCACTCGCCCCCACTGCAGCCAGCTACCCACCAACTGGCTACCGCCAGCTACCCAGCAATTGGTAACCTCCAGCCAGCTAGCCACTCGCCCCCACTGCAGCCAGCTACACACCAATTGGCTACCGCCAGCTACCCAGCAATTGGTAACCTCCAGCCAGCTAGCCACTCGCCCCCACTGCAGCCAGCTACCCATCAACTGGCTACCGCCAGCTACCCAGAAATTGGTAACCTCCAGCAAGCTAGCTACTCGCCCCCACTGCAGCCAGCTACCCACCAACTGGCTACCGCCAGCTACCCAGCAATTGGTTACCTCCAGCCAGCTAGCTACTCGCCCCCACTGCAGCCAGCTACCCACCAACTGGCTAACGCCAGCTACCCAGAAATTGGTAACCTCCAGCCAGCTAGCTACTCGCCCCCACTGCAGCCAGCTACCCACCAACTGGCTAACGCCAGCTACCCACCAACTGGCTACCGCCAGCTACCCAGCAATTGGTAACCTCCAGCCAGCTAGCCACTCGCCCCCACTGCAGCCAGCTACCCACCAACTGGCTACCGCCAGCTACCCAGCAATTGGTTACCTCCAGCCAGCTAGCTACTCGCCCCCACTGCAGCCAGCTACCCAGCAATTGGTAACCTCCAGCCAGCTAGCTACTCGCCCCCACTGCAGCCAGCTACCCACCAACTGGCTAACGCCAGCAACCCACCAACTGGCTACCGCCAGCTACCCAGCAATTGGTTACCTCCAGCCAGCTAGCTACTCGCCCCCACTGCAGCCAGCTACCCACCAACTGGCTAACGCCAGCTACCCACCAACTGGCTACCGCCAGCTACCCAGCAATTGGTTACCTCCAGCCAGCTAGCTACTCGCCCCCACTGCAGCCAGCTACCCACCAACTGGCTAACGCCAGCTACCCAGCAATTGGTAACCTCCAGCCAGCAAGCTACTCGCCCCCACTGCAGCCAGCTACCCACCAACTGGCTAACGCCAGCTACCCACCAACTGGCTACCGCCAGCTACCCAGCAATTGGTTACCTCCAGCCAGCTAGCTACTCGCCCCCACTGCAGCCAGCTACCCACCAACTGGCTAACGCCAGCTACCCAGCAATTGGTAACCTCCAGCCAGCTAGCTACTCGCCCCCACTGCAGCCAGCTACCCACCAACTGGCTAACGCCAGCTACCCAGAAATTGATAACCTCCAGCCAGCTAGCCACTCGCCCCCACTGCAGTAAGCTACCCACCAACTGGCTAACGCCAGCTACCCACCAATTGGTAACCTCCAGCCAGCTAGCTACTCGCCCCAACTGCAGCCAGCTACCCAGCAATTGGTAACCTCCAGCCAGCTAGCCACTCGCCCCCACTGCAGTAAGCTACCCACCAACTGGCTAACGCCAGCTACCCACCAATTGGTAACCTCCAGCCAGCTAGCTACTCGCCCCCACTGCAGCCAGCTACCCACAACTGGCTAACGCCAGCTACCCACCAACTGGTTACCTCCAGCCAGCTAGCCACTCGCCCCCGCCCTCGCTACCGCCAGCTACCCAGCAATTGGTAACCTCCAGCCAGCTAGGCACTCGCCCCCACTGCAGCCAGCTACCCACCAACTGGCTACCGCCAGCTACCCAGCAATTGGTAACCTCCAGCCAGCTAGCCACTCGCCCCCACTGCAGCCAGCTACCCACCAACTGGCTACCGCCAGCTACCCAGCAATTGGTAACCTCCAGCCAGCTAGCTACTCGCCCCCACTGCAGCCAGCTACCCACCAACTGGCTAACGCCAGCTACCCACCAACTGGCTACCGCCAGCTACCCAGCAATTGGTAACCTCCAGCCAGCTAGCTACTCGCCCCCACTGCAGCCAGCTACCCACCAACTGGCTAACGCCAGCTACCCACCAACTGGCTACCGCCAGCTACCCAGCAATTGGTTACCTCCAGCCAGCTAGCTACTCGCCCCCACTGCAGCCAGCTACCCACCAACTGGCTAACGCCAGCTACCCAGCAATTGGTAACCTCCAGCCAGCTAGCTACTCGCCCCCACTGCAGCCAGCTACCCACCAACTGGCTAACGCCAGCTACCCACCAACTGGCTACCGCCAGCTACCCAGCAATTGGTTACCTCCAGCCAGCTAGCTACTCGCCCCCACTGCAGCCAGCTACCCACCAACTGGCTAACGCCAGCTACCCACCAACTGGCTACCGCCAGCTACCCAGCAATTGGTTACCTCCAGCCAGCTAGCTACTCGCCCCCACTGCAGCCAGCTACCCACCAACTGGCTAACGCCAGCTACCCACCAACTGGCTAACGCCAGCTACCCACCAACTGGCTAACGCCAGCTACCCAGCAATTGGTAACCTCCAGCCAGCTAGCTACTCGCCCCCACTGCAGCCAGCTACCCACCAACTGGCTACCGCCAGCTACCCAGCAATTGGTTACCTCCAGCCAGCTAGCTACTCGCCCCCACTGCAGCCAGCTACCCACCAACTGGCTACCGCCAGCTACCCAGCAATTGGTAACCTCCAGCCAGCTAGCTACTCGCCCCCACTGCAGCCAGCTACCCACCAACTGGCTACCGCCAGCTACCCAGCAATTGGTTACCTCCAGCCAGCTAGCTACTCGCCCCCACTGCAGCCAGCTACCCACCAACTGGCTACCGCCAGCTACCCAGCAATTGGTAACCTCCAGCCAGCTAGCTACTCGCCCCCACTGCAGCCAGCTACCCACCAACTGGCTACCGCCAGCTACCCAGCAATTGGTTACCTCCAGCCAGCTAGCTACTCGCCCCCACTGCAGCCAGCTACCCACCAACTGGCTAACGCCAGCTACCCAGCAATTGGTAACCTCCAGCCAGCTAGCTACTCGCCCCCACTGCAGCCAGCTACCCACCAACTGGTTAACGCCAGCTACCCACCAACTGGCTACCGCCAGCTACCCAGCAATTGGTTACCTCCAGCCAGCTAGCTACTCGCCCCCACTGCAGCCAGCTACCCACCAACTGGCTACCGCCAGCTACCCAGCAATTGGTAACCTCCAGCCAGCTAGCTACTCGCCCCCACTGCAGCCAGCTACCCACCAACTGGCTACCGCCAGCTACCCAGCAATTGGTTACCTCCAGCCAGCTAGCTACTCGCCCCCACTGCAGCCAGCTACCCACCAACTGGCTAACGCCAGCTACCCAGCAATTGGTAACCTCCAGCCAGCTAGCTACTCGCCCCCACTGCAGCCAGCTACCCACCAACTGGCTACCGCCAGCTACCCAGCAATTGGTAACCTCCAGCCAGCTAGCTACTCGCCCCCACTGCAGCCAGCTACCCACCAACTGGCTAACGCCAGCTACCCACCAACTGGCTACCGCCAGCTACCCAGCAATTGGTTACCTCCAGCCAGCTAGCTACTCGCCCCCACTGCAGCCAGCTACCCACCAACTGGCTAACGCCAGCTACCCAGTAATTGGTAACCTCCAGCCAGCTAGCTACTCGCCCCCACTGCAGCCAGCTACCCACCAACTGGCTAACGCCAGCTACCCAGCAATTGGTAACCTCCAGCCAGCTAGCTACTCGCCCCCACTGCAGCCAGCTACCCACCAACTGGCCACCGCCAGCTACCCAGCAATTGGTTACCTCCAGCCAGCTAGCCACTCGCCCCCGCCCTCGCTACCGCCAGCTACCCAGCAATTGGTAACCTCCAGCCAGCTAGCCACTCGCCCCCACTGCAGCCAGCTACACACCAATTGGCTACCGCCAGCTACCCAGCAATTGGTTACCTCCAGTCAGCTAGCTACTCGCCCCCACTGCAGCCAGCTACCCAGCAATTGGTAACCTCCAGCCAGCTAGCCACTCGCCCCCACTGCAGCCAGCTACCCACCAACTGGCTACCGCCAGCTACCCAGCAATTGGTTACCTCCAGCCAGCTAGGCACTCGCCCCCACTGCAGCCAGCTACCCACCAACTGGCTACCGCCAGCTACCCAGCAATTGGTAACCTCCAGCCAGCTAGCCACTCGCCCCCACTGCAGCCAGCTACCCACCAACTGGCTACCGCCAGCTACCCAGCAATTGGTAACCTCCAGCCAGCTAGCCACTCGCCCCCACTGCAGCCAGCTACACACCAATTGGCTACCGCCAGCTACCCAGCAATTGGTAACCTCCAGCCAGCTAGCCACTCGCCCCCACTGCAGCCAGCTACCCATCAACTGGCTACCGCCAGCTACCCAGAAATTGGTAACCTCCAGCAAGCTAGCTACTCGCCCCCACTGCAGCCAGCTACCCACCAACTGGCTACCGCCAGCTACCCAGCAATTGGTAACCTCCAGCCAGCTAGCCACTCGCCCCCACTGCAGCCAGCTACACACCAATTGGCTACCGCCAGCTACCCAGCAATTGGTAACCTCCAGCCAGCTAGCCACTCGCCCCCACTGCAGCCAGCTACCCACCAACTGGCTAACGCCAGCTACCCAGAAATTGGTAACCTCCAGCCAGCTAGCTACTCGCCCCCACTGCAGCCAGCTACCCACCAACTGGCTAACGCCAGCTACCCACCAACTGGCTACCGCCAGCTACCCAGCAATTGGTAACCTCCAGCCAGCTAGCCACTCGCCCCCACTGCAGCCAGCTACCCACCAACTGGCTACCGCCAGCTACCCAGCAATTGGTTACCTCCAGCCAGCTAGCTACTCGCCCCCACTGCAGCCAGCTACCCAGCAATTGGTAACCTCCAGCCAGCTAGCTACTCGCCCCCACTGCAGCCAGCTACCCACCAACTGGCTAACGCCAGCTACCCACCAACTGGCTACCGCCAGCTACCCAGCAATTGGTTACCTCCAGCCAGCTAGCTACTCGCCCCCACTGCAGCCAGCTACCCACCAACTGGCTAACGCCAGCTACCCACCAACTGGCTACCGCCAGCTACCCAGCAATTGGTTACCTCCAGCCAGCTAGCTACTCGCCCCCACTGCAGCCAGCTACCCACCAACTGGCTAACGCCAGCTACCCAGCAATTGGTAACCTCCAGCCAGCAAGCTACTCGCCCCCACTGCAGCCAGCTACCCACCAACTGGCTAACGCCAGCTACCCACCAACTGGCTACCGCCAGCTACCCAGCAATTGGTTACCTCCAGCCAGCTAGCTACTCGCCCCCACTGCAGCCAGCTACCCACCAACTGGCTAACGCCAGCTACCCACCAACTGGCTACCGCCAGCTACCCAGCAATTGGTTACCTCCAGCCAGCTAGCTACTCGCCCCCACTGCAGCCAGCTACCCACCAACTGGCTAACGCCAGCTACCCAGCAATTGGTAACCTCCAGCCAGCTAGCTACTCGCCCCCACTGCAGCCAGCTACCCACCAACTGGCTAACGCCAGCTACCCACCAACTGGTTACCTCCAGCCAGCTAGCAACCTGCCCCCACTGCTTGGGCCATGTCTAATCAGAACAAAATCGAGTTTGTTAAATGTGTTTAGATTTTTAGGGCTGGAAAGAATAACTATAAAAGCTTAAAGGCAAATGAGAGAGAGAGAGGGAAAGTGGATTTTGGTTGGGATCGATGTAACCTTTTTGATTATGGGTCAGTTAAACGTTCCTAAAATTGCTGGGGGTTTTAACCACGAGGCGAAAATTTGTACAAACAAAATTGTGTGCACAAAATGTGGTGAAAACCATGAAACGAAGATCGATGTAAATCCTGATTGTAGAAGTCACGCATGTGAAGTGTTTTTTAGAAAGAAGTGGAATTGGAAAAGAAAAGAATATCCTGCTAGCCACTTATACCCCCAAAGCTCAATCTTATCTATTTAAACATCTGCGATTTAACTAACAATTTGGACGAGTTACGAAATTTGGCCATTAATAAGAATTTCGATATTTTATTCTGTCCGAAACCAATGTAACCAAAGATAAACAGTGAGTAACAAATATATTTGCACACCCAATTCCTTTAAAATCCCAGAAACACGCTATAAAAAAATGCAGACAGAAAATGCGCAAACTCCAAGACCAATTCTTCTATTGATAAATGTAAGTGAAGAAAGACCAATTCGGCTATAACAATGTGTCCCACAGTGAGTGAAACTCCCGTGTCTGCTTGCGAAAAAATAATTCCCTGGCGCGATAGTATTAAAAGCTACATAGGAATAGTAAATTCTGTAGGATAGCGCTAACGAGAGACTGGATCAACCGGAAATAAACTTCGTTCTGGAAGACCAAAAAGGCTGACCGTGCGAGACAGACGTTCATCAGTGCACGAGGACTAGTCCCACAGGTTGCAACAACATCAGGAAGAACAGTTAATCCACAAACCATTCGCAACGTGTTGTTTTCGGCGAACATCTATGGGAGATCAGCTAGAAAGAAAACCCTTTTTATCCGAGCAAAATAGACAAAAGCGCTTAGCATTAGAATTTTCGAGAACTGTTTTGTTATCCGATGAAAGCAAATTTAATCTGTTTGGCTCGGAATGAAGTTTTTTCTCTTCTTTTTTCCTTCAGAAAATTAACTGTGCAAATACTTTTTTGAATATTAATATGACACTGATTTTGAAATTTGGACCTTTTCTTTCTACATTTTATGATATACAACACGTTCCTGTATCTTCAAAGGAAAATATAAAAATACTTTTTTTACTCACTGTAGACGACAATGATAACTCATGCTATCAGTAAGCAACATAGAACATTATTAGACTACGTAGTTACAAACAACAATCGCATCCAGGCTCAAGTCGATAAAGATATGAAAATAAGTGATCATGAAACTATAACAATTGACCTCGATATTAAAGAGAAGTTAAAGAGTGTTATATGTTCTATTCGGAGGCTTAAATAAAATTAACGCGAATTGCAGAATAATCAAATAATATCATGGCCTTATTTAGAGTTAAAAAAAATACGTAATTGCATTTGTAAAAACTAAATTTTAAACTTATCAAAACACTTGCTTGATATTTTTATGTTAATTAATATCTATTTTATAAAATGTAGGAATTTATTTTAATTGCTACTATATTCTGAATAAATTTTTATAAAACATACAAACCTCCAGCTAGCAACTGACTACCTCCACAGCCAACTAGCAACTGACTCCCTCCACAGCCAGTAAACAACTGCCAACTTCCAGCTAGCAACTGACTAGCTTCACAATCAGTTAACAACTGATTTCCTTCGCAGCCAGCTAGCATTTGACTACCTTCACAGACACTTAACAACTGCCAATCCTCAGCTAGCAACTGACTACCTTCACAGTCAGTTAACAACTGACTTCCTTCACAGCCAGCTAGCAACTGACTTCCTTCACAGCCAGTTAACAACTGAATACCTCCACAGCCTGCAAGCAACTGAATACGTTGACAGCCAACTAGCAACGGACTCCCTCCACAGACAGTTAACAACTGACTTCCTCCACAGCCAGCTAGCAACTGACTACCTTCACAGCCAGTTAACAACTGACTACCTCCACAGCCAGCAAGAAACTGAATACGTCGACAGCCAACCAGCAACTGACTCCCTCCACAGACAGTTAACAACTGACTCCCTCTACAGCCAGATAACAACTGCCAACCCTCAGCTAGCAACTGACTCCCTCCAAAGTCTGTTAACAACTGACTCCCTCCACAGACAGTTAACAACTGACTCCCTCCAAAGCCAGTAAACAATTGCCAACTTCCAGCTAGCAACTGACTAGCTTCACAGTCAGTTAACAACTGACTACCTTCACAGCCAGTTAACAACTGCCAACTCTCAGCAAGCAACGGACTCCCTCCACAGACAGTTAACAACTGACTACCTCCAGCTGGCAACTGACTACCTACAGCTGGCAACTGACTACCTCCACAGCCAACTAGCAACTGACCCCTCCACAGATAGTTAACAACTGACTACCTCTAGCTGGCAACTGACTAACTCCACAACCAGTTAACAACTGACTTCCTTCACAGCCAGCTAGCAACTGACTACCTTCGCAGCCAGTTAACAACTGACTACCTCCACAGCCAGCAAGCAACTGAATACGTCGACAGCCAACTAGCAACGGACTCCCTCCACATACAGTTAACAACTGACTATCTCACAGCAAGCTGGCAACTGACTTCCTCCACAGCCAGTTAGCAACTGCCAACCTCCAGCTAGCAACTGACTACTTTCACAGTCAGTTAGCACCAGCCAACCTCCAGCTAGCAACTGACTCGCTCCACAGTCAGTTAACATCTGACTACCTTCACAGCCAGCAAGAAACTGACTACCTCCACAGCCAGCTAGCAACTGACTCTCTCCACAGCCTGTTAACAACTGACTCCCTCCACAGCCAACTAACATCTGACCCCTCCACAGCCAGCTAGCAACTGACTACCTCCACAGCCAACTAGCAATTGCCTCCCTCCACAGACAGTTAACAACTGACTACCTCCAGCTGGCAACTGACTACCTACAGCTGGCAACTGACTACCTTCACAGCAAGTTTACAACTGACTACCTCCACAGCCAACTAGCAACTGACCCCTCCACAGATAGTTAATAACTGACTACCTCTAACTGGCAACTGACTAACTCCACAACCAGTTAACAACTGACTACCTCACAGCAAGCTGGCAACTGACTTCCTCCACAGCCAGTTAGCAACTGCCAACCTCCAGCTAGCAACTGACTACTTTCACAGTCAGTTAGCACCAGCCAACCTCCAGCTAGCAACTGACTCGCTCCACAGTCAGTTAACATCTGACTACCTTCACAGCCAGCAAGAAACTGACTACCTCCACAGCCAGCTAGCAACTGACTCTCTCCACAGCCTGTTAACAACTGACTACATCCACAGCCAGCTAACAACTGATTACCTTCACAGCCAACTAGCAACTGCCAACCTCCAGCTAGCAACTGACTACCTCCACAGCCAGTTAGCAACTGCCAACCTCCAGCTAGCAACTGACTCCCTCCACAGTCAGTTAACATCTGACTACCTCCAAAGCCAGCGAGCAACTGACTCCCTCCACAGCATGTTAACAACTGACTACCTCACAGCAAGCTGGCAACTGACCCCTCCACAGATAGTTAATAACTGACTACCTCTAACTGGCAACTGACTAACTCCACAACCAGTTAACAACTGACTACCTCACAGCAAGCTGGCAACTGACTTCCTCCACAGCCAGTTAGCAACTTCCATCCTCCAGCTAGCAACTGACTACCTCCACAGCCAGTTAGCACCAGCCAACCTCCTGCTAGGAACTGACTCCCTCCACACTCAGTTAGCATCTGACTACCTTCTCAGCTAGCAAGAAACTGACTACCTCCACAGCCAGCTAGCAACTGACTCTCTCCAACTCGTGTTAACAACTGACTACATCCACAGCCAGCTAACAACTGATTACCTTCACAGCAAGCTAGCAACTGACTTCCTCCACAGCCAGTTAGCAACTTCCATCCTCCAGCTAGCAACTGACTACCTCCACAGCCAGTTAGCACCAGCCAACCTCCTGCTAGCAACTGACTCCCTCCACACTCAGTTAGCATCTGACTACCTTCTCAGCTAGCAAGAAACTGACTACCTCCACAGCCAGCTAGCAACTGAATCTCTCCAACTCCTGTTAACAACTGACTACATCCACAGCCAGCTAGCAACTGACTCCCTCCACAGCCTGTTAACAACTGACTACCTCCACAGTCAGATAACAACTGCCAACCTCAAGCTAGCAACTGACTCCTTCCAAAGTCAGTTAACATCTGACTACCTTCACAGCCAGCAGGAACTGACTACCTCGACAGCCAACTAGCAATTGACTCCCTCGACGGACAGTTAAAAACTGACCACCTTCACAGCCATTAACAACTGATTACCTTCACAGCCAACTAGCAACTGCCAACCTCCAGCCAGCCACTTACTGCCTCCATAGACAGTTCACAACTGAACTCCCTCCACAGCCAGTTCAGCACTGACTACCTTTACAGCCAGCTAGCAACTCACTATCTTCACAGCCAGCTAGCCACCAGCTCCCACTGCAGCCAACTAGCAACTCGCTACTGCCAGCTGCCCAGCAACTGGTTACCTCCATCCAGCTAGCTACCTGCCCCCACTGAAGCCAGCTACCGCCATCTACCCACCAACTGGTTAACCCCAACTGCAGCCAGCTACCCACCAACTGGCTACCGCCAGCTACCCAGCAACTGATTACCTCCAGCCAGCTAGCTTCCTGCCCCCAATACAGCCAGCTAGCCACCAACTGGCTACCGCCAGCTAGCCACCAACTGGCTACCGCCAGCTACCCAGCAACTGGTTACGTCCACCCAGCTGGCTACCTGCCCCCACTGCAGCCAGCTACCCACCAACTGGCTACCGCCAGCTACCCACCAACTAGCTACCACCAGCTACCCAGCAATTGGTTTCCTCCAGCCAGCTAGCCACTCGCCCCCATTGCAGCCAGCTACCCACCAACTAGCTATCGCCAGCTACCCAGCAACTGGCTACCTCCAGCGAGCTGGCTACCTGCCCCCATTGCAGCCAGCTACCCACCAACTGGCTACCGCCAGCCAGCTAGCCACTCGCCCCCACTGCAGCCAGCTACCCACCAACTGGCTACAGCCAGCTACCCAGCAATTGGTTACCTCCAGCCAGCTAGCCACTGGCCCCCACTGCAGCCAACTACCCACCAACTGGCTACCGCCAGCTACCCAGCAATTGGTTACCTCCAGCCAGCTAGCCACTCGCCCCCGCCCTCGCTACCGCCAGCTACCCAGCAATTGGTAACCTCCAGCCAGCTAGCCACTCGCCCCCACTGCAGCCAGCTACCCACCAACTGGCTACCGCCAGCTACCCAGCAATTGGTAACCTCCAGCCAGCTAGCCACTCGCCCCCCTGCAGCCAGCTACCCACCAACTGGCTACCGCCAGCTACCCAGCAATTGGTTACCTCCAGCCAGCTAGCCACTCGCCCCCACTGCTGCCAGCTACCCACCAACTGGCTACCGCCAGCTACCCAGCAACTGGTTACCTCCAGCCAGCTAGCTACCTGCCCCCACTGCAGCCAGATACCCATTTCAAGCTCACTCAAGCCAGCTACCCAGCAACTGGCTACCGCCAGCTACCCACCAACTGGCTACAGCCAGCTACCCAACAACTGGTTACCTCCAGCCAGCTAGCTATCTGCCCCCACTGCAGCTAGCTACCCACCAACAGCTTCCCAGCAACTGGTTACCTCCAGCCAGCTAGCTACCACCAGCAACCCACCAACTGGTTACCTCCAGCCAGCTAGCTACTCGCCCCCACTGCAGCCAGCTACCCACCAACTGGCTACCGCCAGCTACCCAGGAATTGTTTACCTCCAGCCAGCAAGCCACTCGCCCCCACTGCAGCCAGCTACCCACCAACTGGCTACCGCCAGCTACCCAGCAATTGGTAACCTCCAGCCAGCTAGCTACTCGCCCCCACTGCAGCCAGCTACCCACCAACTGGCTACCGCCAGCTACCCAGCAATTGGTAACCTCCAGCCAGCTAGCCACTCGCCCCCCTGCAGCCAGCTACCCACCAACTGGCTACCACCAGCTACCCAGCAATTGGTTACCTCCAGCCAGCTAGCCACTCGCCCCCACTGCAGCCAGCTACCCACCAACTGGCTACCGCCAGCTACCCAGCAATTAGTAACGTCCAGCCAGCTAGCCACTCGCCCCCACTCAAGCCTGCTACCCACCAACTGGCTACCGCCAGCTACCCAGCAGTTGGTTACCTCCAGCCAGCTAGCTACTCGCCCCCACTGCAGCCAGCTACCCACCAACTGGCTACCGCCAGCTACCCAGCAACTGGTTACCTCCAGCCAGCTAGCTACCTGCCCCCACTGCAGCCAGATACCCAGCAACTGGCTACCGCCAGCTACCCACCAACTGGTTACCTCCAGCCAGCTAGCTATCTGCCCCCACTGCAGCTAGCTACCCACCAACAGCTTCCCAGTAACTGGTTACCTCCAGCCAGCTAGCTACCTGCCCCCATTGCAGCCAGCTACCCACCAACTGGCTACCGCCAGCTACCCACCAACTAGCTACCACCAGCTACCCACCAACTGGTTACCTCCAGCCAGCTAGCTACTCGCCCCCACTGCAGCCAGCTACCCACCAACTGGCTACCGCCAGCTACCCACCAACTGGCTACCGCCAGCTACCCAGCAATTGGTTACCTCCAGCCAGCTAGCTACTCGCCCCCACTGCAGCCAGCTACCCACCAACTGGCTAACGCCAGCTACCCAGCAATTGGTAACCTCCAGCCAGCTAGCTACTCGCCCCCACTGCAGCCAGCTACCCACCAACTGGCTACCGCCAGCTACCCAGCAATTGGTAACCTCCAGCCAGCTAGCCACTCGCCCCCCTGCAGCCAGCTACCCACCAACTGGCTACCGCCAGCTACCCAGCAATTGGTTACCTCCAGCCAGCTAGCCACTCGCCCCCACTGCTGCCAGCTACCCACCAACTGGCTACCGCCAGCTACCCAGCAACTGGTTACCTCCAGCCAGCTAGCTACCTGCCCCCACTGCAGCCAGATACCCATTTCAAGCTCACTCAAGCCAGCTACCCAGCAACTGGCTACCGCCAGCTACCCACCAACTGGCTACAGCCAGCTACCCAACAACTGGTTACCTCCAGCCAGCTAGCTATCTGCCCCCACTGCAGCTAGCTACCCACCAACAGCTTCCCAGCAACTGGTTACCTCCAGCCAGCTAGCTACCACCAGCAACCCACCAACTGGTTACCTCCAGCCAGCTAGCTACTCGCCCCCACTGCAGCCAGCTACCCACCAACTGGCTACCGCCAGCTACCCAGGAATTGTTTACCTCCAGCCAGCAAGCCACTCGCCCACACTGCAGCCAGCTACCCACCAACTGGCTACCGCCAGCTACCCAGCAATTGGTAACCTCCAGCCAGCTAGCTACTCGCCCCCACTGCAGCCAGCTACCCACCAACTGGCTACCGCCAGCTACCCAGCAATTGGTAACCTCCAGCCAGCTAGCCACTCGCCCCCCTGCAGCCAGCTACCCACCAACTGGCTACCACCAGCTACCCAGCAATTGGTTACCTCCAGCCAGCTAGCCACTCGCCCCCACTGCAGCCAGCTACCCACCAACTGGCTACCGCCAGCTACCCAGCAATTAGTAACGTCCAGCCAGCTAGCCACTCGCCCCCACTCAAGCCTGCTACCCACCAACTGGCTACCGCCAGCTACCCAGCAGTTGGTTACCTCCAGCCAGCTAGCTACTCGCCCCCACTGCAGCCAGCTACCCACCAACTGGCTACCGCCAGCTACCCAGCAACTGGTTACCTCCAGCCAGCTAGCTACCTGCCCCCACTGCAGCCAGATACCCAGCAACTGGCTACCGCCAGCTACCCACCAACTGGTTACCTCCAGCCAGCTAGCTATCTGCCCCCACTGCAGCTAGCTACCCACCAACAGCTTCCCAGTAACTGGTTACCTCCAGCCAGCTAGCTACCTGCCCCCATTGCAGCCAGCTACCCACCAACTGGCTACCGCCAGCTACCCACCAACTAGCTACCACCAGCTACCCACCAACTGGTTACCTCCAGCCAGCTAGCTACTCGCCCCCACTGCAGCCAGCTACCCACCAACTGGCTACCGCCAGCTACCCACCAACTGGTTACCTCCAGCCAGCTAGCCACTGGCCCCCACTGCAGCCAGCTACCCACCAACTGGCTAACGCCAGCTACCCAGCAATTGGTAACTTCCAGCCAGCTAGCCATTCGCCCCCACTGCAGCCAGCTACCCACCAACTGGCTACCGCCAGCTACCCAGCAATTGGTTACCTCCAGCCAGCTAGCTACTCGCCCCCACTGCAGCCAGCTACCCACCAACTGGCTACCGCCAGCTACCCAGCAATTGGTTACCTCCAGCCAGCTAGCCACTCGCTCTCACTGCAGCCAGCTACCCACCAACTGGCTACCGCCAGCTACCCAGCAATTGGTAACCTCCAGCCAGCTAGCCACTCGCCCCCACTGCAGCCAGCTACCCACCAACTGGCTACCGCCAGCTACCCAGCAAATGGTAACCTCCAGCCAGCTAGCTACTCGCCCCCACTGCAGCCATCTACCCACCAACTGGCTACCGCCAGCTACCCAGCAATTGGTAACCTCCAGCCAGCTAGCCACTCGCCCCCACTGCAGCCAGCTACCCATCAACTGGCTACCGCCAGCTACCCACCAACTGGCTACCGCCAGCTACCCAGCAATTGGTTACCGCCAGCCAGCTAGCTACTCGCCCCCACTGCAGCCAGCTACCCACCAACTGGCTAACGCCAGCTACCCAGCAATTGGTAACCTCCAGCCAGCTAGCTACTCGCCCCCACTGCAGCCAGCTACCCACCAACTGGCTACCGCCAGCTACCCAGCAATTGGTTACCTCCAGCCAGCTAGCCACTCGCCCCCACTGCAGCCAGCTACCCACCAACTGGCTACCGCCAGCTACCCAGCAATTGGTAACCTCCAGCCAGCTAGCCACTCGCCCCCACTGCAGCCAGCTACCCACCAACTGGCTACCGCCAGCTACCCAGCAAATGGTAACCTCCAGCCAGCTAGCTACTCGCCCCCACTGCAGCCATCTACCCACCAACTGGCTACCGCCAGCTACCCAGCAATTGGTAACCTCCAGCCAGCTAGCCACTCGCCCCCACTGCAGCCAGCTACCCATCAACTGGCTACCGCCAGCTACCCGCCAACTGGCTACCGCCAGCTACCCAGCAATTGGTTACCGCCAGCCAGCTAGCTACTCGCCCCCACTGCAGCCAGCTAAACACCAACTGGCTAACGCCAGCTACCCAGCAATTGGTAACCTCCAGCCAGCTAGCCACTCGCCCCCACTGCAGCCAGCTACCCACCAACTGGCTACTGCCAGCTACCCAGCAATTGGTAACCTCCAGCCAGCTAGCCACTCGCCCCCGCCCTCGCTACCGCCAGCTACCCAGCAATTGGTAACCTCCAGCCAGCTAGCCACTCGCCCCCACTGCAGCCAGCTACCCACCAACTGGCTACCTCCAGCTACCCAGCAATTGGTTACCTCCAGTCAGCTAGCTACTCGCCCCCACTGCAGCCAGCTACCCACCAACTGGCTAACGCCAGCTACCCACCAATTGGTAACCTCCAGCCAGCTAGCTACTCGCCCCAACTGCAGCCAGCTACCCAGCAATTGGTAACCTCCAGCCAGCTAGCCACTCGCCCCCACTGCAGCCAGCTACCCACCAACTGGCTACCGCCAGCTACCCAGCAATTGGTAACCTCCAGCCAGCTAGCTACTCGCCCCCACTGCAGCCAGCTACCCACCAACTGGCTAACGCCAGCTACCCACCAACTGGCTCTACCGCCAGCTACCCAGCAATTGGTAACCTCCAGCCAGCTAGCTACTCGCCCCCACTGCAGCCAGCTACCCTCCAACTGGCTAACGCCAGCTACCCACCAACTGGCTACCGCCAGCTACCCAGCAATTGGTTACCTCCAGCCAGCTAGCTACTCGCCCCCACTGCAGCCAGCTACCCACCAACTGGCTAACGCCAGCTACCCAGCAATTGGTAACCTCCAGCCAGCTAGCTACTCTCCCCCACTGCAGCCAGCTACCCACCAACTGGCTAACGCCAGCTACCCACCAACTGGCTACCGCCAGCTACCCAGCAATTGGTTACCTCCAGCCAGCTAGCTACTCGCCCCAACTGCAGCCAGCTACCCACCAACTGGCTAACGCCAGCTACCCACCAACTGGCTACCGCCAGCTACCCAGCAATTGGTTACCTCCATCCAGCTAGCTACTCGCCCCCACTGCAGCCAGCTACCCACCAACTGGCTAACGCCAGCTACCCAGCAATTGGAAACCTCCAGCCAGCTAGCTACTCGCCCCCACTGCAGCCAGCTACCCACCAACTGGCTAACGCCAGCTACCCACCAACTGGCTACCGCCAGCTACCCAGCAATTGGTTACCTCCAGCTAGCTAGCTACTCGCCCCCACTGCAGCCAGCTACCCACCAACTGGCTAACGCCAGCTACCCAGCAATTGGTAACCTCCAGCCAGCTAGCTACTCTCCCCCACTGCAGCCAGCTACCCACCAACTGGCTACCGCCAGCTACCCAGCAATTGGTTACCTCCAGCCAGCTAGCCACTCGCCCCCGCCCTCGCTACCGCCAGCTACCCATCAATTGGTTACCTCCAGCCAGCTAGCTACTCGCCCCCACTTCAGCCAGCTACCCACCAACTGGCTACCGCCAGCTACCCAGCAATTGGTAACCTCCAGCCAGCTAGCCACTCGCCCCCACTGCAGCCAGCTACCCAGCAACTGGCTACCGCCAGCTACCCAGCAATTGGTAACCTCCAGCCAGCTAGCCACTCGCCCCCACTGCAGCCAGATACCCACCAACTGGCTACCGCCAGCTACCCAGCAATTGGTTACCTCCAGCCAGCTAGCTACTCGCCCCCACTGCAGCCAGCTACCCACCAACTGGCTACCGCCAACTACCCAGCAATTGGTAACCTCCAGCCAGCTAGCCACTCGCCCCCACTGCAGCCAGCTACCCACCAACTGGCTACCGCCAGCTACCCAGCAATTGGTTACGTCCAGCCAGCTACCCACCAACTGGCTAACGCCAGCTACCCAGCAATTGGTAACCTCCAGCCAGCAAGCCACTCGCCCCCACTGCAGCCAGCTACCCACCAACTGGCTACCGCCAGCTACCCAGCAATTGGTTACCTCCAGTCAGCTAGCCACTCGCCCCCGCCCTCGCTACCGCCAGCTACCCAGCAATTGGTAACCTCCAGCCAGCTAGCCACTCGCCCCCACTGCAGCCAGCTACCCACCAACTGGCTACCGCCAGCTGCCCAGCAATTGGTTACCTCCAGCCAGCTATCTACTCGCCCCCACTGCAGCCAGCTACCCACCAACTGGCTAACGCCAGCTACCCAGCAATTGGTAACCTCCGGCCAGCTAGCTACTCGCCCCACTGCAGCCAGCTACCCATCAACTGGCTACCGCCAGCTACCCAACAATTGGTAACCTGCAGCCAGCTACCCACCAACTGGCTACCGCCAGCTACCCAGCAATTGGTTACCTCCAGCCAGCTAGCTACTCGCCCCCACTGCAGCCAGCTACCCACCAACTGGCTAACGCCAGCTACCCAGCAATTGGTAACCTCCAGCCAGCTAGCTACTCGCCCCCACTGCAGCCAGCTACCCACTAACTGGCTACCGCCAGCTACCCACCAACTGGCTCCAGCCAGCTAGCTATTCGCCCCCACTGCAGCTAGCTACATACCAACTGGCTAACGCCAGCTACCCAGAAATTGGTAACCTCCAGCCAGCTAGCTACTCGCCCCCACTGCAGCCAGCTACCCACCAACTGGCTACCGCCAGCTACCCAGAAATTGGTTACCTCCAGCCAGCTAGCTACTCGCCCCCACTGCAGCCAGCTACCCATCAACTGGCTACCGCCAGCTACCCAACAATTGGTAACCTGCAGCCAGCTACCCACCAACTGGCTACCGCCAGCTACCCAGCAATTGGTTACCTCCAGCCAGCTAGCCACTCGCCCCCACTGCAGCAAGCTACGCACCAACTGGCTACCGCCAGCTACCCAGCAATTGGTAACCTCCAGCCAGCTAGCCACTCGCCCCCACTGCAGCCAGCTACCCACCAACTGGCTACCGCCAGCTACCCACCAACTGGCTACCTCCAGCTACCCAGCAATTGGTTACCTCCAGTCAGCTAGCTACTCGCCCCCACTGCAGCCAGCTATCCACCAACTGGCTAACGCCAGCTACCCACCAATTGGTAACCTCCAGCCAGCTAGCTACTCGCCCCAACTGCAGCCAGCTACCCAGCAATTGGTAACCTCCAGCCAGCTAGCCACTCGCCCCCACTGCAGTAAGCTACCCACCAACTGGCTACCGCCAGCTACCCAGCAATTGGTAACCTCCAGCCAGCTAGCTACTCGCCCCCACTGCAGCCAGCTACCCACCAACTGGCTAACGCCAGCTACCCAGAAATTGGTAACCTCCAGCCAGCTAGCTACTCGCCCCCACTGCAGCCAGCTACCCACCAACTGGCTACCGCCAGCTACCCAGAAATTGGTTACCTCCAGCCAGCTAGCTACTCGCCCCCACTGCAGCCAGCTACCCACCAACTGGCTACCGCCAGCTACCCAGCAATTGGTAACCTCCAGCCAGCTAGCCACTCGCCCCCACTGCAGCCAGCTACCCACCAACTGGCTTCCGCCAGCTACCCACAAACTGGCTACCTCCAGCTACCCAGCAATTGGTTACCTACAGCCAGCTAGCTACTCGCCCCCACTGCAGCCAGCTACCCACCAACTGGCTACCGCCAGCTACCCAGCAATTGGTTACCTCCAGCCAGCTAGCCACTCGCCCCCACTGCAGCCAGCTACCCACCAACTGGCTTCCGCCAGCTACCCAGAAATTGGTTACCTCCAGCTACCCAGCAATTGGTTACCTCCAGCCAGCTAGCTACTCGCCCCCACTGCAGCCAGCTACCCACCAACTGGCTACCGCCAGCTACCCAGAAATTGGTTACCTCCAGCCAGCTAGCTACTCGCCCCCACTGCAGCCAGCTACCCACCAACTGGCTACCGCCAGCTACCCAGCAATTGGTAACCTCCAGCCAGCTAGCCACTCGCCCCCACTGCAGCCAGATACCCACCAACTGGCTACCGCCAGCTACCCAGCAATTGGTTACCTCCAGCCAGCTAGCTACTCGCCCCCACTGCAGCCAGCTACCCACCAACTGGCTACCGCCAACTACCCAGCAATTGGTAACCTCCAGCCAGCTAGCCACTCGCCCCCACTGCAGCCAGCTACCCACCAACTGGCTACCGCCAGCTACCCAGCAATTGGTTACGTCCAGCCAGCTAGCCACTGGCCCCACTGCAGCCAGCTACCCACCAACTGGCTAACGCCAGCTACCCAGCAATTGGTAACCTCCAGCCAGCAAGCCACTCGCCCCCACTGCAGCCAGCTACCCACCAACTGGCTGCCGCCAGCTACCCAGCAATTGGTTACCTCCAGTCAGCTAGCCACTCGCCCCCGCCCTCGCTACCGCCAGCTACCCAGCAATTGGTAACCTCCAGCCAGCTAGCCACTCGCCCCCACTGCAGCCAGCTACCCACCAACTGGCTACCGCCAGCTACCCAGCAATTGGTTACGTCCAGCCAGCTAGCCACTGGCCCCACTGCAGCCAGCTACCCACCAACTGGCTAACGCCAGCTACCCAGCAATTGGTAACCTCCAGCCAGCAAGCCACTCGCCCCCACTGCAGCCAGCTACCCACCAACTGGCTGCCGCCAGCTACCCAGCAATTGGTTACCTCCAGTCAGCTAGCCACTCGCCCCCGCCCTCGCTACCGCCAGCTACCCAGCAATTGGTAACCTCCAGCCAGCTAGCCACTCGCCCCCACTGCAGCCAGCTACCCACCAACTGGCTACCGCCAGCTACCCAGCAATTGGTTACGTCCAGCCAGCTAGCCACTGGCCCCACTGCAGCCAGCTACCCACCAACTGGCTAACGCCAGCTACCCAGCAATTGGTAACCTCCAGCCAGCAAGCCACTCGCCCCCACTGCAGCCAGCTACCCACCAACTGGCTGCCGCCAGCTACCCAGCAATTGGTTACCTCCAGTCAGCTAGCCACTCGCCCCCGCCCTCGCTACCGCCAGCTACCCAGCAATTGGTTACCTCCAGCCAGCTATCTACTCGCCCCCACTGCAGCCAGCTACCCACCAACTGGCTAACGCCAGCTACCCAGCAGCTAGCTACTCGCCCCCACTGCAGCCAGCTACCCACCAACTGGCTACCGCCAGCTACCCAGCAATTGGTTACCTCCAGCCAGCTAGCTACTCGCCCCCACTGCAGCCAGCTACCCACCAACTGGCTACCGCCAGCTACCCAGAAATTGGTTACCTCCAGCCAGCTAGCTACTCGCCCCCACTGCAGCCAGCTACCCACCAACTGGCTAACGCCAGCTACCCAGCAATTGGTAACCTCCAGCCAGCTAGCTACTCGCCCCCACTGCAGCCAGCTACCCACCAACTGGCTAACGCCAGCTACCCAGAAATTGGTAACCTCCAGCCAGCTAGCTACTCGCCCCCACTGCAGCCAGCTACCCACCAACTGGCTACCGCCAGCTACCCAGCAATTGGTTACCTCCAGCCAGCTAGCTGCTCGCCCCCACTGCAGCCAGCTACCCACCAACTGGCTACCGCCAGCTACCCAGCAATTGGTTACCTCCAGCCAGCTAGCTGCTCGCCCCCACTACAGCCAGCTACCCACCAACTGGCTATCGCCAGCTACCCAGCAATTGGTAACCTCCAGCCAGCTAGCTACTCGCCCCCACTGCAGCCAGCTACCCACCAACTGGCTAACGCCAGCTACCCAGAAATTGGTAACCTCCAGCCAGCTAGCTACTCGCCCCCACTGCAGCCAGCTACCCACCAACTGGCTAACGCCAGCTTCCCAGAAATTGGTAACTTCCAGCCAGCTAGCTACTCGCCCCCACTGCAGCCAGCTACCCACCAACTGGCTGCCGCCAGCTACCCAGCAATTGGTTACCTCCAGTCAGCTAGCCACTCGCCCCCGCCCTCGCTACCGCCAGCTACCCAGCAATTGGTAACCTCCAGCCAGCAAGCCACTCGCCCCCACTGCAGCCAGATACCCACCAACTGGCTACCGCCAGCTACCCAGCAATTGGTTACCTCCAGCCAGCTAGCTACTCGCCCCCACTGCAGCCAGCTACCCACCAACTGGCTACCGCCAACTACCCAGCAATTGGTAACCTCCAGCCAGCTAGCCACTCGCCCCCACTGCAGCCAGCTACCCACCAACTGGCTACCGCCAGCTACCCAGCAATTGGTTACGTCCAGCCAGCTAGCCACTGGCCCCACTGCAGCCAGCTACCCACCAACTGGCTAACGCCAGCTACCCAGCAATTGGTAACCTCCAGCCAGCAAGCCACTCGCCCCCACTGCAGCCAGCTACCCACCAACTGGCTGCCGCCAGCTACCCAGCAATTGGTTACCTCCAGTCAGCTAGCCACTCGCCCCCGCCCTCGCTACCGCCAGCTACCCAGCAATTGGTAACCTCCAGCCAGCTAGCCACTCGCCCCCACTGCAGCCAGCTACCCACCAACTGGCTACCGCCAGCTACCCAGCAATTGGTTACGTCCAGCCAGCTAGCCACTGGCCCCACTGCAGCCAGCTACCCACCAACTGGCTAACGCCAGCTACCCAGCAATTGGTAACCTCCAGCCAGCAAGCCACTCGCCCCCACTGCAGCCAGCTACCCACCAACTGGCTGCCGCCAGCTACCCAGCAATTGGTTACCTCCAGTCAGCTAGCCACTCGCCCCCGCCCTCGCTACCGCCAGCTACCCAGCAATTGGTTACCTCCAGCCAGCTATCTACTCGCCCCCACTGCAGCCAGCTACCCACCAACTGGCTAACGCCAGCTACCCAGCAGCTAGCTACTCGCCCCCACTGCAGCCAGCTACCCACCAACTGGCTACCGCCAGCTACCCAGCAATTGGTTACCTCCAGCCAGCTAGCTACTCGCCCCCACTGCAGCCAGCTACCCACCAACTGGCTACCGCCAGCTACCCAGAAATTGGTTACCTCCAGCCAGCTAGCTACTCGCCCCCACTGCAGCCAGCTACCCACCAACTGGCTAACGCCAGCTACCCAGCAATTGGTAACCTCCAGGCAGCTAGCTACTCGCCCCAACTGCAGCCAACTACCCAGCAATTGGTAACCTCCAGCCAGCTAGCCACTCGCCCCCACTGCAGCCAGCTACCCACCAACTGGCTAACGCCAGCTACCCAGCAATTGGTAACCTCCAGCCAGCTAGCTACTCGCCCCCACTGCAGCCAGCTACCCACCAACTGGCTAACGCCAGCTTCCCAGAAATTGGTAACCTCCAGCCAGCTAGCTACTCGCCCCCACTGCAGCCAGCTACCCACCAACTGGCTAACGCCAGCTACCCAGAAATTGGTAACCTCCAGCCAGCTAGCTACTCGCCCCCACTGCAGCCAGCTACCCACCAACTGGCTACCGCCAGCTACCCAGCAATTGGTTACCTCCAGCCAGCTAGCTGCTCGCCCCCACTACAGCCAGCTACCCACCAACTGGCTATCGCCAGCTACCCAGCAATTGGTAACCTCCAGCCAGCTAGCTACTCGCCCCCACTGCAGCCAGCTACCCACCAACTGGCTAACGCCAGCTACCCAGAAATTGGTAACCTCCAGCCAGCTAGCTACTCGCCCCCACTGCAGCCAGCTACCCACCAACTGGCTAACGCCAGCTACCCACCAACTGGCTACCGCCAGCTACCCAGCAATTGGTTACCTCCAGCCAGCTAGCTACTCGCCCCCACTGCAGCCAGCTACCCACCAACTGGCTAACGCCAGGTACCCACCAACTGGCTACCGTCAGCTACCCAGCAATTGGTAACCTCCAGCCAGCTAGCTACTCGCCCCCACTGCAGCCAGCTACCCACCAACTGGCTACCGCCAGCTACGCAGCAACTGGTTACCTCCAGCCAGCTAGCCACTCGCCCCCACTGCAGCCAGCTACCCACCAACTGGTTGCCGCCAGCTACCCAGCAATTGGTTACCTCCAGCCAGCTAGCTACTCGCCCCCACTGCAGCCAGCTACCCACCAACTGGCTAACGCCAGCTACCCAGCAATTGGTAACCTCCAGCCAGCTAGCTACTCGCCCCCACTGCAGCCAGCTACCCACCAACTGGCTAACGCCAGCTACCCACCAACTGGTTACCTCCAGCCAGCTAGCAACCTGCCCCCACTGCTTGGGCCATGTCTAATCAGAACAAAATCGAGTTTGTTAAATGTGTTTAGATTTTTAGGGCTGGAAAGAATAACTATAAAAGCTTAAAGGCAAATGAGAGAGAGAGAGGGAAAGTGGATTTTGGTTGGGATCGATGTAACCTTTTTGATTATGGGTCAGTTAAACGTTCCTAAAATTGCTGGGGGTTTTAACCACGAGGCGAAAATTTGTACAAACAAAATTGTGTGCGCAAAATGTGGTGAAAACCATGAAACGAAGATCGATGTAAATCCTGATTGTAGAAGTCACGCATGTGAAGTGTTTTTTAGAAAGAAGTGGAATTGGAAAAGAAAAGAATATCCTGCTAGCCACTTATACCCCCAAAGCTCAATCTTATCTATTTAAACATCTGCGATTTAACTAACAATTTGGACGAGTTACGAAATTTGGCCATTAATAAGAATTTCGATATTTTATTCTGTCCGAAACCAATGTAACCAAAGATAAACAGTGAGTAACAAATATATTTGCACACCCAATTCCTTTAAAATCCCAGAAACACGCTATAAAAAAATGCAGACAGAAAATGCGCAAACTCCAAGACCAATTCTTCTATTGATAAATGTAAGTGAAGAAAGACCAATTCGGCTATAACAATGTGTCCCACAGTGAGTGAAACTCCCGTGTCTGCTTGCGAAAAAATAATTCCCTGGCGCGATAGTATTAAAAGCTACATAGGAATAGTAAATTCTGTAGGATAGCGCTAACGAGAGACTGGATCAACCGGAAATAAACTTCGTTCTGGAAGACCAAAAAGGCTGACCGTGCGAGACAGACGTTCATCAGTGCACGAGGACTAGTCCCACATGTTGCGCAACAACATCAGGAAGAACAGTTAATCCACAAACCATTCGCAACGTGTTGTTTTCGGCGAACATCTATGGGAGATCAGCTAGAAAGAAAACCCTTTATATCCGAGCAAAATAGACAAAAGCGCTTAGCATTAGAATTTTCGAGAACTGTTTTGTTATCCGATGAAAGCAAATTTAATCTGTTTGGCTCGGAATGAAGTTTTTTCTCTTCTTTTTTCCTTCAGAAAATTAACTGTGCAAATACTTTTTTGAATATTAATATGACACTGATTTTGAAATTTGGACCTTTTCTTTCTACATTTTCTGATATACAACACGTTCCTGTATCTTCAAAGGAAAATATAAAAATACTTTTTTTACTCACTGTAGACGACAGTGATAACTCATGCTATCAGTAAGCAACATAGAACATTATTAGACTACGTAGTTACAAACAACAATCGCATCCAGGCTCAAGTCGATAAAGATATGAAAATAAGTGATCATGAAACTATAACAATTGACCTCGATATTAAAGAGAAGTTAAAGAGTGTTATATGTTCTATTCGGAGGCTTAAATAAAATTAACGCGAATTGCAGAATAATCAAATAATATCATGGCCTTATTTAGAGTTAAAAAAAATACGTAATTGCATTTGTAAAAACTAAATTTTAAACTTATCAAAACACTTGCTTGATATTTTTATGTTAATTAATATCTATTTTATAAAATGTAGGAATTTATTTTAATTGCTACTATATTCTGAATAAATTTTTATAAAACATACAAACCTCCAGCTAGCAACTGACTACCTCCACAGCCAACTAGCAACTGACTCCCTCCACAGCCAGTAAACAACTGCCAACTTCCAGCTAGCAACTGACTAGCTTCACAATCAGTTAACAACTGATTTCCTTCGCAGCCAGCTAGCATTTGACTACCTTCACAGACACTTAACAACTGCCAATCCTCAGCTAGCAACTGACTACCTTCACAGTCAGTTAACAACTGACTTCCTTCACAGCCAGCTAGCAACTGACTTCCTTCACAGCCAGTTAACAACTGAATACCTCCACAGCCTGCAAGCAACTGAATACGTTGACAGCCAACTAGCAACGGACTCCCTCCACAGACAGTTAACAACTGACTTCCTCCACAGCCAGCTAGCAACTGACTACCTTCACAGCCAGTTAACAACTGACTACCTCCACAGCCAGCAAGAAACTGAATACGTCGACAGCCAACCAGCAACTGACTCCCTCCACAGACAGTTAACAACTGACTCCCTCTACAGCCAACTAGCAACTGACTCCCTCCACAGCCAGTAAACAACTGCCAACTTCCAGCTAGCAACTGACTAGCTTCACAATCAGTTAACAACTGACTTCCTTCACAGCCAGCTAGCATTTGACTACCTTCACAGACAGTTAACAACTGCCAATCCTCAGCTAGCAACTGACTCCCTCCAAAGTCTGTTAACAACTGACTACCTTCACACCCAGTAAACAACTGCCAACTTCCAGCTAGCAACTGACTAGCTTCACAATCAGTTAACAACTGACTTCCTTCAGAGCCAGCTAGCATTTGACTACCTTCACACCCAGCTAACAACTGCTAACCCTCAGCTAGCAACTGACTACCTTTGCAGTCAGTTAACAACTGACTTCCTTCAGAGCCAGCTAGCAACTGACTACCTTCACAGCCAGTTAACAACTGAATACCTCCACAGCCAGTTAACTACTGACTGACTACCTTCACAGCCAGCAAGCAACTGACTACCTCCACAGCCAACTAGCAACTGACTCCCTCCACAGCCAGTTAACAACTGCCAACTTCCAGCTAGCAACTGACTAGCTTCACAATCAGTTAACAACTGACTTCCTTCACAGCCAGCTAGCATTTGACTACCTTCACAGACAGTTAACAACTGCCAACTGTTAACAACTGACTACCTTCACACCCAGCTAACAACTGCCAACCCTCAGCTAGCAACTGACTACCTTCACAGTCAGTTAACAACTGACTTCCTTCACAGCCAGTTAACAACTGACTACCTTCACAGCCAGCTAGCAACTGACTCCCTCCACAGCCAGTTAACTACTGACTGACTACCTTCACAGCCAGCAAGCATTTGACTACCTTCACAGACAGTTAACAACTGACTCCCTCCACAGCCAGTAAACAACTGCCAACTTCCAGCTAGCAACTGACTAGCTTCACAATCAGTTAACAACTGACTTCCTTCACAGCCAGCTAGCATTTGACTACCTTCACAGACAGTTAACAACTGCCAATCCTCAGCTAGCAACTGACTCCCTCCAAAGTCTGTTAACAACTGACTACCTTCACACCCAGTTAACAACTGCCAACCCTCAGCTAGCAACTGACTACCTTCACAGTCAGTTAACAACTGACTTCCTTCACAGCCAGCTAGCAACTGACTACCTTCGCAGCCAGTTAACAACTGACTACCTCCACAGCCAACTAGCAACTGACTCCCTCCACAGCCAGTTAACAACTGCCAACTTCCAGCTAGCAACTGACTAGCTTCACAATCAGTTAACAACTGACTTCGTTCACAGCCAGCTAGCATTTGACTACCTTCACAGACAGTTAACAACTGCCAATCCTCAGCTAGCAACTGACTACCTTCACAGTCAGTTAACAACTGACTTCCTTCACAGCCAGTTAACAACTGACTACCTTCACAGCCAGCTAGCAACTGACTACCTTCACAGACAGTTAACAACTGCCAATCCTCAGCTAGCAACTGACTCCCTCCAAAGTTTGTTAACAACTGACTTCCTTCACAGCCAGTTAACAACTGACTACCTTCACAGCCAGCTAGCAACTGACTACCTTCACAGTCAGTTAACTACTGACTACCTTCACAGCCAGCAAGCAACTGACTACCTCCACAGCCAACTAGCAACTGACTCCCTCCACAGCCAGTAAACAACTGCCAACTTCCAGCTAGCAACTGACTAGTTTCACAGTCAGTTAACAACTGACTTTCTTCACAGTCAGCTAGCATTTGACTACCTTCACAGACAGTTAACAACTGCCAATCCTCAGCTAGCAACTGACTCCCTCCAAAGTCTGTTAACAACTGACTACCTTCACACCCAGCTAACAACTGCCAACCCTCAGCTAGCAACTGACTACCTTCACAGTCAGTTAACAACTAACTTCCTTCACAGCCAGTTAACAACTGACTACCTTCACAGCCAGCTAGCAACTGACTACCTTCGCAGCCAGTTAACAACTGACTACCTCCACAGCCAACTAGCAACTGACTCCCTCCACAGCCAGTTAACAACTGCCAACTTCCAGCTAGCAACTGACTAGCTTCACAATCAGTTAACAACTGACTTCCTTCACAGCCAGCTAGCATTTGACTACCTTCACAGCCAGCTAGCAACTGACTACCTTCACAGACAGTTAACAACTGCCAATCCTCAGCTAGCAACTGACTCCCTCCAAAGTCTGTTAACAACTGACTACCTTCACACCCAGCTAACAACTGCCAACCCTCAGCTAGCAACTGACTACCTTCACAGTCAGTTAACAACTGACTACCTCCACAGCCAACTAGCAACTGACTCCCTCCACAGCCAGTTAACAACTGCCAACTTCCAGCTAGCAACTGACTAGCTTCACAATCAGTTAACAACTGACTTCCTTCACAGCCAGCTAGCATTTGACTACCTTCACAGCCAGCTAGCAACTGACTACCTTCACAGACAGTTAACAACTGCCAATCCTCAGCTAGCAACTGACTCCCTCCAAAGTCTGTTAACAACTGACTACCTTCACACCCAGCTAACAACTGCCAACCCTCAGCTAGCAACTGACTACCTTCACAGACAGTTAACAACTGCCAATCCTCAGCTAGCAACTGACTCCCTCCAAAGTCTGTTAACAACTGACTACCTTCACACCCAGCTAACAACTGCCAACCCTCAGCTAGCAACTGACTAGCTTCACAATCAGTTAACAACTGACTTCCTTCACAGCCAGCTAGCATTTGACTTCCTTCACAGCCAGTTAACAACTGACTACCTTCACAGCCAGCTAGCAACTGACTACCTTCACAGTCAGTTAACTACTGACTACCTTCACAGCCAGCAAGCAACTGACTACCTCCACAGCCAACTAGCAACTGACTCCCTCCACAGCCAGTAAACAACTGCCAACTTCCAGCTAGCAACTGACTAGTTTCACAGTCAGTTAACAACTGACTTTCTTCACAGTCAGCTAGCATTTGACTACCTTCACAGACAGTTAACAACTGCCAATCCTCAGCTAGCAACTGACTCCCTCCAAAGTCTGTTAACAACTGACTACCTTCACACCCAGCTAACAACTGCCAACCCTCAGCTAGCAACTGACTACCTTCACAGTCAGTTAACAACTGACTTCCTTCACAGCCAGTTAACAACTGACTACCTTCACAGCCAGCTAGCAACTGACTACCTTCGCAGCCAGTTAACAACTGACTACCTCCACAGCCAACTAGCAACTGACTCCCTCCACAGCCAGTTAACAACTGCCAACTTCCAGCTAGCAACTGACTAGCTTCACAATCAGTTAACAACTGACTTCCTTCACAGCCAGTTAACAACTGACTACCTTCACAGCCAGCTAGCAACTGACTACCTTCACAGACAGTTAACAACTGCCAATCCTCAGCTAGCAACTGACTCCCTCCAAAGTTTGTTAACAACTGACTTCCTTCACAGCCAGTTAACAACTGACTACCTTCACAGCCAGCTAGCAACTGACTACCTTCACAGCCAGTTAACAACTGCCAACTTCCAGCTAGCAACGGACTAGCTTCACAATCAGTTAACAACTGACTTCCTTCACAGCCAGCTAGCATTTGACTACCTTCACAGACAGTTAACAACTGCCAATCCTCAGCTAGCAACTGACTACCTTCACAGTCAGTTAACAACTGACTTCCTTCACAGCCAGCTAGCAACTGACTACCTTCGCAGCCAGTTAACAACTGACTACCTCCACAGCCAACTAGCAACTGACTCCCTCCACAGCCAGTTAACAGCTGCCAACTTCCAGCTAGCAACTGACTAGCTTCACAATCAGTTAACAACTGACTTCCTTCACAGCCAGCTAGCATTTGACTACCTTCACAGACAGTTAACAACTGCCAATCCTCAGCTAGCAACTGACTACCTTCACAGTCAGTTAACAACTGACTTCCTTCACAGCCAGTTAACAACTGACTACCTTCACAGCCAGCTAGCAACTGACTACCTTCACAGTCAGTTAACTACTGACTCCCTCCACAGCCAGTAAACAACTGCCAACTTCCAGCTAGCAACTGACTAGTTTCACAGTCAGTTAACAACTGACTTCCTTCACAGTCAGCTAGCATTTGACTACCTTCACAGACAGTTAACAACTGCCAATCCTCAGCTAGCAACTGACTCCCTCCAAAGTCTGTTAACAACTGACTACCTTCACAGCCAGCAAGCAACTGACTAAGTTGATAGCCAACTAGCAACTGACTCACTCTACAGACAGTTAACAACTGACTACCTTCACAGCCAGTTAACAACTGCCAACTCTCAGCAAGCAACGGACTCCCTCCACAGCCAGTTAACAACTGAGTACCTCCACAGCCAGCAAGCAACTGACTACGTCGATAGCCAACTAGCAACTGACTCCCTCCACAGACAGTTAACAACTGACTACCTCCAGCTGGCAACTGACTCCCTGCTCAGACAGTTAACAACTGACTCCCTCCTCACACAGTTAACAACTGACTACCTCCACAGCCAACTAGCAACTGACTAACTCCACAGCCAACTAGCAACTGACACCCTCCACAGCCAGTTAACACTTGACTACCTCCACAGCCAACTAGCAACTGACTTCATCCACAGCCAGTTAACAACTGACTACCTCCATAGCCAGCAAGCAACTGACTACGTCGATAGCCAACTAGCAACTGACTCCCTCCACAGACAGTTAACAACTGACTACCTCCAGCTGGCAACTGACTCCCTGCTCAGACAGTTAACAACTGACTCCCTCCTCACACAGTTAACAACTGACTACCTCCACAGCCAACTAGCAACTGACTAACTCCACAGCCAACTAGCAACTGACACCCTCCACAGCCAGTTAACACTTGACTACCTCCACAGCCAACTAGCAACTGACTTCATCCACAGCCAGTTAACAACTGACTACCTCCATAGCCAACTAGCAACTGACTCCCTCCACAGACAGTTAACAACTGACTCCCTCCACAGCCAACTAACATATGACCCCTCCACAGCCAGCTAGCAACTGACTACCTCCACAGCCAACTAGCAACTGCCTCCCTCCACAGACAGTTAACAACTGACTACCTCCAGCTGGCAACTGACTACCTACAGCTGGCAACTGACTACCTTCACAGCAAGTTTACAACTGACTACCTCCACAGCCAACTAGCAACTGACCCCTCCACAGATAGTTAACAACTGACTACCTCTAGCTGGCAACTGACTAACTCCACAACCAGTTAACAACTGACTTCCTTCACAGCCAGCTAGCAACTGACTACCTTCGCAGCCAGTTAACAACTGACTACCTCCACAGCCAGCAAGCAACTGAATACGTCGACAGCCAACTAGCAACGGACTCCCATCACATACAGTTAACAACTGACTACCTCACAGCAAGCTGGCAACTGACTTCCTCCACAGCCAGTTGGCAACTGCCAACCTCCAGCTAGCAACTGACTACTTTCACAGTCAGTTAGCACCAGCCAACCTCCAGCTAGCAACTGACTCGCTCCACAGTCAGTTAACATCTGACTACCTTCACAGCCAGCAAGAAACTGACTACCTCCACAGCCAGCTAGCAACTGACTCTCTCCACAGCCTGTTAACAACTGACTACATCCACAGCCAGCTAACAACTGATTACCTTCACAGCCAACTAGCAACTGCCAACCTCCAGCTAGCAACTGACTACCTCCACAGCCAGTTAGCAACTGCCAACCTCCAGCTAGCAACTGACTCCCTCCACAGTCAGTTAACATCTGACTACCTCCAAAGCCAGCGAGCAACTGACTCCCTCCACAGCATGTTAACAACTGACTACCTCACAGCAAGCTAGCAACTGACTTCCTCCACAGCCAGTTAGCAACTTCCATCCTCCAGCTAGCAACTGACTACCTCCACAGCCAGTTAGCACCAGCCAACCTCCTGCTAGCAACTGACTCCTCCACACTCAGTTAGCATCTGACTACCTTCTCAGCTAGCAAGAAACTGACTACCTCCACAGCCAGCTAGCAACTGACTCTCTCCAACTCCTTTTAACAACTGACTACATCCACAGCCAGCTAACAACTGATTACCTTCACAGCCAACTAGCAACTGCCAACCTCCAGCTCGCAACTGACTGCCTCCACAGCCAGTTAACATCTGACTACCTTCACAACCAGCAAGAAACTGACTACCTCCACAGCCAGCTAGCAACTGACTCCCTCCACAGCCTGTTAACAACTGACTTCCTCCACAGTCAGATAACAACTGCCAACCTCAAGCTAGCAACTGACTCCTTCCACAGTCAGTTAACATCTGACTACCTTCACAGCCAGCAAGAACTGACTACCTCGACAGCCAACTAGCAACTGCCAACCTCCAGCCAGCCACTAACTGCCTCCATAGACAGTTCACAACTGAACCCCCTCCACAGCCAGTTCAGCACTGACTACCTTTACAGCCAGCTAGCAACTCACTATCTTCACAGCCAGCTAGCCACCAGCTCCCACTGCAGCCAACTAGCAACTCGCTACCGCCAGCTGCCCAGCAACTGGTTACCTCCAGCCAGCTAGCTACCTGCCCCCACTGCAGCCAGCTACCGCCATCTACCCACCAACTGGTTAACCCCCACTGCAGCCAGCTACCCACCAACTGGCTACCGCCAGCTACCCAGCAACTGATTACCTCCAGCCAGCTAGCTTCCTGCCCCCAATACAGCCAGCTAGCCACCAACTGGCTACCGCCAGCTAGCCACCAACTGGCTACCGCCAGCTACCCAGCAACTGGTTACGTCCAGCCAGCTGGCTACCTGCACCCACTGCAACCAGCTACCCACCAACTGGCTACCGCCAGCTACCCGGCAACTGATAACCTCCAGCTAGCTAGGTACCTGCCCCCATTGCAGCCAGCTACCCACCAACTGGCTACCGCCAGCTACCCACCAACTGGCTACCGCCAGCTACCCACCAACTAGCTACCACCAGCTACCCAGCAATTGGTAACCTCCAGCCAGCTAGCCACTCGCCCCCATTGCAGCCAGCTACCCACCAACTAGCTATCGCCAGCTACCCAGCAACTGGCTACCTCCAGCGAGCTGGCTACCTGCCCCCATTGCAGCCAGCTACCCACCAACTGGCTACCGCCAGCCAGCTAGCCACTCGCCCCCACTGCAGCCAGCTACCCACCAACTGGCTACCGCCAGCTACCAACCAACTGGCTACCGCCAGCTACCCAGGTATTGTTTACCTCCAGCCAGCAAGCCACTCGCCCCCACTGCAGCCAGCTACCCACCAACTGGCTACCGCCAGCTACCCAGCAATTGGTAACCTCCAGCCAGCTAGCTACTCACCCCCACTGCAGCCAGCTACCCACCAACTGGTTACCGCCAGCTACCCAGCAATTGGTAACCTCCAGCCAGCTAGCCACTCGCCCCCACTGCAGCCAGCTACCCACCAACTGGCTACCGCCAGCTACCCAGCAATTAGTAACCTCCAGCCAGCTAGCCACTCGCCCCCACTCAAGCCAGCTACCCACCAACTGGCTACCGCCAGCTACCCAGCAATTGGTTACCTCCAGCCAGCTAGCTACTCGCCCCCACTGCAGCCAGCTACCCACCAACTGGCTACCGCCAGCTACCCAGCAACTGGTTACCTCCAGCCAGCTAGCTACCTGCCCCCACTGCAGCCAGATACCCAGCAACTGGCTACCGCCAGCTACCCACCAACTGGCTACAGCCAGCTACCCAACAACTGGTTACCTCCAGCCAGCTAGCTACCTGCCCCCATTGCAGCCAGCTACCCACCAACTGGCTACCGCCAGCTACCCACCAACTAGCTACCACCAGCTACCCACCAACTGGTTACCTCCAGCCAGCTAGCTACTCGCCCCCACTGCAGCCAGCTACCCACCAACTGGCTACCGCCAGCTACCCAGGAATTGTTTACCTCCAGCCAGCAAGCCACTCGCCCCCACTGCAGCCAGCTACCCACCAACTGGCTACCACCAGCTACCCAGCAAACGTCCAGCCAGCTGGCTACCTGCCCCCACTGCAACCAGCTACCCACCAACTGGCTACCGCCAGCTACCCAGCAACTGATTACCTCCAGCCAGCTAGCTACTCGCCCCCTCTGCAGCCAGCTACCCACAAACTGGCTACCGCCAGCAACTCAGCAATTGTTTACCTCCAGCCAGCTAGCTCCTCGCCCCCACTGCAGCCAGCTACCCACCAACTGGCTACCGCCAGCTACGCAGCAACTGGTTACCTCCAGCCAGCTAGCCACTCGCCCCCACTGCAGCCAGCTACCCACCAACTGGCTACCGCCAGCTACTCAGCAATTGTTTACCTCCAGCCAGCTAGCCACTCGCCCCCACTGCAGCCAGCTACCCACCAACTGGCTACCGCCAGCTACCCAGCAATTGGTAACCTCCAGCCAGCTAGCCACTCGCCCCCACTGCAGCCAGCTACCCAGCAATTGGTAACCTCCAGCCAGCTAGCTACTCGCCCCCACTGCAGCCAGCTACCCACCAACTGGCTACCGCCAGCTACCCAGCAATTGGTAACCTCCAGCCAGCTAGCCACTCGCCCCCACTGCAGATAGCTACCCACCAACTGGCTACCGCCAGCTACCCAGCAATTGTTTACCTCCAGCCAGCTAGCCACTCGCCCCCACTGCAGCCAGCTACCCACCAACTGGCTACCGCCAGCTACCCAGCAATTGGTAACCTCCAGCCAGCTAGCCACTCGCCCCCACTGCAGCCAGCTACCCACCAACTGGCTACCGCCAGCTACCCACCAACTGGCTATCGCCAGCCAGCTAGCCACTCGCCCCCACTGCAGCCAGCTACCCACCAACTGGCTACCGCCAGCTACCCAGCAATTGGTTACCTCGAGCCAGCTAGCCACTGGCCCCCACTGCAGCCAGCTACCCACCAACTGGCTAACGCCAGCTACCCAGCAATTGTTTACCTCGAGCCAGCTAGCCACTCGCCCCCACTGCAGCCAGCTACCCACCAACTGGCTACCGCCAGCTACCCAGCAATTGGTTACCTCCAGCCAGCTAGCCACTCGCCCCCACTGCAGCCAGCTACCCACCAACTGGCTACCGCCAGCTACCCAGCAATTGGTAACCTCCAGCCAGCTAGCTACTCGCCCCCACTGCAGCCAGCTACCCACCAACTGGCTAACGCCAGCTACCCACCAACTGGCTACCGCCAGCTACCCACCAACTGGCTACCGCCAGCTACCCAGCAATTGGTTACCTCCAGCCAGCTAGCTACTCGCCCCCACTGCAGCCAGCTACCCACCAACTGGCTAACGCCAGCTACCCAGCAATTGGTAACCTCCAGCCAGCTAGCTACTCTCCCCCACTGCAGCCAGCTACCCACCAACTGGCTAACGCCAGCTACCCACCAACTGGCTACCGCCAGCTACCCAGCAATTGGTTACCTCCAGCCAGCTAGCTACTCGCCCCCACTGCAGCCAGCTACCCAGCAATTGGTAACCTCCAGCCAGCTAGCTACTCGCCCCCACTGCAGCCAGCTACCCACCAACTGGCTAACGCCAGCTACCCAGCAATTGGTAACCTCCAGCCAGCTAGCTACTCGCCCCCACTGCAGCCAGCTACCCACCAACTGGCTAACGCCAGCTACCCAGCAATTGGTTACCTCCAGCCAGCTAGCTACTCGCCCCCACTGCAGCCAGCTACCCACCAACTGGCTAACGCCAGCTACCCAGCAATTGGAAACCTCCAGCCAGCTAGCTACTCGCCCCCACTGCAGCCAGCTACCCACCAACTGGCTAACGCCAGCTACCCAGCAATTGGTAACCTCCAGCCAGCTAGCTACTCGCCCCCACTGCAGCCAGCTACCCACCAACTGGCTAACGCCAGCTACCCACCAACTGGCTACCGCCAGCTACCCAGCAATTGGTTACCTCCAGCCAGCTAGCTACTCGCCCCCACTGCAGCCAGCTACCCACCAACTGGCTACCGCCAGCTACCCACCAACTGGTTACCTCCAGCCAGCTAGCTACTCGCCCCCACTGCAGCCAGCTACCCACCAACTGGCTAACGCCAGCTACCCAGCAATTGGTAACCTCCAGCCAGCTAGCTACTCGCCCCCACTGCAGCCAGCTACCCACCAACTGGCTAACGCCAGCTACCCACCAACTGGCTACCGCCAGCTACCCAGCAATTGGTTACCTCCAGCCAGCTAGCTACTCGCCCCCACTGCAGCCAGCTACCCACCAACTGGCTAACGCCAGCTACCCACCAACTGGCTACCGCCAGCTACCCAGCAATTGGTTACCTCCAGCCAGCTAGCTACTCGCCCCCACTGCAGCCAGCTACCCACCAACTGGCTAACGCCAGCTACCCAGCAATTGGAAACCTCCAGCCAGCTAGCTACTCGCCCCCACTGCAGCCAGCTACCCACCAACTGGCTAACGCCAGCTACCCACCAACTGGCTACCGCCAGCTACCCAGCAATTGGTTACCTCCAGCCAGCTAGCTACTCGCCCCCACTGCAGCCAGCTACCCACCAACTGGCTAACGCCAGCTACCCAGCAATTGGTAACCTCCAGCCAGCTAGCTACTCGCCCCCACTGCAGCCAGCTACCCACCAACTGGCTAACGCCAGCTACCCACCAACTGGTTACCTCCAGCCAGCTAGCAACCTGCCCCCACTGCTTGGGCCATGTCTAATCAGAACAAAATCGAGTTTGTTAAATGTGTTTAGATTTTTAGGGCTGGAAAGAATAACTATAAAAGCTTAAAGGCAAATGAGAGAGAGAGAGGGAAAGTGGATTTTGGTTGGGATCGATGTAACCTTTTTGATTATGGGTCAGTTAAACGTTCCTAAAATTGCTGGGGGTTTTAACCACGAGGCGAAAATTTGTACAAACAAAATTGTGTGCACAAAATGTGGTGAAAACCATGAAACGAAGATCGATGTAAATCCTGATTGTAGAAGTCACGCATGTGAAGTGTTTTTTAGAAAGAAGTGGAATTGGAAAAGAAAAGAATATCCTGCTAGCCACTTATACCCCCAAAGCTCAATCTTATCTATTTAAACATCTGCGATTTAACTAACAATTTGGACGAGTTACGAAATTTGGCCATTAATAAGAATTTCGATATTTTATTCTGTCCGAAACCAATGTAACCAAAGATAAACAGTGAGTAACAAATATATTTGCACACCCAATTCCTTTAAAATCCCAGAAACACGCTATAAAAAAATGCAGACAGAAAATGCGCAAACTCCAAGACCAATTCTTCTATTGATAAATGTAAGTGAAGAAAGACCAATTCGGCTATAACAATGTGTCCCACAGTGAGTGAAACTCCCGTGTCTGCTTGCGAAAAAATAATTCCCTGGCGCGATAGTATTAAAAGCTACATAGGAATAGTAAATTCTGTAGGATAGCGCTAACGAGAGACTGGATCAACCGGAAATAAACTTCGTTCTGGAAGACCAAAAAGGCTGACCGTGCGAGACAGACGTTCATCAGTGCACGAGGACTAGTCCCACATGTTGCAACAACATCAGGAAGAACAGTTAATCCACAAACCATTCGCAACGTGTTGTTTTCGGCGAACATCTATGGGAGATCAGCTAGAAAGAAAACCCTTTTTATCCGAGCAAAATAGACAAAAGCGCTTAGCATTAGAATTTTCGAGAACTGTTTTGTTATCCGATGAAAGCAAATTTAATCTGTTTGGCTCGGAATGAAGTTTTTTCTCTTCTTTTTTCCTTCAGAAAATTAACTGTGCAAATACTTTTTTGAATATTAATATGACACTGATTTTGAAATTTGGACCTTTTCTTTCTACATTTTCTGATATACAACACGTTCCTGTATCTTCAAAGGAACATATAAAAATACTTTTTTTACTCACTGTAGACGACAGTGATAACTCATGCTATCAGTAAGCAACATAGAACATTATTAGACTACGTAGTTACAAACAACAATCGCATCCAGGCTCAAGTCGATAAAGATATGAAAATAAGTGATCATGAAACTATAACAATTGACCTCGATATTAAAGAGAAGTTAAAGAGTGTTATATGTTCTATTCGGAGGCTTAAATAAAATTAACGCGAATTGCAGAATAATCAAATAATATCATGGCCTTATTTAGAGTTAAAAAAAATACGTAATTGCATTTGTAAAAACTAAATTTTAAACTTATCAAAACACTTGCTTGATATTTTTATGTTAATTAATATCTATTTTATAAAATGTAGGAATTTATTTTAATTGCTACTATATTCTGAATAAATTTTTATAAAACATACAAACCTCCAGCTAGCAACTGACTACCTTCACAGTCAGTTAACTACTGACTACCTTCACAGCCAGCAAGCAACTGACTACCTCCACAGCCAACTAGCAACTGACTCCCTCCACAGCCAGTAAACAACTGCCAACTTCCAGCTAGCAACTGACTAGCTTCACAGTCAGTTAACAACTGACTTCCTTCACAGCCAGTTAACAACTGACTACCTTCACAGCCAGTTAACAACTGACTACCTTCACAGCCAGCTAGCAACTGACTACCTTCACAGTCAGTTAACTACTGACTACCTTCACAGCCAGCAAGCAACTGACTACCTCCACAGCCAACTAGCAACTGACTCCCTCCACAGCCAGTAAACAACTGCCAACTTCCAGCTAGCAACTGACTAGCTTCACAATCAGTTAACAACTGACTTCCTTCACAGCCAGCTAGCATTTGACTACCTTCACACCCAGCTAACAACTGCTAACCCTCAGCTAGCAACTGACTACCTTCACAGTCAGTTAACAACTGACTTCCTTCACAGCCAGCTAGCAACTGACTACCTTCACAGCCAGTTAACAACTGAATACCTCCACAGCCAGCAAGCAACTGAATACGTCGACAGCCAACTAGCAACGGACTCCCTCCACATACAGTTAACAACTGACTACCTCACAGCAAGCTGGCAACTGACTCCCTCCACAGCCAGTTAACAACTGCCAACTTCCAGCTAGCAACTGACTAGCTTCACAATCATTTAACAACTGACTTCCTTCACAGCCAGCTAGCATTTGACTACCTTCACAGACAGTTAACAACTGCCAATCCTCAGCTAGCAACTGACTACCTTCACAGTCAGTTAACAACTGACTTCCTTCACAGCTAGTTAACAACTGACTACCTTCAAAGGCAGCTAGCAACTGACTACCTTCACAGACAGTTAACAACTGCCAATCCTCAGTTAGCAACTGACTCCCTCCAAAGTCTGTTAAAAACTGACTTCCTTCACAGCCAGTTAACAACTGACTACCTTCACTGCCAGCTAGCAACTGACTACCTTCACAGTCAGTTAACAACTGACTACCTTCACAGCCAGCAAGCAACTGACTACCTCCACAGCCAACTAGCAACTGACTCCCTCCACAGCCAGTAAACAACTGCCAACTTCCAGCTAGCAACTGACTAGTTTCACAGTCAGTTAACAACTGACTTCCTTCGCAGTCAGCTAACAACTGCCAACCCTCAGCTAGCAACTGACTACCTTCACAGACAGTTAACAACTGCCAATCCAACAACTGACTACCTCTAGCTGGCAACTGACTAACTCCACAACCAGTTAACAACTGACTTCCTTCACTACCTCCACAGCCAGTTAGCAACTGCCAACCTCCAGCTAGCAACTGACTCCCTCCACAGTCAGTTAACATCTGACTACCTCCAAAGCCAGCGAGCAACTGACTCCCTCCACAGCATGTTAACAACTGACTACCTCACAGCAAGCTAGCAACTGACTTCCTCCACAGCCAGTTAGCAACTTCCATCCTCCAGCTAGCAACTGACTACCTCCACAGCCAGTTAGCACCAGCCAACCTCCTGCTAGCAACTGACTCCTTCCACACTCAGTTAGCATGTGACTACCTTCTCAGCTAGCAAGAAACTGACTACCTCCACAGCCAGCTAGCAAATGACTCTCTCCAACTCCTGTTAACAACTGACTACATCCACAGCCAGCTAACAACTGATTACCTTCACAGCCAACTAGCAACTGCCAACCTCCAGCTCGCAACTGACTGCCTCCACAGCCAGTTAACATCTGACTACCTTCACAACCAGCAAGAAACTGACTACCTCCACAGCCAGCTAGCAACTGACTCCATCCACAGTCAGTTAACATCTGACTACCTCCAAAGCCAGCGAGCAACTGACTCCCTCCACAGCATGTTAACAACTGACTACCTCCACAGGCAGCTAGCAACTGACTCCCTCCACAGCCTGTTAACAACTGACTACCTCCACAGTCAGATAACAACTGCCAACCTCAAGCTAGCAACTGACTCCTTCCACAGTCAGTTAACATCTGACTACCTTCACAGCCAGCAAGAACTGACTACCTCGACAGCCAACTAGCAATTGACTCCCTCGATGGACAGTTAAAAACTGACCACCTTCACAGCCATTAACAACTGACTTCCTTCACAGCCAGTTAACAACTGACTACCTTCACAGCCAGTTAACAACTGACTACCTTCACAGCCAGCTAGCAACTGACTACCTTCACAGTCAGTTAACTACTGACTACCTTCACAGCCAGCTAGCAACTGACTACCTTCACAGACAGTTAACAACTGCCAATCCTCAGCTAGCAACTGACTCCCTCCAAAGTCTGTTAACAACTGACTACCTTCACACCCAGTTAACAACTGCCAACCCTCAGCTAGCAACTGACTACCTTCACAGACAGTTAACATCTGACTACCTCCAGCTGGCAACTGACTACCTCCAGTTGGCAACTGACTAGCTTCACAATCAGTTAACAACTGATTTCCTTCGCAGCCAGCTAGCATTTGACTACCTTCACAGACAGTTAACAACTGCCAATCCTCAGCTAGCAACTGACTTCCTCCAAAGTTTGTTAACAACTGACTTCCTTCACAGCCAGTTAACAACTGACTACCTTCACAGCCAGCTAGCAACTGACTACCTTCACAGTCAGTTAACTTCTGACTACCTTCACAGCCAGCTAGCAACTGACTACCTTCACAGAGAGTTAACAACTGCCAATCCTCAGCTAGCAACTGACTTCCTCCAAAGTTTGCTAACAACTGACTTCCTTCACAGCCAGTTAACAACTGACTACCTTCACAGCCAGCTAGCAACTGACTACCTTCACAGTCAGTTAACTACTGACTACCTTCACAGCCAGCAAGCAACTGACTACCTCCACAGCCAACTAGCAACTGACTCCCTCCACAGCCAGTAAACAACTGCCAACTTCCAGCTAGCAACTGACTAGTTTCACAGTCAGTTAACAACTGACTTCCTTCACAGCCAGTTAACAACTGACTACCTTCACAGCCAGCTAGCAACTGACTACCTTCACAGTCAGTTAACTACTGACTACCTTCACAGCCAGCAAGCAACTGACTACCTCCACAGCCAACTAGCAACTGACTCCCTCCACAGCCAGTAAACAACTGCCAACTTCCAGCTAGCAACTGACTAGTTTCACAGTTAGTTAACAACTGACTTCCTTCACAGTCAGCTAGCATTTGACTACCTTCACAGACAGTTAACAACTGCCAATACTCAGCTAGCAACTGACTCCCTCCAAAGTCTGTTAACAACTGACTACCTTCACACCCAGCTAACAACTGCCAACCCTCAGCTAGCAACTGACTACCTTCACAGTCAGTTAACAACTGACTTCCTTCACAGCCAGTTAACAACTGACTACCTTCACAGCCAGCTAGCAACTGACTACCTTCACAGACAGTTAACAACTGCCAATCCTCAGCTAGCAACTGACTCCCTCCAAAGTATGTTAACAACTGACTACCTTCACAGCCAGCAAGCAACTAAGTTGATAGCCAACTAGCAACTAACTCACTCTACAGACAGTTAACAACTGACTACCTTCACAGCCAGTTAACAACTGCCAACTCTCAGCAAGCAACGGACTCCCTCCACAGCCAGTTAACAACTGAGTACCTCCACAGCCAACAAGCAACTGACTACGTCGATAGCCAACTAGCAACTGACTCCCTCCACAGACAGTTAACAACTGACTACCTCCAGCTGGCAACTGACTACCTCTAGCTGGCAACTGACTAACTCCACAACCAGTTAACAACTGACTTCCTTCACAGCCAGCTAGCAACTGACTACCTTCGCAGCCAGTTAACAACTGACTACCTCCACAGCCAGCAAGCAACTGAATACGTCGACAGCCAACTAGCAACGGACTCCCTCCACATACAGTTAACAACTGACTACCTCACAGCAAGCTGGCAACTGACTTCCTCCACAGCCAGTTAGCAACTGCCAACCTCCAGCTAGCAACTGACTACTTTCACAGTCAGTTAGCACCAGCCAACCTCCAGCTAGCAACTGACTCGCTCCACAGTCAGTTAACATCTGACTACCTTCACAGCCAGCAAGAAACTGACTACCTCCACAGCCAGCTAGCAACTGACTCTCTCCACAGCCTGTTAACAACTGACTACATCCACAGCCAGCTAACAACTGATTACCTTCACAGCCAACTAGCAACTGCCAACCTCCAGCTAGCAACTGACTACCTCCACAGCCAGTTAGCAACTGCCAACCTCCAGCTAGCAACTGACTCCCTCCACAGTCAGTTAACATCTCACTACCTCCAAAGCCAGCGAGCAACTGACTCCCTCCACAGCATGTTAACAACTGACTACCTCACAGCAAGCTAGCAACTGACTTCCTCCACAGCCAGTTAGCAACTTCCATCCTCCAGCTAGCAACTGACTACCTCCACAGCCAGTTAGCACCAGCCAACCTCCTGCTAGCAACTGACTCCCTCCACACTCAGTTAGCATCTGACTACCTTCTCAGCTAGCAAGAAACTGACTACCTCCACAGCCAGCTAGCAACTGACTCTCTCCAACTCCTGTTAACAACTGACTACATCCACAGCCAGCTAACAACTGATTACCTTCACAGCCAACTAGCAACTGCCAACCCCCAGCTCGCAACTGACTGCCTCCACAGCCAGTTAACATCTGACTACCTTCACAACCAGCAAGAAACTGACTACCTCCACAGCCAGCTAGCAACTGACTCCCTCCACAGCCGGTTAACAACTGACTACCTCCACAGTCAGATTAACAACTGCCAACCTCAAGCTAGCAACTGACTCCTTCCACAGTCAGTTAACATCTGACTACCTTCACAGCCAGCAAGAACTGACTACCTCGACAGCCAACTAGCAATTGACTCCCTCGACGGACAGTTAAAAACTGACCACCTTCACAGCCATTAACAACTGATTACCTTCACAGCCAATTAGCAACTGCCAACCTCCAGCCAGCCACTAACTGCCTCCATAGACAGTTCACAACTGAACCCCCTCCACAGCCATTTCAGCACTGACTACCTTTACAGCCAGCTAGCAACTCACTATCTTCACAGCCAGCTAGCCACCAGCTCCCACTGCAGCCAACTAGCAACTCGCTACCGCCAGCTGCCCAGCAACTGGTTACCTCCAGCCAGCTAGCTACCTGCCCCCATTGCAGCCAGCTACCACCATCTACCCACCAACTGGTTAACCCCCACTGCAGCCAGCTACCCACCAACTGGCTACCGCCAGCTACCCAGCAACTGAATACCTCCAGCCAGCTAGCTTCCTGCCCCCAATACAGCCAGCTAGCCACCAACTGGCTATTGGTTACCTCCAGCCAGCTAGCCACTCGCCCCCACTGCAGCCAGCTACCCACCAACTGGCTACAGCCAGCTACCCAGCAATTGGCTACCTCCAGCCAGCTAGCTACCTGCCCCCACTGCAGCCAGATACCCATTTCAAGCTCACTCAAGCCAGCTATCCACCAACTGGCTACCGCCAGCTACCCAGCAACTGAATACCTCCAGCCAGCTAGCTTCCTGCCCCCAATACAGCCAGCTAGCCACCAACTGGCTATTGGTTACCTCCAGCCAGCTAGCCACTCGCCCCCACTGCAGCCAGCTACCCACCAACTGGCTACAGCCAGCTACCCAGCAATTGGCTACCTCCAGCCAGCTAGCTACCTGCCCCCACTGCAGCCAGATACCCATTTCAAGCTCACTCAAGCCAGCTATCCACCAACTGGCTACCGCCAGCTACCCAGCAATTGGTTACCTCCAGCCAGCTAGCTACCTGCCCCCACTGCAGCCAGATACCCATTTCAAGCTCACTCAAGCCAGCTACCCACCAACTGGCTACCGCCAGCTACCCAGCAATTGGTAACCTCCAGCCAGCTAGCCACTCGCCCCCACTGCAGCCAGCTACCCACCAACTGGCTACCGCCAGCTACCCACCAACTGGCTACCGCCAGCCAGCTAGCCACTCGCCCCCACTGCAGCCAGCTACCCACCAACTGGCTACCGCCAGCTACCCAGCAATTGGTTACCTCCAGCCAGCTAGCCACTGGCCCCCACTGCAGCCAGCTACCCACCAACTGGCTAACGCCAGCTACCCAGCAATTGGTAACCTCCAGCCAGCTAGCCACTCGCCCCCACTGCAGCCAGCTACCCACCAACTGGCTACCGCCAGCTACCCAGCAATTGGTTACCTCCAGCCAGCTAGCCACTCGCCCCCACTGCAGCCAGCTACACACCAACTACCCAGCAATTGGTAACCTCCAGCCAGCTAGCCACTCGCCCCCACTGCAGCCAGCTACCCACCAACTGGCTACCGCCAGCTACCCAGCAATTGGTTACCTCCAGTCAGCTAGCTACTCGCCCCCACTGCAGCCACCAACTGGCTACCGCCAGCTACCCAGCAATTGGTTACCTCCAGCCAGCTAGCTACTCGCCCCCACTGCAGCCAGCTACCCACCAACTGGCTAACGCCAGCTACCCAGCAATTGGTAACCTCCAGCCAGCTAGCTACTCGCCCCCACTGCAGCCAGCTACCGCCATCTACCCACCAACTGGTTAACCCCCACTGCAGCCAGCTACCCACCAACTGGCTACCGCCAGCTACCCAGGAATTGTTTACCTCCAGCCAGCAAGCCACTCGCCCCCACTGCAGCCAGCTACCCACCAACTGGCTACCACCAGCTACCCAGCAAACGTCCAGCCAGCTGGCTACCTGCCCCCACTGCAACCAGCTACCCAACAACTGGCTACCGCCAGCTACCCAGCAACTGATTACCTCCAGCCAGCTAGCTACTCGCCCCCTCTGCACCCAGCTACCCACAAACTGGCTACCGCCAGCTACTCAGCAATTGTTTACCTCCAGCCAGCTAGCTCCTCGCCCCCACAGCAGCCAGCTACCCACCAACTGACTACCGCCAGCTACGCAGCAACTGGTTACCTCCAGCCAGCTAGCCACTCGCCCCCACTGCAGCCAGCTACCCACCAACTGGCTACCGCCAGCTACTCAGCAATTGTTTACCTCCAGCCAGCTAGCCACTCGCCCCCACTGCAGCCAGCTACCCACCAACTGGCTACCGCCAGCTACCCAGCAATTGGTTACCTCCAGCCAGCTAGCCACTCGCCCCCACTGCAGCCAGCTACCCACCAACTGGCTACCGCCAGCTACCCACCAACTGGCTACCGCCAGCCAGCTAGCCACTCGCCCCCACTGCAGCCAGCTACCCACCAACTGGCTAACGCCAGCTACCCAGGAATTGTTTACCTCCAGCCAGCTAGCTACTCGCCCCCACTGCAGCCAGCTACCCACCAACTGGCTAACGCCAGCTACCCAGCAATTGGTAACCTCCAGCCAGCTAGCTACTCGCCCCCACTGCAGCCAGCTACCGCCATCTACCCACCAACTGGTTAACCCCCACTGCAGCCAGCTACCCACCAACTGGCTACCGCCAGCTACCCAGGAATTGTTTACCTCCAGCCAGCAAGCCACTCGCCCCCACTGCAGCCAGCTACTCACCAACTGGCTACCGCCAGCTACCCAGGAATTGTTTACCTCCAGCCAGCTAGCTACTCGCCCCCACTGCAGCCAGCTACCCACCAACTGGCTAACGCCAGCTACCCAGCAATTGGTAACCTCCAGCCAGCTAGCTACTCGCCCCCACTGCAGCCAGCTACCGCCATCTACCCACCAACTGGTTAACCCCCACTGCAGCCAGCTACCCAACAACTGGCTACCGCCAGCTACCCAGCAACTGATTACCTCCAGCCAGCTAGCTACTCGCCCCCTCTGCACCCAGCTACCCACAAACTGGCTACCGCCAGCTACTCAGCAATTGTTTACCTCCAGCCAGCTAGCTCCTCGCCCCCACAGCAGCCAGCTACCCACCAACTGGCTACCGCCAGCTACCCACCAACTGGCTACCGCCAGCTACGCAGCAACTGGTTACCTCCAGCCAGCTAGCTCCTCGCCCCCACAGCAGCCAGCTACCCACCAACTGGCTACCGCCAGCTACCCACCAACTGGCTACCGCCAGCTACTCAGCAATTGTTTACCTCCAGCCAGCTAGCCACTCGCCCCCACTGCAGCCAGCTACCCACCAACTGGCTACCGCCAGCTACCCAGCAATTGGTTACCTCCAGCCAGCTAGCCACTCGCCCCCACTGCAGCCAGCTACCCACCAACTGGCTACCGCCAGCTACTCAGCAATTGTTTACCTCCAGCCAGCTAGCCACTCGCCCCTACTGTAGCCAGCTACCCACCAACTGGCTAAAGCCAGCTACCCAGCAATTGGTAACCTCCAGCCAGCTAGCTCCTCGCCCCCACTGCAGCCAGCTACCCACCAACTGGCTACCGCCACCTACCCACCAACTGGCTACCGCCAGCTACGCAGCAACTGGTTACCTCCAGCCAGCTAGCCACTCGCCCCCACTGCAGCCAACTACCCACCAACTGGCTACCGCCAGCTACTCAGCAATTGTTTACCTCCAGCCAGCTAGCCACTCGCCCCTACTGTAGCCAGCTACCCACCAACTGGCTAACGCCAGCTACCCAGCAATTGGTAACCTCCAGCCAGCTAGCTACTCGCCCCCACTGCAGCCAGCTACCCAGCAATTGGTAACCTCCAGCCAGCTAGCCACTCGCCCCCACTGCAGCCAGGTACCCACCAACTGGCTACCGCCAGCTACCCCGCAATTGTTTACCTCCAGCCAGCTAGCCACTCGCCCCCACTGCAGCCAGCTACACACCAACTGGCTACCGCCAGCTACCCAGCAATTGGTAACCTCCAGCCAGCTAGCCACTCGCCCCCACTGCAGCCAGCTACCCACCAACTGGCTACCGCCAGCTACCCACCAACTGGCTACCGCCAGCCAGCTAGCCACTCGCCCCCACTGCAGCCAGCTAGCCACCAACTGGCTACCGCCAGCTACCCACCAACTGGCTACCGCCAGCTACCCAGCAATTGGTTACCTCCAGCCAGCTAGCCACTGGCCCCCACTGCAGCCAGCTACCCTCCAACTGGCTAACGCCAGCTACCCAGCAATTGGTAACCTCCAGCCAGCTAGCCACTCGCCCCCACTGCAGCCAGCTACCCACCAACTGGCTACCGCCAGCTACCCAGCAATTGGTTACCTCCAGCCAGCTAGCTACTCGCCCCCACTGCAGCCAGCTACCCACCAACTGGCTACCGCCAACAACCCAGCAATTGGTAACCTCCAGCCAGCTAGCCACTCGCCCCCACTGCAGCCAGCTACCCACCAACTGGCTACCGCCAGCTACCCAGAAATTGGTTACCTCCAGCCAGCTAGCCACTGGCCCCCACTGCAGCCAGCTACCCACCAACTGGCTAACGCCAGCTACCCAGCAATTGGTAACCTCCAGCCAGCTAGCCACTCGCTCCCACTGCAGCCAGCTACCCACCAACTGGCTACCGCCAGCTACCCAGCAATTGGTAACCTCCAGCCAGCTAGCTACTCGCCCCCGCCCTCGCTACCGCCAGCTACCCAGCAATTGGTAACCTCCAGCCAGCTAGCCACTCGCCCCCACTGCAGCCAGCTACCCACCAACTGGCTAACGCCAGCTACCCAGCAATTGGTAACCTCCAGCCAGCTAGCTACTCGCCCCCACTGCAGCCAGCTACCCACCAACTGGCTACCGCCAGCTACCCAGCAATTGGTAACCTCCAGCCAGCTAGCCACTCGCCCCCACTGCAGCCGGCTACCCACCAACTGGCTACCGCCAGCTACCCAGCAATTGGTTACCTCCAGCCAGCTAGCCACTCGCCCCCGCCCTCGCTACCGCCAGCTACCCAGCAATTGGTTACCTCCAGCCAGCTAACTACTCGCCCCCACTGCAGCCAGCTACCCACCAACTGGCTACCGCCAGCTACCTAGCAATTGGTTACCTCCAGCCAGCTAGCCACTCGCCCTCGCTACCGCCAGCTACCCAGCAATTGGTAACCTCCAGCCAGCTAGCCACTCGCCCCCACTGCAGCCAGCTACCCAGCAATTGGTTACCTCCAGCCAGCTAGCCAGTCGCCCCCACTGCAGCCAGCTACCCACCAACTGGCTACCGCCAGCTACCCAGCAATTGGTAACCTCCAGCCAGCTAGCCACTCGCCCCCACTGCAGCCAGATACCCACCAACTGGCTACCGCCAGCTACCCAGCAATTGGTTACCTCCAGCCAGCTAGCTACTCGCCCCCACTGCAGCCAGCTACCCACCAACTGGCTACCGCCAACTACCCAGCAATTGGTAACCTCCAGCCAGCTAGCCACTCGCCCCCACTGCAGCCAGCTACCCACCAACTGGCTACCGCCAGCTACCCAGCAATTGGTTACGTCCAGCCAGCTAGCCACTCGCCCCCACTGCAGCCAGCTACCCACCAACTGGCTACCGCCAGCTACCCAGCAATTGGTAACCTCCAGCCAGCTAGCCACTCGCCCCCACTGCAGCCAGATACCCACCAACTGGCTACCGCCAGCTACCCAGCAATTGGTTACCTCCAGCCAGCTATCTACTCGCCCCCACTGCAGCCAGCTACCCACCAACTGGCTAACGCCAGCTACCCAGCAATTGGTAACCTCCAGCCAGCTAGCCACTCGCCCCCACTGCAGCCAGCTACCCACCAACTGGCTACCGCCAGCTACCCAGCAATTGGTAACCTCCAGCCAGCTAGCCACTCGCCCCCACTGCAGTCAGCTACCCACCAACTGGCTACCGCCAGCTACCCAGCAATTGGTTACCTCCAGCCAGCTAGCCACTCGCCCCCACTGCAGCCAGCTACCCACCAACTGGCTACCGCCAGCTACCTCCAGTCAGCTAGCTACTCGCCCCCACTGCAGCCAGCTACCCACCAACTGGCTACCGCCAGCTACCCAGCAATTGGTAACCTCCAGCCAGCTAGCCACTCGCCCCCACTGCAGTCAGCTACCCACCAACTGGCTACCGCCAGCTACCCACCAATTGGTAACCTCCAGCCAGCTAGCTACTCGCCCCAACTGCAGCCAGCTACCCAGCAATTGGTAACCTCCAGCCAGCTAGCCACTCGCCCCCACTGCAGCCAGCTACCCACCAACTGGCTAACGCCAGCTACCCAGAAATTGGTAACCTCCAGCCAGCTACCCACCAACTGGCTACCGCCAGCTACCCAGCAATTGGTAACCTCCAGCCAGCTAGCTACTCGCCCCCACTGCAGCCAGCTACCCACCAACTGGCTAACGCCAGCTACCCACCAACTGACTAACGCCAGCTACCCACCAACTGGCTACCGCTAGCTACCCAGCAATTGGTAACCTCCAGCCAGCTAGCCACTCGCCCCCACTGCAGCCAGCTACCCACCAACTGGCTACCGCCAGCTACCCACCAACTGGCTACCTCCAGCTACCCAGCAATTGGTTACCTCCAGTCAGCTAGCTACTCGCCCCCACTGCAGCCAGCTACCCACCAACTGGCTAACGCCAGCTACCCACCAATTGGTAACCTCCAGCCAGCTAGCCACTCGCCCCCACTGCAGCCAGCTACCCACCAACTGGCTACCGCCAGCTACCCAGCAATTGGTAACCTCCAGACAGCTAGCTACTCGCCCCCACTGCAGCCAGCTACCCACCAACTGGCTAACGCCAGCTACCCAGCAATTGGTAACCTCCAGCCAGCTAGCTACTCGCCCCCACTGCAGCCAGCTACCCACCAACTGGCTAACGCCAGCTACCCAGCAATTGGTAACCTCCAGCCAGCTAGCTACTCGCCCCCACTGCAGCCAGCTACCCACCAACTGGCTAACGCCAGCTACCCACCAACTGGCTACCGCCAGCTACCCAGCAATTGGTTACCTCCAGCCAGTTAGCTACTCGCCCCCACTGCAGCCAGCTACCCACCAACTGGCTACCGCCAGCTACCCACCAACTGGCTACCTCCAGCTACCCAGCAATTGGTTACCTCCAGTCAGCTAGCTACTCGCCCCCACTGCAGCCAGCTACCCACCAACTGGCTAACGCCAGCTACCCACCAATTGGTAACCTCCAGCCAGCTAGCCACTCGCCCCCACTGCAGCCAGCTACCCACCAACTGGCTACCGCCAGCTACCCAGCAATTGGTAACCTCCAGACAGCTAGCTACTCGCCCCCACTGCAGCCAGCTACCCACCAACTGGCTAACGCCAGCTACCCAGCAATTGGTAACCTCCAGCCAGCTAGCTACTCGCCCCCACTGCAGCCAGCTACCCACCAACTGGCTAACGCCAGCTACCCAGCAATTGGTAACCTCCAGCCAGCTAGCTACTCGCCCCCACTGCAGCCAGCTACCCACCAACTGGCTAACGCCAGCTACCCACCAACTGGCTACCGCCAGCTACCCAGCAATTGGTTACCTCCAGCCAGTTAGCTACTCGCCCCCACTGCAGCCAGCTACCCACCAACTGGCTACCGCCAGCTACCCAGCAATTGGTTACCTCCAGCCAGCTAGCTACTCGCCCCCACTGCAGCCAGCTACCCACCAACTGGCTAACGCCAACTACCCAGCAATTGGTTACCTCCAGCCAGCTAGCTACTCGCCCCCACTGCAGCCAGCTACCCACCAACTGGCTAACGCCAGCTACCCACCAACTGGCTACCGCCAGCTACCCAGCAATTGGTAACCTCCAGCCAGCTAGCTACTCGCCCCCACTGCAGCCAGCTACCCACCAACTGGCTAACGCCAGCTACCCACCAACTGGCTACCGCCAGCTACCCACCAACTGGCTACCTCCAGCTACCCAGCAATTGGTTACCTCCAGCCAGCTAGCTACTCGCCCCCACTGCAGCCAGCTACCCACCAACTGGCTAACGCCAGCTACCCACCAACTGGCTAACGCCAGCTACGCAGCAATTGGTAACCTCCAGCCAGCTAGCCACTCGCTCCCACTGCAGCCAGCTACCCACCAACTGGCTACCGCCAGCTACCCAGCAATTGGTAACCTCCAGCCAGCTAGCTACTCGCCCCCGCCCTCGCTACCGCCAGCTACCCAGCAATTGGTAACCTCCAGCCAGCTAGCCACTCGCCCCCACTGCAGCCAGCTACCCACCAACTGGCTAACGCCAGCTACCCAGCAATTGGTAACCTCCAGCCAGCTAGCTACTCGCCCCCACTGCAGCCAGCTACCCACCAACTGGCTACCGCCAGCTACCCAGCAATTGGTAACCTCCAGCCAGCTAGCCACTCGCCCCCACTGCAGCCGGCTACCCACCAACTGGCTACCGCCAGCTACCCAGCAATTGGTTACCTCCAGCCAGCTAGCCACTCGCCCCCGCCCTCGCTACCGCCAGCTACCCAGCAATTGGTTACCTCCAGCCAGCTAGCTACTCGCCCCCACTGCAGCCAGCTACCCACCAACTGGCTAACGCCAACTACCCAGCAATTGGTAACCTCCAGCCAGCTAGCTACTCGCCCCCACTGCAGCCAGCTACCCACCAACTGGCTACCGCCAGCTACCCAGCAATTGGTTACCTCCAGCCAGCTAGCTACTCGCCCCCACTGCAGCCAGCTACCCACCAACTGGCTAACGCCAGCTACCCACCAACTGGCTACCGCCAGCTACCCAGCAATTGGTTACCTCCAGCCAGCTAGCTACTCGCCCCCACTGCAGCCAGCTACCCACCAACTGGCTAACGCCAGCTACCCAGCAATTGGTAACCTCCAGCCAGCTAGCTACTCGCCCCCACTGCAGCCAGCTACCCACCAACTGGCTAACGCCAGCTACCCAGCAATTGGTAACCTCCAGCCAGCTAGCTACTCGCCCCCACTGCAGCCAGCTACCCACCAACTGGCTACCGCCAGCTACCCAGCAATTGGTTACCTCTAGCCAGCTAGCTACTCGCCCCCACTGCAGCCAGCTACCCACCAACTGGCTAACGCCAGCTACCCAGCAATTGGTAACCTCCAGCCAGCTAGCTACTCGCCCCCACTGCAGCCAGCTACCCACCAACTGGCTAACGCCAGCTACCCACCAACTGGCTACCGCCAGCTACCCACCAACTGGCTACCGCCAGCTACCCAGCAATTGGTTACCTCCAGCCAGCTAGCTACTCGCCCCCACTGCAGCCAGCTACCCACCAACTGGCTAACGCCAGCTACCCACCAACTGGTTACCTCCAGCCAGCTAGCAACCTGCCCCCACTGCTTGGGCCATGTCTAATCAGAACAAAATCGAGTTTGTTAAATGTGTTTAGATTTTTAGGGCTGGAAAGAATAACTATAAAAGCTTAAAGGCAAATGAGAGAGAGAGAGGGAAAGTGGATTTTGGTTGGGATCGATGTAACCTTTTTGATTATGGGTCAGTTAAACGTTCCTAAAATTGCTGGGGGTTTTAACCACGAGGCGAAAATTTGTACAAACAAAATTGTGTGCACAAAATGTGGTGAAAACCATGAAACGAAGATCGATGTAAATCCTGATTGTAGAAGTCACGCATGTGAAGTGTTTTTTAGAAAGAAGTGGAATTGGAAAAGAAAAGAATATCCTGCTAGCCACTTATACCCCCAAAGCTCAATCTTATCTATTTAAACATCTGCGATTTAACTAACAATTTGGACGAGTAACGAAATTTGGCCATTAATAAGAATTTCGATATTTTATTCTGTCCGAAACCAATGTAACCAAAGATAAACAGTGAGTAACAAATATATTTGCACACCCAATTCCTTTAAAATCCCAGAAACACGCTATAAAAAAATGCAGACAGAAAATGCGCAAACTCCAAGACCAATTCTTCTATTGATAAATGTAAGTGAAGAAAGACCAATTCGGCTATAACAATGTGTCCCACAGTGAGTGAAACTCCCGCGAAAAAATAATTCCCTGGCGCGATAGTATTAAAAGCTACATAGGAATAGTAAATTCTGTAGGATAGCGCTAACGAGAGACTGGATCAACCGGAAATAAACTTCGTTCTGGAAGACCAAAAAGGCTGACCGTGCGAGACAGACGTTCATCAGTGCACGAGGACTAGTCCCACATGTTGCGCAACAACATCAGGAAGAACAGTTAATCCACAAACCATTCGCAACGTGTTGTTTTCGGCGAACATCTATGGGAGATCAGCTAGAAAGAAAACCCTTTATATCCGAGCAAAATAGACAAAAGCGCTTAGCATTAGAATTTTCGAGAACTGTTTTGTTATCCGATGAAAGCAAATTTAATCTGTTTGGCTCGGAATGAAGTTTTTTCTCTTCTTTTTTCCTTCAGAAAATTAACTGTGCAAATACTTTTTTGAATATTAATATGACACTGATTTTGAAATTTGGACCTTTTCTTTCTACATTTTCTGATATACAACACGTTCCTGTATCTTCAAAGGAAAATATAAAAATACTTTTTTTACTCACTGTAGACGACAGTGATAACTCATGCTATCAGTAAGCAACATAGAACATTATTAGACTACGTAGTTACAAACAACAATCGCATCCAGGCTCAAGTCGATAAAGATATGAAAATAAGTGATCATGAAACTATAACAATTGACCTCGATATTAAAGAGAAGTTAAAGAGTGTTATATGTTCTATTCGGAGGCTTAAATAAAATTAACGCGAATTGCAGAATAATCAAATAATATCATGGCCTTATTTAGAGTTAAAAAAAATACGTAATTGCATTTGTAAAAACTAAATTTTAAACTTATCAAAACACTTGCTTGATATTTTTATGTTAATTAATATCTATTTTATAAAATGTAGGAATTTATTTTAATTGCTACTATATTCTGAATTAATTTTTATAAAACATACAAACCTCCAGCTAGCAACTGACTACCTTCACAGTCAGTTAACTACTGACTACCTTCACAGCCAGCAAGCAACTGACTACCTCCACAGCCAACTAGCAACTGACTCCCTCCACAGCCAGTAAACAACTGCCAACTTCCAGCTAGCAACTGACTAGCTTCACAATCAGTTAACAACTGACTTCCTTCACAGCCAGCTAGCATTTGACTACCTTCACACCCAGCTAACAACTGCTAACCCTCAGCTAGCAACTGACTACCTTCACAGTCAGTTAACAACTGACTACCTCCACAGCCAACTAGCAACTGACTCCCTCCACAGCCAGTAAACAACTGCCAACTTCCAGCTAGCAACTGACTAGCTTCACAATCAGTTAACAACTGACTTCCTTCACAGCCAGCTAGCATTTGACTACCTTCACAGACAGTTAACAACTGCCAATCCTCAGCTAGCAACTGACTCCCTCCAAAGTCTGTTAACAACTGACTACCTTCACACCCAGTAAACAACTGCCAACTTCCAGCTAGCAACTGACTAGCTTCACAATCAGTTAACAACTGACTTCCTTCAGAGCCAGCTAGCATTTGACTACCTTCACACCCAGCTAACAACTGCTAACCCTCAGCTAGCAACTGACTACCTTTGCAGTCAGTTAACAACTGACTTCCTTCAGAGCCAGCTAGCAACTGACTACCTTCACAGCCAGTTAACAACTGAATACCTCCACAGCCAGTTAACTACTGACTGACTACCTTCACAGCCAGCAAGCAACTGACTACCTCCACAGCCAACTAGCAACTGACTCCCTCCACAGCCAGTTAACAACTGCCAACTTCCAGCTAGCAACTGACTAGCTTCACAATCAGTTAACAACTGACTTCCTTCACAGCCAGCTAGCATTTGACTACCTTCACAGACAGTTAACAACTGCCAACTGTTAACAACTGACTACCTTCACACCCAGCTAACAACTGCCAACCCTCAGCTAGCAACTGACTACCTTCACAGTCAGTTAACAACTGACTTCCTTCACAGCCAGTTAACAACTGACTACCTTCACAGCCAGCTAGCAACTGACTCCCTCCACAGCCAGTTAACTACTGACTGACTACCTTCACAGCCAGCAAGCATTTGACTACCTTCACAGACAGTTAACAACTGACTCCCTCCACAGCCAGTAAACAACTGCCAACTTCCAGCTAGCAACTGACTAGCTTCACAATCAGTTAACAACTGACTTCCTTCACAGCCAGCTAGCATTTGACTACCTTCACACCCAGCTAACAACTGCTAACCCTCAGCTAGCAACTGACTGCCTTCACAGTCAGTTAACAACTGACTTCCTTCACACCCAGCTAACAACTGCTAACCCTCAGCTAGCAACTGACTACCTTCACAGCCAGTTAACAACTGAATACCTCCACAGCCAGCAAGCAACTGAATACGTTGACAGCCAACCAGCAACTGACTCCCTCCACAGACAGTTAACAACTGACTACCTTCACAGCCAGTTAGCAACTGACTACTACTACCTTCACAGCCAGCTAGCAACTGACTACCTTCACAGTCAGTTAACAACTGCGAACCTCCAGCTAGCAACTGACTCCCTCCTCAGACAGTTAACAACTGACTAGCTTCACAGCCAGCTTGCAACTGCCAACCTCCAGCTAGCAACTGACTCCCTCTACAGTCAGTTAACAACTGACTACCTCTAGCTGGCAACTTACTAACTCCACAACCAGTTAACAACTGACTTCCTTCACAGCCAGCTAGCAACTGACTACCTTCGCAGCCAGTTAACAACTGACTACCTCCAGCTAGCAACTGCCGACCTCCAGTTAGCAACTGACTACTACTACCTTCACAGCCAGCTAGCAACTGACTACCTTCACAGTCCGTTAACAACTGCGAACCTCCAGCTAGCAACTGACTCCCTCCTCAGACAGTTAACAACTGACTAGCTTCACAGCCAGCTTGCAACTGCCAACCTCCAGCTAGCAACTGACTCCCTCTACAGTCAGTTAACATCTGACTACCATCACAGCCAGTTAACAACTGACTACCTCCACAGCTAGCTAGAAACGGACTGCCTCCACATCCAGCAAGCAACTGACTCCCTCCACAGCCAGTTAGCAACTGACTGCCTCCACAGCCAGTTGGCAACTGACTACCTCCACAGACAGTTAAAAACTGACTACCTTCAAAGCCAGCCAGAAACTGCCAACCTCCGGCTAGCAACTGACTCCCTCTACAGCCAGTCAACAACTGACTACCTCCACAGCCAGCAAGCAACTGACTACCTTCACAGCCAGCTAGCAACTGACTGCCTCCCTCCACAGACAGTTAACAACTGACTACCTACAGCTGGCAACTGACTACCTACAGCTGGCAACTGACTACCTTCACAGCCAGCAAACAACTGACTACCTTCACAGCCAGCTAGCAACTGACTACCTCCACAGCCAACTAGCAACTGCCTCCCTCCACAGACAGTTAACAACTGACTACCTTCACAGCCATCTAGCAACTGACTACCTCCACAGCCAACTAGCAACTGCCTCCCTCCACAGACAGTTAACAACTGACTACCTTCACAGCCAACTAGCAACTGCCTCCCTCCACAGACAGTTAACAACTGACTACCTTCACAGCCAGCTAGCAACTGACTACCTCCACAGCCAACTAGCAACTGCCTCCCTCCACAGACAGTTAACAACTGACTACCTACAGCTGGCAACTGACTACCTACAGCTGGCAACTGACTACCTTCACAGCCAGCAAACAACTGACTACCTTCACAGCCAGCTAGCAACTGACTACCTCCACAGACAGTTAACAACTGACTACCTTCACAGCCAGCTAGCAACTGACTACCTCCACAGCCAACTAGCAACTGCCTCCCTCCACAGACAGTTAACAACTGACTACCTTCACAGCCAACTAGCAACTGCCTCCCTCCACAGACAGTTAACAACTGACTACCTTCACAGCCAGCTAGCAACTGACTACCTCCACAGCCAACTAGCAACTGCCTCCCTCCACAGACAGTTAACAACTGACTACCTACAGCTGGCAACTGACTACCTACAGCTGGCAACTGACTACCTTCACAGCCAGCAAACAACTGACTACCTTCACAGCCAGCTAGCAACTGACTACCTCCACAGACAGTTAACAACTGACTACCTTCACAGCCAACTAGCAACTGCCTCCCTCCACAGACAGTTAACAACTGACTACCTACAGCTGGCAACTGACTACCTACAGCTGGCAACTGACTACCTTCACAGCCAGCAAACAACTGACTACCTTCACAGCCAGCTAGCAACTGACTACCTCCACAGCCAACTAGCAAGTGCCTCCCTCCACAGACAGTTAACAACTGACTACCTTCACAGCCAGCTAGCAACTGCCTCCCTCCACAGACAGTTAACAACTGACTACCTTCACAGCCAACTAGCAACTGCCTCCCTCCACAGACAGTTAACAACTGACTACCTTCACAGCCAGCTAGCAACTGACTACCTCCACAGCCAACTAGCAACTGCCTCCCTCCACAGACAGTTAACAACTGACTACCTACAGCTGGCAACTGACTACCTACAGCTGGCAACTGACTACCTTCACAGCCAGCAAACAACTGACTACCTTCACAGCCAGCTAGCAACTGACTACCTCCACAGCCAACTAGCAACTGCCTCCCTCCACAGACAGTTAACAACTGCCAACCTCCAGCTAGCAACTGATCCCTCCACAGCCAGCTAGCAACTGACTGCCTCCACAGCCAGTTCGCAACTGACTACCTCCACAGACAGTTAAAAACTGACTACCTTCAAAGCCAGCCAGAAACTGCCAACCTCCAGCTAGCAACTGATCCCTCCACAGCCAGCTAGCAACTGACTGCCTCCACAGCCAGTTCGCAACTGACTACCTCCACAGACAGTTAAAAACTGACTACCTTCAAAGCCAGCCAGAAACTGCCAACCTCCGGCTAGCAACTGACTCCCTCTACAGCCAGTCAACAACTGACTTCCTCCACAGCCAGCAAGCAACTGACTACCTTCACAGCCAGCTAGCAACTGACTACCTCCACAGCCAACTAGCAACTGCCTCCCTCCACAGACAGTTAACAACTGACTACCTCCAGCTGGCAACTGACTACCTACAGCTGGCAACTGACTACCTTCACATTTAGTTTACAACTGACTACCTCCACAGCCAACTAGCAACTGACTCCCTCAACAGCCAGTTTACAACTAACTACCTTCACAGCCAGTAAACAACTGCCAACCTCCAGCTAGCAACTGACCCCTCCACAGCCAGCTAGCAACTGACTCCCTCCATAGCCAGCCAACAACTGACTACCTCCAGCTAGCAACTGCCAACCTCCAGCTAGCAACTGACCCCTCCACAGCCAGCTAGCAACTGATCCCTCCACAGCCAGCTAGCAACTGACTGCCTCCACAGCCAGTTCGCAACTGACTACCTCCACAGACAGTTAAAAACTGACTACCTTCAAAGCCAGCCAGAAACTGCCAACCTCCGGCTAGCAACTGACTCCCTCTACAGCCAGTCAACAACTGACTACCTCCACAGCCAGCAAGCAACTGACTACCTTCACAGCCAGCTAGCAACTGACTACCTTCACAGTCAGTTAACAACTGCGAACCTCCAGCTAGCAACTGACTCCCTCCTCAGACAGTTAACAACTGACTAGCTTCACAGCCAGCTTGCAACTGCCAACCTCCAGCTAGCAACTGACTCCCTCTACAGTCAGTTAACATCTGACTACCATCACAGCCAGTTAACAACTGACTACCTCCACAGCTAGCTAGAAACTGACTGCCTCCACATCCAGCAAGCAACTGACTCCCTCCACAGCCAGTTAGCAACTGACTGCCTCCACAGCCAGTTAGCAACTGACTGCCTCCACAGCTAGTTGGCAACTGACTACCTCCACAGACAGTTAAAAACTGACTACCTTCAAAGCCAGCCAGAAACTGCCAACCTCCGGCTAGCAACTGACTCCCTCTACAGCCAGTCAACAACTGACTACCTCCACAGCCAGTTAGCAACTGCCAACCCTCAGCTAGCAACTGACTACCTTCACAGTCAGTTAACAACTGACTGCCTTCACAACCAGTTAACAACTGCCAACCCTCAGCTAGCAACGGACTCCCTCCACAGACAGTTAACAACTGACTACCTTCACAGCCAGCTAGCAACTGCCAACCTCCAGCTAGCAACTGACTCCCTCCACAGTCAGTCAACAACTGACTACCTCCACAGCCAGTTAGGAACTGCCAAGATCCATCCAGCAAACGACTACCTCCACAGACAGTGTACAAGTGACTAACTTCACAGCCAGCTAGCAACTGCCAACCTCCAGCTAGCAACTGACTACCTCCACACCCAGTTAACAACTGACTACCTCCACAGCCAGTTAAAAACTGACTACCTCCACAGCCAGTTAACAACTGACTACCTCCACAGCCAGTTAGGAACTGCCAAGATCCAGCTAGCAAACGACTACCTCCACAGACAGTTAACAACTGACTACCTCCACAGACAGTTAACAACTGACTCCCTCCACAGCCAGCTAGCAACTTACTACCTTCACAGGCAGCTCCCACTGCAGCCAGCTAGCAAATGCCCACCTCCAGCTAACAAGCAACTGACTCCCTCCACAGACAGTTAATAACTGACTACAACCACAGCCAGTTAACAACTGACTAGCTTCACAGGCAGCTAGCAGCCTGCTCCCACTGCAGCCAACTAGCAACTGGCTACCTATAGCCAGCTAGCACTGTAGGAAGGTAGGTAGGACTGGCTACCTACAGCTAGCTGACCAGTAAAATATTTCTGCGCACTGTTTCCATTCTTTTATGTTCACGGTTTTTACCAACAATAAATCTCAAAACAGCATCATTCGAAAATCCAAATTATTCTTCATGATCCGTTGATTTTGACATTTCGAAAAAGAGTACGAAATGATTTCAATAAATTCCAGTTCACTCGGATCGCAGGATACCTATTTTCATTTAACTCGACCTAATTTTTTTGTTTTTGAAGTTTGAGCCGACACACTCTGCTGCTAGAGCTGTTAAATTAATTATTATTAATAGAAAGTAAATTTGTCATAAATAAATTTTCTACAATCTTAAAAGGACATTATTATTTATTTTTAATTTCATTTAAAAAACTGAATATATTCGTGGTTATTAAATAAAAATAAAAAATAAACTTAAATAAATAAATTAGACAAAAAAAAAAAAAAAATCACTTATATTGCTCATTCGATACTTCGAAGTCCTTCTCTCTCTCGTTTTGCTGGTTAATTGCGGATTCATATTCGTCCACATTGCCTTTCGCCTGAATTGATTCTAAATCCTGTTGAGCGCTTTCAGCCTCGTTAAATGCTGGTATGTTAAGTTCTTTAAACTTCTTGTCCAAAGCTAAATCTATTTCCAAGCTCTGCGGTGAGTATCGATCGCTTTGTTCGATCTCTGGATCTTTCTTCGCCATGTCGAAAATTTGTGTGCTGCCATCGTTCAACAGATAAAAGTTGTCCACAAAGTCATCGGGCTCGTTGGACTTAATGGAATTCATTGCATCTAAATTTGAGGAAAATCCGTCTATTAGACTATTTGTTTGAGACTGTAAGTCGCTGTCCGAATAGGGACTTCTCTGTTGTTTACCCTGGTCTGGTTTTTGTGAGTCTATGTATTGGTCCGGATGGATTTGGTAAAGGTCATTGGAAACACCCTTTATGTATTGTCGAAGTAAATCCCGTTTAACTGCGAATTTCTGGTCGAGTTTCTCAAGTTGTGTGTCGTCTTCTTCAATTTGTGGTGGTGCTTCAATAACTGGATATTGTTCTTTCTCAATAGCTGGTGCGTCTAGGAATTCGTAGAATGTCCTTGCTTCGGTAGATTGATATTCAAACTCTGGCGCTGGTGGTTTCATTTCCATTTGAGCTGATCTAAGGTACTTGTCCACGTCGAAACTAAAAACTTCTGGCGGTGAATTCAAGTTGGCTATGAATCTCGAAATAGCCTCTTCGTCGTCATCGTTAACGCGGAATTGAATATCCTTCAGTTCGTCGAACGAATTGAATTGGTTTGCACTCTTCGAGATATCATTGTTGAGCGAATTTAAGTTTAAGTCTGTGTCAATAAAAGACTCTTGTTTTGATGCATCGCCCTTGGACTTTGTCTTTGATTTCTTGCGTTTACGAGTCTTGGACTTGTTCTTTGTACGGCGTTTCGAATCAGGCTCATAGTCATCATCTTCCCATATCGAATCTGAATCTGAAGATATTTGCGAAAGAATTTTGGATATTTTGTTTCCGTGACTTGCCGAATCAGATACGAAGGCCTCACGTTTTGTGCTGGCTTTGAGGGGCAAACCTAAACCATCTGGCAAGGCTTTCTGCGAGTCCAAGAAGTTGTCAGCGTATAGAGTATCTATGATTGGGCTGTGGTTATTTGGGTACGATTTCACATCTACAAATGGAGAAGTAAAGAAATATGTTTTTAATTAAAATTAGAAAAAAATATTTATAATTATAAATAAACGTGTCCTGGTTGAATGTTTGATCTTTGTAGATGCAAAGCTACAAATCCTAGAAACAGTTTGTTAATCTCTTGGAACTCTTTAATTAAAAGAATGAATGAATGAAATATAAAAAGTGATGACCCCATGCGCCTTTGTACATTTAAAGCCGATCCTAATATTTCATGCCTGTAGACCTGTAGATTGTGGCCAAATAAAAAGTACGGATCGTTTAACTTCCAACCATATTGAATAATCATAACTTCTACTATAATTAAATTTAAAGAAAAGTGAAGACACTCGCCACCAGCAAATTATTAATTGGCCCAAACTCCTTTGGTTTTGGATTACCGTGAAAGAAAACGAACTTGGTTAGGCTTGAACTTTTTTTTGTCATACGTTGTCTTTTGCCAATACAACTAAGCGATTTAAGGGCTCGTACTTTACAGTACGAGAAGCTTAAGCGACTACGATGCTTCCACTTAATAAAAGAAAAGAGACTTTAGCCAAATTCTGTCAATGATACACAGCCACTGGCGGCGATTGAGGATACGCGATCTGTACGGAGTAAATTTTCACAGAAGTTGTACTGCTATTGCCGGCCTAATGACTTATCATAAGAATGATATCAGATTAAAAAGAAATGAGGGTCACCATACAAAGAAAGTGTTTCATCAAATCGTAACTCTACTTAGCGCCTAACAGAGACAGTTAGTTTCATGGAGCAACTTAACAACTTTTAAAAGTATGCAATCATTTCTTCAAAAAATGTTGCAACTTGTAAAATGAATGTCAAAATGTTTCTACGCAACCCAACGAAGTGTCACATCCATGAACACTTGTTTAACTTTCGTGGTGGCATTTTTCTCGATCCAAATAAATTATTTAAAAGAAGTATTTCATGTGATTTTGATGTGTGTTTGAGCAATTGCTTGAACACGTTGAGAACTATGAATTAAACACGCTCCAGAATCTCTTGATACACTTGTCTTTAACTGTTTCCTTTCAAGAAAGTACCCTTATAATCAATGACTTAAGTTGCGATAGCAAAATACGTATACGGATACGTATGGGAAATGGTATGTGATAAGTTTTAGGGCAGAAAATTGGAGTTCCCACAAACAAGACTACATTTTGACATTCATCAACGAATTCCCAACGAATTTGCACTGCACTTTAGATGAATTCTTCCCATCACACATAACCACAGTAAGTGTGCATCAAATAATCTTTTAATCTTGCGATCGTTTTAAATCCTCATTTGTTTAAACTTCTTGATATCCCATCCAGAAGTTCTTGTTCTTATTGTGTAGTTCTTGAAAACCGATATCGAGCTTTTACTGGCTTAATCTTGCATATTTGTGAACGATGTTATGAGAAAACTTTAACTAAAGAAACATAGTGTTGCATACGCGCGGAACCCTTCGTGTGAAAGTCTCTTGGCTTCTTTTTATTTTTTGAGACCTGACATAAATTTTCACGCGACAATTCCTTGACTTAATAATCCTACAACAATTATGATTTTCGAAAGAGAGGAGGTCCCATGGTCCCATAACCACAGCACAAATAAAAAAAGACTACGAAGATTCAGTTTTTTATAGGGTAACTCATATCTGAATGCGAGGACTTAATTGGTTGCCTCAGAACTTTACACGAGTCTTCTCCCAAAAGTGCCTGACCTCAAAAGTTTGAAAACATAAAATAAACTGATAGTTTTAATTGAAAGAAATAAAATTTATCACAAGAAACCGACGGCAAAACTTTTCCTGCAGATTCAACTGAAGTCATTAATCCATAATTTCATCCATGGTTATGAATCAAAACAAAAATTCGGCTAGTAAACTTCGCCAGGTTGTTACTTCCTTACACGATTATTCATCGCAAAGAACAAAGCGCCATCTATACTTCATGCCGTGATTCTGGAACTTCTCTGTGGCTAAAATGCCGGCAGCGCGCTTATATGAAAGTGTCGAAGATGGTTCCTTATAAACTGCAGCCTGAAGATAGTCAATAACATATTGTAACTATCTCCAGAACAATTCCAAACCGAAAGAGGAGTATTTTTTGAAATGACGGTTTGATGAGAACAAGCCACAAACTCTGGAAACTTGCAGAAAATAATGGACCCCCTGATTAAAGATCACGACCTGGAATGTACACGGACTATGAATTGAGGGCATGCACCCCGAACGTACGTACAGTGTTCACTCCTGGTGCTGCTCAACAAATGGAATCTGTCCTCACGCGGTACCAGGTAGATATTGCCGCGATCAAGGAGATACGATGGGCGTGATCAAGTATACAAAAGCGGAAAGGTTGCGACATTTATTACAGCTGTCACAAAAGATTGCACATCTGAAGATGTGGATCTATCGTGGGAAATCGGCTACACCCTATTGTCATTTCTCGGAAAGCGCAGTCCTCACGACACGACAACAGATAACACCTTCCGGCTTGTCGATTATCGGCAGCTCGTAGCACGGTGAGCACTAGGTTTCCTAGGCTAAGAATACACATAGCAACCTCGCGTTGCCCAGACGGACGACGACTCTGACTAATTTCTTTTTGCAGACTAATTCAAAGCTCGACTATCCAAGAAGCTGCGAACCGCCCAGAAAAAAAAATTCAATGTTTGAAGCCTTAGTCCGGTATAACATGTCGACTCGTAAGTCAATAATCACACCAGGGAAAGAGAGAACTCCTATAACGAAACAACCCAAAAAAAAAACCCTTGGTATGATGATGAATGCGTACGACGGAAAAAGGTGACAGAACGCACACTTGCAAGAGCTGCAGCGCAAAACAAGTGCAGCGAGGGAAGACTACCGAGCCAGAAGAAGGGAGAAGAAAATCATGTTCATAAACAAAAGGGCCTTCACAGGCTCCCAGCTCAAGGAAATCGAAGAGAACAGACGAACGTTTCTCCGGAAAGCCAAGAAACCGACTTCAATCCCGGCACGCTGGCTCTTCGAAACAGTGAAGGTAACCTAGAGTCACCGAAGCACAGGAAATAGAGGATGAATTTAAGCAGCATTCCCAGCAGCTGCTTAATGAGCATCAGGTAGAGAGAGTAATAGGACAAGAAGAGACACCTTAGTGGAGTTTCAGCGAAGACACACCACAGGAAACCGCTGTTACTTCGGTTTGGGATCAAAGCTCCTAACTCGGAAAACGAAATGTGTGCTCAACAAAACTCTGATCCTTCCAGTTCTACTATGTGGAGCCGCGTGCTGGGCGATAAGCAAAAAGGCAGAGCAGACTTTGAGCACTTTCGAGAAGATGCTACAGCAAAGAGGATTTACGAATTATAGCATCTAGATGCCAGAGTGCTCGGTCGAGACAACTGGAATCGACAAGGCTGCCGTGTCTCACGGGACCATTGTGGGCGTTTGTGGCAGGCAATGGTTTATTTGATTCTTTTGCGAAGATGCTCTCTATAGACTCTAACTAATTCCAGCACGCTGATGTTTGCAATGTTAAAACTCCTTAGTGCTGTCTGGTGAAAAGCCGCAGACTCTTACTCAACAGGCTAAATCAAAAGACAACGGGGAGCAAGAAACGGGATTCGAAAAGCTCGAAGACTCGCCCTATTTTCAAGATGATGGAAAAGCTTTTCAGCAAATTAAATCTTACTTACCTTGTAGAAACTTTTCGGCTAAACTCTTTCCCGAAATTCGATCAGCAGATGGAACATCGAGAACGTCAAACTTTTCTTTGTCCTTTTCCGGGGGCTTTTCAATTTTATTCCACTCCAAATCAAAAGTCATATCGTTAAGTTGCAGAGGAACACATTCCGTAGTCTTGGTATCGCCCATGGTCACTAAAGGAAAACATTTAGATTTATCAATAACATCCTGAACCATTGCTAAATCGAGACGTTTATGTGGAGGTTTGCCGACTTCATCGACCCTATGATGGAGATGAGCCAAGAATAGCGACATTGTAACGTATTTATTGTTAGCAGATGTATTTGATTGCAATTGATTTGGATCATTGGAAGCGTGTGAAGACTTCCGCATTGGTTTGAGCTCTGCAAGAAAATTCTAATTTAGACGAAGTTGATGGGGCACGAAATATTTAAAAAGACTGACAAAAATATTACTTAAAATTTTCTAAATTCTGCAGAAAGATATTTTACGAAAACTTGTTCTAATTATTTTTATCATAGGAGTTCATCCTTTCTTTTTTTTAAAAAAAAAAACATACCAGGGTCTATAGTAAAAATAAATAAATCCGTGATCGACTAGTAGCAGCCGAAGCTGAAGGACGACTCTCAAGTATACGGATATAGTACTCTCCTTGCCGCTCAGTGATTAAGATTACAATCACATAGGATCGCGAGGGGCTGGCCTTAAAAAAAAGACGAATGTTTAACAGAATTTGAACCTGGGGTCTCATGCTTTTCATTTTCAAAAACAATGTTTGATGGTTTAAGGCTCCTTCTTTACTTCGACAAGTCATTAGACACGAAGATCAGTAAATTGGGTCAGTCGTGCAATGTCCCTTTGAATCACCAAACAAGATGTATACCATAATTCATTCCTAATCAGAGCCAGGAGGTTGTTAGCATATTTGTAAACGAATGCTACCATTTTGGATTGCAATCATTGAAGAAGGAAAACTTTTTCGTGTTGACTTCAATCATAGAATTCAAAACCATACTTTCACTTCGAAATATGAGATCACCATTCATTTTGAATTCATTGATTTAACGAATAAAAAGATTGTATTCAAATGAATGCAATCTTCTGTTTTTAAGCGAAGTCACTTAAATCTTTCCATTTTTTGAAAATAATTATTTAAAGGAAACAAATATTTGTTGTAAATAGTGATATACGAAGAGTACAAAGACTCCAAAATTCTTTCAAAAAAATTATATACTAAAGTATATAGTATAAAACATAAATATAGATGCAACCTTCTGTTCTCAAGACTATACAAAATAATACGCAAACTTTATAAGTGAGGAGGGAGTACACAATGGTTTTGTCATCTTAAGCTTCATGAAGCAAATCTCTAGAATCTTCTTTGCACTTGCTCAATACAATCATTCATTTGAATATGCAATATTTGAGCTTACTTAAATGAATTCACAATCAATGACTTCAAAATAAATGGTGATTTCGTATTTTGTTGAAGTTGTAAGTTGAAGTCATTAAGCGAATTCATGAGTCAAACATTTGTAGCAATAAATTGAATAAGTTAAATTCTTAAATGATTTAATTCCTTTACAATTTTGGAGCCACTTAACTTAAGTACCAATTCTCGCAATTTGTGCGAAACCGTCCTAGTTTCCTAAAGAGGTGTAGCGCCAACGTCTTTTTTTTTTCTTTTGTTATTCAAAGTATGAAAAAGTTCAAAGCTTGAAAAAAGTATGAAACAAGCATTTGAAGTTTGAAAAAAAACGACAAAAATGCTTCATTTCTAGGAACAACTTGACAACTCATTGGTCGGTAAATGCGGTCCCCCTTGTGTGGTATTAACTTCCTTCCAATGGGAAAACCGTCTGATTTTGTAGAATTTTAAAAACCGACGAAAGCTCGAAATTTGAAAAAAGGTTAAAAGGATAACTACACAATCCCATCCTTATTCTTAGTGGAAATTTGGGAATCAGTATGAAGGGTTCAAAGTTTTGAACAATATACATAAATGGAAAGGTTTCGAAGGAGTCCCCGCAGAAAACATCACTCTTAGGCCCAGTTCTCCAGTGCTGCGTTAACTCTTACTCGGTGTTAAGCCCGAGTTAACCCCAGAAACGTGTTTTTCAGTGAAGAGTTAACCCCGAGTTAACTCAACTATTTTGGTGAAGTAACTCCGGATTAAATGAACAGATGTTTTTTGACAGATACTGAAAAAACAAGCGAAGAGATTGATTTCATTCCTTTTGGTGTGAACATTGTGTGAACAAATGAAAGTTGACAATGCTTGTTTACATTTTTTTCGAAAATTGGTGCAACATATTGTCTTGGGTTGTGTGTATCCGTCCTAAATCCGTCATAAATTTGAGGCCTTTCTTAAGCCTTTTCCATAAAACTTGCAAAAACATTTCCTTTGAGCTGATTGGTTACTTATATCTTACTTACTTAAGCCCTGCGGCCAGTTGCATCGCTTTAAACGAATCGAATGCCACCTTATTTACACAGGTCGATAAAAATCGCAGGTGACTTGTTCAATTTGCAACAAAATAACGAACAGAACGGATTCCCCAGAAATGGGTAGTTTACGTTAAATTCAAAAAACTAAATTTTATTATTTTTAATTCATTGTTTGGCAAGCGCAAACCAACTTTTTGCAGCAAGCGATCACTTGCGACCGAGCATTTACACGGTCAATTATTGTCACCAACCGAATCGAATTCTAGTCTACTTAGGACTTGCGATTTTAGTCATCTGCAGCCTAGCCGAATTGCAATTTAGACGGTGCGGCTTTTTCTCCCATGTAAATATCGCTTAAGGACTTATTAACGAAGTGTTGAATGTCTTTCGATTGATTTTTAACCAATACCAATACTTTATTTGGAATATAAGGAGACTGAGCCTGCAAAGGTTATAATGGTAACATTTTTTTATAATTGAAAAAAATGGACTGGAGATTTCCACTTGATGCTGGCATTGCTCTGTAGTTAAGATACTACTGTGTCCAAAAAATAAGGTGACATATGAATTTAAAGTGCGCGCGTCGAAGGATTTGGAAATTTTTCTTTCTTTTTAGGTTGGTGGTACTGTCAGTGACATCTATGTGAATTTTCATGTCAAAATATATTCATAGTGTTTGAGATACGCGTCGTTTTGTGAGCTGCTAAAAGTGAGTTTTTCGTTTTTTGCGATGTCGAAATTTATTGAGCAAAGAATTTGCATTAAATTTTGTTTTTGCGGAATCAATTTTCTGCTGCGGATACGTTGAGGATGGTGCAGAAAGCCCTTGATGATGAGGCTATGTCTAAAAAAAATGTTTACAAGTCGTATAGTGATTTTCAAGCCGGCCGTGAACGTGTCAAAGACGAAGAGCGTTCTGGGGATGAAGCTCACGTACAACAAATCAAAGATTTGGTGTTGAAAAACCATCGATTAACGATTAGAGACCTTGCTGATGAAGTTGGCTTATCGAAAGGCTCAGTCAATACCATTTTGAAGGATGCTTTGGGCCTCAAGCGCGTCAAATCACGACTGGTACCGAAAACATTGAATTTTTTGGAAAAAAGGCGTCGCGTTGAAGTGTGTGAAACAATGATTTCCGACTACCAGGATGTCATGAAACGCATTATAACTGGCGATGAGACTTGGATCTATGCTTACGACCCCTAAACAACCGATCAATCGAGCGAATATCGTGCCAAAGGAGAGCCGAGACCAAAAAAACCGCGCCAAAGTCGCTCAAAAATCGTTTTGATACGATAGAGGAGATTCAAGCCGCAGCGAAGACGGACCTGAAGGCCATCCCGGAAAGTGACTACAACCAGTGTTTCAAAGATTGGAAAATCCGTTGGCATAAGTGCATTGCATCGGGAGGGGATTACTTTGAAGGGGATGAAATTGAATTGGAAGAATAAATAAAGAATTTTCTAAATAAATACAATGTCACCTTATATTTTGGACACAGTAGTAAGATAAGTCATGAGATTAATTTGCAAACTAAATTATAAGTCTATCAATGTGCAATATGTAACTTTGTGATGCTGTCGGACACGCGAAGAAGAGTTCTGCACCACCGTACAAATACATGCTTTTTAAAAGGAATCTTAAGAAAAAAACTTCGAAAAAAGCATAAGTGCAATAAGGACCCAATTAATTTAAGTGTATATCGTTTTTATTATTTTTCTCAGCAGTCTGGAGAAGATATTTAGCTTTTACGGTTCAGAATGAACGGATGGACGGACCGATGATGGGACCTTAGTTATAGGGTCTTGTTTGCAACTTTTGGGTATCGAAGCAGTATCTGAGTCATCACCTGTCTTTCAATTGAATTAATTGCTGGATCCTAGAGTAAGTTTTGAACTTTTATAGAGTTTTTGAATCTGTTCCAGTTACCATTTGCGTTGGGATCAAAATAATTGCGTAATCACTGAAGTAGGTTGTGAACGAGCAGAGCATAACCAAGAACTCTGCAACCGAATATAGTCCGGAAGGCAAAAATCTGTCGACTACACTGGTCGAGAAAATAGTCAATTATGCTTCATCCAAGAGAGTCTTTGAAACGAAGCCATCAGGTTCATGAAAAACGGGATCACCAAACCTCTGTCTCAAGAAGGCTTGGTGTAACGAAGTATAGATCGTTTCAAATAACTATGCAATTGAAAAACTGCGCAGATAGAGCATAGAAATATTTGTCTGGAAAATTATATTTACAATTCCGCTTTCTCCATTTTCATTGATATTTTATCATACCGATTTTTAATAGGACTTCTTGTTGATCATGTCGTTGTTTTTTCAAAAATCAATGCTTTATTGAGGAAAAATAGATATAAATTCAATATTCAAAGTATTGCCCATCGCTAGCCACACATTTTTCCCATTTTTTTGGCAATTCATGGATACCCGTTCTGAAAAATTCTACCGGTTTGGCCGCAATTCACGAATCGATCCATTTTTTGACAACATCGAAATGACGGAAGTGCTGGTCAGCCAGGCCATGTTGCATCGATCGGAAGAGATAGTAATCGGATGGCGCAAGGTCTTCAGGCCATGAATATTCTGGCCGTCGATGTTGAGGCATGTCCGGGGTATCCATACGTTGCCCGACGCTTTGGATTATCGTAATGTACCCATTTTTCATCACCAGTGACGATTCGATGCAAAAAAGACTTCTTTTTGTCGCGTTCAAGCAGCATTTCGCACATGCAAAATCGTCATTCGACGTCTCGTGGCTTCAATTCATACGGCACCCAATGACCTACCAAGCCAAACGCCAAGTGATTTTGCAAGTTCTTCTTGCGTTTGTGACGGATCTTGATCGAGCAATGCCTCCAACTCATGAGTTTTGTTCACTGACTCTGCTCCGAGCAGAAAATAGCAGAAAAGAGCAAGATTTAGTGTTCATTGACAAAAATTTCTGCTCGAAACTGCTCTTTTTGTGTTCATTGAGACCTGTCAGAGCAGAAAAGAGCAAGATTTCTTGCTCCTACTTTTGGGGTAGAGCAGAAGTAGAGCAGACTGTCAAATCAGCTGTGGATATATTTATTTGAATTTAAAATGTCACTAATGCGTTGGTGATTGATAAGTGCGGTATGTATGTTATGCACTTTCTGCACTTTTCTGCTCTGACGTTAATCTGAGATTTTGCTCGAATATGAGAATTTCTGCTCTAGATCTTCGTCAATGAACAAAACTTTGGTCTTCAAACTTTTTCACCTGTCCGGGGCGTTCTTTGTCTTCGGTGTCGAAATCACCATTTTTGAACCGCTTAAACCACCGCTTCTAACGTCTATAGTCTTCGGTAAGCAATTGATGCGCTTCGGTTGCTTTTTTCTTTAAATGGAAGAAGCATATTAAAACTTCCCGCAATGTTGTTTTGATGGCACGAATGTAGACATTTTACGGCCTTACAAAAACTCCTGTGTTTTCACTAATAACATGAATTTTCTGATGTGACAGCTGCCATGGTCAAAATTCACCTCAGAGTAATAGATATGAAGTTGTCTGCAATAACGACATTTTCAACCGGTAGTTCTATTACATATGCTTAAAAGCCTGGCTTTTGTACCATCCGAATAAATACCACCGTATTATTTGGAATTCAATAGAAGTTTGTAGAATAGAAATTTTTATGGTTCAAAAAAACCTATGCTTCCGGATATATGGTAAAACATACTATATACAGAATTTTAGTGAGTTGCTGATTCTGTGACACACAATTTCCCACGAACATAAAATTCTATCGAAGCTTGCCACCGCCGCCTCAAATGCATAATTAGCATGTTCCTTTTTTAAAAATTATGGTTTTTTATTTGTCCGTCTTAGAGAGAATCCAGATAATTTTGAATTCACCAAGCACTAAAAATCCTCTTTAGTTCGAGTCTAGCAAAAAAATTAAAAACTTAGATTGTTCGAAGGGCTCGAACTATATAGGATCTTAGATTTGTGAATTTTGATATGTGGATTTAAGTTTGGAGATTGAAAAAAATAGAACCAACCCCACTTGAAGTGCATCGTAGCAAGGCACAAAACCGCTAAGTACAGTGAAAAATAAGATTGGTAATATGATATAACTAGGGAACACAGAAATTGCATAGATCCATCGCGCAAACTCTGCAAGTGTACATTATGGACAGGTCCCGCCATTTAAGGCCTCTAAAGCCGTAAATGGTGGGAAACAGAAACCTCTATGAGAGAAAGTTTACTTGCTCTATAAGAGACAGTCGGGCGCATTTAATGTCAGCTTTTTATGATTTATTCTTAATTAATGTGGAACTAACTAATATTATTTTCGTATCGCATTTTAGTCGAATGTGGAACTAACTAATATTATTTTCATATCGCACTTTATTCGAATGGCCAAATGTGCTATTTTGTACCGACATATTTGTCAAACTATAAATATTTCTACAAGATTTTATTTTTGTAAGCATTTACGACGAATGCTTATAAATAATACCTTAAATATGCATTAGTTCATCTTAATCAATTCATATTTGCAGTAAACTCTTCAAGTGAGAAAGGCCTCTTTTCATCATATAGAAGCTTCAGATTCAGGTTATTCAGAAAACTTCAAAAGCGAAGAAGAGATCCCGGTTCTTTGACCGCTCGTTTATCCAGGTTCGACTGTATTGTCTTAATCCTCGCTGCTTAATACTACAAATCAAATAAACAACTACTGTAGGCATTTCGGCTTTGAGTGTAGTGACAAAATATCGCATCATTGGCCCAATGGCCGTCAGACTAGGCATCGCCTCTAACGACTAGTGAAGAAGCTGTCAATGTAAATAAGAGCCTTAACCCATTGAATAACTTCCATGTGTAAGCCGCTTATCTGCAGCAGTGAAATCTCACCTTCACCGGGAACAGAACACATTAAGCGTCACTTGCAATATTTTTATGATATATAAGGATTTGATGTTGGTTTAAGCTGAACTGTCTAATTAACTAACTCACAGATTACAATGCTGCCTGCGGTCTTTCTTCATTAAAATTCTTAGCCTAACAATTTTTAGAAAGTAAAATCTTCGTAGAAAAGTAAATAAACGAAAAAGTAAACAAACACGATGAACAAAAGATTTTGTCTAGGTTCAAACATCACATCAGTGCTGCCAGATTAAGAATACTTTTTGAAGATATTCAGATTTTTTAAATATCCTAAAATCTCTGGAAGGATCGAAATTTAACTAGATTTCTTCAGACATGTAACGAGATTTCATCAAAATTTAGTAAACATCAAGGGAAGAAGTAATGGGAAGCGAAGACCCAACTGACGGCAATATTTATGATTTATTTTGCTGCCAGTAGATTAAGAAACCTTCTCATCCTTTAAATTATACTATTCCAAGCCGGTTCAAGAATTTTTAATGAATATTCCTAGAGTACGTGAATGCTTTCTTCCCCGGAAAAAATGCGAAATTTCTCCGAACCAGAACAGGAGCTGTTGTAGAATGTTTGAGGACAGGAACGCAAGCAGATATTTTGTATGATTTGAGAGGCAGCAGGAGTTACAAAGCCGTTGATTGAGAGGCTCTTAAGTCCGATGTTATCCTCATGTTGAAAATCGAGGGCGACCTGTTCAGCGGGTACTGTCACGCGCAAAGGATTGATAGGAAATAATAATCCCTCAGAAAGCAAATTTCAATCAACGTGGACGAGTGATCTACCAATATGTTTTGAGGCCAAAAGTCAAAGTAGGAAGGGTTATGATGTGTCTAATCCCATTCGCCGCTAAGGTAGAAGATAAATAAATCTTTTTGTGTTGTGATCTCGAAGATTCTGAATCATTGGACATCCTTACCCTCCTAGTACTGGCTCATTTAATTGTTGTTTATATTTTATAAATAATATAAATTTCTATTGGCCCATCTCCTTAAGAATTATTTGAAGAAGAAAAATTACAAATTTCACTCACCTTCTCCAGTTCCATTCTTCTGGTTTATATCTAAATCAACTGTGAATTCTCCCAAGCTATCATTATAATGCACAGTTGATGGTTTCAAAACGTTCTTTTCGAAATTCGTATCCTCTGTTGTCGTTGTGTCAAGAATATTTAATGGAGGTAGTGTCATGCAATCAGACACAAGAAATGTTTTGTTCGAAGAAGTTGTCGTCGTTTTTCCTTCGGTTAAAGGTTTAATAGTGCTATTGGTAGTTGTCCTATTCCCCTCTAAGAAAGGACTACCTGTAGAATTTATTCTGCCATGTTCGATGGGACTACCAGTCGTTGAATTTGTTTTTGATGACAAAAGCATGCTCGTTTCGGTTGTGTTGTCTAAACTAGACTTCAAAGTTGTTGTGGTTTTATTTGAAATGTCCATACTGGACTTCGGAGTTGTTGTTGTTTTATTTGAACTCAGTGTTTCTCTCATGGGCTGAACTTGAAAATTTTGCTTAATATTTTTGAAGCAATTGATAAAACTCTTTATGAACTGAACGTCAACATCGGTGAGGTTACTGAAAATATTACCACTCCCACTTTCAGGCTTTTCAGACGTGGGTTCCTTAGATTGCTTCTTGGTTACACTCCGCTCAAATAATCGCCTGTTCGAAGTCTCAAACTCCTCTGGATTATCAATAAACTCCTGACCATCAAAGTAGTTATCATCGAGTTCAAAATTTTCGTTCGATTCCTCTTTAGGCTTATGCGAAAATATGTTGAGGAACTTATTTTTGACTTTCATCATTATTCCCTCGGTTTCAGGTTTTGGTGTCGCAGTGGATATTTCTGTTAAAGATGATTCTGTATCGGATGCGCTAGATTCAGTTGAGTCCTCATCTCCAAGTGCTTGCAAACTCTGTTCATAGCTGCGCTCCTTCACATTTTGAGGAAAAAAGAAATAGCCTTGGCTTTTCTGACTCGTCTTCGTATTGTGTTTGGGTCTCTGTATCTCTTTATAGTGAGGCTCATCACTTTTAGCTGGCATATAGCCTCGTTTCTGTAGATACGATATTGGACTTTGCCAATTATTACAGAGATTATTCATTACGGCGACATACTCGGACGAAGGATTTTCAGCTTGTAAATTAATTGCATTTTCAAGTGGGACGCTCCTCGGATGGTAGTCATTGTAGTCAAGATTCTCGCTGCCACAGAGGCGTAAAAAAATTAACCTATATTTTTTTCTATTTCAGTTTTGTTGACTTATTTCATACTTGGCTTTGTTTTCTTACCATATCACATATTTCTTCATTAAAATGTTAATTTGTCAGCTTACAACTTCCTGTAGAAAATTTGTGAGCATTCATTTGACAGAAAAATTAAAGTTCAAAGCAAACGAATAAATTAATTGAAAACACAAACAATTGTTTTTTTTTTTCAAATGTAGACGAATAACGCTCAGGAAACTTAATAAGAAAAGATACGGTAACTTTTGTGGCGGCTGAGCATATAAGCTCCACTGAAAAGTTAACTATAGGCTATGCCCTTTTTTATTGATCTTTGTCAATCGGCTTACGATTTTAGACACAAGCACTTTAGTTACACTTTGCGGCTGTTGTTGAAGTTGGTTTTATTGAAAAGCCTATCAAGTTTGGCTCTGTAGGAACCATCGGCAAGTGGTTTTAGTATCGGCCTGTCATAATTAAATGCTACTACTAACCTACTGGGTCAAATAAACCAATTAAAGCATTACCATTTTCCGAAACTCTACAAGGGGTCCGGACAAGCATTAAAGTTTTCAAAATACCTTAGATCGATTTCTCTTATCAGATCGCAGGAATTAGCGCGTGGTGTTTTCAGTGTTGGCCAAAACATAAGCAACTGAAACAACCTCCATATTTGTGTTTATTAAAATTTCAAATAAAGTTTATCTTATTCTCTCAAAATTTATATACATGTATGTAGTTTTTTATAGATAAACAAATAAAATAGATTTAAGGAAATTTCATAAAATATAGGAAAATTAGTAAAATGAGTTTAATATTAGACTGCAACTTTTAACAAATTCATAATTATGTGTAAACTATTTACAGCTATGTTAATATTTGGTAGAAAATACTTTGTTTTCAATCACTTGAGTGCATATTCGGGGCGTTGATAACTGACGACTGCCTGGCCATTTTAACAAGTCGATTCGGTTTTCTTGAAACCACGTCTATACCGTATTGAATGTGTGCTGTCCATTTGAGGGGACAACAGCACCTCAGATTATGAAAACATTATGATACATTTTCAAAAGTTCCCTAAACACAAAACATTCCATTGTACCATACATTTTGTGTATCGGTCCAAGTCCACATCCACACTCTATTATGTTTTCCCCCCTTCATCTTTAACAGTGGTTTTGGTGTGAAGTGGAGGCGCTTCTTCGGCGGCTTTCGAACCCTTAGAATTAAATTTGGACTAGTCCCAAAAAAGAGCATGTATTATACTTCTATACCGTCCAGTTGATGTGATCATGAGCAAATGCTTATCTAGATAACTTGTTCTTATAAGGACACAAAAGGCTTTTAATTAAATATAAATGATTTGAGTCTCTCATTAACAGCTCGTCTCTGGACCGTTCTCGCGCTTACGCTTAGGTCGATTTGGACTTTAATATTTGCGATGAAATAAAGGGACCTCTTTTGATTGTTTATACTATGATTTTATCTTCACAGCGGGTTGTTTTTGCCTTGGTTTGCCTTCCACTGATTTAGATTTTTTGATTATTTGCCTTTAACATTTTTAATTTCCACAATAATATTATTTATTGCACCTCGTTTGCGTATTTTTATTGCTTTCCATCGAACTCAACAATGCCTATGAAAGGATCCAATTCCAATTTTTGTGCAATCAATTGTGGTAATTATACACAGAAGATTTCTAGTTAACGATTTTTCTTCTATAACTATTTTTTTGCCATTGCTGTGTGCTATGGCTCATTATCTTGTATGAATCTCCTTTTTCTTCAAACACAAGCAAAACACTTCGTCCCTCGTGCTTCCAAACAACCGTCGTGTATTTCGGATTAAATGTCTCATTTTTTGGTTGGCAGGCATCATCTTTTACCATCTGATCCCACCCTATAAATTAATGTTTCATATGTTCTATTCAGAAATCGTCTAATCCTTACATTTTTTTACTAACCTTGCTTTTCGATTTTTATGGAGAGCAATGGTTTTGTCCTGTCGCTCTTTCAGAAAGTTGGTTTTCATTCAATCGTTCTCGTATGGAGCGTGCGGAAGGGCATTCGTGACATCACCCAAAACTTCTTTTTGAATTTGTTTCGAACTCATATTTGGATATTTTTTGGCAAATCAAACGATTCTTCGATACTCATTGTCAGGCTCATAAGTCTTCTGCGCCTTGCTACCTTTTCCGTAGTTTGATGCTTCTCACTGTAGGTTACTTTATTGAAGACATTGAAGGTCAGCCTTGTCCCGAACTCAGAAAACGAGTATTTGTGGTGCGTAGCTCTTTAACTTTACACTTCAATAACTTATGTTTTATAACATAAAACCAAATGCAGTACTATTTTAAAAGCTGTTACATAACACATCAAACGAGAGAAACAAAATTATGGATCACCTTTTAGGGGTTGCGAGGTTCTGTGATAACCACATAAGAACGCAGATAGAAAAACCCGCAACTATGCTAGAACCAACACGAGTATCTCAAAGGCAAATCTACATAAACCGATATGGATATGAGCATGACATTTGGGCAGGCCTGGGCACTGAAACCAAAATAAGTCCGTTGGATATACAACTGTATAATGAAACCAACCCTTCTTTACGGCATTAAAGTGTGGTGGAATTCGATAGATAGAAAATAAAAGTGCAACGTTTGGCATGCCTGGGAATAACAGGTGCACAAAACTCCACGCCGACCACCAGTATAACTAGAAGTAAAAAGACAACAGGACTCTCGGCAATAAGACTCAAGGCACTGGGTCACTTTGACGACAGAAAAAACACCGAGCATAGGAAAATTGTGAACACTGTAAGGGCGATGACACCACTACTAGATCGCCAAAGCGACCTAGATGAGAAAACTTTCACCTTCATAAACAATTTCAAGACAATTTTCCCAACTAGAGCTTCTTGGACGAAAAGAAACACGTCAAGAGACCCCCGTGTAGTCACAATTCGTTTGAATCGGAGGCAGGGATCTACTGTCCGAACCCATCGATAGAAATCTCAAATCATCTTGAACCATTCGTCACGGTGTTTCAAGTAGAAGTTTTCGCAACACTAACTGGAGTAGAAAAGCTCACCGAACTAAACAATCGGGAGAGGCAAATACTCATCTACTCCGATAGTACTGCAGCTATCAAAGCTATTACAAACCCTCTATCAGTATCAACACTGGTAAGGAAGTGCAAACACAAGTGCAACGACGCCAGTCTAACTTGGGACAGTCTAGCTGACGAACTGGCTAGGAAAGGATCAGGAAATAACCACTAAAACCCTGTTAAGGAAATAGGTGTCCCGCTGACAACTAGAGCTTTAATCGAATTGGCAACCCGGGAATCACTGGGTCAACCTAACAACGTGCAGAACAGCAAAATCGATAGAAGGAAAACCGACTCAAAAGGTAGCGAACGAACTTGGAACTCCAGCAAACGGAATCTAAGGTGGGACTGGTAACAGGTCACATAAAACTTAACCTTCACTTACATAGACTCGGACTAGCAGAAACCTCAACATGCCAAACCTGTGAGGAGGAAGGGAAGATTTGGAGCACTTCTTCTTCCACTAACCAGCAACAGCGAGACTGCAATACAAAATATTGGGTTCAGCACTGATACCGGTTTTTGCGCCCATCAAAGAAATTGGGTTCGATGAGATCATGGATTTCGCAAAACGAACAAAAAGATTTCCCGACCAATTACAAATCAAGTATCTCCCTGACATCAGGGGAACACAACGGGTCCAACCAGAGTCCTTAGTGAAGTGAACCCAACCATGGGTTGCCATCTTCAATTTATTGTATTTGAAATTTTTCTTAATTTTCTTCTTTTAATGTTCCTTATGAAGTAACCAATATTGCTAGTCCAATCGTTGACAATAAATGGCCTGGTTTACAGGTCTAGTGTAGTTAACCTTTGAAATATTTTTCAAGACTAATTCGAATTGACAACATTCCATTTCCAGTAAAAATTGAATGATTTGTTTATAATTGAACCACAATTTCGGTGACTGCTTGCGTCGTGTTTCTGGCAAATTACTGATAAGTTCGTGTCTTTCGATTGACAAAAACAAGAAACCGAAAACGCAATCTTTACACTCTAATAAAAACACAACCTTTCGAAATTCGTTCAAAACATTGACTTACAAGGTTCACTTTATTCGTACGTGTAAGTGTGTTGATCTCGTTTGCTTAAAAACTAATTTGTTTAATAACAAAAAGGCAAATATCGTTGCATCAGGCACTTTTGATTTCCTTAACAAAACAGATAATTTGGTATTCTTTTTTTTCTACATAACATTTTATGATTAATACATATACTTATTTCTAGAGTAAAGATATTTTCTTTTTCTTAAAATTGTTATTGGAATGTATTCGAAAAAAACTACCGCGAAAACTTTGTCATTGTCTTATTCAATTTTGAGCAAAATAAAAAGGATTCTTTTCGTAGAGTATATTCTAGACTTGTACTATTTTGTGAATTCCACTAGCTTCGAATTTAGTTGTGTATTTCGAGCAGAGGTAAATAATACGGTAGGGCAACTCTATCCGTACAACTAAATGACAAAGCATGCGGTGGTGAGGTTAAAATCTGTCTCACATTGAAGGCGACATCCTCGAAGTCGGGACGATCGCTTGCTTCCAGCTGCCAGCAGTTGAGGAACAGTTGATATAAGTCGTTGAAAACGAATGCTGGTTGTTCTGGACGTTGACCATTCTTAATACGAGGCAATAGGTCCTGGGTAGTGATGTTTGCATAAGGTGTAGCACCGAGGGTACAGCATTCCCAAGCTAAGCACGCAAAAGACCAAATATCCGATTTGTGCGAATAGTTCTGGAAGCGAAGTACTTCTGGCGCCAGCCATCTCGATATGTCAACTTTCTTATTGTCTTGTGCAAAAGGCAGCGGCCCAAAGAGCGAAACTTTTATTTTATCAGCATTTGTTACGTAGACGCTGTACGAGCAAAGATGTTTGTGAATAACCTACGAAATAAAAAAAAACATAATTAAATCATGAAGTAAATATGAATAAAAATAAAATCCATCTTCTTTTGTAAGGCCCCGGCGAGATTCGAACTCACGATCTCCTGTTTACTAGACAGGCGCTTTAACCAACTAAGCCACGGCGCCCAACGAAAATATTTTGGCAAATGCTTGTATTGAGACCAAAGATGTGTTAAGGCAAAGCAAATTAAAAGTGGGGACATACATAAATCTACAGTAGAATCTCGAAAAAATGAACAGATGTAATACGAACCGCGTTCATCTTTTCAAGTATCAAAGAAGAACTTTCAGCCGTTCATAAAACATTAATATTGATTTAATTTACAAAAACTAGACACAACAAAACAAAAGAGTTGATTATAAATGTGCGTGCGTAAAAGCGTGGTTTTGTTGCAAGGTATACGAATTCAATGTGAAATAAAACTTTGTAGCTAATGTTGCTGTCTATGATATAAGCTTAATTTAATATATATAATTTTCTGCCATAACTGTTTGGATATGATAAGCGCGCCACGGCTAGCTCGAATGAAGTGCGATTGTGGAGTTCAATTTTCGACAATTTTATCGAGCAATAACAAGGCTAATGTTGACTTCTATCGGTATAGCAGTAGTATTCAGACTTCATAGCGTGGAGGCCAGTTTTCAGGTCCATTACGCAAAAAATTATGCGCTCAGCAAATATTTACCGCAGTAAGTTGATGTTTTTTTTTTCAATTTTAATGCATTTTTTTTATTCTTCAATTCAATTCATAACCTTACATGCTAAACAAAAATGCTTAAATCTAGCTTAATTAACTTAACTATTTATGAAATAACTTACTGACCCTATACGGGCGCTCTAAGCTAAACCTAACAATCGAGATTATGTCTTTCGACATCTGTATATTTATTTATATTGGAATTATAGATGTAAATTAAGAACTAAAAAAAATATTAATTAAGATGAAAAAACTTAGTGTAAGGACTTTTTTATTTTAGCTTAAACTAGACCTAAATACTAAACTACAACTAATCTAAGCCCTGACGTGTTAATTTAACTTAAAATAAAATTAAAATTAAACTTAAAACTACTTACTTACTAATTACTAACTACTTACACTACCTTATATATATGTAAGCCGGCCAGGGCTAACAGGACCTGCTATGATTTGCCTTAAGGGCACCCAGGATACACACATACGACGAAGTTCATTCTCCGTCCAACCACCAATAATGTTTGTATTGCCTTTCGACATGCGCTCTGTCGCGATCTGATACCGCATTACTGAACCGAAGAGTCCGCGGTGAGCCACTTGCGACGTCTTGTTCGTAGTTGACTCGCCTGTACACAGCTTTACGGCAAACGTGGAAGATTATCGGTACCGCTAATCTATCCTGAACCAGACCCTTTCTATCGAGATATAGAAATGCTTCAGGGGGAATAAGACCGTTAAGCCGCACTGTCTCGTAGTGCATATCATTGGGGTAAAAAGCCCCGGAGATCAAGTTGTTGGTCGAATAAGTTTTATGAGAAAGTTGTCCACTCTGATCAGGTTGGCCCCGTTGTACAGGACCTCATTACTATAGAATTTTTTGTACTCAGACTCTAGAGTTCTATACAAATGGAGACAAGCCCTAAGACATCGTCTCTCGAAAGTAAATTGATGGTGTCACGCGCCGTGTGGCATGTTGCGCCATCTTGTTGAAACCAAAGCTCTGTCACGTCAATTCCATTCAACTGAGGAACGAAGGCGTCTGTTTCTTCACTACTTCAAATTCGCAATTTTGCTTGTTAACTTATCCGAATAATGGCCCCATTGCTCCAGAAAGTTTGAATGCTTCGATTTTTGTTTAAAGTGTAAAAACCCTTAGCTGAAGGTAACTTTCAGAGAGAATATATTTGTAAGGCGTTCATCTTTTCGAGTACCTAAATTTCAGCGCGTTCATCTTTGGGAACACTTTAATGGTGGAAAAATATCGCTCGGCTTAAAGAATACTTCATGTTTCCAAGTTATATTGTTCATATTTTCTTTTAATAATTAAAATGATTGCATTTACAACGTGTTTGGCATCTGTGAAGTAAACGCAAAACTTATCTTAATGCACTTTTATCAGGACACGGATGAGTTCGGAGTTCGTTAAGAACATTTTCTTTACGAAAATAAAGTCGCTATCATCGACTATACGTACGATCTGATCTGCTAACCTTACTTATAAATATTGAATAGTATATAAGATGTGTGAGGAGATGTAGTGGGCTCAAGAAAGTCAAGCACGTTTCATGGACTTTTTAGATGAAGGCCTTCAAAACGCGGTAAGAACACCATCGAAGTAATCTTTGCAGTAGAGTTTGTTTTAAGCATTTTCAAAGCCCAACAACCGTTTGATATCTAACAAGCTTGTGCCTTAAGTCGGATGTTAGTAGAGATAAAAATGTACACCCTCACTTGATTAGAAACAAATAAAAATGTCTTTTAGATTCTCGTTTTTTTACAAGCTTAATAACGATATACTGTGAGCGTCAAAATATTTTTTTTAAGAATATTGTGTCGAAATCTCAAGTCGACTGCAGCAAAATTGGCAAAGTTATGAGTATTTTTATATCTGTCGGTTTATTCCAGATTTTTTAGTATTCACATAATTTACGACGTAACGCTGGGGTTTTTTTTCAATTTTTTTTTAATAAATTTGTAAAATTTGCCGGTTTTTTCGCTAAAAATTCGCGTTTGCTAGCATTGACTGAAGAAAACTATTATCTAACGAATGAACTTTGATTTTTTGATTTCAGATGATCAAGCACCAAGGTTGAGGGTTATCGCAATCCTTCTCTTTCCCGAAACACGTGCGAATAATTGCTGCCATTGCCGTGTGAAAATTTCTTCAAATGTGGTAATTTAATCCACTATGTTTTAATAAAGAGATTTTATATGTGACGTCACAAAAAATTAGCAAAAGCATGCCTTTTTTCGTACGAATTAACCTTACTCCCCCCTTAAAATAGGAATGTAATTTTTTATGGTAATTTGTTTTCAATGAACTATATTACAACAATGTAAACAAACAATTTTACTTATATTTTTATGGCGTCCAACAAAAAGTGTACAGCTTGCCGCGCATTCTATTTAAGGATCTGTTTATCGGGATAGCAAACTTTCCATTTTTTCCCATAATAGATTGATTAACAGTAACCATCAGTGTATTTTTATTGAGTTCATTCGCATCTAAAGTTGCTTCTTTAAAATCAACCCCGTTCCGGAAGACCAAACAGACTGTCGGTAGCTGATGGTCGTACTATTTTGAGGTAAGTGCAGTGAAGATTACTGAAAACATTACCCAATCTTCTGTAGTCAGCGTTAGTGCGAGCACTGTTTGTCTGGCCCTTTGTATTATTGGACTACATGACAGTGTCGCTCGCAAAAAGCCATATATTTCCGAAAGAGAAGACTTCTTTATGCCAAGAAATATATAAATGAGACCTTGTCATTCTGGGGAAATGTTCTTTTAAGTGACAAGAGCGAATTTGAGAATTTTGTTCCAAATACAGAATATGAACAACAAAGCCTAAACTTCACATTAAAGCACGGAGGTGGTTCGGTTATGGTCTGAGGATGTATAACGTCATCTGGAGTTGGAACCGTGTATTGTTGTGAAACTGGGGTTAATTAGTTCTTGGGTCTGCCAAAAAGACAACTACCCAAAGCGCACATCGAAATTAGTCAGCAATGGTTACCACCTTCCGCAATTCCGAGAGCTATCGAGCTTTTGTGTGAGTATCTCGATAAACAGATCCGACAGAGGATCATTTTAAGCAAAGATTCACTTTAACAAATTTTAGTTGAAGAGTGGCAAAAAATCCCTGTCGAATAGACAAGAAAGCTAGTAGAGTCAATGCGAAACGCATAGATGCTTTCCTAAAGAAGACAGGAAACCAGGCGAAGAATTAGTTTCAAGTTTTTTGCTTTAATTGAAAAATATACACTTTTTTTGATGCCATGTAAATCATATTTTTTCCTTGCATTATATGTAAGACATTTCATGCTAGAATGTATATGCCGATTCATTGAAAATGAACCGCCTTAAAAAATTGTATTAGCATTTTACTTGAAAATTAAGTCCACTTGATTTAATAACGTTTCAAATATGCAGTTCATAGTTTTACACTTTTTTATAATAGGACTACCGGTTGAAAATGTCGTTATTGCAGACAACTTCAAATCTATTACTCTGAGGTGAATTTTGACCATGACAGCTGTCACATCAGGAACTTCTTTGCATTGTCTAATTATTTCAATCTAGGTTATTGGTCATTAGTGAAAACACACACGTTTATGTTAAGCCGTAAAATATCTACATTCGTGCCATCAAAACAACATTTGCGGGAAGTTTTAATATGCTTCTTTCATTTAAAGAAAAAAGCAACCGAAGCCACGAGACGTCGAACGCCGATTTTGTATATCCGAAATGCTGCTTGAACGCGACAAAAAGAAGTCTTTTTTGCATCGAATCGTCACTGGTGATGAAAAATGGGTACATTACGATAATCCAAACGTCGTGCAACGTATGGATACCCCGGACATGCCTCAACATCGACGGCCGTTCAGAATATTCATGGCCTGAAGGTTATGCTATGAATTTGGTGGGACCTGAAGGGTGTTGTGTATTATGATATGCTAAAACCGAATGAAACAATCACCGGTGAGGTCTACCGACGACAATTGATGTGTTTGAGCCGAGCACTGAAGGAAAAACGGCCGGAAACGGTCGCAAGACACGATAAAGTTATTTTGCAACATGACAATGCTCGGCCACATGTTGCAAATGTCGTCAAAACTTACCATGAAACGCTCAAATGGGATGTTCTACCCCACCCACCGTAAAGTCCAGACCTTGCTCCATCCGATTGCTATCTCTTCCGATCGATGCAACATGGCCTGGCTGACCAGCACTTCCGTCATTTCGATGATGTCAAAAAATGGATCGATTCGTGAATTGCGGCCAAACCGGTCGAATTTTTCAGAACGGGTATCCATGAATTGCCAGAAAAATGGGAAAAATGTGTGTCTAGTGATGGGAAATACTTTGAATATTGAATTTATATCTATTTTTCCTCAATAAAGCATTGATTTTTGAAAAAAAAAAAACGACATTTTCAACCGGTAGTCCTATTACGTTCCCTTTTTTTGGTTTTGATTTTCTACAAACAAATATCGAAATAAATACTATCGACCTGTTAAAAAGCAATGACGTAAGAGAATCTTCTATCACATCACAGGCCCCGGCGAGATTCGAACTCACGATCTCCTGTTTACTAGACAGGCGCTTTAACCAACTAAGCCTCGGCGCCGATGTTGCCATTGCCCAGCAATTTTAGTCACAATTCTTTTTGCATATGTAAACCTTTGATTAATTAATTTTTTATTAATTCTAACTCACCTTATTGACTTCTAAATATTCCATAGCCATGGTGATTTCATAAATCCATTGTAGAACGCTTTCTTCGGACATTGTACAGAACGTCTGATTTGAATTGGTTGGAACAATACGACTCTCAATTAGTCTCTGTTTAAGAGTTGTTTTTTGATTTTCAAAAATAAGATAGAACCAATCAATTGAAGCTGTTATTCCATAAAAATGCAGGAACTTGTCGTGCGGCATCAAATGAATTATATTTTCGAAATCTTTTAAGAATTGCGTCTGGGTTTCGTGATTCATGTCATCTGAAACGAGAATATGAAATTGCATAAGTTAAATATTCAAATGTTCATCTACTGAGGGATTTTTTTATTTTTCTATTCATTAGCGGGTTTCGGTTTATTGAATTAATATCGTTCAACTTTGAGGGAGATTAATGGAAGGCCTTCATTACTTCACTTGCATTCTCGGTATGAACAATGATCAATACAGTGGATTCATAGAAAAAATAGTGGAACGTGCACGCCACTTCTTTTGATGTTCAGAGTAAAAGTTACTTAGATTAATTTTTATCTTATTTGGTAACCCGGCGAACGATGTTCTGTCCGAACGTTGTCTTTAGCTCAAACAAACGTTTTTTGTTGCCGAACGGACGGACTGCGGAGGCTAATTAATACGTGGGAACGAAATGGATTTTAATTGCTGAGCCCCATCGATCGAATTGACAAACCGCAACAGTTAAGAGAATCAATCAAAAACCGAATCGTCGTTTTAATAATGAAAGGCCAAGAAATCATGAGTATCCCTACACTAAACTAGGACGAAAGTGGACTGTTCTTCAGAGCAGAGAGGTATGAGTGGATTTTTAAGCCTCATAAAATATCGTTTAAATGAGAAAAATTATATTGAGTCGATGTTTCGAACGCTTAAAAACCCAGACAAATAAGACAGATTGTACTTGCCTGATAATACATGAACCTGGCAATCGTAGGCCTCAGCGCTTGCGTACAATTTCCCTGTTATGACTTCACCAAATCTTCCTTCAGCAATCACATCATCAATGTTCATTCGTATCGCATTTCTAGGTAATTTCTGTGATCCTTCGAGGTTTTCGACTAGTCTGTTCAGCTTCTCCTTAAAGCTTCGTTTAATGTTGTCATCTAATGCAAATCCGTCGTTTTCCTGAAACAAAAATGATGTTATAAGAAATAAATAGATTTGCAAGTGTTAAGGTTACCACTTCGACCATCGGACCCTGCATAGTCAATTCATGTGTATCGCTCGGTTGACGCTCCAACCGAGCTGTTTCTCGCCTCAGATATAAATATATTATGACTGATAAAACAAAAAAGATCAAAAAGACAATACAAACGACCGTCAAGGCTAATACTGATTCTCGCCCAGCTGTAACATAAAAAGCGTTTTTAAGACCTCATCATTTTTGAATTAAAAACAAAATTAACCTACGTTCAAAGTCTGCGTATTGAAAATCGATTGGTTCATCCTGATTGTGCGAGGCTATCGCATAATGAACCTTTGTGATGTTCTTCATTGTGCTGACTACTCCCAACGAAATGTGGATATGGCCATCTTTTTCGAGAGGTGGATTCCAATACCCACCGTAGGTCTGGTTATCTCCCACCACAAAAATTTGAGTTGCATTCTTAAAAATACATCAAGTTCAAAATCAACAGTCTAAAAACAATCCGCAGCAAAACGAACCTCATATGGCAGTTCTCCGGCAATGTAGTACAAAGTGCCATCTTCTCGAGCACGTTCATAGTTCCCTAGAAGACTTTCGTCAAAAGGCTGTGTAAGGGAATCGTCCAATCTTTGCACAATAACTCTGTAGCTAGTCACGGGCCCATTGTTATTCACGTAAGGAACGATTTCAATGGTCATTGTTGTTTCGGTGCGATTAGCAACGATTGGTTCAGTTGGTGCAGGGTCTGGGATTCCTATTTCCGTGAACCCAATCAAATAGTGGTTACCACAAACGTATTCTTTGCACATTGCAGAAACTGTAATATTGTATTTCGTAGCTGGGTGTAGATCGGTCATTTCAAAGTGATCCTCCGTATTCTGAACAATAAATTCTGGCTGTGGTGAGAATTGATATTTAGCGTAGGTTTCCAGCACAACTGCCTTGAATGTGAATCCAGTGACTTTGTCATTCTTATTCGTTCGATCCCAAATGATGAGGATGCTGTTTTCGGATGTGTTGGAGATTCGTATGTTTTCTGGTGGACCATTAACTAAAAGAGAGACACATTTCTGTAAAACGGTTTTGCGACATATTTTTAACTTACGTAGAGTGGAATAATAACTATGAGCTTCAATTCCTCCACAGTATTGCGATTTATTTCCACTGCACCTGGTGTTACAAAGTTTTGAATCCAATTGTTCAGTTTCAATTGCTATGTTATCACAGAAGCACTTATTTCCAAAGAGAATCGCATACCTTAAAAATTTGTTAAGAAAATAAATATTAAGAATCTAGTTAAGACACTGACTAAATATAAAAAGGATCTACAAGTGGTGTGCCTCCTACTTGGCAAACCGCAGACAAATCATTAAAAGAAAAGAAAAAATATGTAAGCTCGGAGTTAATCATGAATGTAGGCATTCCTCAAGGCTCCGTCTTGGGTCCTCTCCTGTTTCTTAATACCGGTTGAAAATGTCGTTCTTTTTCAAAAATCAATGCTTTATTGAGGAAAAATAGATATAAAATCAATATTCAAAGTATTTCCCATCACTAGACACACATTTTTCCCATTTTCTGGCAATTCATGGATACCCGTTCTGAAAAATTCGACCGGTTTGGCCGCAATTCACGAATCGATCCATTTTTTGACATCATCGAAATGACGGAAGTGCTGGTCAGCCAGGCCATGTTGCATCGATCGGCAGAGATAGTCATCGGATGGAGCAAGGTCTGGACTACACGGCGGGTGGGGTAGGACATCCCATTTGAGCGTTTCAAGGTAAGTTTTGACGACAGTTGCAGCATGTGGCCGAGCATTGTCATGTTGCAGAATAACTTTATCGTTTTTTGTGACCGTTTCCGGCCGTTTTTCCTTCAGTGCTCGGCTCAAACGCATCAATTGTCGTCGGTAGACCTCGCCTGTAATTGTTTCATTCGGTTCTAGCAGCTCATAATACACAACACCCTTCTGGTCCCACCAAATGCACAGCATGACCTTCAGGCCTTGAATATGAATAGTCTCGTGGCTTCAATTCATACGGCACCCAATGTTCTACCTTTCGGATCATTCCCATTGCTTTCAAACGATCGGAAATGGTTTGCTGAGCGACGCCAAGTGATTTTGCAAGTTCTTCTTGCGTTTGTGACGGATCTTGATCGAGCAATACCTCCAATTCATGGTCTTCAAACTTTTTCACCTGGCCGGGGCGTTCTTTGTCTTCGGTGTCGAAGGAACCATCTTTGAACTGCTTAAACCACCGCTGACACATTCTAACGTCTAAAGTATAGCCCGGGTAAGCTTCGGTAAGCAATTGATGCGCTTCTGTTGCTTTTTTCTTTGAATAAAAGAAGCATATTAAAACTTCCCGCAAATGTTGTTTCGATGGCAAGAATGTAGCCATTTAACGGCCTTACAAAAACTTGTGTGTTGACATGAAGTTTCTGATGTGACACCTGTCATGGTCGAAATTCACCTCAGAGTAATAGATATGAAGTTGTCTGCAATAACGACATTTTCAACCGGTAGTCCTATTATATTGGGAAATCTAAAAAAGCTCTTTATCAGAGAAATAATTAATGATAAATGTTTCCCACATGGAAGGTAGGTATGTATGACATAGTGCTCCGGCAGGTTGAAGGGACTTTCAACTTTGAATTTTTAATTAATCGTTAAAGCTGTTCTCTTATTACAGTACACCGACTTCGAAAACATGGTTTCGAGAAAAAAAAGTGCATGCTTAATTCGGAACACACACTCCATCGTCTTTTCAAGGACCATATAGTGTCCCTTCCCCCGCTTTAGTATCTGTAGTAGAATCATAATGGTAATATAAATAAAATCACTAAACATTATAAAACAAAGACAGGCAGTTTGTCTGAACGCGATTAACTCAAAAACTACCAAACGAATTTTCGTACAGTTTTCACCAATAGACTTAGTGATTCAATAACGTTTTGTATGAATTGGCTGACGATGATTGTACCTTATCGCGATACCTAGCGTAACCTATCAGAATGGTTTTATGGAAGATATTTAAAATGTTTTTTAATCAATTTGTATTTGTCTCATACTTTTTAATGGCAGGTCTCCTTATGCTATGAAGAGATGTCCCCATACAATCTTTATTATGTTGGGGACTGAAGACAGTGCTGACCAGTCAAGAACAGAAACGTTGTACTTTTTTATCTTCCGGACTCTGTGGATTGCTGCATTATATAGAAGCAGGATAAAAGATACACGATCACTTCATCTTAGATCTTAAGGTGTCGTCACTTGGTCTTATTTTGGTTTGATATTCGTGTCCAAATCATGAATCCACCTCCAACTTGTGGTCTCCATCTTGAAAACAGCTCGTCCTTCATCAAATTATAAAGAAAATGACGAAATCCGTAAGGTCGATCAAGGTAAAAAGGACTAGGTGTTGAACCCAGGACAAATCAAAGGCAGGCCCTCTACCAACTGCGCCACCCAGTCGTACCTGCACACTCTCAGGGACAGTGGCTATAGTTTCATCGACGGACGTGTATTAGTTGACCGTTTACTGGACTAGTGGACTCAAATAGTCCACGTTGCACTTGTTATTGAATGATATTTCCGTCCATGGTGATTTGGCAAAACAGACTTAATAATTGACAGTCAATTTGACAGATGAAGCTTTAACAATATGGCCGCTATGAACTGTCAAAATTCGGAAGTCCCTATTGGTTGTGTGAAAATGCTGGCATTGTTGATTTTCTGCTTTCATGCAAAAAAAACAGCGCCTGAAGCTCGTCGAGAGCTCAAATAAGTCTACGGAGTTGCTCCTCGGAGTGAAAGAACGTGGTGATTTCGATGTTGACGACCGCCAGCTTGAAAGAAGGCCAAAAGCCTTCGAATTGGAGACATTGCTCGAAAAAGATCCGTGCCAAATGCTTGCTCCAACATTAAGAGTTACCCGTCAAGCCATTTCCAAGCAATTGCATGCGTTGGGAATGATTCAAAAATTAGGAACTTGGATTCCCTTTGATTTGAAGCCAAGGGACGTTGAGCGTCGTTTTTTCGCCTGTGAACAATTACTTTAGCGGCAAAAAAAACGTAGGGTTTACTTTATCGCATCGTGACGGATGATAAAAAATGGATTCATTAAAGCAATACAAGGAAAAGAAAGTCGTCGGCTTGGTCGAATATTCATGCTACAAATGTTATGCTGCGTATACCATATGGTGGGCCAGGTCGTTGTAATTTATTATGAGCTTTTGAAACTCAACGAAACCATCACTGTCCAACGAAATTGACTTCAATTGATGCAGTTGAATCGAGCACTGCGTGAAAAACGGCCAAAATACGGCCACACGTTACCTAAGCAGTATTAACCTGGAAACCCTCAAATGGAAAGTCTTATCCCATTCGCCATCCGCCATTCGATTATTAATTTTTCCGTTCTGTGGCACATGGTCTGGCTGATCAGCAATTCCACTTATATGAAGACATCAAAAAATGGCTTGATTCGTGGATAGCCGCAAAAGATGAATATTTACACCGTAATGGTATTCGAACTCTGTCAGAGAGATGGGAACGAATTGCAGCCAGCTATGGCGAGGATTTTTTCGAAACCAGTAATGATGAGAATATGTCGACCACCTCTGCCATTGAATGGTATTTATTTTGGCCCTGATGGCTCTTAAAAGATCCGACAAACTAAAAGTGTTGGACAAGACTGTAGGGTATTTACTGGCGTGATCAGCAGCGTTACCCATGATGCCTATGTGGGTTCCTTCTCAGATATTGTTCAGGTTCATGATTGCATGAATTACCGAAAGCCTATCTTTACAGATGTAACCCAGTAGCCTATAGAATTACGTGCGTATTTTAAAGCTCCTTAGACTGCTAGAGTTTCTGTGGAGAAGATAGATCCGAGTTAAGGCAGGAGACCAAGCCTAATTCGTTCTCCATTTTGTGTAGTAACACCCAAACCTATATGGTTTTTTGTTTTTGATCTATCAGAGAAAATATATTTCTAGTTCCAGCTTTCGGAGTTTTCCCATTCAAGCAGTTGATTTGAAGGGGTTGTGAATACCCTTAAGATGTTGACACATAACGTGGGTGGAAGGGCTTGAAGCGAAAGCTAAGACAAGTACTAATGCACTTTGTTTTGGAATTCTTCCAAATTGTAATGAGAAGGATATACCGAGCGTGAGAGAGCGTTCCATATTCGTGTTGTGCGGCTAAAAAAAAACGAATTCTTATGCTTGACTCTATTACCGAAAATAGGCTTGAGGGTGAACTGATGAGCATTCCTGGTGGCACGGCGAAAGTGAAAAAGTGCGTTTGAGCACTGATCATGATAAAAGCGATAAAATATTGTAAGAAAGGAGAAGTTACGACGGTGGTAAATTGATTTTATGATATTTTTGAGTTTTATTGCTCGATATTGAATGCTGTCAAGCAGGCTCGATGTTGGTCCTTGGAGCACCTGCCCATAAATGGGAGTTGTACTCCAGTTGAGGGCGAATGTGAGCTAATATATAGCAGCCAAATCAGATTGAGTAGAGTATTTCTTGCATCGCTTTAGGGAACCTTGACATTTCGCAGCATTTTGAGCGATATCGATTATGAGACCGTTCCAACCAAGACTGTTGTTAATACACATTCCGAGGACGAGCTTGGAATTGGATTCGGATAGAAGATCATAAAGATAAATTAAAAAGAGAAGAAGAAAGCCCTTGGGGAGCACCAGCGTTTATATGTTGAATTTCAAACTTGGTACCGTCCAATACTTTTGAATTGAAAGGTAGTTTCTAATTCATTGAATAAGACGTTTGTCGATACCAAATACACGCATTTTCGACAAAAGAGCCTGGTGCCAAACTCTTTCAAATGCTTTAGAAATATCAAGCGCAAACAATGTTGCTTTCACCAGAGAGATGGAGTGGTTCCACTTTTCGTCGAGATTTACAATCAAATCACCAGTGAAGCTGACGAATTATCAGTGTTTCAATGACCTTGGAAAACAGTGACGTTAGTTCAATGGGCAGATAGTTGGAGGGAGCTTGTTTGTATCTTCTTCTGGTTTCTTCAGATAGATTGGTTTTTGAATCCCGAAAACTCAGCCCTCTCAACCTGATGAATTTTTCGCAGCTCGAGTCATGCCACGAGTTTACCTCTGTTTTGATTGTTTTCTGTGAGGGATGTGGTTTCTCATACCAAGGAGAACAATGTTTGTGACCATAACGGCGTCGGCATCCACGTAGCTATTGGGGAAGCATAGCCAGTTTAAGTTCCTTAAGAACTCGTAAAGGCCGTCCCAATTGGCTTTCCAAACTTCTCTTTTAGGAACTGGTTCTTTAACTATTGAGTTGCGGCACGAGAAATAAGCCGATATAACTAAATGCTCCGACGAGCTTTGAGGCGAAAATAAGTCCAGTGTGTTGGCGATATGGATTTCCATGTCTAAAATCCGTGTGTTACAAGCTGGGTTAAATAATTTACAGGAGCTAAGATCTCGACATATGTTCCTTCGAGTGCTGTCTGTCCAGAATGTCGAAGCCAACAAGAATTGTGTATATGGAAATCGCCCGCAATAACGATTTCAGTACTAGGATAATGGGAAATTATTCTTAAGACGGAATCAGACAACGCATCAAACTAGTTAAAGGAAGAAACGCTGTCTAAGTTGGGGTTTCTATAAATAAAACAATAGTGGATATGCATACGGAGAGTGAGTTTAAATCACATTAAATAAAATTTCGCATTGGAACAAGAACTGCATTGTTTTAGAATTCAATAGGCGACGTCACTACGGACATAAGTCGCGAGACCCCGATGAAGAAGGAATAATGGCACTAAGTCCGAAAGATCCATGAACCGTGAACAATTCTACCATACCTTATAATAAATGCGAAAAAGTTGTTTTTATTTTTCCTTAATCATTATTTTTACAAAGTATGTATGCATCTTAAGTGAATGCAGACCTAACGCTATGCTCTGCTTGGTTGTTATTTTTGTTCGCTGCACTTTATCACTTTTGTTTATCGTGGGTTTGTTATCAATCATATTTGCAATTATGTATTTGTTGCCTGGGATGGCAGACCTGCATCCACTTGCAGTTTAGTGGCGCTCGAAAACATCACTCATTTTCAAATGTCAGAGGGGAGAACCGCACAAGAACTATGTAAAAAGAACATCATTTTATCCCTTATCCAAATCGAGCATATAACGTTGACCCTCATAGTCGCCGTCACACACAGACTATGAGGAAATTGTAAGTTCATTCACTAATGGCAGCCATGGTAAATATAATTGATAATTACACTTGGAGCGCTCATCATCATAATCATGTTCGCACAGGGGAGCCATCTAATACACCTTGACTTACCGGATATTGAGATTTTCGCAAGCCTCAATGCATGTTTGGGCACTGCGTGCGAATACTGAGTCCTTTAGCAAATCTGTCCTGGCACTATAGCACCCCAGGTAGTAATATGGTCCCAAATCTAGTGCCTCCTCTGTGAGTGTGTACGGCAGGTGGATGAAAGTCACTAAAAACTGAATTAAAATCCATAAATAGGGGCGGTGGCACCTGTGACGGTGAGTAACACTTCGCATTGCTTCCAAGAATTAAAGATCGCGTTACCAGCAACAACGTGTGAACACCACAGAGACAAAAGACAACGAAACACACAAGACACGACACTTGAGCACGTAATATTTACAGGACAACACACATTAAATACAATAATAAGTTTTTGCCAACGATTTACAATTAACTAGAGAAGACTAAATGGGATTGATGCTGGTAGCGATGGCGAAGAAGGTAGACTGATGTTACGGCGGTGTTGAACTACTGTCCAGCAACGTACTTTGAAACAGAATGCGATAAAAGAACGACTGCGACTGGGAGTGGAACACAAATTGTTTTGTTTGGTGCGAGGGAGCAGGAGCAGGTGACTTCAATAAACGATGAAAGCAAAACATCCGAATGATAAGTACAACGAAAGAACAATACAGAATAAACAAGCACAACAAAGGTGATGGCGATTAGCCTGCTCGTTGGCGGCGACAGCACTACTTTTGACACTTGTTGAATTAAAATGACAGGTGCAGGGTGTTTGTTCGTTTGTCAGTCGTTAAGTTTAGCTATCGGTATTGCCAGAAGGAAATAAGTCAGCGAACTTGTGTATTTAATTTTTGTAAACGATAATGTTTTCTTATAAATTGTTCGCTCTCTAGAGGGTATATATACTCTTATATTGCATGTAGAACAGAGCTTGCAGAAGAATGAGAAGAACAGAAGTTTACGTAGAGGTTCGAGAAGGGACGTAGGATTTGAAATCGATTAATGGGTTTTCGCTCGATATGCTTTGGAAGATTGGAAGACTTAGCTCAACACTCGTACTTTGTAAACCGTAAAAATGAAACACATTTAATCTTAATATGCTTAAGTCTCTGGACGAAACCGCTGCTTTATTGTTTTGTGCAGCTGAAAACGAAAAGAAAACAACAAATAAGGAAAGAAAAATTAAAATGGATTAAGTCATGAAGGTACCTTCATTTTGGCACGTGTAGTTCATGAGTACCAGCACCACGAACAAATAATGTAACTTGTTTTGGCTACCCGAAGAGATCTTACTCGTATTACGGCAAATGAGAAATTACATCAAAAGCGGCATGTTGGGAAACGAAACAACCATGCCCAGGCAGAAAGTCATCCTTGAAGGCGACTCTCGGTGGATTTTCGGTTCAATCTTCTGTTAAGCTTATCAAAGATAACTTTTGCAAAATAATAATTTCCATGGGAGAGTCCCCCGATGGAAGCTATAAATTATTAAACAGAACGGAATAAAAATGCAGAACTTGAGCAGACATTATTAAAAGAAGATTTTTTTCATTTTGAAATCGATTTTTTGTTCTCAGATGGGAGTTAATTTCGAACTTATGGACTAACATACATATGTATGTGGAAAATCGAATGAAGAGCTCAGAGGAAAGAATGTACAAGGCTTAGTAATGGTTTGGGGTCGCTTGTCTGTGGCTGGACCAGGAAATCTTATTTTTTTGTAAATGGGACCAAAGAGCCCAAAAAGTGGGAATCAGTGAAGATCATTATTTTTATCAGGACAGCTACTATAAGCACAAAGCCAAAAGTACTCGATGGTGGCTGTTGTATAACCGCTCGACAGTAACCGGAAATAAGTTTGATGGAAACCGTGTGGAGCTATTGGCAGTATAAGCTGAACATATTCGCTCAGCCAAAACGGGGCTTAAGAAATGAACAAGACAAAATCCCAGCTTCTTATTGCGAGCCAGTGGTACAAACAATGTCATTTTCTTTTCTTTTGATATGAATTTTGAGATTAAGTTGAGAAGATATGTGAAGAGGATTTTTTATGTAACGAGCTATAACAAAGTACATTAGCAATAATTTGTAGATGTTTTTTAGGATTCCTTCTTTAAAGCAATTTCTTAAATACGCTCACAACTAAAACCTAAACAAGAAAATACTTCAATGATCAATATCTTAAGTTACGATAACAAAACGCGTTTTTACGAATTTTTACTCGGTTTGAGATGAATTCCTTGCATAAATTTGCCAAAAAAATGTCAGAATCATATATTCACATATTTCCCATATTGGACGATCAAATTAAAGAAACTTAGTGTTGCATGCTTTTAGAAGGCGCGGAACCCTTCTTGTTAGAGTGAACTCTTTATTGACCACTGTTATTTTTTTAAATCACTACACGAAATATATTCGAATACGGATAATTTTGAAAGCCTGACTGCGTTAAATGTGATGTATTTGGTTGACTACAATTTGTAGAACATATTCGCACATTCAAAACAACAACAATGATGCTTCGATTAAAATTTCTTAATCAGTTTAAGTAAGTCTTTTACTGTTTAGGCCATTCAAGGTCTAAAAAATTGAACGCAAAGCATGTTTACAAAGCTTCAGCTGACTGCAGCTTAACTGAACTGTCAAACAATGCGATGACACATCGCTTCAAACAAAATTAAATAAAATACGTTCCTTGTTCGTTCGCACCAAACCATTTAACATCATTCTCATCCCTTGGGAATGGATTCGGTCGAAAAATTCAAGGAGTTGACAACGAAATTTCTCTTCCTTAGCTGTTACGATGAGCTGAACAGAAGCAACATGTCTGAACTCAATACCCTCCTCAACGATCTGAATAGTTTGGACTATCTGCAAGGACAGTTTGTTGACAGGAATGTAAGTTTATTATCTTAATCTCTTTGCATATGTTGGGATTTTTTTTAAATTTCTTGTCAACAGACTGCAGCCAGACTCATAGAATCATTTGGCAACATTGATGCGCAAGAAGAAACTCTCATCTTAAAGTCATGCTGTCTACTTACAGTTCTCATGAATAAGCAGAAAGTTCAACTCAGTCGAGAGCTATTCAGAAAACTCATAGACTGGCAGCTTAAATGTTTAAATTTCAATTTTTCCGGCACATCCTGTGATATTTTGATGTCAATGAATGCTCTGTTTCGGAACCATCAAGCATTTGGAAAGGAGGTAAGACTCTAAAAGATTTATTTCTTGAACAAAAACAAAAAAACTGATTTTCTTCAGTACTGGGATGAGCTTCTTTCGCCCGATGGCTTATTGATGATGTATTTGGCCAACCTGAATCCAACACAAAGCGAAAAATGTGACTTCAACTCGATGGAAGACATCACAATTTCCATAGTTCATTGCATAGAATCTCTCTTAAGACCCCTCGAGTCCCTAGGATCGGATCAGCCAACAGAAGAAATTCTATCCAACATCGGTGCGAAGATTCTAAACATTCTCTATTCGGAGCGCATCAAGTTTAACCAATCAGCTCATCACATGAATTTCATGACAACTTCATTGAATGTTCTTTACTTGATTGCCTCGGAGGATAGAGACTGGTGCTCGGACAACACTGGACATCTATTGGGTGTGTCGAAGGCGTTCATGCATTATGGAATTCCTGGTCTTTCGCAGGCAAAGCTTCAAAGAGTCCACATCTCCCAGCAGTCGGTCCTTGATCAAGGTGCTGTTGAAGTCAATAATCGCGGAGGAAAGGTTGCAAAGACGCGAAAGCCCAGAAGTGTGAATAAAAATCGGAAAGGAGAGGGCAAACACAAACAGACTGCCGTAAATGAAGAGACTACCATTCAGCTGCCATCGGGAAGTCACCTTAATTTGGATTGTAAGTGTTTTTTTTTTTTAATGAATTTGTTGAGCTGACCAAACTTGTTGGATATTTTCCAGTTGACGCGCCAATCTTCAACAAGACAAGCGATTCGGATTTCTCAGAATCCGAGGCGAGTAGAACTCGTAGTGAGCGTCACAAGGAAGCAAAGCTGCGATTGTCAGCGATTTCGTTGATTGGTCTCATTGCTAAGAACGTGGATAGGAAAACTTTCTACGGCTACTGGCATGCCTTGTTTCCAATCGACTCGAGTGCTGGCCTCATGACTTGCGCTATTCGCGATCCAAATCCTCGTTGTAGGATTGCAGCACTTCAAGCATCTGCTGTTATCCTATTCAGCTCTAGGTCTTTCCTTTTGCAAGCCGAATGGAGGTAAGCTTATACGCAAGACTCAAATTTGTTCAATTTGCAGTTGTATATTTTTTGTAGTGAAAAACCTCCGACGACCTTCATGCCATTTTCCATGTCCTTGGCGAACATGATCTTACAAATGTACGAGGTTCTCATTCAGGCATTGGCAAATGAGATCTCCCTTCCAGTTCTAACACAGGTTCTCAAATGTTTGACCGTCTTGATTCAGGCAAGAAAATAGCGTTTCGCATTATCGAAAAAAAACTCATTAAAATCTTTTCCTGATCCTTGCAGGCAACACCTTTCCATCGCCTTAAGAGTGGTTTCGTAACAGAGTTCGTCAAATCAATTCGTAAATTGGTCTATCACAAAGGTAAGCATAGAAACTATCTGTCAGACCTTGGAACTCTAACGACATACCTTTTGAAGATCCCACAATTCAAGTAGCAGCCTTGATGGTAATGGAATTCCTAGTTTCCACACCTGATATTACACCAGAAATCTCCGAGATCGTTGGTATCCCGAAACAACTCATTGGCAAAGGGATTCGCAATCAGAATAAACTTAATGACTCTGGAGTCGAAGAAGTGTGAGTTTATAAAACTTTCTCTCAACATACTCATTTTTTGATAGCCCATTCTAGCATTGACACAGATCTAGCCGAGGAAAACATTGACTCCGACTCTGAAGACATGGTTTCATCACCAACGGTTCGAAAAGAAGTGCTAGAAATCCATCCCAACAAACTGCAACCGATTTCGTTTAAAATGTCGTGGTTACTACAAAGAGTCCTCGAAAATCTGGGCGTTATAGTAACCGATTCAAAGGTTCATACTTTGTTTCCTAAAAGAAAAGAAAAAAAAATTAATTTCCTTGTTTAACAGGAGAAGCATCCACCTGCAACCACACCAGTTCGAACAGAATGCCTTCAAGTTCTCTCATCTATGGCGCCGCACTTCTCATTGCTAAAGGATCATCTACAATTTATCGCAGCTGCTCTGAAGAATTCACTAAATGACAACCAAGCTGATGTTCGTTTATATACTGCGAAATGCTTGGATAACTTGGGACATTCAATTAATACGTTTCTACTTGAACAAGGTAAATTACAGAAGTTCTTTAAAGAGACACAAAAAAATGAAAACAATGAAAATACTTTAACACAGGTTCTCCCTTGAACGATGATCTTATGTCTTGCCAGAACTTCTGGACATCAATCCTTCAACCTGTTATTGAGAAAATTCAAGATCCAGAGCAAAGTTCTGCGCTGAAATCAGTCCTGTGCGACTTCATGTCCAACATCGGAGTGCATGTCTTCGAAAGGCTATCGGTGAGTTCAAAATAAAAAAAACATCAAATCAAATTTGCATTTGATTAAGGCCCCGGCGAGATTCGAACTCACGATCTCCTGTTTACTAGACAGGCGCTTTAACCAACTAAGCCACGGCGCCACGATGTGTGCGTGTGGCTGCTTTATGATTAAATACCAAACTCAAAAGCTTTCTTGACATTACCTATGGAAGTACACTACATACCGTAACATTAAGTCCACATTCATTTGCCGACATAAAAGAGTTTTCGAGGCAAAAATCAGAACGATTGTCTTAAACTCCGCCGAATTATAGAAAACGAATAAATACTTTTGACAGTAGCCATAAGTCCGACGATTGCAGAAGAAGCTAATAGTTTTCCTCAGTGACACTGTTCCGAGCAGAAAAAGGCGCACAAGAGCTAGATAACAAAAATGTTTGCGCGAAACTGGTCTTTTTGTGTTCAATGAGACCTGTCAGAGCAGACTGCAGTGCAGATGTCAAAATCAACAGTGACTTTTATTTAAAATTATTTTTAGGTGGTTGATTTGCCGGCCACGGTTTTACTGCGATAGTTATCAAAATATTAACCATTTAAAGAGTGCTCCATGCTCATATCTAGAAGCAAACAAAACGAGGGACCATGATGCAAATAGAAATTAAAAATAATAAAGGCCAATCCTTATTGCTTGAATGTTCCTCGAATACGTGAAAACAATTTTGACAACTATCATACATGCTCTAACTTTGATCTGACATTTTGTGCGAATATAGATCCTAGATCCTCAAAAGAGTTGAAGAGGATTTTCAAGTTACAATGCCAATGTTAGCACTCACCCAAACCATAACTTGGAAGATTAACTACCCTTCTAATCTTCGTATTTTAAAAAGGAATCAATAGAGTCCTGGCTTACTAGGTTTAGGAAATGCGCATTGTTAGCGAACCTGATTTATGCGATCAGTGTGTTAAATTGAGTAGTTGCCTTCTTTGCGGCTTTAGGCTAAAAGCATGTCCGCCATTTAATATCCACTTTTTCCGCATATCTTTTAACTTATTTAAATATCTGATTCAATCCGGACTAGGTACCATATAAACGCAGACCGAATTTAATTAGGATTACTCGATCCAATCACAAAATTTGTGCGAAATCATTATTCAGTTATCGCATATCACCTTGACCAAAAAGCTCCCGGAATTTATTCAGAAAATTGAAATTACAAGTTTTTTCATCTAAATCTATATTGTCACCTTCAAAGTAATCCCCATCGAGTGCAATACACTTATGCCAGCGCTTGATCCAATCCTCGAAACATTTTTTATATTCGGTCTTCGCTATGTCCATCGGTGCCAAATCAGATGATCACGTTGGCTGTTGGACGGTATTCGTTGCATTTCTCGTCAAAAAATTACGAATAATGCCGGCACTGTGCGACGGTGCATTATCATAATGAAAAATCCACGAGTTTTCTGACCACAATTCTGGTCTCTTTCGGCGAATTTTTTCACGCAAACGTCGTCGGCATAACGCCCAAATAGTACTCTTTGTTTACTGTCTGGCCTTCTGGCAAAAATTCATGATGCAATACTCCGTTGTAATCCATGAAAACCGTGAGCATTGCCTTCTTTTTGACTGAGAACGACGTGGTTTTTTTGGTCTCGGCTCATTTGGTAAACTCCATTCACTTGCCTGATGTCTGGATTACGTGTCGGACTCATAAACCCACGTCTCGTCTCCAGTAATGATCCTTTTGATGAATGTGGGATCGGATTCAGCCTCGCCAATAATGTCAATAAATTAAATCCATGTCTAAAATTCTAAAAAATCGTCAACACACACAGAGATAGATGTACTCTTGCCTACGTAACTTTTGAAAATGTTAAACTATGAAGCTAAGATTTCGAGGGAATATCAACAAAAGATGTACCAACTTAACATAAAAAAAAAACAGAACTCAAATCGGAAGAATGGAACGGAAGAGAGAGAGAAGCGTATTATTTAAATATAAACACGAAATGACGCAACAAAAATAGTTGAAAATGGCGAGTAGAAATATTCCAAATAAGGAGAAACAACAATTATGCCAAAAAACATAGACGAAAAAAATGTTTGCAAATTTTCGATCGAGAGGGAAGAACTGTCAATCTGAATCCTCTTTCGATCTTTCAATCCGGTAAACAAAATACCTAGGTTGAATCCTAATCCTTATTGAACTCGATCCCCCGATCCGGTCATATAAACGGGATATTACCTTAAAAAAGAAGCGAATAATTTTTTTTTTTGTTCGTTTTAAAGATGTTTTTTTCTGAAAATAAATAATAAAAGACAAGTGTATAATGTGATTCTGAATCGTATCAAAGTTATAGTTGTCAACGTATTGAAGAAATTGCACTAACGAAGGGATTGGAAAATATAATAATATGAAAAAATGGAAACATTGGATATCCTTGTGCCTTAAATGCGTGATCAACACACACAACGTCATTCAATGTTTATACTTTTCTTTATTTTTCAACGCTCAGTTTTAAGTGGTTTTTTGAAATGTAGGGACAATCATAACTCAAACACACATCAAATTCACATGAAATGCTTTTTTTATAATTCATTTTCAAAAGATCATATTGCATTTCATTTTTTCGGTTTGAGAAAAATGTCATGCATGTCAGAACATGCTATTTTGCTTGCCTTAGGGGCACTCAGGATTGAAAATATACAACGGATAGAGATCATTCTCCATCCAGCCACCAATAGTGTCGGTATTGCCTTTCGACACCCGCTCTGTCGCGGTCTGATACCGCACTACTGAACCGAAGAGTTCCCGGTGAGCCACTTGCGAAATCTTGTTCGTAGTTGACTCGCCGGTCCACAGCTTATCGGCATACGTGGAAGATTGTCGGTACCGCTAATCTATCCTGAACCAGACCGTTTCTATCGAGACAGAGAGATGCTTCAGGGGGAATAAAGCCGTTAAGGCACACTGTCTCATGGTGCATATCATTGGGGTAAAAAGCCCCGGAGATCAAGTTGTTGGTCGAAGTCATTGCTCTTGCAATGTGACCTCGAATAAGTTTTATCAGAAAGTTATCCACTCTGATCAGGTTGGCCCCGTTGTACAGGACCTTATTACCATAGAATTTTTTGTACACAGACTCTGGAGTTCTATACAAATGGAGACAAGCTCTAAGACATCGTCTCTCGAAAACCCGTATATTTTCCATCAAGCTTGTTCCCACGTTAAACCAAACGGGACAGCCATAGGCAAGGACAGGCCGAATGAGGGCCGTGTAGCAGATCACCTTTACCTTGGCATCGAGTTGACTGCTGTGAAACAGCCTCTTTGTCAAGGCAAAGGCCGCTTTGGCTCTGGCCAGAGTAGCATCTATATGTTTGTCAAAAAATAGATATTGATCTAGCCAGATCCCAAGGTATCTGACAACACTTCGATTCGCCAACGGCTGTCCGTTTTGTCCAACAATAGAGAACATTCGTCACTTCTTTCTAGTATTTCTAGAAGCCCCAGACAACGGAGTCCTGAACAGAATGGTCTCGCACTTTTAAAAATTGATTTTCAACTTCCAATCATCGCAATATCCCTGAACCTTTTCGAAGTCACGTTGCAAAAGACTTACAATGACCTCGATCTTCGGACTTGACCTGTACGTGATCAAGTCATCCACGTACGCTATGGATTGGCGGAGAGAACCTACAAGATCACTTGTGAAGATCGTAAATAATATCGGCGAAATTACTACACCCTGTTGTAGACCGTTTTTAATTTCAAAAGTCTCAGCAGACGTTACACTGCCATTTTTCAAGTTGTTAAGTTGCTCAATATGCGCTTTCATTGTCTCCTTTTAGGTGTTAAGTTAAGTTGCGATTTAATGAAACACTTTTTTTTTGTATGATATTTTTAAATACCATATAGCAAACTGCAAGTGTCTCTCTATAATGGTTTAGTTGATACAGCTCTGTGACAGACGGACGGATAGCGGAGGCTTTTTAATAGGGTTGCTTTGGACTCTTTAGGTACGTAACCCTAAAATTAAAAAAAATATATAAAGCCAATTCGGCTGGCTTTGATTGTCAAAGAACTTTCAACTTTAAGGTTTTCCAGTGAGTTTGCGTCTAATGATCGATGTTTATCGACTCATAAACTAGTCTTTCATGGAATAAATCTGACATAATATTTTTTCCCACAGCATACTTATCACATTCAATTGATTGGGCTCCTTTCTGGCGTTAGCTGTAACGAAGAGAACATTGTGCGTGCAGCTGCAGTACGTGCGTTGGCTGTATATGTTCTCTTCCCGTCTCTACGGGAAAATTTAGTCTTTGTTGACAATACTGCAGAATCTATTATCCAGTTAATCAAGGATCCCAACCTCTTCGTCAGGGTCAGAGCATCCTGGTCAATGGGGAATGTGAGCGACGCTCTCATAACTAACTTGTAAGTTTGCATGCATTTGCTTTGCTCTAAGAGACAAAAACCAAATGAAAGTCATTCTTTTAGCTTCAATTCACAAGTGGAACGAATATCTGAGGATCTCTTAAGGCGATTGTTAGAAACAGCAATTGAATCGGCAGGCGATAATGATAAGGTAAATAATAAAAAGTACTCAAATGAATATTATAATACAAGATCTCAACTTTAGGTTCGGTGTAATGCGGTGAGAACTTTGGGTAACCTTCTTCGTCTCATAACTTCGGATCACTTAAGTAAACCTCTTTGGCGGTCTCTAGTTCAGCAAGCTGTCGAAAAGCTTGTGAATTGTATGAATACAGGAGGAAATGCCAAAGTAAAGTGGAACTCGTGCTATGCCATTGGAAACTTTATGAAAAACTCGAGCTTGTTCAACATACAACACAATGACATGAATTGGCCAAATCTTGTGTTCCCCTCACTCTGTAACCTTATAGTTAACCACACGAACTTCAAGGTCCGAATCAATGGAGCAGCTGCGCTAATAACTATTCATGAGAGATCAAACTATGGAACTCGCTTCCAAATGGTTTGGACAGCACTGCTTGCCGCTATAGAACAGTCGAACAATCTTACTGACTTTAACGAATACAAGCACAGAGACAATTTACAGGAGCAGGTACCATTAGAGAAATAAATAATAAAACACTTAATCTGATTATAAATTTTTGTCTTGGTTTACAGCTCTGTGTTGGTATTAGTCACATGATAAGCATTGCGACCGAAGAGGACTTCAATATGCTGAAGACTCAACTCGTACCTCATATCGAGACAGTCAAGCAGATATGGATACGGGTTATTAATAGGATACCACCAGAGAATGCTGCGCCGGTTTTGGCTTGTGCGCTGCGGCTGCAGGAGAAGTTGAAAAAAAATGCACTCAGTTCGGAACTAAGGAATGCTATACAAATTTTATCCTCGTGTTTCAGCCAACCGAGCATTGAATTCTATTAAGATTATATTTTTAGCTTTTACATAAGATGCGAGAGTAAATTTCAAATAAAATTTTTTTATAATATCTGATTAGTGGAATTTAATTTTTTTAACATTTGAATTAAAAATTTTTGATTGTTTTTGTGCCGAGCCCTTCAACTTACGAATAGAGAACTAAACTAATTATCTATCAGATTAAGTCTGCTTTTATAAAGTGGGAGGTTAAATGGGTCATGCCATCCCAGGCCTCTCAAGGCAAAACTCAAAAATCTTTTTTGAACCCTTTTAATAGATATGAAATTTGTAGTGAGGACAAGCAGGATGGGTTAGACAAAAGTTATGATCAATTGTTTAACAACTTCATTAAATTGATAAGATTATCTTTTTTGGAAATAATTTTGATGTGTTTTTAAAACTCAAGTTTCTTATCCAACACAACCCCTTAAATCGAGATCTTATCAACATAAAACATTGCCGAACAATTTCAATTATATGCGAAAAATACTGATGAACTTTTTCGAATAGAATAATAACGTTGCACTAGTTGACATATTATTATTGATAGGCCACAAATAAAACTCATCCAGATCACCTTGCAGATCATGAGAGTTTCCAATGTTGTGTTTCTCCTAAAAGATAGTAACATCCCCAGCATAAATAAGACATTGTGAACTCTTTAAAATAGAAAACAAATCATTTAAGTATAAACAAAATGAACAATAACGGACCCAAATGGCTGCCTTGTGGTACCCCCACTCAAATATGACTCAAGCCATATTAAGAACTTTATGCTAAAGCCAACTTTTTAAAAGTAAGATGGAGTGGGAAAGCTTATCCAAAGCTTAACTAAAATCAGTGAATATACAATCTATTTGGTTTTTCAAGTTAAATGAGCCGACGCGGGATTGCGTGAGTTCAAGTAAAAAAGGAGTTTTAGAACGACCTTTAGAAAAAAAAGTTGATTTGATTCAGTCATTCACATAAAACAGATTCGAATAATTATGATATCGCTGACTGCCCAGCGATCGGATCACGGTTGGTGGACATCATCTTAAATAAAAGAATTATAAAAGACATCTTCTAGGCATCAGGAATTTTACAATTGGACCAAACAGAAAGTGGACTTGACAAATGACGAACACATTTTTTAAAGACAAAAGCTCTGGACCTGTAACATAGCATATGTTGTTATCAAGACTAGTGGTTATATTGTGAATAGTTACATTAAAATTAATGATTGTCGAGTGATTAAAAGATTTCAAATTACCAGAAAACTTTTAATTTTCGTCAAGATTATCAAGTAAAATGTAAAAGTAGATTTAAAAGAGGTCAGAAAACAGACAAGCTACATCTAGAAGGTTATGACAAGTATTATCATTATAACTAAGAACAGACGGATAGTATAGACATGCCTTCTTTTTCGGTATAAAATTTAAAAAATTCTTTGGATTAATTCTTAGGTCACATTATTCCCCCTTACGCAAATATTTAATAAACAAATATTTAAGTAGTTTGAGTGATCTGATTTTTTATTCGTTTGTTTAAAGACAGACAACAATTGAATCGGTGAGTAGAAGAACAGAACAAGAATAATGACTTATTGTCTAAATATTTCCTTTTAATATAAAGTTTGTTTAACTATTCATTCAAGAACATATTTGGGAACACTGCTACTTCAAATCCTTCATACATCATTGTACAGAAGAATAAATAGTGTTTAGGTGAAAAAGTTTTTATTCCGTTTTTCCCAAGCGTTATATTTTGTCCATTTAACTTTTCCCTACAATTTTTCAGATTAGTGTTCTCAAGGTGGGAAAAGTTTTGCACACTTTTTTTGAAGTAATCGGAAGAGCTTTTCTTAAACCGAATTCAAAATCTTTAGAGTCAATTCAATTCAATTTCAATTCAATTCAATTTATTTTACAGATTTGGTTAGTACATTGAAACAGTGTCTCTTATAGTACTTAGACAATAAATTTGCGAAAAAAATCCTTAAATAATATTAACTTAATAACAAAAATTATCTTAATCTAAAAAAGTAATAAGAAATCATTGTGACGGGGAAGGGAGTGAGGAAAAGGAAACAAAAGTGCTTAGTATCGACTGTTGTGACGAAAAATGATTAAATATCGCGGTTTTAAAGTTCGTGATTGAAATTGTACTTTTAATTCTCAAGGGCAGGGAGTTCCATAACCTTATGGCGTGACTGAAGAACAATCTAGACGAGTTAAGATATCTATAGTAAGGTGTGTTGAGGTTAAGCGTCCTACGGGATCGAGACAATTCCAGCTTGTGAAGCAAATAAGGTGCCGACTAAGAAATAATTATTTTATGAAGGTAAGTACATGCCCTCGCTTTGAGATACTGCTGTAGGGTGCAACCCAATAGGTTTGTAGCAAAAAATGATATTCGGTCATACCTCCGAAGGCCTTGAACATATCGTACTGCATCATTGAAAGCTACCTACAATTTATGCTGGGACAATGAATCGAGGTTGCAGAAAACGACTTCCAAGTATGTAATTATCGGGACGATAAGTGCACGTACAAGTCGTAGTCGAGTCTCAATCGGAGTAAAGCTAGCAGTAAGCCATAGTTTGCGTAAGCATCCATAGATGCGACCTATCACCCAGTTGATGTGGTTGTATCCAGACATGCTCCGGTTAACGACAAATCCTAAGGATGTAATTGTTTCAACAAGCTCTAACTTATTGTCAGAGAGCCAAATGTCTGGAATAGCATTCAAACTAAAAGATCTTTGTGATATTGGTATCACCTTAGATTTCGTTGGGTTTATGAGAAGTCCATTTTTTATCGACCAGTCATTGACGGCTGTCAAGTCTTCGTTGGGACAGGCTACCACCTCATCTATCTTACTCAGGTGACCGGGCAGATAGAGCTGAACATCGTCTGCATATAACTGAATCCGCACAATGCTTACATACTAAATGTAGATCGTTGATAAATATTCAAAACAATATTGGCCCTAGGATTGAGCCCTGTGGCACACCCTGAGTAGGACGTTTTAGAGTCGAGCACTTACCATCAACTACGACTCTTTGCCATCTGTCAGACAAAAAACTTTTTATAAGTTCAACCGCTCTTTCACTGAAACCAAACAAATGCTTCAGTTTACAGCAAAGTGTATGGTGGTTGACTTTGTCGAAGGCCTTTGAAAAGTCCAGAAGGCAAAGCAAGTTAACGCATCCCCTATCAAAGTCCTTCTGAATATCATCCAAGATATTAACCATTGCGGCTTAATAAAGAATTGATAGTGAAATGGTTATGAATCTGCTTCGCGAGCACTCTTTCAAAGACCTTCGCAAAGCACGGCAGAATGCTTATAGGTCTGTAGTCACTGGGAACGTTGGCATTCGACCTTTTTGCAATTGGTATTACTCTTGCATATTTCCAGGCTTGTGGAAAAGTTGATGACATTATACATGAGTTAAAAATGTGTGGCAAAATTATTTTTATAAATTTTAAGGATACTCCATCTTCACCGATAACATTGGATCTTAAAGATGTTCTGATACTTAAAATATCATCCTCCGTCACCACCTCAAATTCAGCTTGATTTCGAACATTGATATCAGAGTTGATTTCACCGTCTTGGTAAACAGTCAATTGATTGTTTGCCAAAAAAATAGTTGTTAAGTTCTTCAGGGTCCAACGTACAGTTAGTATTACCTTGACTGCTGGTACCAATCTGGCGCAAATTTCTCCAGAGTCAAATGTATCATGATTACTATTTTCGTTTAATGATAGTTATACTATAAGATGAGTGATGGGTGAGATAGATCTTCAGTCACGAGTGGGTCATATGATCTTTACATTGATGTGTCTGCGTTAAAGTCAAGTATTTTTCCCTACAGGTTCATAATACTTTTCTGATGACTTAAACCAAGAGATGTAAAGTTGTCCACAGCTAGGGAATCATTTGCTTTTAAGTTGTCTGTTGGCGTCATCAAAAGCGCAGCGTGTCCAGGATACATTAGTGAGGTTAGAGTACCTCAAATAAATCCAGCATTATTGTTAAGTAAGACATCAATATAGCTTAGGTATTTAAAGTCGCCCAAGTATGTATCAACGGAGCTATCGTTTTCAATATACACAGTTGCAATATAAATATTCCTGTGAGGCAATGAAACTTTGACTCTTAAAAACTCTGTCCTGATCGAAGGGAATCCAAAAAATCCAGGCAACCTCTGCTGCTTCCAGGATCTTTGGCCGTATAAGTAAGTAAGTAATGACCCAATGTTCTCACCAAAGCGAGTCGAAAAGTGCACAAATGGCCATCAAAAATGGCTGTTTCGAGGTCTACGGAAATATGAACATAAATTAACAAAACTGGATCATATATCGATTCATATTGACTTTGTATTCAAGTTAAGTTTTCCATTTAGTAAGTTTTTTATGTGCTCATCCACACTTTCGAAATAGACTTACGATTTTTCGCGGTTGCTCACAAGTTTCTCTTAAGTATACTTTAATGATTTTGCTTGCGTGGTAATAAAGGACGACGCGGCGTATGAAATGCTTTTCTTTTCTTTCTAAAGCTAGGCTATAAAAAACAAAAACCTTAACTAGTAGAATTTAGCCTCATGGCTAACATGCCCACTTTATGGGTCAAAAGCTTAATCTTGATCTTTTGACCATAACGCATCATAATGAGATGTAATGACCAGCTCTCTCGTAATTAAATATTGTATTTCACTTTTTTTTTACTTTCAAAATATACCTCAACTTGTATTTTCTGCTGCCGCAAATTAGGTCAAAACTATAGCCGCCTTTTAGCTCTGAGTACGCAAGGGGGTCACCAAAACAACAATACTTACACATTTGCATAACACAACAAAAAAAATGCCAGACATGCAGAACATTAGGTCGAAATCTCAAAACAAAAGCTAATTATCCACGAGTTTTCCAACAATGCAAACACCATTTTCCAAAGTATATTGTGTGTTGGCTTCGGACAGGTGAAGGGCGCGACAAAAAAGAAAAAAAACGTGAGTCATGAGAATTTATGAATTTTGATGAGCATCTAAGTGCGTGTTTGCAGCACACATAGTTCTCGCATTAGTGAGTGCAAATGTCTAACATCCTTTCCCTAATCGATGCAATAAATCCCACAAGTCCTGCATAGAGTTGGCTCATGTAGAGCCAAGATCAAATATCACAGTTTCATGCGCAAATATTTGTTAGCGTGGGTCCTGGGTTGATTTACATTTGCGGGCAGCGTTTATCAGCGATTTCTGGAAGAATGGATGAAATTCCTTTTGAATAATGAGTCTTTACAAATTACTACTTATGCTCGCAGAAGGAATGTTTAAAGGACGTTACATTTATAGGTTAGAGGTAAGATCAAAAATTGGGTGTAGAATTTTTTGTTACCTGTATTGGAATCAGTACCTTCAAGCAAGACCTTGTACAGTCCTTATATTTTTTTAGAAAAGTATTTTTATCTTTTATTTAGGGGCATAGACTAGACTACACTCAGTCCTTTTTTTACGCGATCTCTTTTTATGCGATTTCACTTTAACGCGGTTATTTTTGCAGGGCAAATTCCTTTTTTTACGCGAATTTCTCACCTTAACGCCATTGCTTTTTTTCGTTTTTTGCTTGTTTACATATTTTTACGCGTAATAAATTTCGAATATAATACGGGGAAGTCCCAACAAAAAAATTTTACTCTATGTGTATTAATTATTACAAATCTAGTTATAATGTATTTAGTTAGCGGCCGGTGCAGTTGTTTTGGCAAGACTTTAAAATATATCTATAATTTTTTAATAAAAATAATAAAAATTTTTAATAACGAATTTCAATTTTTGCTAGCTTTACAATGGAAGCTAATTCAGAAAAAAATAAAAAACGCAAAGGCATTTCTTTAGAAACAAATATAAAAGTTTTGGACTATCTAGAGCAGGGAGCTGGCCCAACAAATGTGGGAAAGAGGCTTGGACTCAGTGAATCTACAGTTCGGCAATAAAAAAAAATGAAAATGCAATTAGAAAATCTGTAGTTTCCGGCAAAAATGTAAATGCGAAGAAAACTTCATACTCAAGAAATGTTTTTATTGAAGAAATGGAAAACCTATTAACAATTTGGATTGAGGATCTCAACCAGAAACGAATCCCAGTTGATACTACAGCAATAAAACAAAAAGCTCTACGTATTTTTAATCGATTAACATCGAACCAAGAAAACAAAAACAAATTTTCAGCTAGTGGTGGATGGTTTTCGAAGTTTATTGAAAGACATAATTTTCATAATTTAAAAACTAAGGGTGAAATTGCTTCAGCTGATAGTAAAGCTGCGCAGGACTATCCACCAAAGTTATTAAAAATTATTCAAGAAGGTGGTTACACGCCAGACCAAGTTTTCAATGCGGACGAAACCGGCCTATTTTGGAAGAGGTTACCAAAATGAACATATGTGTCTAAGACCCAAAAATCATTAGGTGGCTTCAAAGCTGCAAAGGACCGTGTGACGTTTTTATTATGTAACAATGCTTCTGGTGACCGCATGATTAAACCGCTGTTAGTAAACAAAAGTCTCAGGCCGCGAGCACTAAAGGGCAAAGATTTAAAACATTTACGTGTTCACTGGATGGCCAATAAAAAAGCCTGGGTAACTGGAAATATATTCCAAGAATGGTTTGCTAAACGCTTTGTACCAGAAGTTAAAAGTTATTTGGAGAAGAAGAAACAGCCCTTTAAAGCTCTTTTAATAATTGACAATGCACCAGGCCATCCGTTGATTGAACATCCTAATGTAAATATCATTTTCCTCCCGCCGAATACTACATCAATTATCCAACCGATGGATCAAGGCATTATTGCGACTTTTAAAATGTACTACCTCAAAAAAAACTTTTCAGTGCATTATGGAAAAACTGGAGGAAAATCCTGAATTGGACTTCACCGATGCTTGGAAAAATTTTTCTATCAAGGCTTGCATCTTGTACGCGTCAAAAGCAATTTCTGAAATAAGGCAACATACGTTAAACGCATGCTGGAAATCTCTTTGGCCAGAATGTGTTAAAAGTGGTATGTCCGTGACAAGCAATTCAACTAATTATTCAGATATCATTGATTTAGCACGTTCCGCGGAAGGAGAAATTCTTGCAGATATGACGAGAGAAGATATTGACGAGATTCTTCTAGACCGAGAGCTCGATGATGACGATTTGATTAAAATAGCTACGGAAGCTACGGCTATCGAATCGGAAACTGGCAGCGACACCGAGATAGACGAGCATCCAATTAAAGCAGAGACGATTAAGCAAGGTCTTAAACTTGCAGCAGAATTGGGAAATTATTTTGTAGCAAATGATACTGATGCCGAACGTGTACGAATTTTTCAAAAAGAATTGAGTCTCTGCATGTTAAGATATAAAGAACTACATCGGAATTTATTGGGTCCAAAAAGAAGCATTCAAACAAAATTAACTGAATTTATGGTGCAAACTCAGTCGGAGATGCTAAGTCAATCAGAGCATCAATCCATAGTTCTTACTATTGATTCTGATACGAATTCTAGTGATATCTGTGCAGGTCATAAAAATAAGCGGCTAAGAATAATTTCCACTACGGATAATGACAGTGATTAAAAAGCATTCAACTATTTTCTATTTTCTTCTCTTTTATATATGGTTTTTGTTTTGTATTTTTTATTTTGTTATGAATGAATAAATCATAAGTCTGAAATTTGAAACTTATTGTATTGTTTTTGAATATTTTTTTGCGCGTATATGTTGTTATACGCGATATTTTTTATATTCGGAACCAATTCGTCAGTTAATATTGGAAAACTAACCATTTTACGCGAAAGGACTGAGTGTATTGTTTTTTCGACAAACCGAAGAACAGGTTTACTGGTGGTGGATTTATGTTATGAAATGCGAATATCTTCAAAAATTATAAATTATAAAATTAAGTGGAAATGAGATTCGGTCATGCTAGCAACGGTATCACGAATTTTTTTCAGCCCTGAGCACCCTCATTCAACAGGACAACGTAGAAAATATTGTTCATGAAATTTTAAAGACAGAGTTAAAATTTCATCCTCATAAGAAATCAAAAACTGACTGCAGGGTGAAGGGATGACCAAGGAGTCTATGACTATACTTCATTGTCTGTCACGGAGTTGTAAGAAATATCCCCACAGCTTTACCTGGGTCACCATTCATTTTTAAGTACGCACAAGTCTGCCACTGCTGTTTTTCTAGTACCCGAAGATGTGAAATTGGCGCCCGAGCGGGGACCATCAAGTGCTATGTCCTTTTCGACTGTAGATGAGCGCTGAAATTAGTGCCAGAATAATCTGAAGTAACTTATGTACTAACCTACCGCGCAGCCACCATCATTTCAACTTTATTTCCAATTTCTAGTGTCGTCGATTTCGAGTTTCCATGTAAGCTTTGGATGCAGGATGACCAGGCGAATCATTTTTATTAGATTAGTTGTATTTGTATTTGAGATTCGCCCAGATACATTACTTTTTTCTTGACCTTGATTTTTACAATTCAAATTCACGAGAAGCTTAGTCCTTAATTCTTCACATGTCGCAAAAATGTGCAAATGCATAAATATTATATCTTTATCGATTGAGCCATATTGTGTGCCAATTTTTATGATTCAAATATGTTAATTTGGAAAACCTCATGCTTTGATGTAATCGATTTACCTTACCTGTGTTGCACTTCAATCTAGCACTGGTACTGCGTTTCATTATAATTAAACGCGTGACCAGTGTAATAACAGTTTGAAGGAGTGAATTTCCTGGCACTCATTTATCGCGCGCAAAGTGACACTTATTTGCGGTAACAAAGCAAAGCCTGCAATAGTCCTGTCCTACTTCAGAGTAATTAGATATAATAAAGGTCATAGCATAGGCTGCATACTACAATCAGCACGAATAATTTATTATTCATAATGAAGCTGTGAATATGTACATATTTATTGAGCATGCAGATTTTTTTTATTTGTTTGTCGTTACCATACCGAAGGGATTCCTTAACGGAACAGCCGAGCTGCTCTCGGACATTTTCAAAAAGAACTATTTTAAGTATTTTCTATCATCGAGGGGTTTTTCCAAGTGGAATTGTGGCCTGGAGAATGCACATCGCAAACACTTCAGTGCTGCTCATTACTTGTGCTTGATTTTTTTTTCCAATGGAGACTCAAATTCATGGCATATAATGTACGTATAAAGTTTTATGTGTTTTACAATTTTGTTCATTGCTACAATTATCATCCCATACAATAAAGTACTATTTATGTAAGAATTAAGTTTTAAACAAAAACTTAATGTCTGGACTTGGATTTTGATTTTGACTTTAAAATTTAAAACTAATCCAAACCAATTTTAAATTAACAATAATATTACCTAACAATACCATCAGAACTACTTACACTACCTTAAACTATATAAGCCGGCCAAGGCTAGCAGGACATGCTAACAAATTGCATTAAGGACACCCAAGATTACTTAAAAACGAGGGAGTTCAAGTCTTCGTCCAATCACCAAAATTGTTAATGTTGCCTTTCGACATCCGCTCTGTCGCTCTGGTTTGATACCTACTAAGCCCGAGAGTCTCCGGTGAGCTATTTGCGACGTCTTGGTCGTTGCCAGCTGGCTATAGGTAGCAAGTTGCTAGCTGGCTGCAGTGGGGGCTGGGTGATATCTGGTTATAGGTAGCCAGTTGCTAGCTGACTGCAGTGGGGGCTGGGTGGTATCTGGCTATAGGTAGTCAGTTGCTAGCTGGCTGCAATGGGGGCTGGTTGGTATCTGGCTATAGGTAGCCAGTTGCTAGCTGGCTGCAGTGGGGGCTGGGTGGTATCTGGCTATAGGTAGTCAGTTGCTAGCTGGCTATAGGTAGTCAGTTGCTAGCTGGCTGCAGTGGGGGTTGGGTGGTATCTGGCTATAGGTAGCCAGTTGCTAGCTGGCTGCAGTGGGGGTTGGGTGATATCTGGTTATAGGTAGCCAGTAGCTAGCTGACTGCAGTGGGGGCTGGGTGGTATCTGGCTATAGGTAGCCAGTTGCTAGCTGGCTATAGGAAGTCAGTTGCTAGCTGGCTATAGGTAGTCAGTTGCTAGCTGGCTGCAATGGGGGCTGGTTGGTATCTGGCTATAGGTAGCCAGTTGCTAGCTGGCTGCAGTGGGGGCTGGGTGGTATCTGGCTATAGGTAGTCAGTTGCTAGCTGGCTATAGGTAGTCAGTTGCTAGCTGGCTGTAGTGGGGGCTGGTTGGTATCCGGCTATAGGCAGCCAGTTGTTAGCTGGCTGCAATGGGGGCTGGTTGGTATCTGGCTATAGGTAGCCAGTTGCTAGCTGGCTGCAGTGGGGGCTGGGTGGTATCTGGCTATAGGTAGCCAGTTGCTAGCTGGCTAAAGGTAGTCAGTTGCTAGCTGGCTGTAGTGGGGGCTGGTTGGTATCCGGCTATAGGCAGCCAGTTGCTAGCTGACTGCAGTGGGGGCTGGTTGGTATCTGGCTATAGGTAACCAGTTGCTAGCTGGCTATAGGTAGCCAGTTCCTAGCTGGCTTTAGGTAGTCAGTTGCTAGCTGGCTGCAGTGGGGGCTGGTTGGTATCCGGCTATAGGCAGCCAGTTGTTAGCTGGCTATAGGTAGCCAGTTGCTAGCTGGCTGCAGTGGGGGCTGGGTGGTATCTGGCTATAGGTAGCCAGTTGCTAGCTGGCTATAGGTAGCCAGTTCCTAGCTGGCTGCAATGGGGGCTGGTTGGTATCTGGCTATAGGTAGCCAGTTGCTAGCTGGCTGCAGTGGGGGCTGGGTGGTATCTGGCTATAGGTAGTCAGTTGCTAGCTGGCTATAGGTAGTCAGTTGCTAGCTGGCTGTAGTGGGGGCTGGTTGGTATCCGGCTATAGGCAGCCAGTTGTTAGCTGGCTGCAATGGGGGCTGGTTGGTATCTGGCTATAGGTAGCCAGTTGCTAGCTGGCTGCAGTGGGGGCTGGGTGGTATCTGGCTATAGGTAGCCAGTTGCTAGCTGGCTAAAGGTAGTCAGTTGCTAGCTGGCTATAGGTAGCCAGTTGCTAGCTGACTGCAGTGGGGGCTGGTTGGTATCTGGCTATAGGTAACCAGTTGCTAGCTGGCTATAGGTAGCCAGTTCCTAGCTGGCTTTAGGTAGTCAGTTGCTAGCTGTGTGCAGTGGGGGCTGGGTGGTATCTGGCTATAGGTAGTCAGTTGCTAGCTGGCTGCAGTGGGGGTTGGGTGGTATCTGGCTATAGGTAGTCAGTTGCTAGCTGGCTGCAGTGGGGGTTGGGTGGTATCTGGCTATAGGTAGCCAGTTGCTAGCTGGCTGCAGTGGGGGCTGGGTGGTATCTGGCTATAGGTAGCCAGTTGCTAGCTGGCTATAGGTAGCCAGTTGCTAGCTGTGTGCAGTGGGGGCTGGGTGGTATCTGGCTATAGGTAGTCAGTTGCTAGCTGGCTGCAGTGGGGGTTGGGTGGTATCTGGCTATAGGTAGCCAGTTGCTAGCTGGCTGCAGTGGGGGCTGGGTGGTATCTGGCTATAGGTAGCCAGTTGCTAGCTGGCTATAGATAGCCAGTTCCTAGCTGGCTTTAGGTAGTCAGTTGCTAGCTGGCTGCAGTGGGGGCTGGGTGGTATCTGGCTATAGGTAGCCAGTTGCTAGCTGGCTGCAGTGGGGGCTGGTTGGTATCTGGCTATAGGTAGCCATTTGCTAGCTGGCTGCAGTGGGGGCTGGTTGGTATCCGGCTATAGGCAGCCAGTTGCTAGCTGGCTATAGGTAGCCAGTTCCTAGCTGGCTTTAGGTAGTCAGTTCCTAGCTGGCTTTAGGTAGTCAGTTGCTAGCTGGCTGCAGTGGGGGCTGGTTGGTATCTGGCTATAGGTAGCCATTTGCTAGCTGGCTGCAGTGGGGGCTGGGTGGTATCTGGCTATAGGTAGCCAGTTGCTAGCTGGCTATAGGTAGCCAGTTCCTAGCTGGCTTTAGGTAGTCAGTTGCTAGCTGGATGCAGTGGGGTTTGAGTGGTATCTGGCTATAGGTAGCCAGTTGCTAGCTGGCTATAGGTAGCCAGTTGCTAGCTGTGTGCAGTGGGGGCTGGGTGGAATCTGGCTATAGGTAGCCAGTTCCTAGCTGGCTGCAGTGGGGGCTGGTAGGTATCTGGCTATAGCTAGCCAGTTGGTAGCTGGCTGCAGTGGGGGCTGGTTGGTATCTGGCTATAGGTAGTCAGTTGCTAGCTGGCTGCAGTGGGGGCTGGTTGGTATCTTGCAGTTGAATATTCTCAACCCTTATACAGTTGCAGAGAATGAGTTCAATGAAAATGGTAGTTGCGGTTCTTCACTGATGCCTTTTCATAACAAACAATAGTCCATTTGCAAGTTCATTTTAAACGCGGCATGAAGTTCAAGAAGAAATTGTAGGATGTAAACAATATAGAAAGTTTTATTTAAGACGATTTAATGTATAGTATGTTTTACAAAACGCAACTATGAAGCATTACTTAAAAGAGACATATTGGTTTGCTGCTGATCTGATCCAAATAACCCAAATCAAAGAAAAACTAAAATGACCTTCTTCTTACGGAGATCAAAGTTGAGGTATCAATAAAAATTATTAATAAATTACATTGGGGTTTTCAAACACTTGGTATTTATTAACCACAACACGAATTTAGACATGGGCAGCTCCACGTTACAATATCTAGAGTTCTTTGCGTAAGTGACTTGAAAATTAAAATTGTATAGGGCCCACAAAAATACTTTCAGTTTTTGACAAAATATCAACAAAAAAACCTTGTGTAGAAAAAGTGTAGAAAATTGTCATGAATAGCGACTACGTCTCTTCCCCTGGATGTTTATAATTTTACGACTTCAGCGGACGCTTATGCTAATAATGCATCAGTTTAAGATACGCAATATATAGTATGTTAAATAAAATTTATTACATAAATATAGATAGATTAAAGTGGTTAAGTTTTTTTCTAAACTTACTCTTACTGCCGATGACACTCTTCTTTATATCTCTTGTGCCGATATTGATACTTGCGTAAATAACATTAACCGAGACCTTGACATAAATATAGAGATTAGAACGAAGAGAATGGTGATTAGTGTCGAAAAAACTACTGATGTGGTCTATAAACTTAAAAACCTTGACGTTATGCTAGACGACAAACTTTATTTTAAGACTCTTATAGTTTATATATGTAAGAAAGTGTTTAAAACATTGATGTGTTAAAAGACGGAGTATTTCCATGATATTAGCTATAAAAGAGTATAATGTACTATTAAAGCCTCATTTTGATTACTGTGCAACTGTGTTATTCTTGTGTCCGAAATCTTTTAAAGATAGACTGCAGAAACTGCAAAAAGAAGCCATGACAACAATATTAAAATGTGGTATGTTTTGACAATGTTATTTGTCATAAAAATAAAAAAATAATATGGTATGCTTCCTGGAAACCTTTGTGACCACGCAAATACTGAAGAGGATGCAATTAACGTTTTAAGGAATGCGAGAGACCTTAAGACCTTGAAAGTGGTCAGCGAAAGATTTTTTACGAAGATTTTGTAGAATTTCATAACTCGCCATCCGATATTAAGTACTTGACAAATTTTATTGAATTGAAAAGATAATTAATTAACTAGTAAGAGAAAACAAAGGATATTCAATTCAATTTAAGCCACCCAATGAACCACATTGAAAAGTATTTAAATAAACCAGTAGACGCCACACTAAACATCAGTTTGGCTTATCACTACTTTATTCTTGGAGTTTTTCATTATTATTATTATATTATATTATTTCTTCAATTTTTATTTTTGAATACATTATTTTTTGGTTGATGAAAATGTATTGTTATTTGATGCTTATAGTTTTTCATCCTTAAAACTCAGTATTAAGCACATTGACACTAATGTTCAATAGCTATCATGCCTCTAACCTTCTATGACATTGAATGAAATCACCAATCAAGTTAACCACCTTTGTAAACAATTAAACGAAAAAAAGCCTTTTAAGCTTTAACACTTTATTTCCAAAATAGAATAAACAAGATACACTTATTATTACTAAACACGAATTAAATTGGGCTCAAACTCCAATACCAGGTAATTGCATAAAATGAGGCCATTTTCCTGGTTGATGTTTTACGGGCGGTATTTCATTTAGATTTTCTGGTTTCCTAACTTCTTCTTCGGTTGGTAAGAATGGCCCCTGCTTGCCCGAGCTACTGGCAACATTCTTATTTAAATTCGAACTTACAAAAAATACTGATTGAACTAATAATAAAGTTATTAATAAAATGTGTCGAGACGACATTGTATCACTTTTTCACTACTGATAACTCAAAATATTTATTATCTTCAACAGGCAACCCAATAATGTGTCATTTAAGAAGAAGCTTCTTATATTAGTCGTAATTAAAAAGCTATACGTCGAGTACTGTTTTTCAGTTATCAGTCGGTGAGTTTTCGATTACGAAAGCTTTTCAAGTATCTTGTTCTACAGAAGCAAAAACCCCCATGCAATCGAGTTTGTTAGTCTTTCTTTTTCTGTTGTAACTTATTGCTTTATGAAACCGATTCCTGAGAAGATAATTGCGTTCACATGTTGCAATATTAATTAATGTCGAGCTGAATACGGATATTGTTGCAAGAACAGCAGACTTAATTGATTAATTGATGATTTCTTTCAGAATCATTCCAAGTCGGCAATAAACTGAAGATTCAAACGCCACAAAATACTTGTTTTCCAAATAAGCTTTTGGATCTTCGTGACCAGCATTTACATATTTCGAAGAAATTTGATTGATCAAAGACGGATTCCTTCAGTTTTGATCCTCTGATGAATTGGTCACAGGGCTTCATTATCAAAAGCCGAAAGTCATCGAAACTTGATCTTATTTTGGTTTTCGAAACGCTTTGGTCTTTTTCATAAAGGTTCTACTGTTCCATAAGTATTTAGGATTTTTTGCCGCACTTTAATGTAATTCTTAAGGCTTCCTGAGTTTAAGTTCATTTGGGTTAATGTTTCGGGCTTTTTTTCAAACAAAGAACTTTTATTTTAATAAAACTGGCGGATCCATTTCCTTTTATGATTTGCTTATCAATTTTTTTTTCCCTGCCGTTTAACATTGATAAAAAAAAATTGCAAATTATTCGCATTTAACGCTCGTCATTTATGGCAGTGTTGGCTTTATGTCAAAATTTGGAAAAAGGCCAATTATGCCTTCTGTATTCGAATTGTATCTTTATTCATATATAATGGGATTACGATAAGCTCGAAGATTAAACCAGAAATAAGCCCCATCATTGATTTGACGGTAAAAACTATGTTCACCTTTATTGATTTCAATTGCTGCATTAAATGGATCTTGTACGGATGAAGACCTAGATTATTACTCAAAGGGTGATTTGCTCAGAACGTCGTCGAATCGAAAAATTTGGTACCTCGGTCCCACACATTTTTTCATAAAATTTGTTAAATGCACTTTTTTCAAGAAATTTCTGATTCGTAAACTAAGTTATTTAAATAACTAAATACCAATAGCAAAGTAGCTATTTTCAATATTTCGTCATAGAATTGATTTTTGAAAAAAAAAAATGGACGTTTGAAAATCAAGCTAATTTTTATAAAATTTGAGGGACTATAGCCCAGGATTTTAAATGCACTTTTTTCAAGAAGTTTATGAGTATACGCCAGTTATATTTTACACATACCAATAGAGTTAATAAAAACAACTCCATGACCGTCTCAAAAGAAGAGTAAATGTGACCTCACCGGTAGATGGAACTGTCTTACTCCTGCTTTGATATGAATTTGAGTCCTAAAGTCTTTCCTTCGAAAGGCACAATTTTGTATGGAGCAGCTGATGAGCAGCATTTGAAAAACTGTGTACAGAATTCGTATGTGTGCGCTTTGAACATACCTACCTTATCGTGGTAGGAATGCTGTGAAGAGATAAATCAGTTAGGGCCTTTAACAAAACTATTAACAATTCCGCTTATCTCTGGAGTTTCGGCTACTGGATGAAATGATTTGTGTCAGTGTTTGAGGAAAAAAACATCCGGAATCTATTTTACAACAAATAATTAAAATAAAATGAGATTTACGCTTCGTTCACACAATTGTTGCAAAAGTAATTTAAAGTACACTAACTGTTTGCCAAAGATACCAAATGAGAGGAAATGTTACTCCGTATTTTATATTTATTAAGCTAGTCGCATTCCTGCGTTATTCACATGCCAGTTGCAAATGGAAAAATTCCTTGCATATTTTTGAAGTCACTTTAAGCTTCTTATAAAAAGAAAAGATTTCAGTTGGTGAAGTATCAGTTTCAACTGCAAGCCTTAACAAGTTCGACTTACAAAAAAAAGTTTAAATTTATTAGACAATCAGCAATGAATTCTCGCATTGTTTTATACGCAGCCGTTTTATTTATCGGATTCGCTGTTTTTTTCTGCCCAAGTGAAGGAACGCCTATAAAGTTTGCGATTGAAATGGAAGATCTTAAGGAGTTTTTTACCGACATGATGGGGAACATTGATGTGAAATATGGACCCAATGGCGAGGCTCTTGTCTCATTGAAGAGTCACCCAATCCGCAAGAACTTCTGAAGAGACAGTTTTGATTTCAATTAAAAGAATAAAAGAAATGGTTATTTTTTGCACTGCATCTTAAAAGCTGTTCTTTACTTTGACAAAATTAGCTTTAAGGAGACGAAAAGTCTTCTGAAGCTATTCTTGGAACCATTTGTTTGATGTGAATTGTTGATACCTACTGAAAGTGTCACAAATGTGGCTGTAGGAAAAAGGTTATAACTGAATCTTGTCCTAATGTTGGAAAATAATCTGAAACTTGCCGTTACGTTTTCAGCAGGCTGACTTAATTTTTGTTTTTGCAATGGACGAGTGAGTTTACTTAAATGTCCATGCCTTTCCAAGTTGCGGAACTCAAGGAGTTTGGCCAATGTTGTTTTTGAATAACAGAACAGTCTCTGGATTGTGTGCATAGCTTCGATCTAAAATGACATCCCAGAAAAAAGTCCAACGGCGTCAAATTGCAGCTCTGTGCGACGGCCTCACGTTTATTGAATAAGTGTTCTATTAATCGACTGTTGGACGTCTTGTGTGTAACTGAACCCCATCTTGTTCGAACCATAATCCATAATCCATAATTTGCTGAGATGGGAATGCAACCCTCTAAGCTAACATGCAGGAGGTAATCGGTTACCACGGTCTGTAGCGCCACCTAAAGTTTAATTTATATATATTATAACAAAAAACAATCCTACTAGTTATCATGTTAAAAAAACAAAAACCATAATTTTAAGTCAAATTAAGTTATTCACTAAAGGTCATGAAAAATGTGTGAAAAAAACATAAATAAAACTAAAAAAAGGTTTTGCAAATTGTTGTCCTGATCACTTGAAACAATATATTCGTTAGAAGGTAATGGCCAAAATTTTGAACGATCTATTAATGTAAAAAATGGGGAATGAATTATGTTTTCATGACCCAAGAGTTTGCTAATGAGTGAAGAGCAGAAAAGATTCAAATCACTTCATGCTAGGATTTTCAGCCGTAGCCGAAACTTATATCACCATGCTGGAATTGGTATTCTACAAATTTAGTTTATTCTTACACATACCGAAAGTTATCTCCTAATACACATTACACTTCACGCAAACACTTACCTAACCATTTATGCGCGAGAAAAAAAAAATTCAACACAATCACGCCGCTAAAGGACTTATGGACCAAGAACTCAAACGATGTTGACCCTGCTAGTCAAACAATAAACAAAGTTTGTTTTGGTAAGACTTAACGCAATATCACCATGCGCCAGTTTTGATTTTGTTCACTCCACATGTTCACTCTCTCATCAACAGCTATAGACTGGTCTCAAAAACAAATTTCGCCTGCAACTTTGAGAACCGTATCCCCTGGTGGATGCCTGTGGCTAAGTGGTAAGTGCATCAGCTGTTGAGCGTAAGGACCATTTCAAATCCGGATTAGATCATCTAGCATTCTGTCTTGGCACCGCACCTCGTGAGTGACTGACAATCCTCCGATGAGTACAACTGTCAAGATAAGGCTTCCGTGGCCCTTTAGAGTCAGAAATAAACTGTAGGTCCAATCCCCGTGATTAACGAAAAATATAACACGCCCTGGTTTAAAAAAGATCTGTCGTGTCACCAACTTTTTATTTTATTATAGCACCATGAGCAGTGGGACGCTCATATCGATGGGTAAAAACTGGAACAAAAAGTGGAAGTTTATCTTTTCGAGTAACCTATGTCTAGAACTCTCCTTCTTCGATTTACCACAACCGCAAAGTGGCTGGTGTATAGTAGCATTCCTGCAAAGGAAAGATTCATTTTCGCCAATACCGAAGCACCGGGTTACTCTTAAGGAGAAAGCTGACTTTTCCAAGGGGTGTCAGGACACAGGAATATCCACGGAAATTGCAGAGCAGATGTGCTTGACATCCCGTTAGCAACGGACAAACTTAAAATTAAAAAAAATCATCAACCATCTTGCAACATCATCAGACAAACCTGGAACTTCTTTAGCAAACAGAACACCATAAAGCTACTAAACTAGAGTCGCAACTCCTGAGGCGTTCTCATATTCATGGAGCACTGTCTAAGTGACAGACAAGCGGAAAGACAAGGCGTGCAGTCAAATGATTTTTGCAGAAGCTGCCTGAGAAGTTCATCACCCATGTCCTCTGTGAATGCGCGGCCATAGCATCCCATTTCTTCACAGCTTTGCTCCGACTTCGCTAAAGTAAACCCAAAACATCCCACGCGATTCATTACTGAAACAAACACACCGAAGGAAACCCTCTCAGAAGTTTCGGACGATTTTTTGCCAAAACCGAATCTTTTGTCGGTCACTACTTCATGCCTTTCGTACTATAGACTTTTCTACAATAATACTAAAATTTTTTTTTTGTATTAGCATAATAATTTAATTATTCTTATGTTAATAAATAATAATAATAATAATAATAATAATAATAACAATCATATTCCTTGGAAAAGCTTCATAATTTTTCCTTGACCTTTTTTTTATCGGTGAACAACTGAAGAAGGTGCTGATTTAGGGAATTGAAACAAGTGAATATGGAGGATGTTGCAAAAGATTTAATCCTAACTTCAATATATTGTATTTTGGCAGGTGGTCAAACTTTTGCGCTTTCTCACTCTGTTGATGGAAAACAACTCCTTTAAATAAACATACTCTGGATGATGGTCCAACTGCAAACATAAAACATCAGAGTTGATTGCTGGGCTACGAGTTGATAAACACAATACCATTAAAACCCCAGAAAACCTTTCCGAAATGAACGTTTTTGACTTTGCAGTAAGTAATTAGTCACTTCAAAAAGGATAGTTATTCTCACGTTTAATGATCATATCGTTTATATATTTATGCTCCGTCAAATGAGGCCCAATTGAGTATATGAGGAAAAGATATATCAAGCGGCGCATGCTTCAATCTCTCGTATGTTGAAACGTAGGCCTAGTTCAATGACGTTGATTCTTATGGGCCGAGGACCATCCCTGAGACTTAAATTATCTGCGTAATTTTTTATAACCCTCGTTGGCAATGATGTTTCTGAAGAGAATCTTTACCCTTAGTTTTAAGCTGTGACAAGCTTTGGTCTTCAATCTTCATAACGAACTTGTAAAGGTCAAGTTTCTTAAAATTTCTTTAAAACATAAACAAAAACTGTCTGTTCAAAAATGTGTCATGATTTCTCCGAACCGAAAAACATTGAAGTGTCTTCAAGATTGTTTTCTCTCAGCGGTAACACTGGTAGGCATCACTTTCACCATTTCAAAAGATAAGGTACTTAAAATAGAAAAAAATCACAATGATTCTGTTTTTGTTTTTTAGTTCAAAGTGTCAATAAAATTTGAAATATTTGTAGTACTCCCATTTTTATTTGTTTTCCACAAACAATTTCTGGTGAATCCCAATTTCCTAGAACAGAAAAACAAGGGTATAGTTTTTTTAAACAAAGATACTATATACCCTTCTGACTACATCTACGGGGCTTTACACATCTTGATACGTAATTCACATTTAAAAAGTTAAATACACAAGCTCGGAGGGAATCTTTTTTTTATATAAAGCCAAGTGGAACTTGAGACTGATATTAGTACAGCTTATACTGTTAGAAGACGCACTTTAATTTAAAGAAATGAAGATTTTCGGAATATTCGCTCTTGTATTTGTCATTTTGGCGGCAATTTTGGTTCCATTAGAGGCATCGCGATCAGCACCTCCACCTAAGCAGCGTTTTCCTCCTCCACCACCACCAAGAAGACCAAATATAGATGCGAGCAATAGACGACCAGATACAAGGGTTGCATAAGATCAATTTTATTCATTTTACTTAAACAATACCAATAAATTGTAAATAAAAATGAAACAATAAATATATTTTACGCTTAAATGGATATAAAGGTTTTGATTTTAAAATTGTGATCGAAAACGGCTGAGAACGAAGAGAAGTGGAGTTTATCTTCAAAGTTTTCTCGATTTAAGAGTGAACAGATTTAAAACCACTTAAATATTTGAACTTGTTAAGCAGTTAGCCGCCAATCGTGAGTAGCAGTTCGATTGACACTACAGGGTCCAAAGAACATGTTTCACATCTTTTGGCCATTCAATGCTATTTTTCAGAATGTTTCCAATTATGAATTTTCATCACTAGATTGTGGTTTGCTTGACTTCTAAAGACAGACAATAAACGCACACAGTCATCGGCTGGACTATGACCTCACACACTGAAGTGTCCAGTTGCAATATGATTTTTCCGCTAGCTTTTATCCCTCGCTAATTTTCAAAGACTAGTGTCTTCTCGCTACGTTTGTTCTTTGACGGCTAGCTGACTAGAAACCTATGTTAGCCAGCTTGCCATCAAAAAACATTTATAATGTCAATTATTTAACCAGCAAAATTGCAGGTGCTGCCTAATAACATCCTCCCTATCACAGACTGATACCGCCCTACTGGGCCGGAGATTCTGCTCAAAACTCATGACGAGCGACATCTCCATTGAAAGCAAGTCTCCTGTCCGCACTCTTTCGGACATCATGGTCAAAATAGAGGAAAACCTCTGGTGAAGAAGGGCCGCTAAGGCGAACTGTCTTGTGGTACATGAAGTTGGGGTAATAAGCCCCAGAGATGAAGTTATTGCTCGATGTCATTGCTCTTGCAATGTCTGAAAACAAAGTTATCCAATAGAATAGAATTTTTTATACTGGGACTCTGGAGTTATGTATAAATGAAAACAAGCCCTAAGACATCCGAATCATTTCTATTAAGCTTGTTCTCACGTGGAACCACATGGGACATCCATATGGAAGTACAGGCCGAATGAGAGCATGAAGCAGATCAGCTTTAACTTGAAATCGGTTTAACTGCTGTGGAATCATCAACTTCCAATCAACGCAATATCGCTTTATCTTATCGAATTCATACTGCAAGAGACTTAAAATTATATGTCCAATATTTAAGTCCTGTCTGTCCTTTTCTATTGGTCTCTTCCCGAGTAGATTAAAAACATAAAAAACAGCATTTGCCCAACCCTTCTTTCTCACTTTCTACATCGTTCAGGTGAAAGTAAAATTGTTGCACTTGATATTTGGAATGGATTTGTTTGCTTGCATTTAGTCTCGGGCATTCTGGTCGAAAATGCCTGCATTGGAGATCGGCGAATTTCTTCTTCAATACAAATTGAACCACGGTTGCGTTGGGCTTTGACCAGTTTTTTTTTTTAATTTGATAAATGTCAAAATTCATTTCATTCCTTCGTTCAAGTTGGTACGCGCAGTTTTTCAAATTCGAACGCTTATTCACGTTCATCATCCTTGGCTATAGATATGGAACGGCATCGCATGTTAATTTCATTGAATTCCTATATTTACAACATATTGTTATTTGCATGGCTGAGATAATTCCATCCTCGGAATGTGCATCAAAAACAAACTTAGTTGGAAAGACCACCTCCACTCCACCTCCTTGAATTCGTAGCAGAGGTCAACAAAAAGAGCGAAGAACTTTCCAACGACCATGTCAGCACAACAGCATTTAGCAGTCATTATGCAGCAACATTACCCAAACGGTCCTAGAGTCGGAAATACTGAGACAAATTAATAAAATTTGCCACTTAAAGCAAATAAACCGGACCAGTAATATGGATTCCCGCGATATAATCGCCGGACTTAAGAAAGAAAAGAACATAGTTGTTGACCATTAGATATAGAGAAGGCAATTGGAATTTCCCCTGACATTTGGTAAGAATAATCCTCAGTTCACTTACAAAAAGATTCTTTTTTGTTCGTTAGGAAGCCCTTTGATTATTACTCAAAGGATTATTATTAGCAAAAGTCTTACACAAAGTCAGCAGCAACAAAACGAAACTCATTTGCTTCAGGACACCAAAGGTGCTAACCAAAGGAAGACGACAATTTTCAATACATTGTCGCAGTATCAAAATAATCCTCCCAGACAATACGCAAATAGAATGTCAAGCCACCAAAAAATATAATGCACATGCCAGCAGCAGTAGGAAAAAGTGCAACTTTGCCCTTCATCTGGTTAACCCACAGCAGCTGAAAAAGAGATACGGGTTGAGCAAAAAAAAAACAAACAACTATTCTACAAGCAGCTCATAAGGCCAATAATAACTTGTGGGTGTCATGAACCATGAACAACATCGGACTCATGGACAGAAGGATATTTCGATAATGTATGAAACAACTGGATTCTGGCGAAAACCGGACAGGCTGGATTACTTCAACAACACAAAGCTTTCCGGGAGGATATTCGATAAACTTAAGAACCATCCAAATCTTGGGATCAGTCATCGCTCAGGTACCTCAGCATACGAGCCATCATCGAGCAGAGATTCGAGGACACCATAAATAGCTACGAGTTATTGTTCTACGAAAAACAGACAGTCGGTATTACAGAACATAAAACCCTGTAATTATATTTAAACATTTAACTTTTCAAAAAACTCTTCAAAAACAATATTTTCAAAATGCTTGGAAATAGAGTTTTTTAAAAACTAATATGTTGTATAGATAATTATCAAAAGAAATTTTTGTTGAGCGGAAACAAACTTTACCGAATTTTAAGTTATAATTGTAAATATTTTAAGCGATTAATGAAAAAAAAATTCTTTATCTTATCTTGAACCATTAACTGAATTCTTAAACATTAGGGGATAAGATCTCGTCTGCAATGCAAGCTTAGTGAACTTGAGACCGGAGGCTTCTTATGACAAACAGGGAAGTGAGATTTCTGACCTTTTGAATATTAAATCGAAATCCTTAGAGAGTAAATAATACTGATCGCTCTTTATCATAGAAGCGGATATTTTTCAGTCCATTTGTAGAATTCAATCTTCTTGCCCAATTTTATTATTAATGGAATCAAACCAAATCAAACTTGTCGCATTACCAGACTAATGTCTGCCAGGCCATTAATAAATGACAAAAATATTTCACCGACCCTAGTCGAACACCATTTATTCCGTAACTCAAAAAATTCTTGAATTTCAAACTGTTCGTACTTCTCAAAATTGTTTAAACACTCCATACATTTTGTTTGTAAGTTTGTTTGTTTTAGGTTATCTTCGAAAGTACTCATTGAATTTCCAAAAACTTTCACCATTTTTTCTATGGACTTTCAGGATAAACATGGGCTATAACCTATATTATCCCATTAGGGTAAAAAGTTGACCTATTATGTAACAAAAGTCGATGAAAAACTGTCGAGTAAATTCGTTTCTTGGGAACGCTTTCTGAACGGTAAGATTTGTATTTAATTCATTCCAAAACAAAATTGAAAAACTCAAAAAGTTCTATAAAAATGTCCGTGACAAGTTGTTAAAAGATGAATAAAAAATATACATAATTTCAATCTTCCAGGGGCTTTTGAAGTAAGGGGAGTTTTATGTAGACAAGAATTGCCCTGCATACTACGTTGTTATAATATTGTTGAAATCACCATTTTAGAAATTAGCTGCAACACCGGCAGAGGTTTTACGTGCTTTCATTTTCAAGTTCAAAGTGTCAATAAAATTCATTCGAAATTAGCAAAACTGTCACTTTTTGGTGAATCCCAATTTGATAAAACAAAAACATCATACAAACAAAGCACAGCACACACTTCAGATTCCTCAGAATTTTTCGTTTCTTGATAAGTAATTCTCTGAAAAAAAAATTATTAAATGTCGAAACACACAAGCTTAATGGGATTTTTTTCGTATAAAAGAGCAACGATGGCTTGAGACTGATTATAGTACAACACAGTTTGTCCTAAGCTCGAGATAATAATTTCAACGCAATGAAGATTTTTGGAATTTTCGCACTCATATTTGTCATTTTGGCAGCGATTTTTGTCCCATTAGAGGCATCGCGATCTGCACCTCCACCGAGATATCGTCCCACTGCTCCCCCAGTGCCACCGAGAAGACCAAATTTTGACAGAAAACCATATACGAGGGTCGCATAACATGAATTTGAATAAAAATGACTTGTAAAAAATCTTATAATGTGTAATTTTGTTAATAAATATTGATAATTATAAATTTCGAAAAGGATAATTTTTACCCAATTTCCTAACTATTGGGAAGCCTTACACTATGCATCAACAGAATACGTTAAGGGTTAACATTTTCCAAATCAAAGATCATCAGAAATTTTTATTGTGCCTGTCATTGGAGTAAATGCATCGGCATAAATTAGAAAAGATTTATAAAAGAAATACATTTTTGACCACTGAGTGACTGTGACAGTAAGTTACGACCAGCAGTTTGATGCAGTTTCGCTCACGGTTAAAGTGACCTTAAGTCACAAGCTGAAAGTCTGCTGGATTCGTAAATTGTACAACCTAACTAACCTTATTAAAATTCCAAAAAGAAAATATAGTCAATCATTTGTCTTCAACGTACGTTCGTACTTGACGGTAATGTTGACGCCATCTTAAAAGTTTAAACACTGACTTTTTCAGGAGATACAGAATTGGGTTTCGAGAGTGTTGTGAGAATAATTCTCACTCCAAAGATAGAAATTTTGATTGTTAAGCCTCATTCATGAAGACGATTTGACGGATAAAAGGGTCCAACTTCATTGATTTTCAGCTCTTCATTCACCCAACAAGCTATGGCTCATTAGCTTCAGTTTTTGCACCAGTTGCATCTTAAATAAGTAAATCTAAATCTTTCCTGGCATTGAGAAGACGCAGTGGCAGATTTAGATTCGATGCCGCCTTGTGCCTTGACCGAACAGCCGCTCTTTTGATATGTTAAAGTGATTGCCAGTATTATAATAGCATATTTTTTAACATTTAAATTATCAAATATCATTTTAATAACACAAAACTAACCCCTTCCAAAAAACGCCTTTTTAGAGAAAGGACCCAACAGCAACCTTTAATCTCAAAAATAGACAAAAAAAATGTGATCTTCCGATTGGAAAAGGTCGGGTCGAGCAATTGAGCTGATGAAAACTTCAGCTATCGGCCAGACAGAAAACTGCTAGGTTATATTTTGCGAAATATATAAGGCATGGAGAGAAAAACCGAAAAAGTAGTTTTTTTTGTGACGAGAAAAAATAAAATTATTCAACAGATGGCTTAATATTCCGCTGGAGATCCATGCATGTTTGAAACAAGTTAAAAGTACTGAGGTTCTACTCAGTATTAAGAGCATCTAAGAAAAATGAACGCTATGAAAATCCATTAAAAAAATTGTGTTTTCATAAAAAAAAATCTGCTTTTTTCATAGATTTATTGTTAATTTGATTTAATAATAAATAAATCAAAATATTTGGTGAATTTTTAAAGCAGCACGAGTAATTGTGTACGTTTTTCTAAAATAAACTAAAAATACTTTTATCATTTATTCAAAAAATAAAATATGTATAATGTTTTGGTTGTTTTTCAGGTATAAAATAAAAATGTTCAAGTTACCAAAATCTGAGTTTTTTAATTTGAAATTTGTAGATATACTCGCAGTTTGATTTAATTATAAATAAACTGAAATTGTTAGGCACCCTTGAGTTACGAGAAATTGTGTATGATTTTCTAAAAAAAAAAACAAAAAAATTTAATCAACTACTAAAGAAAAACAGATAAAATAATACAAAAACTTTATTTTTTTTAATTTTGAAAATATTTAAAATGTTTAGATATACTCTTAGTTATTGAAGTTATTATAACGTTTTTTTCAATTTCCGAAAGTAATTTTTATTACTATTATTTTTGTTAAATTGTATCATTGTATTGTTATAAAAACAAAATACATATTGAATTGCATATGAAGCAAAAATTGTTCTGATGCTTTTAAACAAATTTCGTAAAGATTTTTTTTAAAGGCCAATAAAAAGCTACACTTACAATCTTAAAACTAAATTCAAAAATAAAATTATCTAATATAGACCTGTTACTCCATAGTAAAATGATTGTCCAAAACATGTTACAGAGTTTACTGCCTTCTTATAACTATCCTGACAGATTGAAATTAATTTTTAATTTATTTTTTAGATTGTTTTTGAATAATTTGTTTATAAACATTAACATAAAAAGATAATTCATCGCGGGCTTCTTTGCAGTTGTTGTTCAGTTCCAAAAATTTTCCTTTGTTTTTTTTTCAACAACAAGAATTGAAGGAAGAATTTTTGAAATTGAGTCAGTCATGTTGAAGATTACCTCATCGATCCAAACTTACAAACTTACAAAATTTTACTCCTTATAAAATTGTGCCAAAACTTTAATATAAAGAGATGTAACGTCGCGGATTTGTGTGTAGGAGCGTTTGTTAAAAAGCGTTCAAAAAATAAGCATTCGCTCGACAGTTTTTTAGTTATGTAATTGATGGCCACGAAAAACCCTTTTATTTTAATAACACAATTTATAGCCTGTGTTCATTCTGAAAATCCGTTGTAAATATTGGTAGAAGAATTTTTGAAAAAGGATGGATAGTTTCGAAGATAACCTCATACTAGTACAAATATTACCTCTTTATTATATAAGTTATAATTATATTATTGTAGAAAAGACGGTTTTCGTAAAATATTTCATAGATTAATAACAAATCGAATTCAAGTCAATAATTAATTTTAATTTTTCTTCAAAGCCTCCAAAGTTCTGTCGTTCTTAAGTTTTTGCCGCCCTAAAATTTTACCGTCATAAGTCCTGGCCTCACGGGCGTGAGTCTAAATCCATCACTGTATAGAGGAGAAGAGATCGAGTTGCTTACAACGAATCAATAATTATGTATCGCCAGTTACGAAAGGTTTGATCTCTTGTTTGAAAAACAATGAACATTATGCATTTGGCTACTCAGTTGGAAGATTATGTGACTCGCGATTTCGGCGTAGTTCTATAATAGATTAACGAAGACAAATCTCACGACTATCTCACTAAACGTTATGAAGGTGAAGTTCTTTGCTCAAAGACATCTTTTTTGTATTACAAAAGCTCATCGGTCCTCATTTATCGTTTTCTTTTTTGCATCCACGCATGCCTTTATTTCAACAAAAAGGAGCATTCGGTTTTGTTAAAATCCTTTAAGTCAAATATTATTACGACTAATAATTTTTTCTTTGAATCCGATCTCAACAAAAAAAAACTATCTTACGAGGAAACTACCCTTGAACCCAAGTCTGCCAAAATCGAGGTTAAGCAAACAAAATTCAGTGCGCAGATTCAGGTCTGATAAGCCAAACGAAACCGAGAAATTATGTTGTTTCCCATCAAACGATAACATCTATGCTCCTTAAGTTATTCCAGAAATTCACCCCTCACTGCGCGGAAAGTACCCCTTCGGCAGGTTATCCATCCGAAATTAAAAGTAAGTAGGTTATCGCACAATTTCCAGTCTACTTTTTACGAATTACCTACCATGTCAAAACACAAGCATTCCAGACATTCCTTTTATAGAAGTTGTAGACTTATGTACTTCACTTGTGCCGCTCCAGGAAGGTCCCTTCTAGACAGTTGCACAATGTCAAGCGATCGGCATTCCTGTTAGAGCGGGTGGTCGCGTGCTAGATGATAATCTGAGCCACCACCATTCCACCTTCCACCCGTCAATTCAAATACCGACAACAACGAAAAGGAGCAAGCTTCTCAAAGGCTTCCTCGTTCCACTAAACACTCACTCAGTAATAGTTTTACTATGGATACAGCTCTCAAACAAAAGTCTTATTTCTCGTTCTCCGACTACTCCAAGAGTGCGGTGCAAATTTCCCACAAATGGTTTCCACACTTTTCACAGAAACTTGGTGGCTCAGTTGAAATTCGCGCGCTACTATGAAGAGTCGAGGAACTCTGAGGCGTTCTTCTGCGTGCTTCGGTTTATAATTGTGGTGGTGCGGTGTAAGAAGAAGTGCTGTAAAGGTAGTCAACTACCATGGAGATGAAAATATCAATTGTGTTGCAGTTCTTATTTATTTTTGTGACTTTACATTTGGTGGAAATTCTGACGATAGTGCGTGCCCGAGATGCACCTCCAATCCATATACCCGGCCAAGGCATGGTCATGGGTACTTATATGAAGATGTATCGAACTCAGAATATCAAGGCATACTTGGGCATACAGTATGCGTTTGCTCCGCGATTTGCGCCTCCAGTGGTCGATGGACTCGAATGGAAAGGGCTGAAAAATGCATCGACCTTTCCACCGGATTGTTGGCAGAATCCAAAACGACCAATTAAACGGCACAGTGAAATCTTTCAAAACCTCATTAGGGCATCACATGCCGTGGAGGAGACCAAGCGCTACGACGAGGAGTGTCTGTTTTTAAATATCTTCATACCGGATGGTGGGTACCTATTCATTGTTTATTTTATTTTTTTTGTGCTTTTTTAAATGGCCCACTATTTTTGTTTACGGTCTCCGGATACGGAAAAAGTCACAAACCATATTTTTTTTTTGGGGAGAAATTAGTTTGTCTGGTGGTGGGTGGTTGCTGACGTGGAGCAAATGAGTTTGTTGGGGTTTTGCTGAAGGAATTCAGTTGAGTTTCTTGTTGGAGTTGTATTTGTAAAGAATTCGGAAACCACAGTAATTCCAAGGATTTTAGGAGAGAATTTCTTTTCAGAAAATTATTACCTTCGAAAAGAATGCACCGAAAGTAGTTTTTTTTATAGTCTACGGTGTATCGTTCCAAAGTGATTTATGGTTTTGTTTCGCAGGCGTTGAATTTTTAAGAACAAGCTTAACTATTTCTTCAAAAGAAATAAAAAATAATTTGAAAACTTTTAATATTGTTTCGGGAGTTAAGACGGCAATTTTGCATTACTAAAAGCGAAGGAGTTTTGGGCAATGAATCGAGGACGAGTTTTTAGGAATGTTGGCTGAAAGCTGATCATTTTTCTGCAACAAACTTATGTAGTGGAGAAAGAATCACTTTTGAACCATGGTACAATTAATAGAGGATAATGAAGTTAACAAAATAAAATTCTATTTACAATATTCTTGCCGAGAGTATCGAAGATTTATTTTTTTACTTACCTATTAATTAATACAACGTACAGAAATTTGTTCGATGTATAAAATATTAAAAAAATAAACAATAAGTTACTTAATAAATTAAAGAAAATTAAATTTTAAAATTTAAAAATTGTGCAGAAAAACTTCAAGTTTTTTTAATTGTTGTAGAATTTACTAAAAACTATGTTCCGGGCGTCTGAAAATGTACAATTAAAACTGTTGATAGATTAATGTATTTAAATCCTTGCCCTCTTAATTTTACTTTTAATTAAAAACATAACATTATAAATAAAAGCAACTTTAATATAAAATTTAAAAAAAATCTGTAGAATAACAACAAGTTTCGTAAATTTTAATAGACACAAGGAAAAAAATAATAGCAATGAAAATATGAAATTTTTTATTAATTGCGTCAAGAATGTATCAAGTATGAAACAAAAAACAATGATAAATGGATGAAAAGTAAAGTTATTAGGAAGTACAACTGCGGCGTATTTACGATTACGTTTTTTTGCACATATAGTTTAGTTCGAAATATATTTACGTACATTCGGGAGATCTTAAGTGAACATGGAAAAAAATACAGGGCCAAATAAAGGCCCTTTCAAAAACCTTTATTTGAGAGCTGTTGCGATCAAATAAACAGCGGTATTGTCGGCCAGTGATGGATGTCTGACTATCGGCTTATCACGCTAGAGTTCCAAATTCGATATCCATAAAGATGTCACTTGTTTTGCTGTGAAGGCGAAACTCTGGCAACAGAGTGATGATGTGATTTCCGAAGAAAACAAAACATTTTCTTTCTATTTAAGAGAATAATTTAAAAAAAAATACTGTGAATTTTAGGCGAATGAAAAATTGTCGGCAATTAAAACCTGTCAAACGAAAAATGTCCGTTCTTCATATGCATTATAGGGTTAGTCATAATTCCTTAAATAAATCTGTGATAAACAAAGCCGAGACGGAGATGTCTGGCAATATAATTTGACGTTATCGAATACGGATGCATAAGTGTGAAAGTTTTATCGAGAATACCTTATTCAGTAAAAAATTAAAGCTTCCCTCTAAAGTTTACGTTAGTAGGCATGTGTAAGCATCATTTGCATCATCAACTAACTAACTAACATCTATAAAGACAATAAAAACATTCGACAGGAGCGACATGGGTCGATTGATGTCTCTCCCCTCTTTTCGAACATCAAATACCACTCCAACTCTCTACAGCTATTAAAGGTTTATCCGTATTAAATTATTCCGCCTTGTCTTGATCATTTGATTTCCAGAATAACGACACTGTCTTTCTTCTTGTGTACTATCCTTCGTATATCCAATCCATTATATATGTCAACGGAATAAGCCTTGCAGCTTTTCAGCCATAGTTGCATTCGATGTTTTCAACTGCCATTCTATCTGCGAAGAAGGGTTCCTCGCCTTCCAAAAGTATGCAACACGATATTTCTTTAATTTCAGGTTTCTCACAGCAGTGCATATATTAACAAGGATTTAAAACGATCACATTTTTTTGACCAATTCTTGCGAGGAATTCATCTCATACAGAGTGAAAATTCTTTCAGAATTGTGTCAAAATTTAGTGGTTTTAGTGCGAAATCCCAATTCCTAATCTTACGCGTCTCACATCCGTGTACGTGCCTTGCTATCGCAATGAAAGATAGGGATTGAAAAATCCCTCTGAAGAAGGGATTGGAAAATATAGAAAAAATGTATCTTTACATTGAATTTCCTTGTGTGCCTTAAATGCATGATTTACATTTTTCCTTATTTTTCAACGCTCAGTTTTAAGTGATTTATTGAAAAGTTGGGACAATCATAACTCAAACACACATCAAGATCACATGTTATACTTCTTAAAATAATGTATTTTAAAAAATAAGTATATTGATATTAATTTTAATTGAGAAAAATGCCGCCACGAAAGCAAAACACACATACATGGATGTGACACTTCGGACAGCGGACGCTTAGTAATAGGGTACCTTTGGAACTTTTGGCTACGGAACCCTAAAAATCCATTTGAGTATAGTAATTAATGGAAAACTTGCTGAAGAATATAACTAAGTAGATTTTTATAAGTTTGTTCTATGAATCAGGAAAGAAAAAATTTATGTAAAAGGAAGTATGTTTTGAACAATGAAAATTAGCTGCTCTTTTCAAGTATATCGTTGTGTATATGTTATCTTGTGTATAGTTCACATAGTATTCTGTATAGTTTGATTTAATTGTTGCCATCAAATCAAATATTCGTGCAACACTGAACAAAATTAAGAAACCATCTTCTTGTGGTCGTGATATTACATTTGATACAGAGTTTTTAAAGTTTATAAAAAGTCTTTGCTGCATAACCACAAGCCCGATTTTTACGATCTAAGAAGGCTCTCAAATTCATTGAAAACAATTATAGCTACGGTGTTTGTATGGAGATTAAAAGCATTGGTCATAACTTAGAACCTTCTGAAAATCCTTGTGTAAATGCGTAAGCAAATTTTGACTTTGGGAATGTTGTTACTGATAAAGTCCTTCAACCAACTAGCTAGGTTCGTAATCGAGTGTATCGTAAACTGAAGTATGTATGAAATATAAGGTTTGAAGAACATTTTTGTCGAGCCTCTGATTTATAGTATAGTACAAGCGTACCTTATTCCTTTGATATCTACATTGATTTCTGGAAATGAGTTTTCTTCTCACAAGTTGACGTATGCTTTATCCTTAACAGATTGAATTGATATTGGCCTATAGTCCCTGATTTAGTCTTTGGCTCCACTCTTGTATATTGCACGTAGTAAGGCTGTCTAAGCCTCTCTAGGGTTAACTTAACTTAACTTTTGTGCCCACGACGAGATAATTTTAAAATCAAAAGCTCGTCTGATGCGTGGCATACTCAAAAATACCTTGCGCCCAACTTATTAAACAGTAATCCTGAGGGAAAAGACAGAAAGTATACTCAAAAGCTTTCGAACAGTGGTAGAATGAATGCCGAGTTGACACACTTCCCTACTTTCTTTCGAACATGAACAATAACAATAAAATAATAATAATAACGTAGTTATAAGTTGGATGCAGTAATATGAAAATTGAAGTCGTAATAATTGAGTTTTATTGTGGTACTACAAACCAAAGTAGTGAGGTAAATAAATAACTTTTACCCAGCGTATTTGTTGCCTTCAAAAACGTGAAATTGAAATTTGGGACTTTCAAAAAATCAAAATTGTCCAAAAGTAAATGCCTCATAGAGAGGCAACCAAAACCAATCTTCATCGTAGTGTGCAGCATGGAAATTAAATCCAATCTTGAGTATTTTCTGATAAGATCGCTTGAATGAAGCACCACAGTAATATATTTACTAAATTAAAAAAAAATAAATAAATCGTGCTCCAAGCTAATCAAACTAAAAAAAAAACAAAAATCTCAGACCCTGTTTGCTAGTCAAATGAGTCTTTCGGCAAAGTCCGTTTCATATACGCTTTCCTTCAGTACACCCACCACATCCTTATCAGATGCTATCGTCCACTTTAATTAATTCCTCCTGTCACACAGCACATTTGCTTCATTTTTTTTTCCACGATCTAAAAATTAATTATTTATAACAGCTTTAGTGGTAACATGGTAATAATTTTCCAGTATTTTCCTCGGCACAGGCCTTTTGCGGGTCTGTTTACATCACGCGTGTACTCTGTGCCTTTCGTGTGACCAGCTTGGCTTCAAAAACAAACCAAGCCATCATCGTTTATAATTACAAATTATGTCACATGATGAAGTCTGGACATGGATGACTTTGTTTCATAACTTGCCCTAAAAATGAGGAATGCCAAACGATGTCAAACACGCGTCGCAACCTCTTATTTTGGCTAATTAACTTGGCAATTGCTGGCTTTTCTTACTTACAAATTTGATGAGATCATACTCTAACTAACCTCAAACCTTAGAAAAACTACTTAAAATCGTTTTACATAAATCATTTTTTTTTTACACAAGCATTTTTTTTTTTCTGCGTTCGATTTAGGTTAAAACAGTTCCGCCAATAACTTTATCTGAACTTGTTTACAAATTGAAATGTCGCTAGCAACGTTAATCGATATCCACGACAATGCTATTGGGAATCCGAGGAGTCCATGTCTATTACCGCAACGGAAATTATTAGTCATGAAAATTTCGTCGTTTTTCGTTCGAAAATTCCATTGAGTGGAAAACGCGCTTGACAAATTGGAACACTTTAATTGATGTTTTGTGGGTGGAAACACAAGAGCAGTCTAAATAGGCTTACTTTTTTTTTTTTTTGCTGAAAAGTTTGCCAAGGTTTATTACCCGAAAGGGGAAGCAATTAGGCATTGTGCATTAACACGTTGGAAGGCATAAGTTAAATGCACTTGGTAGTAGCTTCCATTTGTTTAAACGATGTAATCCGAGCCTAGGACTGTTGGTTACCCAGCCAGTCGTGTGTGAGAGTGCACTTGCTTGCGTACACAATATCCGGTGTGGGAAGGAAATGCAACCGACGGTGTGTTTAATTCAATTACTATGTGCGCAATAAGGGCGTTAACTTGAAGGGTTGAACGCGATTCTATCTCGAAGTTGCGGCTACAATAAATTGAAATATTCGCCGAGACATAAGGATGTGTTGAAAACATATCGTGATGTCAGTTTTTGGTGGGAATTGGAAGTTAGCTTGTAAGGAATGCTTATCAAAGGGAAATCAATAATGCAGAAAATGATTTGGCCAGCACACGATTTTGCAGCCAATTATGATATGCTACAGATGCTAAAGGATTTTACTATAGCAAGCTTTTTTGGTTTTGTATAATGTGTTTATCACAGCACGAAATCTATATACGCTTTTTACGTCGATCGTCAAAATGATTGGCGACCAAATCATCTCCAGAATCAATTGTCGCGCCAATGTCCCTTCTATAGACTGGAATGTACGGTTTCAAAAAACCGGTCAAAATTAAGAAAAAAGTTCTGTAAAAAGCTCTTTAATGTTGGAATTCTTTTAAACTATGTGCATTTAACTTGCTTCCAGCCAGACTTCTTCTTTTTAGACTAGTCAGAAAGGTTTTATCGTGCCTGTCAGATTTTGCATAAACGCTTTTCATTAAAGTTTAAGATTAAATATTGAAGTAAAATATCTGCAGATATTTAAACAGCAATTATTATTTATTTGGTATTTAAATTATTTGTTTAAAAGATTAATAAACGTGAACCTTCTATATTTCTTTTTTTGTGCAAGGAAATCAAAAATAATGTTTTTTTATGTGTTAAGTCTCGTCAAGTCCTCGTTTCGTCATCCATATTCTATATTATCACGGCTGTTTTTAGGTAAATAAAAGAAAAAATATTCAACATTGAATATTCGACGATTTAAAGACTAAACTATCACCATAAAATTATCAAATATTAAATATTGAGATGTTTTGCAGAACCAAGAATTGGCTGAGCAAGAGAGAGACAGTTCAAAAGTGAAAAGTAACAAGTCGCAAAAAAGGAGCGTTTTTTGTCCTTTCGCAAGGAATGGCTCTCATCAACTCTCCAGGCTCCAAACTTCAGTGCGGAGGCTACAAATAAAGTAGGCTAACCGAACTGCTTTGAGTACTTAAGGGAATGTAGTGAGCATTGAAGAACTGATGAGATACGAAAGCAAGTACCTGATGAAGACCTTTTATAAGCAACTGGAATAAGTCAACACATATCTGTAAATACTGATGAAGCAGTCATAATAACAAAGATCATAGCATCCCCACCAAAAGCATCTCAAATTCTGTAATCCTAAGCTATTACTGAAAACCATACGCCGTAAGAGACCTCTCAGTTTCTGTAGATTTCTTAATCAATTTTACAAGAAGACAATGGGAGATAATCAAAAATTCTTCTTCTATTTAATTCAAAAAGCAAAGAAGGACTGCGCTATCCCGAGAAGGACACAAAACGCGTCACTGAAACATTGAGATCCAACTGCATCATCTCGTTTATATAAATACCTCGCAGAAGCGATAGGTACTTTGACAAATGAAGAGAGAAAAAAAATTGGAGCTAATATTGAAATAGGGATGTGATGGATTACAACAATCACAGCTTAAGAAAAAATTAAAAAACATTTTGGGAAGTGACATGTGATTGAGAATACAAAAACCATTTGGCACAATGCAGTTCGTTCTTCGGCGAAATTTTGTCGACCAACACGCATAAAATTTGTAAGCGAATCAAAAGACACCATGAGAGAAAAAGTGAAGGAAATTAAAGAACAAGCAAAAAAATTGTCAGGATTAATTTATTACTATCTACAACTCCTGATGGAAAAGTGAAAACAAAACGTTCTTTGCTTTTAACAATGATTGATGGTAAAGTATGTAAAACTGTCACTGACATCTCATCAACCATGCGTCGGATTTGCTTTTCGAAATCCGTTCTGTCGCAGTCTGATACCGCCCTACTGTAGCGAAAAGTCTCCGGTGAGCCGCTTTCGATGTCTTGGTCGTGGTTGACGTGGTCACCCGTCCTCAGAATTTTGGCCAACGTGGAAAATTATCGGTAACGCCAGTCTATCCTAAACCAGACCTTTTCTATCGAGATAGAGGACCGCATTGTGGAGAATAAGTCCGTTGAGGCATTATGGTAATAAGCTCCATAAATAAAGTTGTAGTTTAACGTCATTGCTCTTGCAATGTAACTTCGAATAAGCTTTATTACGAAACTATCCACTCTATGAAAGCTGTCCCCGTTGTAAAGGACTTCATTGCTATAATTTTTTTTTACTCAGACTCTGGCGCATATCTAAGTTTATGAACAGCAGGTCATAATCGGTAGGTCAAATTAGGACAGGCCACCTTCTGAGTGCTGATTGATTATAACCAATTGGAAGCGAGTCATCTCTGTCCTCGATAACCATCCGAATTCGGTTGTGCGTTGTATTAACATTCGAAAAACGAAGAACGTTCCAATTTATGAGAGTGCTGCTTCCAAATCAGCGGACCTCAAAAACCAAGACGACAGGGCAAGAAAAAGGACAACTTAAACGAGAATGCTTATGGAATGTAAGAACACTGTACACCCCTTGACCTATTCAAAAATTCGAAACTATCCTTATGCAGTAAAAGGCGAATATGACTGCAACAATTTCAGTAGACAATGAGTTTCATGGAGCAACTCAACAACTTTTAAAAGTAGGCAATGATTCCGTCCAACCAACACAAGGTAAAAGCTCGAGTTCCAACTTGTGGTACGATGTTAGTGCGAATTGAATATTGTATAAAGGGCCTTATCTGAGTACGTGTTTTGCTTTTGTGGGGGCATTATTCTCAATGCGAAAATATTAATTATAACAAATTATTTCATGTGATTTTGATGTGTGTTCGAGTTTTCAATAAAGCCACTTAAAACAGAGATTTGAAAAATACTTAAACAATGAACGACGTTGTGTGTGCTGCTTACGCATTTAAGGCACACAAGGATATTCAATGTTTCGACGTATTTTTCAATATTTTCCAATCCTTTGTTTGAAGCAATTTATCGAATACATGACACACTTGTCTTTAATTATTTACTTACAAGAAAATGCCATTTAATTCAATAAATTTAGACGCGATATCAAACCACGTCGACGAATTACGAACGAATTTTTAATATGGTTTGAGATGAATTCCTCGCATGAATTTGCCAATAAAATGTCAGAATAGATTCACACATTTCTTCAGTTAGTCTGCATTAAATATTTATTATTTAAACTTTTATTATAAACTTATTTTTTGAACTTTTTATTTTCCCATCTGGAAGTTCTTTTTCTTATTGGAATTACAAGTAAACCAATGAGAAACCTAAAGTTCAAGAAATATACTGTCACATACTCTTGGAAGGCGTGGAACTCTTCGTGTGAGAGTCAATGACAGCAATTATTTGGACGTGTCTCGGAAAAAAGTAGAATTGCAGTAACCCCCATCACTTGGTGCTGGATCTTCTGAAATCAAAAAATCAAATTTCATTCGTTTCAAAATAGCTTTCCCCATGTGATGCAGGGAGGGTTTTTCGAAATTTAAATTTTTCACTTTTTTGGAACACTTTGAAGGGAAAAACGCGATTTTTTGCGGCTCATTTGTTATTTTAAAATGAAAATTACCTCGTAAATTATTTATAGAAATAGTGTTAAAAAAACGGATCGGAGAAGTAGTTTTAACGTTATGAGGGACACCGACTTTGAGTTGTGGGGAAAATGCTATAAAGTTTTGAACACTAAAAAATCTGGTATAATCTGGTAACATTTATCCGACAGATATATAAAAATACTCGAATCTTCGTGAATTTTGAATTTTAACACAATATTCTTTAAATATTGTGTATTCAATTCAATAATTTAATACCTGAGTCCCCCTTCATTACTTGTTTCAAGATAAACAGAAGTTTAATTATTAAAAATTTAAAAAAAAACTTTCAAAATCAGAAGACTTCCGTTCTCTGAATATTGCGTCAATGACTGTATAGCTTTTCGAAAATTTTAATTTCGAAAATACTTTTGCCAACGTTCGGACCGGACCATGTTCGTCGGGTCGGTCAGGAATCGTATATTAAACAAGGACCGAGGTCCTTTGAAAACTAATCTGTTTTTTTTTTGCGAATGCTCGAAAATAAGTGAGATACGTACACTAAGCGGTTTATTTCAAGAACCTCAGAATTATTCAGAATTTCTTTTTTTAATTGCTTATCTGAAAATAAGGAGTGACAGGCAGATGTCAATATAGAAGGTTATATCCATCTGATCAAAGTGTGATTAGCGATTGAAGAAGAGGCCGGAAAATTTGGTTTTCAATGCAATGACGATAACACAAAACACAAGATTCCTTAAGCCATTTAACAAAGTCAACTTTTTAAATCACGTTCTTGGAAAATTTCGTTTAACATAACTCAAGATTCAAAATCGCATTTCTACGATTGCTCGAGTCTGAAGGACATGGCGTGTACAATTTATTTTTTGTTAACTATTTTTTTGAATTCATTACCGAATAATGTTTTTTTAATACATTACTTCTCATGAGTTCCTGTATTAGCCTTTTAATCCATCCATTAAATGCGTCTAGTTAAGTTTTAGGGCAAAATAGCATGACTTCGCAAATCGCATGGCTTAAACGACGCGACGCAACAAGGTTGAAGGTAATTCTCATCACTGTGTATGCGTACAGTTCCCTGCAAATTCTATAAAAAAAGTTTTAATTACATTAAGTCAACTGAGAAACATGAGTCTTTAGCAAAATTTAATTACTCAACTTAAAGTTAAACGAAAACTGTTTCTCATAACTCACGGCTGTGAGCTTTGTACTGTATATCAAAAAATTATTTAATACGCACCACAAGTCCACAACGCGGTGAATTTGCTGCTGTAATTAATGAGTTGTAACTTTGTGGATGAGGATCTTTGAATTCACTACACTGTAATTACTTAGTTAGCACTGGAAATCGAAAGTTAACTATGGTTTTGTCACGCAATTTTTTTTTTTTCAATTTCATTAACATGATGAATTTATTTCTTTCACCTAGTAAATTGCAAAAATGAAAGTAAATTCAAGGCTAAAAATGTTGAATTAACGCTCAACGTTTTTATTATATAAATTTTTGCTAAGTGACTTTCATTAAAGATATGGAATCATTTGCCGAAATGTTTTGAATATTACTACATTTATTACAATTTTTATTTTTTAAATAAACACGTTTTCAAGGGGTTATGAACACCCCCTAAAATACTGACACAAAATGTGGATGGAAAGTCAAGAAGGAAGTTTGAATGATTACTGAAACAAGTTGTTTTTAAAATTCTACAAATTGTTGTGAGTAGGAAACACCGAACGTCGCAGAGCGTTCTACATTCATGCTGGGCGGCTTAAAAATGAACTCCTTTACTTGACTGCACGACAGCAAATGGGTTTGAGGGTGAAGTAATTAGTATTTCTGATGAGGCGGTCGTTACGGCAAAAGTCATAAGAGAGAGGTATGCAGCTTGCCCAATCGTACCTTACGCCTTACCATCGTACAATCTACTGTTACATAATTTTTTTTAAATTTAAATTTTCTCATAGTCTACTTCTTGGCGTAAAATTGAGTTGCGATTGGCTAAGAAATACGATTTTTGTATGGGGACCCATAACTTTATTTTACTTCTAGCATTTGCTGTTATAGCAGCCAGAGTAAAAGTTTCTTTTTTCGCTGGGGGGATGGTAAACTTCAAAACCAGACAGCAATTTGCCTTTCTTATGTTAAAATGTTTATGATAAATATTCGACTATGGACGATGAACAAATGTTTTCTTATTTTATTCTTATTATGAATTATTATGTATTCAGCATTAATGAAAGTCTTAGAATGGGGCAAGTGTGATAGACTCTCTCTGAATCCTGAAACCGTTCAGGTCCCCTTCAGAATGAGGAGACAACTTCTGACTCTGTCCTCCCTGGAATACTCAAATGAAGTCAAGTATCTCGCTGTTATCTTCGATAAGAAACTGAACTGGACTTCACATTACAAGTCCATCATAGAACACGCCAACAAGGCCTTGTGGGCTTGTAAGTTGTTCTACGGTAGGAATTGGGGTCTCAAACCAAAGAAAGATGATTTACTGGACGTACATCATGATGGTTAGACCTTTTATAATCTACGCAGCCATAATTTGGTGGCCTAAAACTTTAGTATCAAATTCTAGAAAGCTGGAAAAAGTCAAAGTATAGCTTGTTTGGGTATCACTGGTGCTATGAGTACCTGCCCTACGGCAGCACTGGAAGCTATCATTGCCCTTAAGATGCAACTGGCAATGAAATACAAACCAGATGACCAAACGGGACACTTGAGAATAATCATTTTCATCACGGATTCTGGGATTCTGCTCGATCCCAGATAGTATGAAGGGCGTCTCTTTGAGGTAGACATTCCTAAACTGCCCCCGACCGGAGAAAATTATTCTGGTTTACTGATGGCTCAAAAATGGCAAATGAAGTAGGTGCCGATGTCTATGGACCCAACGTAAAAATCTCTATACCCATGCGAAAGCATCCAAGTGTTTTTCAGGCTGAGCTACAAGCCATCAAATCCTGCACCATAGAAAACCTTGCAAAAGGCCAAAAATGGGCCAGAATCCTTATATGCTCAGATAGCCAAGCATCTCTCCTCTTACGGAGATATCTTTAAACTCAACAAGGAGAATATAACAATTCTTTAGAGCTTCCTCTCAGGCCACCGTCGCTTGAGATCACATCTAACCAAGTTAGGACTCAGTTCAACCACCGACTGCCGTCTCTGTTTAAAAGACGACGAAACGGCTGTACACATTGTTTGTGAATGTTCAGCTCTAATTTAGTTAAGAAGGCGTATCTGCCTTAAAGAGATATGCTTCCCATGTGACATAAGACAATCCAATGCTAAAAACATCCTGACCTTCATCAGAAGGATGGAACGTCTGTTAGCCTAAATTTACCCAAGATACAACAGGTCTATTCTTTCAGACGGCAGAGTCCGCCACTTGGACAAGGGCGGCATCATCTATCTGCACATGTTGTCGCATTTGTTTCATCACTTTACTTTCAATACAGGGCCCAACACAATGCTCTGTGGTATGCCTACTACCTTCTTTTTCTTTCAGCGAGGAGGATTAATCTCCTTGTTAAATTCTAAGATTCACTGCAATATATAGTATACTATATGACGTAATAATTTCTGCGTTTTGGCGTGGCAGATGCTTTTACAATTTATGTATCAGTCCTTTGTGCCAAACTTTATTAAATTTTATGCAGACCTTTAATCGAAATCTTTTTTTTGGGCTTCATAGGCAGAAGGTGACTTCAGTAGGTGGTTTGCCGGTATCATTATTACCCCTGCGACTTTTCACATGCTTATAACTAACCTTAGATGGGAGTAAAACTGCAGATTATGGAGAACTTTTGCTAACACCGATTGAGTAAACGTAGACCTTTCGAACGAACGAATTGATAGCTCCCAGGTTCGAATCCTAAAGTGATCTAGTTTTTCGAATCTGGTTCAGTCAACACTGGATTGGTCGACCAGCGATTGTAGTCCGGCTGACGGGTGGCGTTGTTGTAGTAGTTGCTGTATCGGCTGCTGAAATTCTCAATTCATGTTGTATAAATTAGGGGTTCGTGTAGTTGATGAACAGCAGGGCGTTGGGCTAATCTTCCAAAATTTCAAGCCTATCAAACTTAGGTTGAATAAATTCCTGTTTTTATAAAAAGTAGAAAAAAACAAGAAATTAAAAAAAAAATTAGACGATGTCGAATTCTCTATCCCATTTCGAGCTCCACCCGCAGAATACAACATAGTCTTATATTCTTCTCCTTGTTATTCTGCCCGCTCTGTGTAACTCGCATTATCATTTTTTTTAGTGACATCGTTTTTAAGGTCATTCCAATCCCGAATGTATTTCAGCTTAAGGTTTTCAAATGCCATTAATGGATTGCGTTTTGGAATAATTAAATTGCAATCTGAATTGAGATTCCATTACAATAATCCGTGGGAAACTAAGATTATGTCATCAGAGGGAACGCAGCGCTGGATCGTGCTCTTCGGAAAGCATGCTTAAAAATACAACATTTCCCTATGAAAATGATAGTTTTTGCTCCGTTCACTTTCGTAAGAAAACAACGAATTAAATAATTCGGCGAATCCATTTCTAAACTCCGCTTCGTCTTGGCCTGATAAAAGTTAAACTAAGCGTGGGGCCTTGAGGTGAGGTTTACTATTTCCCCTGCTGGACTTCTAAGCTCCTGTTTTCCAAAATAGTGGTTTGTGTAGATGATCTATCATTGGCACTTCTGTGAGGGCATAAAACTGATAGCATGGTTATGAACCAATTTTCCATAAACACAAATTTCAAGTGAAAGCTAATTAGTCGTTTTCAAATTCTACGTCCCGATTCGGACTTCGTCCAGAAAGCAATTGAAACCCAAATACTATACATCTAAGTAAATTTCAAAACAATGCACAATCTTTTTCTATTCTCCTCATTAATCCTAATTTTAAACTTTAGAGTGATCCACGTTGAGGCCCATCTAGATGGACGAAGAAATAAGGCAAGTAATCTAGTCAAACGAAGGGTACATGAAACGAGAGATTTCAGAAACATTAAAAATCCATCTTTCAGCTGAGATGAATAAACAAGCTCTCAAGGTGCACAAAAAAAGTTTTACCGTCAGTAGTAGATTTTTGAAGGGATATAGAAATCGCGGATATTGCGAGTGAATTCCAGCCATTTACCAAAGGAGTATTCCTGATTCATACAGTATGGGAACGAATTCATATTGATTTCGCTGGACTATTCCAAAAACTAATGTGTCTTATTGTCGTGGATTCAAAATCGAAATTTCCATTCACTATCAGGATGTCATCTATAACATCGCAGGCAACAACAAATGCTTTGAGATCGATTTTTACTTAAGATGGACTTTCTAAAGCATTGGTGACAGACAACGGTCCTCAATTTGAATCAGCCGAATTCAAAAAGTTTTGCCGACTCAACTCCATCAAGCATATGACGTCTGCACTGTTCAATCCAGAATCGAATGGAGCTGCTGAGAGGATGGTGCGCACCTTCAAAACAGCCCTAGACAAGATTTAGGAAGATACACGTAACTGTGATGAAGCTCTGTCTATTTTTTCGTCAACGTACCGAACGACCCCAAAATGATGGAAAGTCCCCTGCGGAGAAGCTTCATGGACGACAGCATAGGACAATCTTGTCAGCCATGGTTCCTGAAGCCCAAGAGCAGGCCGAGGGTAAGACATATAACAAAAAAGAATGGGTACCAGCGATTGTAAGGAAAAAGTTTGGAAGACGCATGTACTTACTGAAAACGACTAATTGCTTATGGCGACGCCATCAGAACCAGATTAGACACAGGTCCTTGATTCATCAGAAGTGCGGATTGAGTGATTCAGCTGAGCCATACATGGAATTCCATTCCAAGTATGTTGAAGAAGCTCCAGTGAACCTAAAGGAGCATAGTCTTGACCAATCCGATATCAGAATACGTAACCGGCAAGTAACTTTCGCTCAGAACTAAGAGTGAGGGTAACTGATGTAATCTACTCGTAAGCAATTATAGACAAAAGTAGAAGCGCTTCGCAAAATGACAGCTGTGAACATGCCCACTGTAACTCAATTTAGAGGGAAGAATTGTTGGCACTTGACATGTGTACTGTCAAGTCAACTTTTAATTTCAAAGTTTCAATAAATTTTAATAATTTTCAATATATAGTATATGAAGTTTGATCTGATGTTCACAAACCATTTCAATAGATTCTGCTTCATAGCAATGAAACCAATAGTTGATCTCCTATCTCTTAATTGCTGTTGGATATACCATTAAGGCCATGCAACTAGGTATTTAGGGAAGTAATTAACATCTTCTTTAAACCTCTAGTGAATGCGCAAAACCCCTTCAAATCTTATAACAACAAAAATGAAAGTGAAATTCCAAGGCACATTAATTTCATGGGGCATTAATTATAACTACGAGTAGGTACGTTCCAGTTCCATTGACCAAGAAAATTGTATTCCTTTCAAATTTAGGGTAATGAAGGAATAAAAATAAAGTACAAATATTCTCCGGTCGAAAATACTGCGTCTTTACATTTCCAGCAAAAACCCTACTCACTCATTCACTAAAGCTATTTAATTACATGCTACAATCGGTGTAAAAACGGGGCCACGTTTTGGGTGCAAGTTACACTCCCCGCTGAGTCGCGTGCCATATCAGCAAGTATGATTTAGTAAACTCCAGCCATCCATCTGTTTCCGTCAAGGCACATTCTGTTGATTTACCATCCTGCCGACAGAGCCCTACACCCTCCACCTTTTTTTTATAATAATGCCTACAAATTGGGACTCAAGAACGAACTTTCATCGCTACAATGGAATAACCCAACACTTACCTTTGTTCATAGGATTTGAATTTGGATTTCCCTTAGATTTACCCGAAGGCGTCTTTTATTATTATTTTTTGGAAATGTAATGATTTACGTAGACTCTATCGATTTTCTTTATTTCAAAGTTCGGTTAAGGCTAAAATTTATGGTGTGCTGGGATCACGTGAATTTTGGGTGAATTTTTACTACTTCACCGTTCCACAAAAGGTCATTATATATCGGCTTGGAATTGGCTTCAAGTCGTAATGCATATTGTGGCACTTTTGAAGGTAAACGTCCTCGCTTCGCAAAATGTTAAATTTTCTTTCCTGCATGATTTTGATTGGCAGTGTCCTTCGAAGCAATTTGAATATGACATGACTGCTATTGTAGGACGAAGGCAAATTTCTGCGAAACTAATGTGGAATAAATGTTTAAATCAAGGTTATTGGTGATGATGCAGAGCTTGATTTAATCATGGGCTGTTTCAATAGAACTTTTACTTAATGGAGTATTATTTTCTTCAAGGAAAAACCATACTCGTATCATGATTTGTCGAAATTTCAACAAGTTAAACAGAAGGTTTATGGTTTTGCTGCATATACTGAGGATGATATTGAATTCGCTGGTCCTATGGTAATATCAGGTTGGCAACTAAGTAGTTGCGGATTTTTTTTAAGAAAATAAAAGACAATTTTTTCATGAAACGAAATAACTTTATTCTGTAATGTATTGCCCATTTTGAGCAATGACCTTTTGCCATCTTTCAGGCAGCATCATAATTCCACGATCATAAAACTTCTCGTTTTTATCAGCAAAAAACGAACCAGTGACATCATCATTATTATTGAAATTTTTACCATTCAAGAAGTTTTCCAAAGATCGAAATAAAAAGTAATCAGATGGTGGAAAGTGGCACAACATCCCAACCAAGCTCCAATAATTTTTGCCGAGTGACCAAAGATGTGTGTGGCCTTGCATTGTCATGATGGAATACAACACCTTTTCGATTTGTCAATTCGGGCCTCTTTTCTTCAACTGCATTGTTCAATTTTTTTAGTTTTTCAATGTAGACATCAGAATTGATCGTTGGGTTGGGTGGTAAAGGTTCAAAGGAGACAATTCCTTTGGAATCTCACCAAACTGATAACATAACTTTCTTTTGATGAATATCAGCTTTTGATATTGTTTGAGCTGGTTCACCTGGTTTGCTCCACGGTCTTTTCCGATTGACATTGTTGTAAACAACCCATTTTTCATGACCAGTTATAAATCGTTTTAAAAATGGATCATTCTCATTATGTTTCTTTTACAAATCGCAGATACTAATGCGTTATGTTAAATGATTAACTTTCAGTTCATGAGGAACGCATTTATCGAGTTTTCGTACATAGCAAATTTTTTTAAAGCAATCTCACGAGTTGCGCGGTGACGATACGAATCGATTATTGCATTGATTTGGTCGTCATCAACTTCAACTGAACAACCAGAGCGTTTTTCATCTTTGAGTGAAAAATCACCAGAACGAAATTTGGCAAACCAATTTTGACGCTGGGGTTCTTTTAAAGCTTCGTCACCATAAACAGCAAATAACTTTTTGTGAGCTTGCGATGTGTTTTTTTCTTTCCGGAAATAAAAAAGCAAAATATGACGTAAATGCTCGTTTTGATTTTCTATTTTTCAAAAGACGCCAAACAAAAACTAAACAACCGATCAAAAATTTTTTTTAACTGATTGACCGGCTGATTGACTGATTGACGACAGCAAATCTAAAAATTCAACCAAAGCTATCTATGAGTGAAATGCCCAATTACTTAGTTGCCAACCTAATATTTCATGAAGATTCACTCTTTAGCGTTCCCTACCCAAAGAGTGCTAAAGGAACCCTAGTCCTAAGTCTCCGCGGTCCGTTCGTCCGTCCGTTCATCTGTCACAGGTCTGTATCTCGTAAGCCGTTTAAAAAAGACATTTGAAATTTTCACAGAATGTGTACTATAATATGACGTTCGTTCCACAATTTGCATTCGTTCATTCGTCCAACAACTTGCTGAACTTTCTTCATTTATCATACCGATTTTTACTAACAGTACCTCAATGGGTAAGCGTGGGTCTTTCATGCGCGTTATCTATTGGACAAAATTTAAATATATCCTATATGGATAATAAAATTAACCCTTTTTTGAGTTTTACCAAATTATTGCAGGTAGTAATTAAGCCGAAATATACCTTTTAAATATACGTATATATGTGGGTTTTGGTAAAAATAATATTTTATGTTTTTTTTTTTTTTTGAGAAAATAAAAACGCCAACATGTACAAAATTTATGATTTAGTTTTTAAAAAATTAATAAAGAAATTAATAATGGACTTCTTCAAGGGAGGGAAGCCTTTAACACGTCAAGCAAAAGTGCTTACGCTGAAAATTTACAACCAAAATTTGGATAACGCCTTCAATCAACAATATAGAGCTCCTATAGGAGCAGCTTTGATGAAAACATCAGAATTTGTCAGACTTTTGCAAAGGGTCATCTAAAGCAAAAAAAATCAAAGAACAGAATCAAACTAGAACACAACGATCACCCAAGAAGAATATTCCTCATTGGCACTGGATCACTGATTTAAACAATTTTGATTTCGATGGATAATCTGCTCCTTCCACCAATTCGACAAAAGAAAAAACATAACATTGAGGAGCATGAAACAATAAATCTATGATGATCTTGAAATAAACACAAGCAAGACATCACATGGGAGAGTTCTGAGCAAAGGATTCAGCTTTCGCAAGACGGAAGACTTTAGGAGAATCCTCTGTGAAAGGAAGGAGATACAAAATCAAACAATAAGATATTTCCGATAAAAGAGGGATTTCCGTGAAAGTGGAATTTATTTGGATGAGTCATATATACATGGAAGTACGGAAGGACTAAAAAATGAAAAGTATCAAGACTTATAATAAATGCACATGCTAGTAAATCAAATGGATTTTTCGATGGAGCTCTACTCATATTCAAATCTGGATCTCATCATATTAGTCTGGTGACTACCGTGATGAGATGAACTTTGAAAATTGCTCCAAATGGTTAAGAGAACAGGTTATGTAACAACAAATTAAAAAACCATATGTAATGGAAAGCTACGGCGACTATGAAGATAATGATACCGACGATTGTTAAAAGCATTAAAAAATTAAAGCCTTTGGAAATTTTCAAAGGTATTTCCATTTGTAAAAAAAATCAAGTTCCTTCAGATCCTTCGAGCTATAGTTCAATCAGTCTCCTGCCTAATATTTGGAAGGTTTTTGAAGTAGTTGTTGCCAAATCAATATTGTTCGCTTGCGAAACAAAGGAGATTATACCGCGAAACCAATTTGGATTTAAAAGAAATCACTCGGCAGTGCACGCTGTTACAAAACTAGTTTCTGATATAAACTGGAACCTTAATAGCAAAAAAAGTACAGGTGGCTGTCATGTGGATATTGAGAAAGCATTGACACAAATATTTCACACATAAATCATATATGATTTTCCCCATCATCTTAAAGTGATAATCGTATCCATGATACGTGAGAAGGAATTCGCTGTAACAGAATGAAAGACGGCAAATATTTTTAAAACCATTAATGGTCTGCTACAAGGCGCAGTATCGGCACCAATACTCTTTAATATTTACGTTTCTTAAATGCTGAGGGACTTGGATGGCTGGATAGCATTCGCAGACGACGTCATTCTGTATGCTTGTGGTTTAAAAATTTTCGAAATTAAAAACGAACTCCAACTGAAGTTTGACACCCTCGAAAAATTCTGTCAGGACTGGAAACTCAAAATAAACAACTCTAAATGTCAAACATACAGTTCCACAACCTAGTAAGACGTGATAATTCAGCCTTGCGACGCAATTGGAGAAATTTGGTTATAACATCTTCAAATGGCCTTCGAATCGAATCAAAAACTGTTGTAAGGTATTTAGGAGTTTACTTAGATAAATTCCTGTGTTATAATGACCATGTAAATATCCAATTTAAAAAAGCAACAGCAGCGTTTATGTCGTTGAAGAAACTTTTTTATTCCAACTATTTGAAATCAGACGTGAAGGTAATTTGCTACCAAGCTTTTATGCATCCAATTTTAACTGATGCGAGTCCGGTAAAATGGAACATAATGTGTAGAAGTATAAATTTTTTTAAAGGAAATGCCTACGAGCATGCACGGGAATATACAGAAGCGCTCATTCGGACTTTCGGCATTATGTCGCTAACAAAAGACTACTGGATGCTTCCGGTGCGTCTAGAACTGACAATGTCATCGTAGACCTTGCGAGGAATGATTTTGCGCGGTCGGCTTATGTTATTGAAAATCAACTCATATCGGCTTTTTTTAACCTAACCGTGGGTGTTTTAGAGAAGCATTGAAGCATTTCTTTATTTAGATGAATATGGCTATCTTTAAGACTCCTGTAATGTCACTATCATATTTGATGCCGCCAGAAGAGCAACAGACAATCATCAATATTCCTACATACATAAAGGATGAAACCAATATTGCCCACCACACTCAAAAAAATAATGAATGCATATGCACATCCTTTACACTCATTTTTCACATTTGGCAACGGCGGCTATCTCTATGTACAATGGTGTTTCAACATGATGGGGATCCAAAACGTACATCTAAAATCGCATTGGATCAGCAGTTTCAAACAATGCTTTGGCCGGCCCAAAGCCTTGATTTGAGCCACATTGAAATTTTGTGGACATTGGTGAAAAAAAGGTTGTCGCAGTATGAAGATACACCAAGCAGTCTGGGCCAATTATGATTTATAGTAAAGACTGAAGTATTTCCACGCAACCATTGAAAAATTGCTAGAGAGCATGCCGAAAAGAGTAAACAGTGTCACAAAAAATAAGGGTCTTTGACTAACTACTAAGTGTAATCAATAACGTGAGCTTAATTTCTTTGTTGTACTTTTTTGCATAAAAATTGACAATTAGACAAAAAATACACAGCAATAATAAAAAAATATGAATAACAATAGATTTTATAATAATAAATAATAATAATACTAATATGAATAATAATAATTAGAAACAATAATTATAATTTAAATATTAATAATAATTAATAGGACTACCGGTTGAAAATCAATGCTTTATTGAGGAAAAATAGATATAAATTCAATATTCAAAGTATTGCCCATCGCTAGCCACACATTTTTCCCATTTTTCTGGCAATTCCAACTAACCCGTTCTAAAAAATTCGACCGGTTTGGCCACAATCCACGAATCGATCCATTTTTTGACATCATCAAAATGACGGAAGTGCTGGTCAGCCAGGCCATGTTGCATCGATCGGAAGAGATAGTAATCGGATGGAGCAAGGTCTGGACTATAAGGCGGGTGGGGTAGGACATCCCATTTGAGCGTTTCAAGGTAAGTTTTGACGACATTTGCAACATGTGGCCGAGCATTGTCATGTTGCAAAATAACTTAATCGTGTCTTGCGACCGTTTCTGGCCGTTTTTCCTTCAGTGCTCGCTCAAACGCATCAATTGTCGTCGGTAGACCTCGCCTGTGATTGTTTCATTCGGTTCTAGCAGCTCATAATACACAACACCCTTCTGGTCCCACCAAATGCACGGCCGTCGATGTTCAGGCACGTCCGGGGTATCCATACGTTGCCCGACGTTTTGGAGTATCGTAATGTACCCATTTTTCATCACCAGTGACGATTCGATGCAAAAAAGATTTTCTTTTTGTGGCGTTCAAGCAGCATTTCTGACATGCAAAATCGGCGTTCGACGTCTCGTGGCTTCAATTCATACGGCACCTAATGTCCTACCTTTCACATCATTCCCATTGCTTTCAAACGATCGGAAATGGTTTGCTGAGCGACGCCAAGTGATTTTGCAAGTTCTTCTTGCGTTTGTGACGGATCTTGATCGAGCAATGCCTCCATTTCATGGTCTTCAAACTTTTTCACCTGGCCGGGGCGTTCTTTGTCTTCGGTGTCGAAATCACCATCTTTGAACCGCTTAAACTACCGCTGACATAGTCTAACGTCTAAAGTATAGCCCGGGTAAGCTTCGGTAAGCAATTGATGCGCTTCGGTTGCTTTTTGCTTTAAATGAAAGAAGCATATTAAAACTTCCCGCAAATGTTGTTTTAATGGCACGAATGTAGACATTTTACGGCTGTACAAAAACTTGTGTGTTTTCACTAATGACCAATAACCTAGACTGAAATAATTAGACAATGACACAATAATTTTGCTACATTTCGTTTGATAGTTTGCAACACTGTCTCGAAACGATATATTTTTCTGATTTTCTGAACGCATTTTAAAGAGTTCATTCACAGTTACCTTTGTTTTTTGTTTTTAAAATATTGTGAAGGTATTTCAACCCGCAGAATGCTTAGCTAGCTAAAAATAGTCTCTTGAGTCCACATTTTATTCGATAACAAACTGAATACAAATAGTAATGCTTGTTGCCTTATTTTTTCTTTCAGGTATCCCACCCTCGCAAGGATACGCTGTCATCGCCTGGCTTCATTCAGGTGATTTCTCCTATGGCAGTGCCACCGACCTTGATCCCTTCCAGCTGGTGTTTAAGCAAAAGCTCGTTGTAGTCACAATAGCATATCGATTAAATATTTTTGGATTCTTTACGACACAAGATGGAGAGGCGCCTGGTAATTTCGGTCTGATGGATCAAGCGGCCGCACTCTTTTGGGTACGCCAGAACATAAAGCTCTTCGGTGGAAATGAGAACGAAATCACATTAATGGGTCATGCGGCGGGCTCAGTCAGTGTAGGTCTGCATATGACCTCGGGTGATTGGTCGCAGGGTGTCTTCCACAAGGCCATCATGATGTCTGGTAGTCCCTTGGCCGATTCAGCCATACGAATGCCATCGGATTATACTGTGGCCTTAGAGACAATAGCGAATACATTCGGCTGCTTTCGTCGGCCGACCTCAAAGCTTATGGAGTGCTTGAAGAGAATCGATGCGAAAATTCTAGCTGACAATTTGCCATTTATGGATTGGGGGCCTATCGTGGACGAAGGATTGAGTAATACGTCGTTGCCATTTGTGCCGGACTTCCCAAAAGTTTTGATTGAAAAAGGTTCAGTCCGAAAGGTGCCATTGCTCACGGGCTACACAGACATGGAGGAAGTTCTTGACTTGGTTGTGGGTGAAATGATGGACACGTCCATAACTAATGAAGTCTACGAAACAATGTTAAACGACATGATTCTGTCTGACCTCAGTGAGTTTGATGATAACAATACTTGGTGCGGCAATGTGCAGATTGTTCTGGACGCCGTCAAGTACGTCTACAAGCCTTATCCGCCATTGAAAAATGGAGGAAAACTAAGAAAACTGTTTGTCAACTTTCATACAGACAGGAAGTACATCGCTCCAACGATGCTGCTAGCCAATATGCTAAGCGACAACAATCAAACGTATGTCTACAGATTCGACTTGAAGCCACAAACGGCAATTGCAAACAAAGACATTTCCGAGTGGGTAGGTGTTCCACAAAACTTTGACCTGATTTTTGTCTGGGGAATGCCATACTGGACGAATAGGGACATGATCAATCAGTGGGACAGCTCAGATAAGAGAATCTCCGATATCATTATGACCATGTGGGCGAATTTTGCCAAAAGTTCAAATCCCATAGCAACGGGCGTCTACATAAAATGGGATCACTTCACTGCAGACGATCAGAAGATCCTCGTCATCGATCGCGCATTCAACATGACTGATGATATGAACTTCCAAGCGATAAAGTTTTGGAATGACTATTATCCGCGTGTGGTGAACCATGCCATTAATTGCTGTAACTCAACGGATTCTAGCATAAGTTTAATCCAAACGCCAGGATCATTACCGATCTTTGTGGCAGCAATTGTTTTGATTGGCCTTTGGTTGAATCCTCAGAGGTTATTTGGGACGTAGCTTTTAGAACGAATTTGAAGTTCTAAGCATTCATCGGCCATAGTGAATATTTTTTGTTTTATAATATTTAAGATTTTTTTTTAGAATGATTGTAAAAATAAATAAATAAATAAATAGTTTCAAAGGTTTCATATCAGAAAGGAAGCTCACAGGCAGTAAATAAACAATTGATTTGTATATATGTATTGAATTTCTATCAAGTGGGCTCCTTTCCAGTTTATACAATGTACGAATACTAATAAATTGTATACCTGGACTGTAAAATAGTAAATTTGTTTGATAAATAAATTAAGAATTATTAAAATTCATTTTGAGGGTTTTTTAATTGAAATTTATTTCATGTAATTTACAGAATACAAAGAACAAAATATAACCCCCCAGTTGAGATTGAAGACCATAAATCCCCGAAGATAAGGTACGATTTCTTATCACTTGGGTTGGGTATATATTTAAGTGCAATGCTCACTGTGAGCAGCGAAAATGAAAATTTTCAAAAAATCATTATTTTTCAAACTGACTTTTCTTCTGACAGTCAGTTTATTTCAACTTTCATCGGGTCAACCAAGGGGAATTCGAAGAGGCATAGTGGGAGGAGGACTAAATGGTGGTTCAAGGATGAGGACAACTTTTAAGCCCTTAAGCCTACAAGCACCGTTAACTTATGCGCCACTCAAAATGCATATCCAGCACTAGTTTTCTGTTTTGTAAAGTTAATAAATATAGTTTTGTACACATTTAATTATTTTAATCCAACGAAATAAGACCAAGAAAACAATAATTCTGTTAAAACACTCGGATATTTGGCTGCACCTTCTGTTCTTTATCCAGTTGCCGTTGTTTCATACACCTTTCATAAAAGGGAAAATTTTGATCATTGTTTGTCCATTTTTTCCTTCTTTTTCTTCGTCTTTCAAGCTTCAATCGTCAGTCATGTTTTACAGCATGTTTGATAAATTTAGACGCCATTCGTCAAGCATTTATCATGTGGTGATTGTCAAACAAATTTGACAATGTTAACCCCCATTATCGATACTTTTTAAAACATAGCAGCGCCGAATACAATTTAAGCCAATATGCCAAAAATTGTTATGCCAACCGGTTGAAATTCAGCCAACCAAAATACTATATATAATATCATAGGACTACCGGTTGAAAATGTCGTTATTGCAGACAACTTTATATCTATTACTCTGAGGTGAATTTTGAACATGACAGCTGTCACATCAGAAACTTCATGTCATTGTCTAATTATTTCAGTCTAGGTTTTTGGTCATTAGTGAAAACACACAAGTTTTTGTACAGCCGTAAAATGTCTACATTCGTGCCATCAAAACAACATTTGCGGGAAGTTTTAATATGCTTCTTTCATTTAAAGAAAAAATCAACGAAGCGCATCAATTGCTTACCGAAACCTACCCGGGCTATACTATAGACGTTAGAATTTGTCAGCGGTGGTTTAAGCTGTTCAAAGATGGTGATTTCGACACCGAAGACAAAGAACGCCCCGGCGAGGTGAAAAAGTTTGAAGACTTTGAATGGAGGCATTGCTCGATCAAGATCCGTCACAAACGCAAGAAGAAATTGCAAAAACACTTGGCGTCGCTCAGCAAACCATTTCCGATCGTTTGAAAGCAATGGGAATGATCTGAAAGGTAGGACATGGGGTGCCGTATGAATTGAAGCCACGAGTTATGCTGTGCTTTTGGTGGGACCATAAGGGTGTTGTGTTTTATGAGCTGCTAAGACCGAATGAAACAATCACAGGCGAGGTCTACTGACGACAATTGATGCGATTGAGCCGAGCACTCAAGAAAAAACGGCCGGAAACGGTCGCAAGACACGTTAAATTATTTTGCAACATGACAATGCTCGGCAACATGTTGCAAACACGTCAAAACTTACCTTGAAACGCTCAAATGGGATATCCTATCCCACCGTATAGCCAAGACCTTGCGCCATCCAATTACTATCTCTTCCGATCGTTGCAACATGGCTGACCAGCACTTCCGTCATTTTAATGATATCAAAAAATGGATCGATTCGTGGATTACGGCCAAACCGGTCGATTTTTTCAGAACGGGTATTAATGAATTGCCAGAAAAATGGGAAAAATGTGTGGCTATTGATGGGCAATACTTTGAATATTGAATTTTTATCTATCTTTCCTCAATAAAGCATTGATTTTTGAAAAAAAAAAAAAAAAAAAAAAAAAAAAAAAAAAAAAAAAAAAAAAAACGACATTTTCAACCGCTAGTCCTATTATAGAAATAGAAATATAAAAATATTAAACGCTGTACGGTGGTACTGAAAAGCGTTTAAAGGTTTGCGACAAAACACAAGGAATAATAAAAAACGAGAACAGATTTTATTAGAAATAAACTTGTCAGCTCTTCAGCAATATTTTGACTTTAATTTGTATAGTATATATTTTGAAGGGGATTCTTTTGATAAATTGGCAATGAAGGCCATGCATTAACACATGTGGTTTAATATATGATCGTTTTGTTTCTTAAGTTGTATTTATTTTATTTCTGATATTGGTTAGATAATTATTATGATTTGAAAGGAAACATACATGCTATCGTTTGAGCGCGGTGTTAAAAATGCCTAAGGGTATCTCATTAATATAATCTTTTTTTGCCAAAGTGAATTTTATTATTAAAACATATAAACCAGTAAAAAGAGCATAATAACAAAAAACTTTGAGAAAACAATTAAGCTTTTTTTTATTAGTTTATTGAATAAAAATAATATTTAATCTGAAATGTTTCTTAATATATTTGAATTTAGCGTTTAAAGTAAAAATGTGAAACTTTGGTCACCACATTTAATTTGTGTCCATGTTGACTTGGCTTCTTCATTTTTTTTCTCTTTTTTCGTGGCCTACTCTTCCGGATACAGCCTCTTTCTTATCTCTAGGCATTGCCAGATTAAATTTTTTTTAATCATGTTATTAAAAAGAAACTACATAGGGCGTATTATAAGAAACAAGGAAACTATTACAAACCCAAATTTAATATTTTGTCGCTGACCCTTTAACTGCTATGGCCATGGAAATCCTCCTTGGCATTGACTCCACCAAACTTTTTATTGTATTCAACAGCATTTTTTGCTATTTGAGAGAGGAAGACTTGGTTTTTGATATTTCTAGGACCATCGAATTTATAAGTTTTCAATGGGGTTAAAGTTCGGGTTATTTCCGGGCAAGTTAAGTTTACCCCTACGTTTCCCTTTACCTGCAAATTAAATATAGAGTTTAAAAAAAATCAAACGAGTAACATAATAATTTAAACTATAAATTGTTGCGAACAATTTTCGCTCAGTGGAAAAAATGGGCATAACTGAAACGCTCTCTAAATTTACTTTGCACCTAAATCATACCGTCAGAGCCGTGAAGGTTGGATTTACTTTCGTCAGAAAAGATGCCCTTTTGATGATTTATGGCCGATTTTAACCGAGCAGTCTTCATATTTTTTGTGAGCGTCTTCAAACAGTTTCAACACTTATTCTTGAATATCTACATTTCCCTTCGTTCCCTTCGAATTTATAGCGTTGTTTTTAAACGTTCACGGTGACTCATCTTCACAATATACCGGTCTTGTGAGGCAAACGTCTTCTTTTGTGGGATATTTTCTTCAGCTCATATTTTCCGGAATTTTCAAAATTTCTTCTTGAAACACTGTTAACCGTCATGCTATGGCGTCATTTTCTTTTGGATAGATATATCAGATAATTCACCTTAAGATATATGTTTACATATATATTCATCTGTCTACAAATATAATAAATTTAACTTTTAAGATCACTTTTTGTCAATCAATATAACATTTTTTTTAGAATCCCTTAGGGAGAATGCTATTTTGAGATCCAGAGCTGGTTACGAAATCAATTCTGATATCCTCCCTCAGAAACCAATCTGACATTTTTAAAAATGTACTCAGGCTAGTTTCTATTTAACTCAATTGTTTGCCGAACTTTCATTAATGTATCGGGGTCCACCGGTTACAGCTTTATATATATTCTGTTTCCTCTCTAATTCATCTGAGTCTGAAAGGAAACGTTCAATAATTACATTGTAAATTCTTTCTAAACAGGAAAAACATACCTTAATTCTTATTTGTTTCATGAAAGAAACCAAACGTCTTTCTCACCTTTTTACACACATGATCTACCTACATGGCTACAAAATTTCAATATTCTATCCACTATTACTCCCAAGTATTTTATCTTTTGAACGATTTCAATAATGTTCCCATCCTTCCACAAGCTAACATTACAGGAAGGAAAGCGCATGGCTGTTCCTTTTGCTTATTTTCATCCAGTTTCAACTTATTTTGTACAAGCCATGTTTCGATTCGACATTCTAACGTATTTCATATCGTTTGTATACAAGAGGAAGAGCAGCGTTCCGAGGATTGACCCTTGTGGTACTCCAAGTTCACTTTCTTCTGCGGAAGTGTATTGGCTGCTTTATTTTGCTCCTAGCTACCCTGTTGATGATGATGATTCGAGTCATTTTACCATACTTTGACAACTTCTTTTACAACAATTTCTATCTACAGCTTCAAACGCTCTTTTAAAATCGAGAAAAACAGCTTTTATTCCCTTTTATTTTTTCTTTTGAATTTTTATTGTAACTTTAAAATTTTGAATCGAAATAAACAGAAATTCTACATGGAAGTCTTACACCAGATGAGTCTAACGGTAGTCCTCAGAAAGAATGCGCGAGGAATTTGTGGAAAAAGAACAACTTAAGGGGGGAAATCACAGTAGCACATAAAAAAAGGCATATTTTCAGGAATTAATTTTGGCTGAATAAAAGTATCAATCGAAAATCTGTAAAGTAGATTTGATAGCAATACTAAAAAAGTACAAAATGTAATTTTTTCAATAAAAAATATTTAAAAATGGCGGCTGCGCAGCATATGCCCCAAGGCGCCTATTTTTGAAAGCGTGTTGATGGCCGAAGATTTGGACTCCTTAATTTTTGACCTGGAAGAAAACACCAAAATTTTTTAGTTTTCATATAAAAACAGCTAGCGAGCTACGTAGGATTTTTTCGATATAATGATTTCTTACAAAATGGTGCATGTTTGAAAATAAAGTTAAATTTAAAAAAAAAACGCCATAAAATCGTCGATAAAAATAATTAAGCCTTATAAAATAAAAAAATCCTTGGAGAAAGATATTTCGAAGCTACTGTCAAGTCGATCGGTGCAGATTTGCTCGAGTTATGTCTTCGGCGAGCTCAAAAAAAGTGGTTTCGAGAAAAACGCGTTTAAAGTTTTAAGTACTGAGAAACCATATGAAAATAAATGAGTATACTTGAGAGACGTTACCGCAGAGTGAAAAATTTGGTCACTCGGACACTTTTGCCGTATTCCCTCATTTGTTATATTATTTTTAAGATCCTAAAGCACCTTTTAAGCGAAAAATTTTTTTTTTTTCGAAAAATATAAAATTTTACTGTGATTTCCCCCCTTAATATTGAACTTCACGAACATGCACCCTGTGAACGCATTCACTTTTTTTGTAAGCTGAATTGCCGGCCTGGCCAATTGTCCTTTTGTTTTTGCCTTTGAAAATAAATTCAATTAAAACCCAGTTTAAGTGCGCTCTAGAAAAGTTTTTTTATTTCATTGTGAACTGGTATTCCACAGAACCAGATTTTTTTTCTTGTAGGTACTGCGACTTCATTCACTGCCACTGTAAATAAAACTTGAAAATGATTCGGATTTTCATCGATGAGGTTCATTTCTGGCTGAATGGCTCCGTCAATAAATAAAATATGCGATATTAGCCAGGCAGCAATCCACACGTACTCCATGAGTCATCATTGCATCCCGGAAAAAATTACGGTTTGGTGTGGTTTGTGGGCCGGCGGCGTCATTGGGCCATACTTCTTCCGTGATGATCAAGACCAGCACGTTACTGTGAATGGGGATCGCTACCGTTCCATGATAACCGAATATTTTTGGCCCCAATTGGATGATATGGACTTAAAGGACATGTGGTTCTTACAGGACGGCGCAACAAGCCACGCAGCGAATGTCACAATCAATTTATTGGAAACCAAGTTTGGAGAACGTACTTTCTCACGAAATGGTCCAGTCGTTTGGCCGCCTCGGTCGTGCGATTTGACGCCGTTAGACTATTTCCTGTGGGGCTACGTCAAGTCTATGGTCTATGCCAACAAGCCAGCGACGATTGATGATCTTCTTACGAATATCGAACGTGAAATTGCAGCAGTATTGGCCGATTTATGCCTGAAAACCGTCGAAAATTGGGTTCAGCGTCTGGACTTCTGTAAGTGTGCCCGTGGTGACCATGCAAAAGAAATCGACTTCCATACATAATGGCATCGAATCTACTTTCACAGGAATAAAGAATTTCATTGATATCCAAAACCGTTTTTGTTTTATTTAAAAAAAAACTTTTGTAGCGCACTTATTGAAAAACCTTTTACAACGAAGTACGTTTAGACTTTTTTTGTATCATGTTTTTTTTTTAATTGATTTGTTTCACGGATCACCATAAACAAGGTTAACTGCTATAACTACTAAATAATATCAAATTCGAGTTTTAAAATTATACAAAATTATGTTTTCGCTCATAACAAACTTGGCATCACTTTTTCCACTTAACGTGCACAAATGCCATTGAACTGAACGAAAGACGCGTGCACAATTTTCGACCATTCATTTGCGAAATTCCATTCATCTCGGTCATACTCTACTCACTCATTCCAAGTTTGACACTTGCCCCGTTGAGACAACCATTGCCGTCGTCGTCGCCGCCCTCAAAGAATCTCCATTCCTGAAAGCACACAAAAATTTTCTCATTTCTTTCAAAAATCTATTTAAAGTTCCGCGTTTCCAAAACCGCTCGCAGAATCAAACAGTCAGTTGTGAGAAAAGAAAAACCTACAAAATAACTGTGTGTGTGCTTCTGTAACAAATTTAAGCATTTCTAAGAGATTCTACCAATTACATAAGGGAACACCGACATCATCCAGTCTCCTTCGTTCGCGATCAGACTTCGGCTAAAAAAAAAAAAATAACTCAGAAAATAAACTCAACTGGTGGCAAAATTAAAATAAAAATAAAAAACTGAAAGTTTTATTCAAAATAAAAATTAATAATAACTGAAGATGTGTTTAAATAAAAACTCAAGAAACGAAAAAGACATTTTGTGCGACAACGAAGATAATAAAAAACCTATGAACTCCTCCATGTTGTCTGAAAACAACGAATTTCTTTGATTTGTCCGTTTATACAATAATTAAACAATAAACCAGTTAAATAATTCGACAACAGCCAAAGAGATTGCTCTAAATTTTTACACTACAAAAAAAATAAAATGCTTGCATCTTGCAATAAAAAATCATAGGAAAAACTATAATAACAGTAATACAAAGAATTTCTACTTCGTTTTCGTATTCGTGTTATATTTTCTTCGATATTGTTCAAAGTTTTCGCCAAAACTTGCACAAAGATTTAAGTTCTTTTTTTTATATATATATTAAAATAATATTATTAACACAATGGCAGTTATTAATCAGAAGAACGTTGGAAAATTCAACTTATTTTCGCACGTGAAATACGAGCATTTGGTTGCAGGCGTATCCGGCGGTGTTACCTCAACTTTATTGCTGCATCCATTGGATTTGATCAAAATTCGTTTTGCTGGTAAGTTTTCTTTTCTTTTTTTCTACAACATTTATATTTAAGATATTAAAAAAAATACATTCGGTAGAGGCACAACAGAGAATGCATTTTCGAAATTCCATAGTTTTATTTTTTGTCTCAGATAGAAATCAATAGAAAGAAAAAACCTTGGGCAATCCATCTCGTCTGTGTTTGATGATATTTCAAAGCTATTGCTATGTGCTCATTCCCTTAAACAAAGAAGCAATAAACTCGAATGTTGAACAGCAAGTCACAAAAGTCTTCATACACTCCTCAAATGTATGAAAACCTATAAAGCAGCAGAGCACTGTCATGTAAGGCCAGATAACACTTCAAGAAAAGCAAAGTCATCTGAAAACTTAAAAATAACAGCTGCATTTTCATAGACACTGCCTCAGAGCCAAGTGGAACTGGGGCCTTTAATTGTTCTTTCAGTCTCCTGAGTTTGAGCAGACAATCCCATTGGAAATTTAATTATAAAATTAAGACAAGACGTACTGGGGTAGTGTTGGGACCATCCTTCGCAAAGTGACCAGCAATCCTAGGATCAGCGCTCCAAAATTGATAAAAGATATCGGAAATGTAACCGGCAAAGAAGTTCATCCAAAAACCATTCGAAGAGTGTTAAGATCTGGAGGATTTCATGCTAGAGTTTCCAGGAAAGTGCTCATGATCAGTAAGGTTAAGCAAAAAAAAAGGAGCCTTGAGTTTGTCAAACGCTAAAAATCGGATTGGAAAGCCGATGCAAAATATGGCTCAGACCAAATCAGGAGGCAATGTCATGGCGGCATCAGGAGTGGTCAGTTTAGTGTTTATTTAGGGCATGATGGACCAACATAAATATTTAGACAAAGTGCGGAAATTGATCAGGCTTGAAAGCAACACCACGACAATGATCTAAAGTATACGACAAGAAGAGTAAAGAAATGACTTCTGTACTGTGTGCCTAGATATGTAGCTGCATCCACCCAAAGAATCACCAGATCCTATTGCTGTTGAACGCGTTTGCGATGAATTTGAACGCAGAATCCGTTAATGTATACCATCAGCAACAGCATATTCCCTCAAGAGCTCTTTTACGAAGGCATGGCTCGAAATAACACCGGAAATGTTAAACGAAAAACTCGTCTAGAAGACTGTAAGCAGTCATAGACTCGCATTTTCGCAAAGTTCATACATCTGATGCGCAAATGGGCAACATCTGTGCATTATTTGATAAAGAAATTGATATTGAATGAACTTTATAGGCGCGTATGTAGAATTTTGTGACAAACTGTGCCCAGCATTCATTGCAGCATCGATTCATTTCACTCTGTGCTGCGCCTGAACATTGTTTTCTGTTATACATGTACAAAAAGTCTGCAACAAGAGAAACGAGTTGTTGATTTTTTTTATATTTGAGCAGAAACTCGTTTTCTGTTGAATTTGGATATTTCTAGACTCAAACAACTAGGCAAACAAAGAAATAAGCAGAGACTGATGCAACACAAATGAATAATTACATTTGGCGAAAATTTTGCGCAACGAAATCTCAATCAATGACCTGCTAAATGGCGACGATTCGTGTGCGAAATAAATCATCTTTCCGTTCCTTTTGCCGTGTCTGTAGTCTGTCTCGAGTCGAGGGATTTTTTTTTTTATTTTTTGTGTCACGTGAGTGACTAACAGCTGAGTTGAAAGAAACAAGCAAACAAATCAAGCAGTTACGTCTGTACAGTTTAATAATGAATTAAAAAGCTTTTGTAAAAGTCTGCGTTGAAGTGACTCATTTAAAATAACCGTCTGTTGTTTTTTCGTGTATTTTTTATTTTATCTGCGATCTCTGCTTGGTTACTATGAGGAACGTACACGGATTATTGAGCAGGTGTTTTTTCGTACATTGTTATCTCAGCTCAAGTGACGAATCGATATCATGTCTGCGCTGTATTTCTTTGGAATGAGAAGCATTACTAGTTGGTTGTGTTATTGCTTGACAACCATGGTAGCTCTTCAACAGAAAACAAGTTTTTCTGGAATTGTAGATAGGGATGACTTTTTTTCATCGTACAGATTCTGCAGACGATATTTGAGGAGCAGCGTTGTCTGACGGCGTTGCAATATTCCATTAGGTCACCAATCAACACGACAGTCGAAACTGCTTTATATTTCTTGAGTCCTAGCTTCTTTGCGGTCACATTTGACCAATAAACATGTTGCCAGTCACTGAACTTCTTTTTCTCCAATCTTAGAATTTTAAACCGTAACGTACGAATGGGACGGTGTAAGGGTCTGGTAAAGTATTGGTTTTGTTTTTCAAAATTTGTCTTTTTTTGTCAATCACCCTCTAAGCAAAATGAAACGATGATTGGCGAGATATATTTAGCAGCTCGTACCTCCTTATTTACTTATTTACTTAATGAGCGTCTGACGCCTGAAGTCTCTGCCTGAGACACGACAGCCTTCCAATCCTGTTGATCCCGGGCTACAGGCTGCAGTCAGTTATTTAGACCAAACCGTCTGTCATACCCGTCGGCTTAATCCCTAAAACCGAGGTTCGGTCTTCCTTGACGTCTCTTACTTGGGGGCTGGAGAATTATTGTCCACTCGCTCGATGTGACTGAGCAAGTGAGCACGTCGTATTTTTTGTACAGGCTCCAAAAATTGTTGGCGTTTGTGGTAAATGCACAGGGGAGAGTCTCTAACACAAGAGTTCTCTGTAGGCTTTGGCTTTTCCAGTAATGCTAAGGGTTCCAATGTTGAATTTAATTTTCTACGCTGTTCCCAGCTTCTCGTAGTATAGTCGATCTCTCATTTTGGCTGCAATAAGAAAGTGGTCAGAGTCGACCTCGCATCATTAGACCATGTTCGATTTGTTTGACCGTTCGTCCGTCTAGAGAACGGTCTGGTTCTGTATGGATTCGTAGTCTTGGAAACCTGGTTCTACTTATCACCGTGTTACGAGTTGCCGCAAAATCAAATCAATTATCCGGAAGCTGTTGTCGCATCGTGAAGGTTGTGCTTTCTGAAAAATCCGCCAAAGATGTATTCTTTATCGAATTTGGCATTGAAATCTCCGAGTACATGTATATCTGCCTTGTACCACGTGAGGACAGATTCATGTTTTTGAGCAGAACAGGGAGCGTACAGCGTACGTACGTTTCGGGTGAATTATCTCAATTCGTTGTCCGTGGATGTTCCGGGCCATGACCTTAAAAGAGGGCGTCCATTATTAGAGAGTTCGTTTTGATAGTACTGCATTTTCTATAGTTCAACACTCGCGCTTATAAGTTTAGCAAGTCGAGTCAAGATGGACACTTACCCGATGGCCATCACGAGGAGGTTAAACAAGCACAGCTATATGTAGTAAACAGCTACAACACTGGGCATTGCCAGGTTGCTGGTTGAGTATTACAATAACAAAAAGATCTTCTCATGCGTCTCTTGATATAAAAGTTGATAAAAAAACACTTTAACCCTAACATTTGGAACTTAAGCCTAACGCTTCAGGGTTAAACAAATTTATTTAAAGACACTTGTGAACGAACAAAACTTTATTGATTTCAACAACAATAAAGTTCGTAAAATCCTACTTTTCCATTGACCCTCATATCGAGAAAACAAACCTGCAAGTTTTTGCTTCCTCAAGCGAATTCTTATCACACTCCATGTAGTATACTAGACTTTATTCAACCTCGTTCTGAAACAAGTCATACATTGCTTCCCATTTAACTGACACGCGTACTCATTCTTGATACTCCAAGCAGAATTTGTAAACATTTTGAAATTTAATCGTCTCGTGCGAAATGAAATCACTGCAAATAAAATGCTGTGCAAATAGAAAAGCTCAACGCTCCGCCAAGGAAAATTCCCAACAAAAGCTTAACACACTCGGTACATTTCCATTGCTTCCAAGACATTCTAGAAAAAAACGACTGTCTGATAATTGTTCAACGACAACTTGCACAGAACGCTGACATAATATTAAGCCTAGTAAAAAATGCTTTGTTGGGTTTAGGGATCTACGCAAAATGCTGATTACTGCTTCTATTATTCTCATTAACAATGTTAAGCCGGAACATCCGTTTGTTGGTGGCGCGAACAAAGGGCAAATTAACACTCGACCTGGCACGAGTTTCCAATTCCAATTGTCGCATAAATATTTACAATTATTTATTTCATTGGCTTTCGGCGAATTGGCTATTATCACCGACAATGAATCAACAACAACAACAACAGCTGGACGGGTAAATATTTATAAAGTTCTAGCTAGCTGTGGTGTTACTTTGTTTGAAGTTTATGATTTGTTTTGAATTGATGACGCGAAAGCGTCTTTTTTTTTTTTTTTGTAAAGGTAAAGATGATCGAATAGCAAACAATCCACGAATTGATCACATGCTGTTCAACTTGTTTATTTGACACAAAAAAAAAAAAGAAACAGAACTCAACTCTTGGCCTTGGGGTTTCTCATATCATTCGAGAATATCTCCCAAGTTGATGAATTCAAGAGAGCTCAATTTTGAAGGACACAGAAGTATGCATTCTTTTACGTAATCACTAACGCATGGTCTCTGATTAATCAGCCGTTCAAGCCAATCCAAGGTGCTGCTTCTGATACTATCTTGGAACGTGTAAACGTTTTATTTTTTGTTTTATGCGCATCAGACATGTTTCATAAAAATTTTGCTTTATCGCTTAAATTATAATTGGTCTATTAATCGATAGCGGTTTGTTAACTTTGGAATGAACCAATTATTCTTGAACTTCGGCGGGCGGTTGTTGTTTAATTAATGCGCCACGACGACGAGTATGTATGCATGGTCAGAAACAAAAACAGAGGCACACTTATCAAAATGTTATTTGAACTTTGATCAAAGTTGGAAGGCCTTTACTTTTGTTTAATTGACCGTCAAAATTTGGATTTTTTTCTTGCCATCGGAACTAAGTTGTATGATTTTTATTGCAATGTTGCCACTGATCGTTAGTTTATTTTTGTTTTCCCTTTTTTGTCAGACATTAACTAATACGATAAGAAAACAGACCAAGGCTGTGCTTATTGGTTCAACTTGCTTTTGTTGTAATCCAATCGCCCAATAGAGGCACAATTTTGGATGACTAGGAATCGAATCTTTTCTTACTTGTTCGTTTTATTTTCTTTTTGTTAAGTTTAGCTTACTTAAAGGTCATATTTGCTTCAAGTCAGACAATACTAGACTCTGCAGGTTTTTTTTTATAATGGGACAAACCTAGCAAAGTTCTTTAATAAAGATTTATTTTTTTCTTTAGCCGCACCTTAAAATAATTCATGGCAAATATTTTTCCACATGGAAGATATGTAATTATAAAATTATTATAAATTACTCAAGGCTAAATTTTTAGAAAGAAAGATAAAGCACGCGGTCAAAGATGATGTAAAAAAAATGGATATCATTCATTGAAGCCACAATGCTCTGAAAAAGGATTTGAAAAATTTTGATTTTCCAAAAAAATGGCGGATGTCGACATTCAATATTGTTTTATTCGACAGAAATTTCATTCAAAGAATCAGAAATTTCAAACTGTAGTGATCAGCAGTTTCGAGAAAAACACGTGCATTCAAATGAAAAAAAAAAATGGAACTTGCACTAAATCGTCTATTCAAGACCATATTATGTCCCTTCCTCCGCTTTAGAAGCTGTCGTACAATTATGGTACATAAAGTATAATATAAGGTACAAAGAAAGGGCTTACAGTCTCGATTACAAAGCTGCGGCTAGCCGCTACCTACCTACTTTATTCATAAGAGTCAGCTGCATTCAAAGTAATTCGATTTGTTTAAAATGTTTAGAGAATGCTTTTCGTTTCCTTATAATGCTGCCTAAGTTGCAGTTCAAAAATATTTTTGGTACATTTACACCCCTATTGTGAGTGTCGTTCAGCGATCGTCACGATCGTTGTTGATTGCGTCGATTGATTTTAGCTTTGGCATTGTGTAACTCAATCGATGAATGAATAGATTATTGTGAATACAAATTTCAATATTATGAATAATGCTATTTTAACAGTTGTGTTTGGATATTGTTTTCGAAATTATTCGCAAAAACGAGTTCAATTGAGTGAGTTATGGCCTAGCAATTCAGAAGAAAAAAACGGAAATTTCCAAATCTTATTGAGAACTGATAGATGCGTCTAACTCTTTAGAGTTGGGAGGAAATGTATCAGCGTTGTTTATTTTGTTAAATGTATCTCACGCCTAGATACCAATGTACAATTTTTCCGTATAGATTTTTGAACTAAAGAAGCATTTAGAGATTTATTAATGGAAATAGAACCAGAAATCTATAGTAATCTTCACCCATCGCTGTTTTGCTTGGGTTTAAGTGGAAATTCATTTTGAATTTCCAGAAACATGACTACTAACTCCTATTGTCTTTTATTTGTCACCAGCTTCGTTCTGAAATTTAATTCAAATTTGTTATTTTCTTTAATACAAATATTTTATATGATTAAAATTATTTGCATTTCGCAAATAAAAAAATTCTGTTAAAGCATCGACCAGGAATTAGTGATCGACAACAGCCCACTAGTCAAATCGACAAATATCATCCACAATCAAAATACACAACAAAAATTCTCAATCAATGATCGACAATCGAAAAAAGTTATTTATCAGGGGCCTTAGTTTTATCATTTGCTTTAAATAAGACTGAATGCATTTCATTTTTCTATAAACTCTTGCATTAATATAAAAAGATTGATTGATATTTTTATAAAAATGATTTTTTTTTTTCAAAATATTCGGCAAGTTTATAGAACCATTTAAACGTATTTGAAAGGTATTCTGTACGTTTCGATAAGAGGGGTAGATGGATAAGTTTTAAACCACAAAGTATGGAAACGCAAACAGAATCAGAGAAATCTTCTCTAAACTAGTTCTAGTTCTATACAGAATAGGGTGGACAAATCTAATGAACAGAAGTTTAAAGTCATAGGGACCATTGAATTTATGTGAGACTTTTTACAAATCTCAACTGTAATTTAAACTACAATCTAATAACACAAAGATTGGGCATACAAACAACACAATAAAGCACACTCAGCAGATTTTTCTTACCGGCAAAACTCATGTAGTTACATTTATTTATTTTTAACATTAAACGGTTATAATTACACCAAGACACATAATTATCATGATCACATTTGAGATTATCACAGTCAATCAAGGTATTTATAGTCTTAAATATCTTAACATCGTCAGCATACCATAATATCGAGGAGTGTTTTGTGATATTTGGAAGATCATTCATAAATAGGACTAACAAGTTGGGACTTAGGTGGCTCCATTGAGGTACGCCAGAGTAAACATATATTTGAATTGGAATTGGCAAATGAACCTTGTATTTTTCAATCGAACGTTTGAGTCGTTAATAGTATATTACCTACACACCCATTATCGAGACGATAATCGAGCCTTTTTTTAATGCGCCGAGTCTTTCTGACTCTTCAAATAAATCATTAAACATGAATATTGAAACTTTGGTGCTTATTAAATATTTCCTTGGATCATTCTTTTTCGTAGTGACATGCTGCGCTGTCCGATGCTTAAAGATTTCAGATATTTTTTCTAAATGAAATACTATCGAAATAACACCTTTCCACGTATTTCCACAGCAAAACAAAGCTTGCAAGTTTTGAGCGCAGATTTTTAATGTAAAAAAAGTAAAAAAACGCACTATGGTCAATGTGGAGATTGATGATCCTAATTTTTCATTAGGATACAGCAAAAATAAAACATTTTTCACAAAGTAGTATTGGATTAAAAAAAAAAACAGGACAAGAAAGATGAAGTTCACTCCTTGCATTTAATAAATTATCGGTTTTGTCCTTGAGGATGCTTATCAGTTAACAATTCCTTACTCTCTCGTTGAAAACAATATAAGCTCGATGCACTTTTTATGCTCTGCTAAATTAATTTCGTTTTTAACAGTAGCACTTATCAGTGGAAGACAAGCTATTTATAAATCAAACGATGCGTGTTCAAAGTCCACTCCTAACCCACTTAAGAATATCTTATTAATCGATTGACATCGGCGAGGCTTCTTCTCTTTAGAGTAAGTGCGTCTTTTGAGTAAAAAAAAAAATCCTTTTCATCTTCAATCTGCAACCACCCACGATAGTCGCCTTACGTTCGAGTAAAAATAAACTTCCTACGAGTATATCGGTCATCTGATGTCTCCTCTAAAAATAGAACGCGGAATATATTTTTTTTTTTGGATTGCGAATCTATGCTGCGAAAAATTTTCCATTCAAATCTCTAGAACAAAAAATCATACATGCAAATGTCGCAGTAAACTATGTTTTGTGGCTTTTGCTTGACATTGAAAGTGGTCAAGTGTGTTGGGGGCAATCTGACGAAATGTAGTAGACTGTTTACGTAACCACTTGAGACTGTGACGTTGGCCTAAAGATTGAAGTCCGAAAAGAGTTTTTTTTTTTCTTTTCTTTTAAGTCGTGTTATTGATTGTTGATTTGTTTCTGGTTTTGGTGTTAAATTCTATGAATCGTGAACTGGAAATTTCTTGAGTAATCATTTTGTTTTGTTTCTTTCTTTTTTTTGTAGTAAATGATGGCCGAACGGCAGCAATCCCACAATACAGAGGCTTGGGAAGCGCATTCACCACAATCTTTCGACAGGAAGGTTTCCGTGGTCTGTACAAAGGTGTTACACCCAATATTTGGGGCTCGGGAAGTGCTTGGGGATTCTACTTCATGTTGTAAGTTTAAAATTAAAATGCTTACAACTATGATCAGTTTTAATAAAAAGAAAATTTGGTTTGCAGCTACAATAGCATAAAGACATTCATCCAAGGAGGCAATGCCACTACTCCGCTTGGACCAGGCTTACATATGTTGGCGGCAGCAGAAGCTGGAGTTCTGACATTGCTCTTGACAAATCCCATTTGGGTTGTAAAGACACGGCTTTGTTTGCAGTACGAGAATGTGGCTACCGCACCGAAATCGGACTCATATCGTGGTATGGTGCATGCGCTGGCACAAATCTACAAGCATGAGGGTATCCGAGGACTATATAGGGTAAGAGCATCGAATTGCTTTCTTTTAGTGAATTGATTACTCATTTTTCTTTTTGTTCAGGGCTTCTTCCCCAGTATGCTGGGTGTATCGCATGGCGCTTTGCAGTTCATGACATATGAAGAAATGAAGAATTACTATAATGAGTATAGAAAGCTTCCAATTGACACTAAACTGGTAAGTTCTCTTTTCTTTATAAAGAAGGTTTTTTATTACAAAGAACTTGTCATATTTGTTTGGGGTTTGCTTGATTTAGACCCAAGAGCAATAGACTGGCTCTAGATTGTTATTTTAACATGCAAAAATAAAATCCGTTAAATACCGCTTGATACTCAGGTTCGAAACTAATGAAGTCACCGCACAATTTGTCTTATTTGTAAGCGAAATTTCACGTTAGGCTAACAGGTTCGCTTAAAAAATTCCCAAAAACATCGACTCCATAAAATAAATCGTATGAAATCATATCAACGTATGAACGAACATCTTCGGAGGAATAAATGAAGCAAGACGCTTCCTGAGCGACAATTTAAATCAACAAGTATCGCACGCAATTCGCATATTTTGAATACTATAATAAATGCTCTTATCTAAAGAATGTTTATTGTATCAATGCTATCAGCAAAACAAATTAGTCACCTTTAGTCACCTCTGTACGATTTCATTCACCTCAATCTTATATTACAAACGAAAAAGAGATAAAGGTGGAAACGCTTGACGTACGAATGCAAGCTGAAAAACAATTTTACGAAGGCTTAAAGGCTTTCCTATCACCTTTGTCTTCTAACATTGATTATCACATTTGTTAGAACACTTTGTGAATCTGATTTTTTAGCGAATGCATCGGTGAAGTGCTCTATATTGACGCAAAAGGTTTTACGGATTGAGGTCTTGCAACACAATAAATTCTGCTATGCATCAATATTAGAAATTCTGTGATGTAATATTTCTAATGAAGTCCTTTGCATTCAGTATGCTTCAAATACTCTACCGGAATAAACAAATGAAAAAATCAAACAATTTTCAGACCATGCACGGGCAAGGGGTTCATCTCAGCTTAGAGAGGACTTGACTGCTTCAATTCTATTGTATGTGCTCTTTACAATTGTTCGATCACCTACAGAAGCAAACAATTCTTTCTTTACAAATTCATCAAAATATCGGGTCATCCACCCCAAAATTTCAATGGGATATTATTTCTTATGCAAAGCACGGAGCAAGAAAAACTTGAAATTTTCTTTAATTGAATATTAAAATATTTAAGGCAATGGCTAATCGCAAGTTACAAACGACCCCTAAAACTTCTTAACTGGGATGTGAACACTGACACATTGGTTCTTAAGAAAGGCAGGAATGTCTAGAAACCGACAATTTTAACGATGCGGCCACTTTTTTAAAATCTGTCAAGCCTAAAACCAGAAAATATTTTCCTGTGTTTTGTCTTAAATCTATACATATAGTATATTTACCTTGGCTAAATATTTGTGAACCGCCGCATCGTTTAATTCGAACGTCTGCCTTAAGCAGAACTGCTTCTGTGATATAAAATGCACTTATTACAAAAAGACTACTCTCTTATTCGCCAAAACTTGAAATATTAATATATTCTTGCATCATGCAATTTCGTTTATTACTACATCCCATGACACTCAATTATTATTCTTGCTTCCACGCGCCGGATATATTGTAAAAAAAAAATCAGTTAACAATAACATGATCAGAATAATTGGCTTAAAGCCAATCCCAAAAATTGCTAGCATTCAAAACACACGGAAAATTATCATTCGAATCAATTATTACTCTGCCCGTAAAATATACCAAACTGATGTTATATTTGCATCATCATCAGCATCATCATGGTTGGCAACAGAAACTGTCTATCTCTGTTGTTTGCTGTCTATTATCTTTCTAAGCGTCGGCACCCCGGGCACTGTTGCTAATCGAACAGCAAATAAAAAACAACCTATTCATTTGCCCTGGAAATAAGAAAACAACAAAAAAACAAAATTCGGCTAACAACAAGTTCCGAAAAGCTTGCTGGGGTTCGTGTGCCACATTTTGTTGATAAGCGGATTTTTTTGCACAGGAAGGTGCAATTTTTATTAAATAAAGTTATCGCTAGATCCGAAGATGCTCTATTTCTCATGCTGCTTCGAGTTCCTTTAATTGGCGGATGTTGATAAAACATAAATGAAAAATATGTTTGCACAATTAATTAGTAAAGTTGAGATCGGAAATCAGGATGATTCATTCCTTTCCGCCCGCCGTGACTCTATTTTTGTACTTTTGTTAAATTATTTTTGACTAGTTTGAATTCCAGGAAAGATTATTTTTTAAAGATACGAGCTATCTAGTTGGTTGCCAACCACTTTGCTAATTGTAAGGCGATATTATTTGCACTTGCTTGTTGTTGGGCAATAATGCAATGATAACTTTACTTATGGTATTTGTTGTTGCTAAGAGGGTTTTGTGGCAATATTGTTGGTTTATAAAAAGAAAAAAGCGAAATGGCTCCATCAACCTAATGGAAAATAAAATCAAAGAATGCCTTATTGCCTGTCATTTTACTGTTCCTTTTGTTGCATAATATTATTTTTGCCAAAATTAAGGATAAACAAAGTTTAAGATATTTTTTATGACGTTTTATCCGTTTTTTGGGGTTTGGGTGAGCGACATCTTTATTCGAGATAACCTCTTATATATTGGTAGCCCCCTTTGGAAGTCTTGCTGTAGTTTTCCTGTTTTACTTGGCATCTAAAATTTATAGCAATTAGATCAATCGCACCACTATTCTCCATCATAGGCGGCATACCGGTAATTGTTAATCAGCCTTACTTCCCAGAGAAGTTGCAGTCTCCAAAAATTTACGTCAATCGGCTCTTCAGGAGTTTGGCCAAGGAAGCAATCCCGATCCTAAGTTTTAACCAATGATTCTTAGATTTGCATTTAAAGGAACTGACATTTTCAAGTCACGTCCATTTTGATTGAGGCTGCGAATACTTCACCATTAGAAAAAACATATTTATGTTAGGTTTTAGCTGAATCGGTTAATTCAGTCACTGACCCAATGGCTGGTAACCTTTCCATTGCTGTCTGTTTTTACTCATCGTGGTGGTATTTATTTTCTTTGGAACCATTTCTCTAGAAATTTTACTTTGAAGTGATGGAGTAGGCGCATTAAATGGCTCTTTAACTATCTTAAACTTTGCTTTGGCGCTTTTTCTTTTGCCCTAGTTAAACGGTTTCCCGTTCATCCAACATCCTCAACAATGTGACCATCTCTGATTTAAAAACTGTCTTAGATTTTCGGGGAATAAAAATACCCTATAGATTTTTCGAATGCAAAACTTCAGGTTCTTCAGAAAAAAACAATTTTGATGCCGGCACGTCGTACGATTTCAAAAATAATCCGCTTACGTCGAAAAAAAACCATCTTATCACAGATGGAAACTTTGCTATCTCGAATTTCTTCGTGTGCATAATTCATTCAAAAATAAATTAAGAAGACTTGACGTCAGTACAAGTCATGAACTCTAAAATAAATTTAAAACAGTTTTTGTTTTTCTAATTCTCTGAAAATTTGCAAACAAAACCATTGTAAATGCAAAAATGACCTCCAAAGATTTAAGGGTAACAAAAGTCCAACAACTTACACACGTGCTGTTTACACACTGGTGTTCCAATAACCAATTAAAGAATTAAAAATAAACAGTCTTTATCGAAATTAAGCCACAGCAGTGTACGCGATTCATTCTTTGCGAGTAAGATCAGGTGATTTCATATATTTTCGCAGCTATTTTGTTGACGTAAACATGTTTTGTTGCCCCCTAAATCTCATTGGTTCGCACGTCACACCGCAAATAAGGGGTGTGGTTCGCAGTCGTTAATGATCACACTTTAGGGTAATCTTCACCCAACAACAGAAAAATATTTCTCACCCAGTAAACAAGCGTGTGGCCTGTTTCCAGTGCCCGCATTCGGCGTCTTTGCGTCATTAATTAAAAAACAAATATATATTTTTAGGAGGCTTGCCAATTATTCGCTGGTGGTCCTAAAGATAAGCAAATCACAAAAAAAAACAAGTTCAATGTGCGCTTAGCTTATAAATAAATAATCTCTTAAATACATTAGAAAGATTTTTAATTGTTTCTTTTCTTTTGATTGCAGGCGACTTCTGAGTATTTAGCTTTCGCTGCCGTATCAAAACTCATTGCGGCTGCAGCTACATATCCATATCAAGTAATACGTGCACGTCTTCAGGATCATCATCACAGCTATCGGGGTACATGGGATTGCATCAAAGTCACATGGAGGTACGAACGTATGCCAGGTTTTTATAAGGGACTCTTCCCCTATTTAGTACATGTCACACCAAACATTTGTCTGGTCATGCTTATGTGGGAGAAACTGACTAACTAAAAAGTCCCAACAACTTAAAAATCCATCTCAAAACTTACATATTATTTATAACATTAAAAAAAAAAACACTACTCAAGTAAGCAGCACAAAAATGACAAAATTTCATAAATTTTAAATCTACAATCTAGATGTTAATACGATTATAGTATATTAGTTTAAAGACAATCTGTTTGTTTTTTGTTTTTTAAATAAGACTTAAAATCGTACTGCATAGAAGTAATTAAAAAAAAGGCGATAAACTGACGAAGAATAATTAAAAAAAAAAAAAATCGAAAAGAAAGCATAAGAGAAGAAATAGAATGATAAAAGAGAGAAGAATAAGTAAATTTCCAAACTATGATTAAATTTACTTAGCTAAGAACTTTTTTGTATTATTGTTATTATAACATTTTCTATTCCATCCAATTTACCTTTTACTTTTTTTTTTTTGTTGTTTATAGATTCTTGAATATTAGTTTTTAAGTCTTTTCTTTTCTTTCTTCTTCGGGTTAAGCCTTAAGTCTACTTCATTCATAAGCATGAGAGAACCCACTATCATACAAATTCCAAAATCCATTAGTTTTAAATGACAAACAAATTATTATTAATTTATTTAAAAAAACACAAAAAAAAGGAATTACATATATTTTGTCTGAAAAAAATTTAAACGATACATGTTGCAATTGTTGAATAATTACAAAAGTAAGACAAGTAAAAACGTGTTGTATATTATTATATTTTTTGTACAGAATTTGTTTAAAAAAAAAAAATTATGATTCAAGTGAAAATCAAAAAAAAAATTAAAATGAATAAAATTTTAGAACAACTAAGAAGAAGAACACGTAAAATGGAATTAAATTGAATTTGTTGTTTTTTTTTTTGTATTTACACTAACTTAAAACTTTTTTCCATACATTGTTGAAGAGGATAGGGTGATGGTTGATTGGTTTTCTTGAGACTAAGCTTTCGTAAGATGCAGTGAAATGTGGTAAACAAAATAGAACGCAGTAGGTATACAACCGAGCGAGCACTGCCTATGTTTCTTGAGCTCAATGTTTATAACAAAAATACAACTTACAGCTTTAATCTGTGATCACGATCAAACCTTAAAAATAGAAATCATTCAGCAAAGAAGCCAAAGTACCTTTTGAAAGAATCTACACAGGCAAGTCGGTGCGTTCAAATTGGTATATCGGTTGGCTGAGTTGTTTTAGACTTTCGAGAGTTTTAATATATTCGTTTAAAGCGTTGTTATTCTGACATATAAATTCGGTGACTCTACAGGCAGAGAGTTGTCTTTAATCCGCTCTTCTTTTATTCGCCACTTGAGGTGCTGGAATCTTCAAAATTTCTCGCTATGTGGTTCTTTTGTAATGACATAATGTTTGCTGTTTGCATAGCCACATCGGGAATTTTTCATTTTTAAAACTCGGAAATCGCAAAACCAAGTAAAACGATGATAGTAAGCCAAAGGTTAGTCTCAAAAACTAGATATCAAAACTCACCTATTCTCTTAAAAAAAAAAATAAATTTACGAACGGAAAGAGGAGCTTAAACAACAACTGAAAAGAATAATATTCATTAAGAAATATATCAATAATTGCTATAAGAAAAAATATAAATAAAAAAACCACCTCATACACTTCACCTTTTTTATATTAAGAGTACCTTTCTTTGGCAAAAAGATTCTTCATTGATTTCCTTTTTTACTTTCCTTCAAAACAAACCGTATTAAAACTTTAAAACAACTTTGTAACTCCTTGACAAAATAGAAAAAAAAACATTAAACTATCCAACTATCTGAATTTTGTTTGATTTATTTATGGCGATTGATTGTAGATTTAAAGTAGGTATTGAATCTTTGAAAGATATATTGATGCAGAATCTCTTTGCTAAGAAAAAGGTAAGCAGATTTTATTGATAGATTGGCAATTAAGAAGAAAATGCATTTGATTTTTTTCAGATTTGAAGGATGGCGCGGTTTTTATAAAGGACTACGTGCAAGTTTGGTTCGCGTCGTGCCCGCTACAATGATAACGTTTTTAACGTATGAGAAAGTTTCAAGATACATGTTAACCAAAGCCAAAGAACGAGAGCTCAAGAATTAGATCATTTCGATGACGGTCTGCAGTAACATTCGATAATTTAGTACATAAGTTGATAACATGTTCCTTTTTTTGTGTAAGAACTAACGTTAATAAAGCTTTGTGTTATGAATTAAGTTAGTGTGAAAAAAGCATTGAATGCGCTTATCATAAAAAAAGAAATTTAAATTCAACGTTCAAAGTTGTGAAGATTGTTTTATTGAATCAGTGCTGCAGAGATCTAAGTAAAAAACATTCAAAAAAACTTGAAAGCCTAGTTTTACACGTGGACCAAGCTTAACATAATATGGGATGGCCTTAAAAAAAGCAACCCTCGATAAAAGAAACCTAACCATTGTTCACTCAGTGATTGCAACTTGGACAGATAAACGCAACTTTTGCCCCATGAATTCTCATTTCGTTCGTGGTTGGTTTATTTTGTTAGTTATGGCTATTGCGTAAAGCGTTCCAAAGCTTTCTATTAAGCAAAAACAAAGTGAAACACTTATGGAAAAGCGTGTTAAATATGGTTCTTAAGAATCTGGAACTTAATTTACCAATTTCCATCGAAATCCTAAAAGCACAAGCTTATAAAACTCTTGTGAGCTTAAAAGAAGCAACCAATTCAGTTCGGATGGTAATCAAACAGAGAATCACGTGTAAATTCTAGAGCGTAAATTCTTTTTTAAATGACTGGTTCAACTTTACGTTTGTGCCAGAGGTAACATTGAATAAAAGTGATTCGATCGACTGGAGAGTCAAATGTCGAAAAGAATTGTGCATCGAGAAAGATTCAATTAAAAGTGTAGCAATTTTTAGAACAAATTAAAGTGTTGCAATTTGTTAACAAAAAAATTGAAAATGTATTTGTATGTTAAGATATTGAAAAAGAAATTAATTATCGTTTTGTTAAACGTTGGAAGAAATGTTTTTACTCAATAAACTGAGGCTTTTAAATTTATATTCCACTATTGACACCTAACATTTTTGACTCGATTATATCAAAAACTCCATGAAAGCAACTACCCGAATTGCAATTAGTTAATTTTATTGAGGCCATACTGTTCTTAGGAGTACAGGCTCAGTTTCTGATATATTGGCGAAACCCTTTAGGCTTAAAACTGTTTTCCTTTTCTACGAAAGGTATGAGCACGCCCACAGCCTACAGCACCCACTTTGGCGTTTTTCTCGTTTGCGCTCTATGGGCTTGTTGCTCTTAACATTAATATTTCTTTGGCAAACAATAATATCGGCATCAATGAAACGAAGTATACCACCTCCAGGCAAACTTATTTTCTTCTCTATTTCAAAAGAACTAGAAAGTCTTTGTTTATGAGAAAAGATAAGGCCAACAATTGAAGGACATTTGCAGAGGCTGCCGATCAAAAGAGGAGGAAACCCTTCTGCTTTTTTTTCATCGATCTTCACTTTCTTTGCAGACGTCCAGTGCTAGAGAGTTTCAAGAGCCTCGGGTCCCCTTTTCCAAAAAACCGAACAACCAAGTGAGAAGAAAGGAAGGTATTGTAATCTTACAAAAATGCAAACGGAGTACTATTTCAATTGAAGAATGTGTAAAAGGATTGAACAACAAAAAAAAAAAAGCTAGCCAAGCAAGAGTTGACTCACATGAAGGGTTCCGCGCCTTCATAGAGTATGCAACACTAAATTTCTTAAATTTTAGATGTCCCACATCGCATCGCACATATGGTATGAACATATGAACAGGTAAGCCACACAAAGTAAAAGCTCGACAACGTTTAACTTGTAATTCTTTTAAGAACAAGGCCTTTTTTTTGTTTATTAACAATAAATCAGTTTTGTTATTAATAATTTAAGAATCTTGCACTAGCTTTCGGCTAATTGAATAAATTTGAAGTGCAATTTAGTTTTCCTAAATTAAGCGCTTACATCAGCAATACGTATACAATGTTTAAATTATCGTTTGTTATTTCAATTAAATTATGAGAATTTTTTGAACGATGGATTTCCTTGTTGTTTCCGCAGTCTCATATATATTTTTATGCGATTACAGCGAATGCAGTTCCTTATTCTCTTTTAGAAGCATCAGTAAACATTAAATCCATTCTTGCTCCTTGTGGCTTTCTACTATTTTACACACCATAGCTTTAAAAACACCTTCTCCAGTTGACGCGATGGAGAACGCTAAATGGAACAAGAACTTTCAGATGGGATTTAAAAAGTATTTAAAAAAATGAGTATCTAAAACGATCCTAAGATTAAAAAATCATTTGAAGCAGACCTATTTTAGAAATGTGTGAATTTACGATTCTTAAACTAAAGATCCCTCTAAAGAAGTGCTTGAAAAATAAGAAAAACTGTAGGTATCTAAACATCGAATATCCTTGTGTGCTTTAAATGCGTAACCAACATGCTTACGTTTATTTTATTTTTCAACCCTCTGTTTTGAATGATATATTGTAATGCTGCGACAATCATAACTTAAACACACATCAAAATCACAGGAAATACTTTTTTTTACTATTTTTTTTTTTAAGAAAATGACAGTGTAATAGGACTACCGGTTGAAAATGTCGTCTTTTTTCAAAAATCAATGCTTTATTGAGGAAAAATAGATATAAATTCAATATTCAAAGTATTGCCCATCGCTAGCCATACATTTTTCCTATTTTTCTGGCAATTCCAACCAACCCGTTCTGAAAAATTCGATCGGTTTGGCCGCCATAAACGAATCGATCCATTTTTTGACATCATCGAAAAGACGGAAGTGCTGGTCAGCCAGGCCATGTTGCATCGATCGGAAGAGATAGAAATCGGATGGCGCAAGGTCTGGACTATACGGCGGTCGGGGTAGGAAATCCAATTGCGTTTCAAGGTAAGTTTTGACGACATTTGCAACATGAGGCCGAGCATTGTCATGTTGCAAAGTAACTTTTTCGTGTCTTGCGACCGTTTGCTGCCGTTTTTCCTTCAGTGCTCGGCTCAAACGCATCAATTTTCGTCGGTAGACCTCGCCTGTGATTGTTTCATTTGGTTTTAGCAGCTCATAACACATAACACCCTTCTGGTCCCACCAAGTGCACAGCATAACCTTAAGGCCATGAATATTCTGAACGGCCGACGATGTTGAGGCATGTCCGGGGTATCCATACGTTGCGCTACGTTTTGGATTATCGTAATGTACCCATTTTTCATCACCAGTGATGATCCGATGCAAAAAAGACTTCTTTTTGTGGCGTTCAAGCAGCATTTCGGACATGCAAAATCGGCGTACGACGTCTCGTGGCTTCAATTCATACGGCACCTAAAGTCCTACCTTTCGGATCATTCCCATTGCTTTCAAACGATCGGAAATGGTTTGCTGAGCGACACCAAGTGATTTTGCAAGTTCTTCTTGCGTTTGTGACGGATCTTGACCGAGCAATGCCTCCAATTAATGGTCTTCAAACTTTTTCACCTGGCCGGGGCGTTCTTTGTCTTCGGTGTCGAAATCACGATCTTTGAACCGCTTAAACCACCGCTGACACATTCTAACGTCTATAGTATAGCCCGGGTAAGCTTCGGTAAGCAATTGATGCGCTTCGGTTGCTTTTTTCTTTAAATGAAAGAAGCATATTAAAACTTCCAGCCAATGTTGTTTTGATGGCACGAATGTAGACATTTTACGGCTTTAAAAACTTGTGTGTTTTCACTAATGACCAATAACCTAGACTGAAATTATTAGACAATGACATGAAGCCTCTGATGTGACAGCTGTCATGGTCAAAATTCACCCCAGAGTAATATATATGAAGTCGTCTGCAATAACGACATTTTTAACCGGTAGTCCTATTAATTAATTTTTTCGGGTTGAGAATAATGCCGAAACGAAATCAAGACACTTAAACATGAATGTGATCGTTAGGTTTGGTAGAAAACTATACAACGTTCAATTCACACTATCACCATTACATTTTGACATTCGTTACAATTTGAAAAGTTTTTGAATGCAAACACAATTTTTTATTCTGCAACATTCAACTCACACGTTTCTTCTGCAATTCTTTGAGCATTTTTTATTCAACGTCTCTGATTGAGAGATGATGCAGAACTAATCTCAATGTAGCCTTGCATAATTTTTAATTAATAAGTCAGCTTATTTATTAGCCATTATCTTTAGAATATAATAATTTTTAGGGTTCCTTAAGTTAAGGTAAGGTTAGTAAACCTCTGTGTCCGTTCGTCGTTTGTCACAGGCTGTATGTTCTGATGAAGGCAAATCAAAACAATATAAAACTTCAAATAAATGGTGGTCTTCCTTCAAAAACGTGTTCTTAAAAATCACTTCTCAATTTTAAGCCAATAATTAAGGCAATACAAAAATATACATTTTTTTTAAATGCAACTCAATTCAAGGCAAAGATGGAGGCTTTTCACGATGGTATGCGTGTCCGATTCGCACTCGGTCGCTTTTTTTTAATTTCTATGTTGAACATTGTACAAGATTGATAAAACATAAGCCAATGACTAAAGTCAAAAGTTTTTAAAAATAAATCGAGCACATTTTTGATGAGGTATACGAAATTATAAAAACTGCACAGTGGAAATAATATCGTCGTCGACTGTAAATACATTTGTTCTATAAGGTTTGTAATTTAAACATTTATTTTATTAATTTTTCAAATAACTTGTTTATAAATTTTCTTTTTTTTTCTTTCTCTTTATTACAACAATTTATTTTACTCTTGCAAAAGAGTTAAATTAATTTTATTACAGAATTTTAGCGTTTTAAAGAGAATTTGTCTTCCTGGCTTTGAAAAAAAAACTTACAACTAACTCTTCTGATATTTTTCGTCTTAATTTTTTGTTCTCTTGTGAAGATTTTATTTTTCTTTAAAATTTTCTTCAAATATTCCGCAGTTCGTGTCTCACGTAAATTTACAAACAATTTTAAAAAAATATTTTCGAAGCACGTAATTTGAAATAAAATTAGTATACAATTTCTTAATTGTAAAATATTTAAATAAGTTATCTAATCTTAAAGATTAAAACTTCTTGATTAGGCACCCTACAAAAAAGTTCGCCAGAAACTATGCTAAGAAAATTTTTGAAATTTTCAGTTTCGATCCCAAAGATACTTACGAGTACGTGGATCGTTCCAAAGTGGAGTCGCTGGCTAAAATGAAAGACTTTAATGCTTCCTAACAAATCTTTTTTATCTAATATCGATCGCATCTTTTTGTAATCAAAGTTCCCGCCATTACAAGACAAGCCACTTGCACTTTCTTTTCTTTTAAAGTTATGAGCAAACAACAAACAAAAAACAAAAATAAGTTAATGCTCTTTCATATTATTGGGAAAGGTCTAAGACTAATTTGTAAGACGGAAGTTGCTGCAAATTATACTCGTAGTTAACTTTTGATGTGGTCAGAATGTTATGGTTTGCAATTTAAATGAGCGGAACACTTTATGTCCGTATTGTGGGCTCATGTTTTTCCAAGTACACTTTGGAATTCAAACTGGTATCCAAACATGATGGTTCCATGGATTGGTAGATCGATCACGTTGGACTTTCTGTGCAAGTGCTGTGCATGCAAATAGCTTTTGGTTATTGTATTTGTTGCATATGGGGTTTCGAGAGCACGACTCTATGCGTCCAGCATCTTAATGACTTATGTTGTGCTAGATTTTATTTAACTATGGGAGTAGGAATTGGTTTATTTTTTGCATTGAATTTGCTTACAGTGCTGGCAACAGAGGTAACCGATACTTGTGTGTAGAAAGAAAAAAGAGTTCAGCTTTACATGGGGTAAATTGACCAACTACATCTGGTAACTATTATTTGTAAAATAATTGGTTTAGCTAGAGACTTTCTGTGCGAATGGTGTGGGGAACTATTACTTTCTATTTTCTATGCAAAATTTTTATATTATGTACTCGTAATAAATTGCGATACGAACGCGGATACCATGTGGTATACGTACTTTTTTTTTAAATATAAATTTTACTATTTAGTTACCCGTAAATGGTATCTTATTGATTTTAGAAGCCATTTCTGAATGAAATATATTTAAAAAAAAAAACAATACAATTCTTTATACACGAATTTTGAATTAGATAAGTAAAAGTAAATCAAAAGTGATGATATTTTTAACATTGAAGTTGCAAAAAACCCAACATCATACATCGGAAGTAGAAAAAGTAAGAAGAACCAGACTATTTTTGCAGTTTTGGTAGTTTTGGTGATATACGAATAACTATAAAGAAAAGAATTTTGTCACTGAATCACTATAACTATGAACAGTTTTATGCTGTTTCAATAGAAAAGTTAAAAGAATTGAAGAACAAACCCTTCATAGCTTAAATAGCTCCCAACTGAGTCAGTTATAATTGCTATACTTTTTTGTGATTTTAGTCCGAATCTTACGTAGCTCAAACTCATCTCAGAGCTCTGTGAAAAAGATAGTATAGAAGAACTTGGTTACTTTTCTCTTCGATCAATTGATAGGTCTCAGCTTTGAATCCTTCTAGAAGCCTAGAACATTCATGAAGTTTCGAATCTAGTTGAGATACCATTTTGTTGGGAGTAAATTGCTTTAAATTCATCAATTAAAATTTAAAAAAAAAAATGCTGAACCTTAACCAAACATACTTATGTGTTAAATAGATAGTAATAATCCCTTCATAGGAAGTAAATTATAAAAAAAATTTACAAATTAGAAAAGCGTTGAGAGAAAACCGACTAACCCACTTGACTGTTGGGAAAAGGGATTTTTCAAATCTTTTATTTCTAACTGAAACATCCCGTCGAGAATCTATCTCTTTCAACTATCTCTTTTATTCAAGGTTCCGAGATCAACATGTGTACAAAAATATTTAGATGACAATAATAATAAAACTCACTCGTATAGTTCCCAAGGATGAGTATCGTGGCTCAGCGATAAGTACGTGTGTTGCTGAGCGTGAAGACCCGGTTTCAAATCCGGGTAAGAACATCTGTCATTTTATCACGGCTCCACCTCTCGCGAGTGAGTGACTTTTTCTTGACAGTTTGTTCTTATCACGCTGATTTACACAAACTGTCAAAAAAAAGCTTCTGGAGCCATTCGGAGGCGGCAATAAAATGTAGGTCCGACCCCCGCCATTTGCGCAAAATGTAAGACGCACACAAAAATAGTGAAGTTAGGCTCTGGCTCTCAAAGGAGATGTTGCGCCACCAACCAACTAGGTTCCCTAGAAAAAGCCACTAAAAGAAACGTCATACTCGGATTCGTTAATCATTCGAATCATTCAGACAGCATGTTTATATGTTTAAAGTAAAACTTATTTATTGAGGGCCAAGCCAGGTACAATCAGCTTATGGTGACGACAATTTTTACTTTTACTATGAGTTAGGCCGCACTATCTATTCCCCCCCGGAACAATCGGCCACTGCAAGGCTTGCTTTTAAAATGGAATAGAGTATTCGAAAATGTTATTTATTTCAAATTCAAGTTCGTATGTATAGATTCCTCTTTACGGACCCAAAATGGCTTAGAAGTTTATCAACAGCAAGAAAAAAAAACAGTCAGATATATTTCCATTGTTCTTGTAATAAGCTCGCTGATATTATATTTTATTTGTATCTGTAATTTTTTTTATGGTTCCGTACCCAAAGGGTTCCAATGTGACCCTATGATTAAGGCTCCGCTGTCCGTCCAGTCCGTCTTTATCATAGCTGAACCGAAGTAAATCAAAATTTTCGAATACTTTTGCGACTGTTAACTAATATTTATAATAATAAATAATATTAATAAATATTTTAAGGCATTAGTATTTTTAATATTGTACTGTGGTACAGAACCCTTCATGTGCAACTCGTAATCGGCCACTTTTCAGCTAATACTTTAACTTCAAATATTTGGAATTCGATCAAAAAGAAGCCTGCTTACCTTACACAAGACTACATAGCGTACTTTTTTTTTAATTAGTGACAATTTGAAATATTTATTAAGTACACAAATAACAAGTGATGAAAGTGACTCATAAAAGTTGTCTTTAATACAGTACCAAGAGAGTTCTATCTAAAGCCTTACGGGCCGCCAAATGCATAAGTTTAGCTCTCTCTGCCTAATCCCAAACGCATTAAGAGACACCCTGCAAAAGCTAAACGAAAGCGAAAGCGTTTTTTTTTTGTTTGTTGTTTTTTTTTTCATTCGTGATAGCCGGCACAAAGATACGGAAACTTTATCATATGATATTAAGTCTAAGCTTCGTAAAGCTCTGATTATAACTCTCTTAGACTATCATGTCAGAGGCACAAAAGAGAACCATACCCAGGCGCCCGCCTGCCATCAGCCACCCAGAGGCAGAGCTATGAGTCAATGAGCTTAATGAAGCGTACTTGATACGAATAAGTGTACAGGCAGGCGAAGTCAACGTCAACGTTAACGACGACGACGACGACAAAACCAATGAAAAGGAGTCAACAACGAGCACAGCCACCAAAGACGATGGCGTTGTTTTGTACTGTGCATTATTTTGGCAGTATTCCCAGTGTTACAGCTGTGACAGCATCGTAGTCGTTGTTCGTTGCCTTCATTGTGTAACCGTGGCTTTAGTGTTATTGTCCCACTAACTGACCAAATAAAAGAAAAACAATCTCTCGCTTGTGAAACCAATGAACCGTGACTGACTAACTTCCCTCTCGTTGGGCCATTGGCATTAATGTTTTTGTCCCGAGCCTGACCTTTCAAGTGAAACTTAATGTCCAAGTTGATTTTTTGGTTTTAATTGCCTTTCGTATTTATTTTTTTTTTTTGAGTTAAATTTTAACAAAAAGTCGTTCAAATACCCCAATGACCGTGAATTCACCATCAGGATTTGATATCTGTATTTACGTACGTAGTGTAACCACATACCTAGTCGAAATTCTAGAGCTTCCAGATAACAAGACATGCACACGTACAAGTGATCAGGTGAAGTAACAACAAAACTTAATTAAAAACATGTGCTTTGGTCTTTCCAAATGACGAACGGTTGCCCTTGAAATCCCACAAAAAAAAAATTCTCAAAAAAAAACAAGTGCTGATAAGACGAACATAGTTTTTTTTTTGCGAATAATTTTTGAGTCCCTGAATTTTATGGCCACGACCATCATCCAAGTAGCCGTATCGAATTCGTGTCGAAAAAGTAGTACAAAGCAAATAAGTCCCAACTCTTGTCCTCTTCATCAATTGGGCGGGAATATTTCTATTGAACCAACCACGACTACAAATCAGGGAAGGCAAAGAATTTCGTTGGGGGAGGAACCTAAACCTGGCTGTGCTCTGGACTCAAAAACAACTCGTCTAAAAAGTAATCTTAAGAAGTGCCTGCATAAGCATTTTCTTAATAAACTGTCAGCCAGCTCCACAGAGAACAAGAAAAGGAGGCAAACTCAAAGCGTTCGAACGTCTCCGGAAGGTTTTGCCAAAATGACAGACACCAAACGGAATGGCTTTGCCCGGAATGGGGTGAGTTGGTATTTTGTTTTTTTGTTTTCGAAATTTTATGTTTCAAACGTTCTGTGCAGTCTTGTATCGGGTTAGACAATGAAGTGAATGGAATTCAAATCAGACATTGGTTACTCATCGAACTTGATAATAATTATACGATGACTTTTTGTTAATTAAATAATTTGCTTAAACATTTTGATCTCCTCTAAGTGATTAGCGAATCTAGACTAATAACAGATGAGGTTCTGACGTGTGAGTTTATACTATAATTCAATCTTTTTGGCCTTCTTTCATTCTAAGTTCTACGACCATGACACTTCATGTAAAAAGATCACTATCGAAATGATTTGCAAGGTGGGCAATGATTTTAACACTGTCCTTATTATGCGCTCAACAAATTTGAAAATAATTTCAAGTCGTAATAATGTGTAAACCTGAGACTGGTGACCGAAAAATAAACATATCCTGGGTTTAAGAAGTGAGCTTAAAATGAAATGTGCGCCTTAACGGGAGAACAACGTGTCACAGGAGAATTTTGGATAAAGATTTCAGAGTATTCATTTACAACCCAATTTGGTTTGCTTCTCTAATGGGGCTCTGCACGGCTGTGCATTTGGTTAATTGCATGGTTCAATTGAAAGCTTTCAAGTTCGAATATTAAGTTTTCGAATCTGATACAATCACTTTACTAATTTAATGACACTATCACTAGAGTGTTCTACCTGCGATAGAAGTATGACTTTAGTTGGGTGGTCGTTTTGCTGTAGTGGTAACTCTATCATTTATGAGCTCCAAGTTTGTATTGTCAAAACAAAATTTGTTGATGGCATTAGCTCCGCTTTAATGGCATAACATTGCCAGCGGAGTGATGAAAGAATATCCAATAAAAACAAAACTAATATTTCAACAATATCATATGTGTGAACAAAATACTGCGAACTGAGTGAATGCAAATAAGTTCATACCGACTCCTATTCGGACACCACGTACGGAGAAATCATTTCGGCGGCTATGGCTAAAAACAAAATTGCCGTATTTAAGGCTCTGAAAATTCTCAACGGGTGTGCTGTGGCTTTTCTTCGGAAGCGTCGAAGAAAATTCCTTTCCGGAAATAAGAGCAAGTGCAAGCTTTGATAGCACCGATTTCATGAGAAAGACTAGATTTTCGACTTGATCTATATCGAGGTACAATTTCGTATTTTGCAAAAGTACCTAAAATTCGTTCTGTTATTTAGGTCATCGTCCGGAATTTGGCTCTATATCGGCGAACTTGCAAGCTCGTCACGATTTTTGTGCTTCGAGTTTGGAGCTTTGATCCAAGTTGTTTGGACAAACTGAGGTCTTCGTCAGATCTCGACTCGAATTTGTTTTGTATGACCCCCTTTTTTTCTGGCCCATTTTTCAATCGAACTTAATAGACTTGAAATACATATTTCTTTCAATGTTGACACTTTCCCATCGCAATCTCTGTTCAAAAATTAGTTTAAAAAAATCACATGACAGCCGAGATTTGGAACAATTTGGAGGTTCTTGGTCCCAACTGCACAGTAGCAAAGCCAATTAAAATTGAAAAAACTGACTTCTCTAAGGCCTAACCTAGCTTAACACTCGAGACACTTAATGTTTACCAAATGTGCGTTTCCAAAAACAGCAAGAGACAGAAGGCTTGAAAAAAGAGCTGTATACTTTGTCACAAATCATCATTACTACGAGTATCATCATTAATCCATCATCAAAATAATTTAAAAATTATTCAATAGGGTAAGAGCTTTTCTTTCAGTCGGTTATTTAACATATGCTAATGTGGTAACGAAAGTGAAAATAATAAACACGTCTAGATTTAAAGAGGCCATTTCTAACCTGATTGCCTCCCTTCATTAGCATGCGATGAGGCTTCTTTTTTTAATTTAATCCATAAGTTATGTTTTACGGAAATTAAAAGCAAGATGAATAATCACTTTCGTATATTTTTTGAAATAAAAAACATAAAATTCGTTGATTACAAAATAAACAACAATCGATAAAACGACACACACTCAAAAAGAACAGGAGCCTGTTAAATGGTTGGCTTTGATGCTCCATTTCCTTTGAAATACATTTGCATGTGAAAAACATTGTTATCGACATAAATATGTATACACGTTTGTAGTATAACGCAAACAGGATAACCATTTAATTTCACCATTGTCTATGGAAAAAAAAGGATATTTTCAGCTCTTATACAATATAACTAACCATAGTTAAGGGTAGCCTTCCATTTTCACATGAATTCCTTTCTTACTCGTTGTAGTAGTGCGGTTCATTGTTATTTTAAGCGAAACACAGTGGGGGCCCTGCTATTGAACCTCGCCTAGTTGGATTAACTCGACACTTGTTTATCGACACATTTAAAGTGTTCCATCGACCTTGTACGTAGCTGATCGTGAATTTAACAAAAAACTAAACGACAAACAATGATATGCCAATGATACAATGAAGGTCGTTCATTGATTTGTCGAATATCTTTGTACACTTTGTCAGCACCCAATTGGATGAGCAATTTGAATTTTCGAACCGAGACTCTTTTGATTGTAGTCTGCTTTTTATTTTTTTTCGTTGCAACTGACTCACTCATCATTGCGTTAATTAAACACAAATATTGAGTTACGAGTTGCACGGAACTTATCTCTGTAATTGGCAAATGCTATCTGTTGAGTTGAATTATGGAAACGTTTTCCTTTCTAAAGGAAGAAGAACGAGTCACTGTAGTGCAATAAGCTAATGCGAACAAGTAGAGTTACACTTATGTTTGGTGAACATAAAGCTTGGGGTTTTCAATAGCAAAACAAGGGATTGTGTTGTAATGCAATCGCTGCCTTAAAGTTTTTTTTTATGATCGGTCAGACGACTTTATCACGGTAACGTTCACGAACGAGCAATATTTGAAAAAATGTTTAATTTCTGTGGAAATTCTGAGTCGATTGCCAGGTTCATAATTTTAGGGGCTAAGATTTCAACCAAAACCTAAAATTTTGAACTAGAAACTGACTGCGAATACAGTTGACATTTCGATATGTCACACATGTCATAAAATTTTACTTCCAATAAGTTTGCAAATTGAATTTGTTCATAAAATTGTGATTGGTAATTTCATTCAATTCTTTAAGGAAAAAACATTTTAATGGGCGACACAATAGATGAACTTAATAAAAGTTAACTTTTTTCCCTATCTGTGGGTCAATTTTCGCTATTTGGCGATTGACAGAGTTAATTAGATGTCTTTATTTTATCAACTTTTCGCTTTCCATACAGGATCGGAAAGTCGTCCATCTAAAAATGGCCGTGCCCAATACAATCTGACCGTGCCTGTTCTTAACGTTTTTCTTACTTGCTTATAGAGGGCGCCCTAATACTGTACGTTAAGATTTCAATTTATACATTACAATTTGGATTGCATGAATGCCAACTAGAATCGTGTCGGGTTTTTCAATAGGGACTTGACAACTTTGAATTCAATTTGTGAACGCACCCTTTTACTAATCATCGAACTGTCATTGTCAATTTATTCAGTAAACTCAACATTTCCATGAATGTAAAGTACACGATTGAGCCACGTCTGCAAATTATAAAAATGAGTCTACATAATCGTTGATTGATACAATTCCAATCAATTCCAAGGCATTCTCAATAACTGGACACACCACATTGTGGCTTATTTTGCGTAAGGATCTTGGTTTTCACACGAACAAGATAAAGCCGACTCAAGAATTGAAGCCGATGGACGATTTGAAGCGACGGAGAACATGTGCCAAGATGATAAATTTCATAGCAAAATTATCTTCAGTGACGAAGCTCATCTTTGGCTCAATGGGTTCGTCAATAAGCAAAACGTGCGTTATTGGTCGGGTGAAAATCCACATATGCTCCATGAATAACCACTTCATCCACAAAAAATTGACTGTTTGGTGCGATTTGCATGCCGGCGGCGTTATTGGGCCATATTTTTCGTCCACGAAAACGATCGTCACGTTACTGTGAATAGCCAGAGTTATTTGCAGAGAGCCAGAGATTACCGATTAGTTTTGGACCGAATTGAAAGATATGGACTTGAACGAAATGTGGTTTTAACAGGATGGTGCCACGCAGCACACCTTACAATCGTTTTATTAAAGCGTAAGTTTAATGAACGTAGTATCTCAAGAAATGGGCCAGTCGTTTGGCCGCCTCGTTCGTGCAATTTAACACCTCTAGATTATTTCCATAGGGGCTGCCTTAAGTCATGCCGACGGCGTTGAAAGAGCTCAAAGCCAAAAACGAACACGAAATAGTAGCCGTTTCGGACGAAATGTGTGGCCACGTCATCGAAAATTGGTTCAAACGAATCGACCGCTATGGCCCCGCGGTGGCCATATGAACGAAGTCGAGTTCCATTCATAAATGTTTTAATAGTACTTCAAACCGATAATAAAGTTTTTTCAAATGTCAAGTCCATATTTGAAAACCATGTACTAAGAATTTAATTTCCTACTCCATTGTCAATTATTGCAGTTAAGTTCACCCGTTTCTTGAATAACTTGACGACGGAACAGCTGATTTTTGACGTTTAGTAAATCAAACTGAAAGTCCAGTCCGCTGCCTCACAAAATGTCAACTTTATGAGTGTTGACTTCAATTTTCGGTCGTCCCACTTGACAGATTGTGCTACATATAGTCTACACAATATATAGTCAACAAATTTATGTTTTATATGTTCATTTGAATTGACAAATACATCGCAACCGGAATTGAATGAGCCAAATTCACATTTAGATGCATATACTATAGAACTCAGTCTGCTTCTATATATGTATAGTAAGTTCAAACTAACTCAATAGCAAAAGCCACTTCATCGTTTGATGTGCCGAAATTTCTCCGATCTTTTTAGCGATGAAGTTCATTTTTGGCATAATGGCTTTTGACAAGTTATGGTGAATGGCGATTGCTTGATGTTGGAAGTATATTTATGATCAGAATTTAACCTATCATAATTGATAAGATTTTTCCACAACTGCAAAAATAATTGAAAGCAAAGTAGTCCGATCGAATTACCACTCATGCGATTTTACGCTATTCGATTTCTTTTCATTGTCATTGGTTAATTCCAACAAGCAAATAACTAGCGCAAAATTGCCAATGCTACGATTGATATGTGTGGAAGAGTAGTGGAAATCGGGTCCAAAGAATCCATAACTGGTGGCCTTTTGAACAAGATGGACTTCGTTCTCATTTGAATATTGTTAATTGAATTTTAATGACATCCACTGTATTTTGCTCTCGCTTAACTTTGGATCTACATCCAAATACTTTGATGACTTGTAACAATCGATCTTAATCTAATCGCTTTCAAATGAATGGAACTCATTTCATTAATTTCTTTAATAAGCCGATTTTTTTCAAAAATTGAATCTTGTGACCTCTAAAATATGGGCTGTCATATTATTATTTTGGGCCAAATTTCTGTAGATCTCAGAATAGTTTGGCATTTTACGGGGAAATAAATGTGTCCAAAAATCTAAAACAGGAAGCACTAAAACGAATTAAGGGTTGAACCCAATATGTCTGTCAGTACTTAATTTTAATGCTATCAAAATGAGTAACCCGGGAACTAACCAAGCTTTCGTCAGACACCATTCATGAGGTTCTAGCTTTTGCGCGAACTCATATTTTATCGATATTTGATAAGATTAAACTTATCGAATCAATCGATCGGTGAACCATGTGTGTAGGTGGGCATTGAAGGGCAGGTGAAACATTTACCATGATGACGAGCCAGATCAATAATGCTATCAATGTATCACTCACACTTGACAACTATTTGCTAAATTAAATTTTTTTTTTGGTTTAAGTGCATAGTCCATGTGGCCGAAGATTTCGCGAATATGTGGTCAACTTTGACGAGAAGGGGTACCATGTAATTAGGAAGTATACATGTGTTCGTCTCTGCAGTGCATTTAAGTAAAAGAGTTTAAGATGTTTCTTTGCAATTGTCAATCGTGTTTTAAGTACGTTAACCTTTTTCCGTTGAACTCATCAATGACGACGAGGCATATAAACACATGAACGGATACACAAACGAACGAAATCTGGGATTTCGGGACTCTTTGAATTCACGTGTCATTAACGAAGAGTCATTCAATGTCTCTTCATGGTGCATTTTGGTTTCAACGGGCCTCATTTTTTCCAAGATAGTTTTAGTGGCTAGTGAGTAAAACAGAACCATGATCAGTGAGTTAATGATGCCGCAAAATAATGACTTGAGACTGAGGTAAATGTGGTACCAAAAAATGTAGCAATTTCATGCACAGCTCGCTTGAAAATGGACACTTTAAGGTATATAGTATGTTTCCTGGTCGTCTATCATATCGTTTTGGCGATTTGCTTGGAATACCGCCCGACTTGACCACAGGTCTATGAAAACAACCCAGTCTCTGGAAGCTTTGAAAACAAATATTCGACAAGAGTATGTGAATTTTTCACCCGAAGCTCTCGCCAAAACTTTTTAAAATGTAGTAAAAAGAACCAAAATGGTCATCATCAATGACGGCGCTTTCGTGACCGATATAATCTTCAAAAAGTGAAGAAAAAACCCTAAGGGTTCAAATGCAAAATGTAAAAAAAATGGTTTTTAAAAATGAATGTCATTTTAGAAACTAGCGGATCCAACAAACGTTGTCATGTCCGATCGTCGGCTTGTCACAATTTTGCTCGATGTTCGAATTCCCACAGATTCTCAATTGAGTTGAGGTCTTTGGATTGAGCAGGGTATTTAATTCGATTTCTGTCATTGTAAAGCCACCATTCTTTTCAATAAATGATATGTTCTTGAGGTCGTTATCTTGTTGAAAAATCAACTTGTTCCCCAGTCCAAGCTTACAAGGACTTATAAGAAGCTTGGTAGTGATCAAACTTCTCCACAGGGCACCTGGTGAAGTCAAGATTCCCGGAAGAGGCCATACATCCCCACACCATTGCATTGACGCCGCCATGCTTTACATTAGGTATTAAGTTGGTGGTACTCAAAACATTAGTTCGGCTCACTCCATACCATACGATGACCAACAGATCGAAAGATGTTAAATTAGATTTCATGGATGAATAGAGTGTAACCTTATTCCAGAATGAATAATCCTTCCCCAAGTGCTCAGTTGCGTACTCCAGTCCAGAGTGAATGAGTTCTTTCGGCTAACTCGAGCACGAAATCCATTTCTATACAAAAAATGCTTATTGTCCGAGGACGCACGTCAATTCCGCAAATGGTTTTCAATGCATCGGCAAAAACGGATGCACATTGCTAATGGTCTTCTGCGACACTTTTTATCAATCGCTTTTCCGTATCATAGCCAATCTTCTTTGGACGGCCAGATCTCGATTTATTGATTATAATTTTTGTTTGTTTTTTTTTTTTGTTAAATTGTGGTACCACGCTTTGAACAGATGAACGGGGTCACCCAAAGACTCTCTCAAGTCAATAATCAATTGCCAGTGGAATTAGCTTGATTTTACTCAATTATTTTATTTCTTTGTGAAAAACAAAACAATTTCTCGAAAATTAATTTAGAATACTTTATCTTTTAAAAAATTACGTAATTCCTAATCACACGCTTTATATGGTCACTTAAAATAAATGAATCAGATCTGTACGGAGACTCTTTTATCTCAATTATACAGGTTGACATGATCATATTGGTATCCTTAGTGCACACATATTATTAAAATTTGGTAAAATGACGAGGGGAGAAGATGCATTCGGTGCTTCTGTTGCTACTTTAACCTTTGCAGCAAACTTTGTAATTTGTTTTTGCCAAAATATAGAAATTTAGCTACTGTACGAAGATTTGTAGGCTTAAGTATATGTTCCAAGCATTCAGTTTTTTGTTTATGTGTTTGTCCTGAATAAAAGTCATATGACCAATTACTTATACGACCAGCAATAAGTTCAAAAAGACGACAGTAACAAACGATTTTATTTAAAACATAGTGTTGCAATTTAATGCTAAATTTCAGAACTGCTTCAGAATACGCGTACTCTAAAGATTTTGACCAATTTTTTCATCAGAACCGTTAAAATCGCTTATTAACTTCATCCTTGATGCCGACGAAGGAATATTGAATAAAGTTAGATAAATCAATATGTTTCTTTTTATCAAGCAATAAGCCAAAAGATTACCTCTTTCAAGGCGTTATCTGTCTCCGAATTTCGACCATTTTGACTTTTTTTTACGATCAGCATTTTAGATAAGTCAATCTGCTCTTCGAATGGCACGAAATTATTAAAAAAATAACAAACCATTAAGTCGTTCTTATTTGCACTAGCGATTCGTACTCCAATAAAAACAATAAAAAATTTCCCCAGAATATTACTCTAGCCTAAGATTCCTTTATGAACTAATTGCAATTTCTTCTTCGATATTTTCAAACTGAACTCGGTGAGTCATTCCTTCAAATCTCGTCTATTGCAAAACGATACTCAAGTTCATATACTCATACTCTTACTTGTCAAGAGCTACTCTTCAGGATCTTATTTTTGAATAAAAAGATCAAAAAATAATACTTGAAGAGATTAAAATTGGCAATTTTATTATACTTGCAGAGGAGATTTTGGAGTACCGATTGAATAAATAATAAATCGTTTTTATCGAAAAGCCAACAACCCTAGAGGTTTATTTTCGTTTGATGGTAGGTGGAATAAGAATGATTTTGTGATCAAAATTTGAGAATGAAACGTCCAAAACATCCTTCAAATAAGTGCCGATTGCCTCAAAGATTAACATGTAAATTTTATTATCATAAATGAAAATATGATTATAATAAAATCACTGTGCAGGGAAAGCTTACCAGAGCTAGGTTGAGCAGAGTAACGAACTTCTTTGGGACCTTCTTCTGAAATAACCATAGCTATAAGACTTTCAACTTCGTAGTGAAACTTTGAAAAGGTCTTTAGTTAAAGTGCCTTTAATGAATACATCAAACTGCTTGGTATATCTTGGTTCTCATGTTACCTATAAACGAAGTCCTCCATGATACCTTTATCACCTATTTTTTAAGGAAATCATGACACAAGATCCGACTGCTATTCTAGGTTATTCCCTTATAACTACTTTATTTCTTACCACGTCTTCGGCAATTAAATTTTGTAAGAATAGTGATAACAGTTCAATTCCGAACAAACATCATCTTGCATTTTTCAACAGCAAAGTATAACCATTATGAGAAACCGCCAGAATCGTAAATTTTAAGTGTCGCCATAAGTGCGTAAAATATATCACGCCACACAAATAGCTTAGCTGGGTTTTCACTCCCGAAGACACATTGAAAGGGCAATGACTTCGATCAACAACCTGATCTCCGGGACCTTCTACCCCAACGATTTATACCACGAGAGTGTTCGCCTAAGTGGCTTTGTCCCTCCAGAGGCCTTCCTCTTCTTCGACTCAAAACGTTTGATACAGAATAGAAGGGCTTTTCACATATTAAACATCACTTCTTATACTTGATTATTGTTTACATTATGGCAGATCTTGAAAATAACACAAGAGCTTAAAATCGATACTAACAGCCAGCCTATTAAAACGAGTTGAAATGTGTCTTATTATAAAGAAGCTGATAATGATGATGATAGAGAACTTGCATATAACCGAGATCCTTGATGTCAAAAAAATGCTTTTGACTTCATTCAGAAATGAATTGTACGAAACTCAGATGTCAAGATTTGTCTTCTTCTTGTTTTTTTGATTCGATTTCTCAAACGGTGGACTTCGAATTGGGACAGAGAATTGCATATCGACTTATAAGCTTTTCCGCTCAATGCTCAGGATTTTATTCGACATATTCGACTGATTGATGTTCAGTTTTTGAAAGCTTAGTTCACCACCATGTTGTCATTAATATGTATTCACAGTTATGATACAATATATCATCTACACAAACCACTATAGCAAGGCCACCCACTAGGTTAGACTACTATAGCTTGTCGATCACTCCCGTTGGTGCCAACGGCAAATGGTGACTGGACCAATTGCAAGTATTGAAAAGGGTGATCATTAGATTTGACTGAATCATGTTGAACATAATTACACTTAAGTCCCTGTCTTGCTTTATGGTGCTGATATATGACACCTGTCAAAAATGGATAAAAATTCACGCGATGAATCATTACGTTCTCTCGATTTCGCCATCTGTGGAGTCCAATGATAAAAACAAAAACTGTGTCGTTTATGATATATTTTAACAGATTAGATCACAATGTATAACTTTGTATCTTTGGATCTACAAATACTCAAAAGCAGAATTTAAAAAAAAAATCTTAAATCACCTGCAGATTTTTTGTGGCACTATTCCGATTTTTCGGCGATTATTTTGCAACTGTTGCAGTTTCTATGGATCAAGCTTTACACCTGGTAACTTAAACATCACGCTATGACTCAAAACTCGGGTTTCGTTTATCGTGCAAAAAATACGATGAATCCTTTTGAAAACCGTCTTGCCTCGTGGTTTGTTGGGAAATGTGAATCTAATCGTCGAATTGATTGTTTTTATATAAGATCACTATCTGCTAACATCAAAAGGACTATTAATGTTGCGCACCTTATCGTGTCGGAAAAATCAAATAAATTGCAAACAAATAAGCGACATTCTTTCCTGATCGCAATTGAGTTCGCAGTCGCGCCGCGTTGTCAGTAATTTTTCAATAAAGCATTCATCGCACTAATCTAATCTTTTCGTAATAAATTGATGCACAATTTTTAATTCATAATGCAAAGACTCTTTAAAATAATATATTGCAATAAAGTGCAATGAATGTCATATCTGTGTCACTTTTGAACTGGATTAATGGATGAGATTGTTTCATTAATAGCATAAAATAAATATATACGATTATATACCTACGCACATTCGAGAGTTTATCATTTTTCTGCGGCCGAAAGTCGCCGCGATGCCTTGGGTTGAATGAGAATCAACAGAGGCTTTTTAACCAGATTCTTTTGGCTCTAGTCGCTTTCAACTTTCCGACTACAAAAAGGAATGTTTTGAAATCAGTGAAATGTTCTTGAAATTCCGAGCTTTCGAAGGATGGTATTTTTTTATTGATGATTGAAGGTCTTCTGGACAGGCATCGTAATTGTGGAATAGATAAGTCGATTATCAATAGGGTGGGTCATCTGATGGTTACTTTTTTAAAAGGCCATAAAAAAACTGTTTAATATTTACAAATTTTTCAATCTTACTTTACTGGAAAGAGTAAACTTCTCGATCAAATGAACGCCTTTGATGGCTTGGTAACAGGCTTAAATTTTGATACAATTTTTTTTCATACATTTTCCATAATTTCGGGCTCCATTTCTCAATTAGCTTGAGCAATATTGCGCTATTTTTTATTTTTCGTTTCGCTTATTTTTCCACCTTTAAATCACATGTTTTTCTGAAGTATAAAGAAACTAACTACTTAATATATATTTGTTTAAGTACTACAACACTAACTTAACTTTTATAAACCGAACTTATACAAAGACTGAATCCTGTCATGTAATTTTCAAATCCTTAATATATGAGCTTGACAAGATATTATATATGTATCGGGTTTTTCAATAAGAGCGCTACAAAAGTTTTTTTTTAATAAAACAAAAACGGCCTCGGATATCAATGAAATTCTTTATTCCTGTGAAAGTACGTTCGATGACATTATGTATGGAACTCGATTTCTTTTGCATGACCAACACGGGCAGGCTTGCAGAAGTCCAAACGCTGAACCCAATTTTCGACGGTTTTCAAGCATAAATCGGCCGATACTGCTGCAATTTTACGTTCGATATTCGTACAAAGTTCATCAATCGTGGCTGGCTTGTTGGCATAGACCGTAGACTTGCCGTAGCCCCACAGGAAATAGTCTAACGGCGTCAAATCGCATGACCGAGGCGGCCAAGCGACTGGACGATTTCGTGAGATAACACGTTCCCCAAACTTGGTTTCCAATAAATTGATTGTGATATTCGCTCCAAGTCCATATCATCCAATTGGGGCCAAAAATATTCGGTTATCATCCCGGAAGAAGTACGGCCCAATGACGCCGCCGGCCCATAAACCACACCAAACCGTAATTTTTTGGGGATGCAATGATGACTCATAGAATACGTGTGGATTCCTGCCTAGCCAATATCGCATATTTTGTTTATTGACGGAGCCATTCAGCCAAAAATGAGCCTCATCACTGAAGATGATTTTTCGATGAAAATCCGAATCATTTTCAAGTTGTTGCTCAGCCCAATTCACGAACATACGACGCTTCTGGTGGTCAAGCCGCTTTAGTTCTTGCGTCAATTTAATCTTGGAAGGATGTAGGCCAAGATCTTTTCACAAAATTCGCCACAACGACGTCACAGAGATGCCCACCGCTTGAGAACGACGTGTGAGAGACACTTCTGGGCTTTCTGCAACTGAAGCCTCAGCGGTGGCAATATTCTCGACACAACGCGCACTTCTTTTTCTCACTGGCACGGAAACATTTTGTACTGTGCCTGTGAATTCAAATTTTTCCACTAGACGCTCAATTGTTGATCTGCTAGGACGATTATGACGACCATAAATTGAACGTACCGCTCTTAACGTTGAGGCCACTGACTCCGAGTTTCGGTTGTAAATTTTAATAATTTCGACTCGGTCTTGGCTCGTATATCTTTCCATCATGAAATGGCAAACCTAACTGAAGAGAAATGTCAAAAAAGCGGCAAGAAATATGGTGTCGTTTGCTGTCCCTGTTGCTCTACTTTTGTAGCGTCCCTGTTGAAAAACCCGTTAAATCTTATCCAGCTCATTATTCAAGAGGCTGAGATAATACATGTCAGAGTTAAAAGGCTCATAGAGAAAACGCTTTTCTATTGCCCTTCCAGCAAAATTATAGGTAAGTTCGTGAGGTCCGGTAAATAGCAATTTGCATACGGGTACAAAAATGCCTCCGGTGGAATGTGTCCACTAACTATACAGGGTTCGGATAAAACAAACCTGAAATGAGTTCGTTCTCGAGGACGTTTGCTAATTTCAGAATCCAATAAAATTTTGTTTGCAACATAGTGACGAAAATCTGAATGAGCGCAAGTCAAGATTGGACGGTAAAATGCTTTTGCCTTTTGTAACTGAATAATAATGTGTAAATTAAAACTCAGAAATTTGTCCAGATGGACACCTTACCACTTCACAACACTTTTGAAAATCGTTATACTTAGTTTTTTTTCGAATTCCGTCTTAAATCTGAGTTACCGCGTCTTTCTGGGGTGCGGAACAGCATGGCTTCACATTTTTGAGTCATTTTTGAAAAGCAGTATGGGCGCTGAAACTGCACATTGCAGTAGACCATCAGTGGTCCATCATACACCATACATGTTGAAGATGAAGTGGAAGTCCGTATCTAATTAGTTTGTGTAATAACCCGTTGATCCAGACCGTGTCGAAGGTTTTTTTCGATATCCACTACACATGCAGCTATAGATATTTTTGCATTAAAATAACATTCAATATTCGAAATCAATTTAGTGACAGCATACACCGCCGAGTGGTTTTCTTGAATCGGAATTGGTTCCGCGGTAAATAAAATGGACTTATTAATAACTATTTCAAATATCTCCCCTTTGTATGGCAGGAGACTGATTGGCCTATAGGTCGAGTGAACAGAAGGATCCTTCTTCTCCTACATTATTGAGAAAACCTTTGAAATTTTCCAGTAACTTGGGAAGTAGTTTAACAAATTATTAAATACTACACAATATTGCCGTGTAACAGGGTCGGGAACATGCCCAAGAACTATATTTGGAATGTTATCTAAACCGCTTGATTTTTTGTTCTGTAGCCCTCTGAATATATACTGCAAGTCCTCTAGAGTTCTTAAATAGTTGTCTGTTTGTTCTTCAGTTTGGTCAGCTTTTGGTTTATTGGAGAAACTGCAGCTTTGGAGACCTCTAGTATGTACTGTCTCAAGAGTGGGCCGTTTTTCGATTCCATAAAATTATCGTTCGTAATAGAATAATGATGGCTGTTGAACGCTGACTGAAGAAAAGCTACTGTGAAGAGAGGAAAATCTGCAGTTTTGGAATTCTCATAAAGTTAGGCGGCTTGAAGGTTCGATTGATTTTCGGCAACATAGTGATAGAATCAATCTTCAATATGGTTTCCGACCGTTTTTTCTAATAGTTATTAATCGCATTCGTAAAATGCTGCTTTATCAGTGTTCAGCAGAGGCTCAAGTTGTTGCAGATTGGATTTTACGACTCATCTTGAAAATGGCGCCATATTTCTCTATTCTATTCTATTCTATTTATTCGAGTGAACAGAAAGCTTTTGTAAAGTTTGTTTGTCACGATTTACATAACGTTCCATACTGAGTAATATTGTGTTTGAGTGCCTGAATGGTATAAGGAAATACTATATTGCTAGGTTATAAAGCCATTAGAAGGCCCAAGAGATAAGTCTGTTGATTGACGTTTTGTAAGTTTGTCGCAAACCAAAAGCGGATTGCTTAGGCCAAGCCTGTTCAACTCGTAAAAGGAAACTTCGCACAATTCGCTGTCGCAGGCCTTTTTTAATCAGGCTAGACAAAAATATGTGCAACTGAATATATTGGTCTCCCAACGCAATGCCGACATACAGGATATGGTTCCAATGTTTAGAGGTTACGTTCGTTTGACCGAATTGTCAAAAACGTAATTCTTTGAAAAAAAAATTAACATAAAGAAAGGAAATTTAAGTCTTGAGTTTTTCCATAATCAAAATGGTTTTAATTATAGAAGTTATTAAATGAATTAAATATTTTTTTCCCCTTTTTATTCGTAACTGAACTGAACTTTCTTGAATCACCTCTGTGTTGATCATTGCTACAAACAATGGGTAAACAATATGTTATTCGAATTACGATAATGTGACGATAAGAAATCAATGTGTACAAATCGCTTGAAAAACAGAAAAAAATAACACCCTCAATTTGGTAAAATATGTCAACACTTAAGACCAAAGCGTTTATCCCTGACTAGACCTTAGAATTTATTGCACTTTGTTTACATAGTCAAACTAAGCATTTTTTTTTTTGACAGAATCACTGTAATAAATTCAAATGAGGGTACCATTCTAAACCACCTTAGCTCGAGGTTAAAAATTCGAAGAACATCTCGTCTAATAAAGAAATAAGTTATCTCAGGTGATAAGAGGATGGCGTGCGCATTGTTTGTTCATCAACTTACACAAAGCGGCTCATTGCCCACGTACCCATCCGAATTAAAAGACTTCTTCGACGCAGCAGCCTGGTGTACACACTACTCCAAGATTGTCAAACAAACGCACTAATGTTTAAATTCAACTTAGGGGTCATAAATTTGATAAGGAAACTGCGCGAGGAATCTCCGAATGCATATTTACCCAAAAGGAGATTGTTTCATTTTACGATGCATGGGATTTGAGGTGTTATTTACTTCTTTCTAATTGTTTACGATTGAAATAGTAAAGCAACGGTGATGCTTAAATTTAAAGCGTAGATTGTTGTTGACTTGCAGACAAAGTTTTAACTAAAAGTATTTAAACAATAAAAAATGATAATCTCAACATGAAACTGCGTTTCGCAATGACTGAAAGTTTGATTGCTTAAGCGTTATTTTCGGAAATAAACACCTTGGATACAAGCAAAAAATAGCACAAGTCTAAGTTAAGTACACAATCGGCCAAAATTGTTTTCAGAATTAAATTAAGCTCTCGCGATACCACAATCAAGAGTTTGCGATCTGACTCGAGTGGCTTTGGAATATTTTTTAGCTCAAGCAATTTCTTTTTTCTTAGAAAGCGAAGTCTCCACTTTCTTTAATGGCGCAATAGTCCGGGGTTTATATTAGACCCTGCCAAGAAGTCTTCGCAGTGAATTCGACCATTAGCTAGCTGACTTGTTAACAGGGATACCCAAAAAACTTCATGAATCAGGTTGTTGGCGATCTTAAGACAGCTAATTCATCTTTGGTTGGCTCAATCAAAAGCGTCTTCCTACCTTAGAGTTGGGCATGCTATGCTGGTTTCACCAGATCATACTCTTGGAATAGTCTGGTGTATGCCCCTGTTATTTCTTGATGCTAAGAAGAGTTCAGCAGGAAGTCCGTCAGCACCAGGAGCCTTATTGGACTCCTACTACTAGTGAGTGGCAGTTTTAGCGCTCATTACAAATGTTGAAGGGTTAATTTTGCTCCAGAGCGGTTAGTTGTTTTCTACTTGAACCTTTCCGTCTTTGTACAGGAATCAGTACTTTGCAAAGCTAAAGAAGGGACACTACTCTGACGATCCTGAGCACTCTGCTTCTAGTTGGTTAGACCAAGCTTTCTAATTCGATCTTCCCGTTCTTCTTGAACCTGGTGGCTTCAATTCGAAGACTTAGCTGCAGCATTATTGTCCATTCTCTTGAATGGCAAAGTCATTGTAGTCGACACATCTTTGTACAGCTTTTAGAGTTCGCGGTTATGCCTTCTCCGACGGATCTTTCGAAGGATCCTAATATTTACTCATCTGCTTTGCACAACGTTTCCTAGAGCAGTATTTTTTTCCTCCTTATATTATCCCTTTATCTGTTAATCGGTTTATCTGGGCTTAATCTTCATCTGATCTCCACTATGTTGTCGTTTGTGAAGCATATTTTTATTCCGAGGTAAATGAACTCCTCTACCACCTCAAAATTGTAGATTTCACTGGTTACATTTTGGTCGAGATGATGTACAATGTTGACAGCATACATTTTATTTTGTCCTCGATTCTAATACCAACCAGGTTTGCCTGTTCTTCGATCGCCGTGAAAGATTTATCTACTGCCCGTTGGGTACGAACGATGATGGCGCATTGCGTATTTTCGAGCGTTGATTGACTCAACCGGGTCAGTTTTCTCGGGATCCCGAATTCAGCCAACGCGTTGTAGAGCTCGGAGGAATTTATACTGTCATATGCGACTTTCAAGCTGATGCATAAATGAAGATTTCGACTTGAAACTAGTTGATCTTTTCCAGGATTTGGCATAGTGTGAAAATTTGGTCTATCACTAATTTACGGGTCGGAAGCCAATTGTCCGATTTGTGTGAAGCAAAAAGGCTTTTGACTTTCACACAGCAAACTGAATAGGATCTTGTATGCGATATTGAGTAGGACAATGCCTCGGTAGTTGTTGCAAGACATAGGATCGCCATTTTTTGTAGTTAGGGTGTAAAAAGCTGATATTCCAGTCGTCAGGCATGCTCTCAAACTTGACTGATGACCTGGTGCATGTTCCCATCTAGAATACCGCCACCATATTCAAAAAGTTCAGATGACAATGTGTCTGTATCCGCAACCTTGTTGTGCTTCAGCTTTTTGAAAGCTTTTTCTTTGTAAGTGGGTAGAGGGAACTACTTCTTCGACCAGATTTGTGCACTCATCTTGCACTATCAATCTCTCTTGGTCATTCCAATTTAACAACTGCTGGAAAATGCTGCTAAATACATCTACAATTCCCTGTGGATCAGTGACAATATTATCATCACAATTTCAAAGAACTTGAATGACGGTTCTTTTGCCTGCGGCTGGATTTTTGGCTTATATAAAAAAGCCCATGGCAAGTGGTTTATTTCGAGAACCGAACCTAACATAAATAAGAAATAAGAGTTTCGATCCGACACTAAAATTGTCAATATAAAATGATTTCTTTTTCTTTTGACATTTCGATGTTTGATCGACTATCATGTTGACCCACACTTTAATTGGAAAAAAATAAATCGCTTTTCTTCACCGAACATCAAAGCACAAAAGCTTGAATCTTTTATTTTATCTTTCATGTATGTCAGGTGTATCATGACTTTCCTTTTTTAATTTCCAGTTCTCGAGGAATTATAATTAAAACCGTTTAACGCGCTTGCACAAATATTCAGTAGTAAGGACTGCGGGAGAAAATGCTGTTCTCAAAGAGTTCTCCTCCTTTCGAAAACCTTACCCTTTATTTTAGACGACGTCAACTTCCTTCATTTCCTTTCGTTTTCATTCATGATGATGTTTAGAGAATTTTTTCAAAGCAAAGTACAATACTGTTTTATTGTCGTGCTTCTTAAGCCCCAAACACATGTAAGAAAAACGATAAAACCTATTAGCAAACTAAAATAAGCCTTGCACACTCCATACCTGCTTCGGTTTCACCTGATTATCATTGTGTTACTTCGCGTTGAAAAAAAATATTTTTCATAAAATATATTCCGTGACTAGACGACAGACAAACGTGACGATAATTGAAGCAAGAAATAATCGGCATTTTTTACGCCTTCAAAAATAACTTCAGTGGCGCATTGCGTTTCTTTTGGCCAAAGAAATTACACATTACAGCTCAGTTTTGAACAAAAAGACCCAACCTATAAATCAGGTAATAAAAATCCAAAATAAAAGCACTTTCACGTCTCGAATAACAATAGTATGAGTGTCCCACTTCCCAAAGGATTAACACTCGATTCAATCAGTAAAAGGAATATATTTATGTGAAATCAATATTAATGTACATAAACCATATCCTTAAGGAATTTAAGGGATAGCACTTTAATTGCGTGACATGAAAGTTGAATCGCTTTCAATCTTTACTGCAATCTTACTAACAACCAACGTAACAAAAGCATACGAACGTGTTTCATGATTATTCGCTTGTGATAAGGACATTTTTCGTAACGTTAAATATGTTATTCGTTTGGATCCTTGTGGATTTAACTGCCACCACGGCATTACGGCAACCGTAATGCTAACTAGGAAGTTAGGTCACCTCAAAGGACCTAAATATAGAGACATGAACATGACAAGTAACTGAGGTTAGTGAGCAGCTCCTTTTGCGTCACTGCATGAATGCAATCCGCTCATGTATTCACAGTTCCAATGTAATGGTAAACACGCGAATGGCGAATTGGAGTGTGTAGAGGTAACGAGATTTCGTTACTCTGTTTCAGGTGGTTGTTGGATTCTCATTATTTTTACAAGTTGTTTAAATAAGGTGTTTGTAGGGCACTCATGTTAGGCAATCTTTTTTTTTAAGGACACGACTTATAAAATCACCTACCATGCCGAAGTTGATTCATCGATTAAACAAAGTCACTCATTAACTCCATGAAGTCCGGAAGTGTTATTTTTTTTTATTTTCGTGGAACGATTTCCATTGTCAGACTGGTTCGCATGGTCGTTCCGATAATCGCATATGAGCACGTACCTACAACAAAATACTTCTTATTCTAATGACAGAATCTTGACATTGTTTAGGTTCATCCAACAAGAGGTGTTATTTTAAAACAATAGAAAAGCACATTATCACATTTTCGCATGATTTCCGCTGAAAAAGCATGCAGTTTTAGAAAAAAAAAACTTTTCAGTGAATTACCAATTTCACTGAAACTGACAAAGTAGCTCCATTTTTGATACAACGACACCACCAAATTGTCACTTGTTGCGAATGTAGAGAGGGTTCCGTCATTTTCCTTGTGTTATGCGGGCATAGGCCAAATGGAAGGCCAGAGTAATCATGAAATTTTCATAATGAAATAACATTCTGTAGATAAGTTATCAGAACGCTTGCTCTTTTCAAGTATGCAATAATCGTTAACAAATTAAAAAAATATGTATGCATGGTAAAAAAAAAAGGTCCGCTTCTTCCGAACGCTGCTTTAGGCAGGTAGGTAAAAGTGGTGGTTCAGTGAGAACCTTATTTGTACTATGTGCCGTTTAAATGACAAAGCTCTGTTACCTTATTTATGAGGTGTTTGGTATTTGAGATATCCTTAATTCAGCCTGAGGTATTTAAAAAGGAAATTAGTTGCTTAATTTCCTTATCTGAAATCTCATTAATTGAATTGAAGAAGGGTCTACCAAGCGCTCGCTGTCTAGCTCTAGCAAGGGTCGGACAGGCGCAAAAGAAGTGTGTTTTTGCTGCTGCAACAGTGTGAATTCTGTGGGATGCCTAGCTTGACGGCATGATCTCCAATTGGCCAGTGTCCTGTGCAAACTGCCACTATCTAGCAATATGATGATGGGTTCGCCGAAGGAGATTTTTTTGTTTGTGATTGTTTATACTCAGGCCATATTTTACTTGATGTTGCACAGTAGGTTAGACTGGCCCATCTAAGATTTGCTGCTTCAAGGAAGTATGACGATATAATAGCCTTAACTGAATGTAGTGAGACGAAAACCTCCCCTACAGGCGAGCGCTGAAGGGCAGTTCCCTGACTAGCAAGTTCATCGGCCCTCTCATTGCATGGGATGTCACTGTGACCGGGAACCCATTCAAGGGAAATAAACTGACCTTTTAACGACGCAATTTAAGCTCAGCATTCCTGTACTAATTTTGAATGTGGAGTAAAGAAGGCAATAGCTTTGATAGCTGCTTTGATGATTTGTATTTTGATTTAACGCTTCCCGGATTGCAAAAAAAGTTCCTGTTGGAAAACGCTGGAATAGTCGGGCAGTCTATTGTCTTAACTGATGTTTAGAGATTCTGAGAACACAACTACACCGACTCCGCGCCCATCTTAGATTGTTAAATTCTTCGCATATCTGCCCATTATTCCATTTCGCTCTTTCTGCTGCTTTAACGGTAAAAGATATTTAATTGCTTTCTTATGAAAAGTTTAAGAAATCAAAAACTTTTAAAAAAAGTCCGCGACGACATATCTCCATATGTTAAAGTTACGGCACAATTTTATAATGAATAAAAGTTTGTATGCTTATATGTTTGGTTCTAGGAGTTTATCTTCGACCCGACAAACTCGATTTCAATAAATTCTTTCACCAATACTTACAATGAAGTACCAATACTTAGCAATAAACTAAGGCTAGAAAGGATCTTGCGTGCGACCAATTATTTTAATAAAGTTGTTGAAAAAGCGGTAGTTTTTTGCGAACTCTGTCATAATAAGATAAGAGATATTAACTGGCTTTCTAAAAAAAGATAGTTTTTACGAGAAAGGACGACCTTCGCACTTGCTGTAGACCTGGTTGACAATAAATGCCTGCTTGCGGCGTCAAATATACAGTTGATCTAGAAAGAAAACCCTTTTCCACCTAAAGCTGCAAAACTGCAGCCAAAAAAACCCTATCTATTAATGCTAATGTATTTTATCATAGCTTATACTATAAACTCGTTATATAAAACAAAATACAAATATTTAAATATTGAAAATATTTTTTTCAGTTCAATTTTAATTAGGAACGTTTATATTCATACAAAAAAGTCTGAAACTTGCTTAGGCTTATAACAAACTCATAATATTTTTTTTAGAAAAAAAAGAAGAAAGGTAATACTTTGTTAATAGATATTTGCTCATTTTTATTGCTCTCAACCTATTTGGCATTGATTGTACCAATTTCACGCAATCGGACGCTGGAATTTTGTCCCATTCATTTTTTTAGGCGAGCCCTTAGTAATTTTTTTTCTTGAAATGGTGTAATTTTTCAGTTGATTCTCCACATAGTTCCACAAGTATTCTCTCACATTTAAATCCGGTAATTGTGGATGGATTGTGTGGATATTAACTCAGTTTTACAAAAGCCAAAATCGAGTATTATGAGCTTTGTGCTTGGGATCGTTGTCTTCAATGATTCCCACTTTTTGGACACTTTTATCCTTTAAAATTTACAAAAACAAGATTTCCTGATCCACCTGCAGACATACAACCCTTAACCTTAACTGAGCGTCTTCCATTTTTGACAGTTAATTGTAAAGTTGTATTTTTTGTATTTATTTCAATTCGACTATATTAGATTTTAAAATTAATGTTAAAGTAATTTCATAAAAAGCTACAAATTGAGCAGTATATTAAAAACAAAATATCACAAAGAATAAATAATTATAAATGAAAAAAATTAAAAAATTATATAAAAATAAAATGTGTTCACATTCCTACAGATATGATTTTTAAATTATTCAAATAGCGAAGTAGTTCCTTTTCGAAGCTGTTCCAGTTGTTCAGTCTTATAATATTTGCTTAACAGAGTACAGAAAAAATTGTAACATAATATTTGAACTTAGGCAAAAGCGTTGGTGTGGATTGAATTTACTTTTACATGGCGAAAAATGTATTGCGGTTTTTCACTAGACTTGAGATCGAACAGGAACATAAAACGTTCGAAACTGTCGAAAACTGTCGAACTTTCATTAATTATACAAATATCTCGCGGTGTTGTTAAACAATACTTCAATTCTTCGTAAGCAGGATATAGATTTGATAAATATCATTTGAATTTTTTCTAAGTTCTGCATTTGGTTTTCTCTATATATGTTTGACCATCAGACCGAAGTAAATTAAATTTACTCTCATCTGCGAATAAATCACGTTTCCCAAAATGAAAAATCTTAATTCTGATACTGTCTGTCGAAGTTCCGTCGTTTTATTCGGTCCTGTTTGCAGATAACTGGCTTCCTTTGGGTGGCCCTTCCATGCATATAATTTTTTCCGGATGTGCATCTTTTTGTTATAATCGTTAAATAAAGTCTGCAGTTAACTTTGGTGCACTTAAATATGGATTATTCTAAACGTTATTTACAATCCAACGCTCATCTGTCACAGTAAATTTCTTCAGCCTTCCAGATTTAGCCTTAAATATAATTGGCTTCTTTTCTTTATATCTTATTATAATATCACCTACTGTCAAGTTTTTTTTTTTAATATAACATAATGTAACGGCAATAAACAAATACAAAATGTTTTAACGCTAAAGTGGATGAAAATGAAAGATTGACATGTGTCCGATTTCTTGTTTGACCAACTGTATGAAAACAATACCAAACACAAATAATGTCTTTTTGTTTATAAATAACCCAATGAAGTTGGCATTTAACTTATCTTCAAGGACATGTATGTATGTAAAACTTTTAATGTTCTCAGAAAAGAAATTATCTCCATGCTCGCAAATCTTATTAACCAATAATCAAACTGACAACTTTTTGTGTTTGCTACAAATTGGACATCACAAAATTTCAATCAAACTCAGTGCCGCCCATTGTCATTAAATCCTGTCTATGTCCTTAGATAAGCGAAAACTTTCGACTCGCAAAATTTCGAATTAATTTCCTAATAAACTCCAATCTGTGGCCCAAATCTTTTTTTCTTAATTGACTACTGCGAATGAAAAAGAAACGATGAAAAGCCCTTACATGCTTCATTCAACCCCTTTGTAGCGTACAGCACAATTGCAATGGGGTCGACTCTATTTCCCTAATAGAGCAATAAATAGGAAAAGTTCATATTTCATTAAAATGCCCAGCAGCATATTTGCGCAATTTTCCAAGTAGCATCACGGCCGGCCAGCGGCATCGTCGTCGGCCAATGCTAAAAGCCCTTATACCAGTACATAAACAACCCAGTCATAGATTTCTATCTAGGAGTATGTTACCCCTTCACTCAAACGAACCCAGTTCAGCGTTTTGAGGGTACACGTATGTCATGTACTTCTCGTACGAAGGCATTCATCGTCCTTTGCGTTGGAAAAATGACTCCTTGAACAACAGGGAACTAGGCCAGCGCCATGTAAATGTTTTGGGGTGTGAGATTCACTTGATTTCTTTTTATTGCCGAAAAATCCTTGTGTATAGACTAACGTGAGCAATTTACGCAATCGGGCGGGAAAGTGCTTCGGGAAAAACCCGGAAAGGAGAACCTTTGGAAATTATTCAATCCTCTTTTCTTCCGTTAACTTTCATTTCAGATTGAGTTATATAGCCGAGTCTAATTTTCTTGTTGACTTCTGTTTTTGATGAAATTCGGCGAAGGGTTAAACGTTTTATACTGCAGGTGGAATAAAATCGTCTTTCGAGAGGCACAGTAAAATAACGCTCTTAATAATCCTGTAAACGAAATGATGGTTTATATCTTTTAAGCCTAGCCTATAAGGTCTTTTCTATTAAAGTGTATGAATCTCTAAAGCCCTTATCAACAACCTTATCAACGTTCACGTCAGTGCGATTTTAGACCAGGAAAGTTGACGCTTTCGCTAGAATTTCAAATCGAGTTGTACCATCTATTCGTAGGTTTTGAGACCGCGTATGAAGGCATTGATAGAGACGGGCTCAACAAAAAGGTAGATGGGCTATACAGTACAGAGATATAAGTCTTGACAGAAAATTCTGCGTACATCGAATCAGTTTACTGCGACTGGAGAGTCTTTGAACTCACAGCCGATAGACAACATGATGAATCAAGTTGGCAGCGCACTTAAAATAGCAATAGTGCTGGACATACCAGAATCAAGCAAAGATAGGTCCAGTTGAAGAGGAAACAACCGAAAAAAAACTCCTAACCCAATTCAAGCGAGCCGCTTTTTTTCGTGTTCTGTGTGTGTTTTTGTACCTTCTGCGGCTAAGTTGTCAGGCAAACTTCGACTCGTGTTGTCTCGATATGGAAACAAAAATCGGGCCGTGATACCGTTCTCCCGTTTGGGTTTTGTGTCCCACTTTTCCTGTCAGTTTTTCTCTTACCAACAGTAAGGTATCCGAAATAGAAGTCAAAAGCGCCGTGACTAAGTAGACAGGCTATAAAAAAGATGTGCAATAGGACCATGCCAACAAACAAAGCACGAGGCTTATATGGTTTACTTGGAAAAAGCCTTCGACACCGTGTGTCGATTAAGCATCATTTTACAATTTGAACAGGCTTAAGCTTATCAAACCACTGCTTATCTGCAGACCTTTCTTTAAGAAAAAAAATATATTTGAGCACCTTGGTTTAGTTGAACTAAAAGGCAAGTCAAACGAAGTTTTAAAACCTTGTGTGTCTAACAGTAGAACATTTCGGTTTAACATTTATCCACTAAATTACACTTGAAATAAGTTTTACTCCAGTCAGTTGTGTTATTAATCTCAGTCGTTAGCTCAAATTTGAAGTTTCAAAATTACAATACAAAAATCACAAATTTGTGACCGATTATAAAGTTATTGTTTTACGAAAAGATTTATTCAAAACTGAAGAGATGTTGAATAAATCTTTTTTGATGCTATTCATCTGATAATCACTTGATTTCAGGATAAATTTAATTTAATTGAAATAACCAAATACATATTTATTCGTAAAGCTAATTGTTTTTATTTATTGTTAATTATTATTGTATGGTTTCTAGTCCTATTTGTTAATTTATTTTTCGTAACATTATTCTCACGTACATATTTATTTCTATTCATTTATTTATATATTTATAAATAAGTTTCTTCAACCATCTAATTTTTATTTTTTTTACTTATTTATTTATTTATATCAAGTTTATTTATCTATTTAATTATAATTTCTTTTTAACATTTATTTATGTTAATCATTTTTTATTTAAATTTTGTGATAATTGATTTCGGAATCAAGAATTGTTTGTCACTACTGCCTCTCTCGAGTCTCGAGTCAACATTTGTATAAAGGTTTTTCAAGAAACCTTTCCTTTCAAAGTTTAATTATGATCTGTGACATTTAATTATGAAAATTTTTAAATAAAAATTTCAGTTGTAAGGTAGCAATTTACCAAATCTCTGTAAAATGTGCAAAGAGTAAAAGAATGTATGCTTATGCTACAATAAAGACCTGTCTATCTATCGATCTTAGTAATTGTTTTGGAATTCAACCGGTAAGTGTACCATTACCATTCGGCAAGATGAGTTAAGATCTCATTTCGACTCGAAGAATGTTAAGTTTCAGTTGCCTTAACTTTACCGGTTATTGAAAGCTGAAAAAATTTCACATACCTTAGCGCTGCTTTTGCTGATATCACTACCTCAGCGAGCATTCGCGCATTAATTTATCAAGGACCGATTGATTTGAAATTGGAACTTTAGAGAGTTGCCTGCCACGAAGACAGCCCTTGTCACACCAAGATATATAGTACTTTGTTTCTTTCGCTTACATATTTCTACGTCTCAATGTCCAAAGTATTTGACTTCATCCTCGCTCACATTAGTATGGTAGTTCGATAGCTTTTTTCTTATGCCTGCCAAGATGGTAGTCATCAAATAGGCAAGTAAACGTAGGTATATGGATACCTCTTGCTACTTTTCCACAGATTGCATTTTCGTCTGAAAAACATTGCAGGTGTCAACTCAGGCCCTTTTATAATCTCTCTTAACTGAATTATATAGAGGAGGATTAATTCAAAACATACAATTTTTGGCAGAATTCAGAAGTCAAAATGGTTCAAAAGTACACAATTTCAGTCGAGATGTTTCCTCCCGAGCTGTGGAAAATTTCAGTAGAGGATATTTTTCTTTCTGCTTAAAAGGTGGCCTCGAGAGGATCACATTCAGTTATTTCCATGCCGATTTCCATTGATCGTTTATCTCTATGTCCTTTTCTGTAAAGAAACCACAACAGTGGTAAACAAACGTTGTCCTCGGATGTTGATATCTTCCTTTCCATGCTTTAAATGTGCGAGAATGTAATTTCATCAATGTGTTTAAATCAATTGCTTTATTAAGGTACCCCCAAGAGTTTCTTATTGCAAATATAGTCCAAAAATAAAAAAAACGTTTTGCTACAACAGGTCTTATTTAATATACGAACAAACAAACAGAAATTTGGTGGTCACAGAGTTGTCTAAGGATGTTTTCATGCGTCAGTGTTGCAGACGTCATTCGTGATCATGAAGATGGAGAAATATAGATTAATAGGATTCACATTTCTGAAATAATTTTCCAAGCTCTGCCATCGGAACGTAGATGAAGAAATTGAGCAAGAGTCACATGTAAATATGAAATGGTCTTTCTGTTTTGGGATGAACTGAACAGGCTGGTTCGTAAAACTTTGCCAACATCAAGAGATACATTAAGACAATTCTTTCAAGGAGACTTGAGATCAATAATATTGGAAAACAGTTGATCGATTGAATGTGGAAATATGATGTCTATTTTCTACGAAAATGAAGACGAACCAAACTTATAAGTTGTAAGGCTAACTTAATTTAGTTAATTTAAGCCAATTTACATAATGTTGATGAAATTTTGCAATAAATAAATTAAAAGAACAAAAAATATTTGAATTTGTTCGGAAACTTATGGCAGTAAATCTTCCTTGTTTATTATAAGGAAGTTTTAACCTAAAAGTTAAATGGGCTTTGGACTTTTTTGCATAAGAAAACAAATTTGATTTTAATTGAACAAGTGAAATAGTTCCTTTCATTGACAATATTTTTTTTAATAATATTTTAAAAAACCCCCTTTCGAGTTATTATTTAACAAATACACAGGTCATTTATTCATGCACATTCGTTTCGAATGAAATTAATTTAGATTCGATAGCTTGATTTGCTCTCGAGTTATGTGAGACGAAAATATCACACACACACGCGGACACATTTTTAAAAACAATGGAACCGGGCTCTTGGGACCTCGAAAAGTCGAGATACTATATGTAAACATTTTTTTCAAATCCTGTGCGAATCGTAAAATTTACAAAGATTGATGAATCGAGTCATTTGGAAATGTAGCAACAGTCTCTGTTTGAATTGCAAACGTCAGTTTAAACTATAGTTTATGTTCACTAAAAAAAAACATTTCCTTTTGAACGCCAGTCTAAACTATCGTTAAGCGGAGTTTAAACCTGAACTACAAAACCACGCATAAGTTTCTTAAAATATTTTAAGTTGAAATATATTTTTTCTATGTGCCCAGTTATTACTGCAAAGCCAACAAATATCAATAACGTTTCGACACGGTTTAGTTTACAAAACTCCTTTAAAACAAATCAACCGCAACCAAGAATGTTTATTTTTATTCGTTTGTCAATTGCTTATGCGATCGGATACATCTTGGTAGGAGGCATGACAAAATATCTATCATTCGATAGCGCCAATGATTTCCTCATCATTATCAGATAAAACCCTTAAGACTCCAACCACACAACTCCACCGAGATCCAAGATATCAAATGACTCAGCCGGGTTTCGCTCGGTGATGTCAAGAAGCCATACAAATCGATTAAACAATCCTTCACACATCAGTTGTGGATGACTTTCTGGTGACTGCCTCCGATTGCGATTGATAGTGACCACCGCCCACCGCCCTGCTATGCTTTAAGAATCTCAAGATTATCAAAGTATTTTCTGGACGGGAGTAGTCTATTGCAACTTTTATGTCGCCGAGGTGTAAACAGATTCCATGCACCACCTTGGAAAAGCGATACTTATACTAGTAATGTATTTCATTTATCGCGTACTTAAATTGCACCAAGTCAACATATATACAAAACCTAGAGAGAGAGACAGATGAAGTGCTCATTCTAGATGCTATCGGGTGAGATAGTGAAGCAGTGGAATAGTGAAATAGTCAGTGTCCATTTTCTCCTCTACCCCTACATACGACATCAACATTCGTCGCCGTTGTTGGCTTTAAGATTTTATAAAAGCTAAAGCAACGGCGGCTTAGGTTTCATTTTAATATTGCAAGGTGCATCGCTGGGTTTGTTGTGTTTAGTGCGACTATTTGTATCCGCGGCGGACACAGTGCGCAGTGCTCTATTTGTAGTTTTAAATTAAATTAACGAAAGCAAACTGGAGAGGATTGAAATAGTTGTGGCTTCTGTCGCGAGTGCTAGTGTTATAAATAATTAAAATTTATCACAAAGTCAAATAGAAATCTTAAAATGTTGTTTATCTTCCAGTAGAAGCCAGGAATTAACAGATAAGCGACTGTGAATTGTTTAAACCTGCGTCGCATCCAAACAAGATAAAAGTATCTTTTCCTGTTGTGGGATAGTTTTTTTTTGTTTTTCTCTAATTTTTTGTGCTATCATAGTGTAAGCTTAACGCCCAAAGTGGAAGAGACTCCGCGCCGCGGTAACGTTAGACCGTTCTTTAGGATCCCTAAGGTCCTTTGCATATGTGTTCAAATTTATCCTGCCGCGTCATCGAATGCAACTTCCAGCTCCAGCCACCCCAAACCACGTTGCGGTGGAAATATAATGCAAAACGTTGATTTACCAAAATCATTGGACACAAATTTGAATTCAGCGGGCAGTGCGGTTGAATTAAGGTCATCGGAACAGCCCCTGCTAAGGAAAGCCTTATCTGATAATTTTTGCAAATCAATACAGAGCGACGATGCCGATGAGGAGCTAGACGGTGTCGCAGAGCTTGTACAGCATACGGTTGAGGAGCCTCCAAAAATAAAAGTTCGATCTAGGTTTAGTTCTGCTTTTCGCTCATTTCGAGGATCAAAGTCTTCTAGGAAAAAGAACACTCCACCAATTGCTGATACAACGCAAATTCTTTCGAGCGGTGGTGAGGACTTGGAAGTGCCAACCTCCGAAAAAGTTGAACTGAAGAAGAAAAAGACTAAATTGTCGAAGAAATTTTCCCTCACTGGCATCAAAAAGAACAAAGTGAATCCTAAAAAGGAAGAAATTCCAACTGATAGCCAAAATCTGGTGACAAGTGCAACGCAAACCACCCAAACGCTTGATCGAAGACAATTATTTGTCGCAGAAAATGAACCAAAAAAAACAATAACTGTCACTGCACCAAACGTGCCTTCTGCGCCAACAACCCCTAATACACAATCACCTGAGTCGTCACCGACAAAATTCGATAAGGTTCGCAAAATACAAATTACCATACAGGGTAAGAAAATCGAACATACTAGCAACAACAGCGGCCAACAAGGGAGGAAAAGCCTTCCAGCTACTACCACAGAGATTACTGATTGTGTTCCACCATCACCAGTGTCCAACATCGAGGAAGGGGATTACCTAACCAGTTCTGGTGAAGTGCCACAACAAAAGCCATCCACTAGCACCACCAACAAAAAGAACTCTAAGAAAAAACCCAAGCCAAAGTCAAAATCAAATAGCCCCCCGACTACACCAGATAGTCCTCTTCCCTGCGGCAGCAATAAGGCAATAACATCAACAATTTCGACAACTACAACGACCACGGAGGAAAAGTTTGTCGTCACCCAGAGTATACGCGATACACCACCACGTGAGAGAGCGCCAGCGAAGCCGAGTCGTGCTGCAGCACCAGCCCCCACAATACCGGCCACATCCTCAGCAACTGGCACCATTCGAAAGTCACTTTCTCATCAAATTCCTAAATTGAGACGTCAGAGACTGCACGTCGTGGATTCCACTGAGAACGAATCAAATTTCATGATCCGCGAGGGAACTGTTGAGCGAGGTCGTCGTTTCCCCAGACCATCATCCATAGATAACCAAGAACTGTCACCACTGATTATTGCCCAAGCACAGTCACTGCCAACGCCATTGGGTACTCCGGAAAATCTTGTCCCACCGCGACCAACAACTGCCGAAGCTGAAGTCAAATCCCTACCAACGTTCATCGAAGAAACCAAAGAATCACAAGAAGCCTCCACTTCGTCGGAACCCAAATCGCTGCCAGCTCTCATATCAACACTCGATACGATCGAATCCACAATAGAAATAGCAAATTCTGCAACCACAACCGCAAACACGACTAGCACCACGACATCAACTGCTCCACAGTTCACTGGCAACAACGTACAGAATCCTAACCTTAGCGGATCAATCAATAGCCAATCGCTGGAGGATAACGACGACAAATCCGCAAAGGACTCTCCCGCCGTTCGCGAACATCAAACGATACGTTTTGCTGTCGGAACACCGGTACGTCCGCAACGCACATCGGTGCCCCTTTCGCAACAAGTCACTCTCGACACCAAGGACTTCAGCTCAATTGGCTCGAATAAAAGTTCCGGCTCGGACCAAAGTGCAGTCAGTGAAAGCTCTGTTCATAGACGCAAAATTAAGTACATTGATCAGGCGACAATTTACACGGACGAGGAACGTGATATCCTGGAGGGTAAACGTGAAGCTCTTAGCTATTTGTCTGGCATCAGTGAGTATTCGTTTGATTCGGAATTTTCGGGTGACACACCGATGCCGGCTTTTGGTGATTTGACCATGGACCAGGAGGATCCGGTAAGCATTAAGTGACAGTGATTGTAGAATTTTTTTTATTTTTAATTCCGAAGTAAACAGGGTGTCGCAGACCTCTATTGGGTTTCAATATTTTTTTGAGAGTTTTATAAATTTGTGTAAAATTTTAATGTCATCTTAGTGAGGGAATGAAATCAAAACTGGCAAAGTGCAAGTCGGACTCGCGCAAAGAAGGTTCCGTATAAACCTGTAGGTATGTAAATATCTTGTTCGTTCATCACGGAAATCGAGTCTCGAAGAGCTTTTGCTTGTGTGCATAACCACAAAATGAGCAATATACTAAAATAGCCTCCTTGGTAAAATTGAATAACGATTTGAAAAACAAAAGTGTTTTAAATACAAATTTGCGGTTTTTTCGAATTTTTCCCTTTACTTGTGCCAGACGACCTTGCTTTTCTCAAATTTTATGATTCTAGGTCAACGGATACAAAAACATGCGGCAAAAACAGACATATCTTTTTGTTGCTTCGAATTAGAACCATGGTTTTTTTTACAACTTTTAGAGACCGCAGTCATGAGTATTTGGTAATAATTTTAACATTTCAACGGAACCCTAAAAATGGTTAAATTTCTTTAGAAACTGTTCGGATAAAAAATAATTTGTTAAAACATTCGGCTCTTTGAGAAAATTTTCTGTTTAGATATATACTATAATTTGGAGTAAGGAGATTTGATCCTAGCTTATTCGCGAAACAATGGAAGCATCGGCAGCAAGTTATGAGTCTATAACAGATTTCAACGTAGTGGAATTTTTATTTATCCCAAGATAGATTAACTCATTTACAATTCATTTAATTGAAGATCAACTCTTCCAGTCTCATCTTCAAAAGCCGTTTCAGCTTAAATTAAAGCACATTGGATGCGGGCGATCATGACAATATCGTTTACGCATCCTTACAGCTTGACAGGCCTGAACAAATAAGCACTCAAATGTTTACACCTGTCCATTTGAAAACCTGCTTTAGAATAAAGCTACAGAAACCGCGAGACAGGATATCTCCATGTCGTAATCTGATGCAATTCTTGATATCTGCATTTGTATGATTCTAGCCTGACCGATAATGCTTTTTGGCCAGGAACGTTAGATATTTCCTCGAACACTCCACCTTTCTGACAGCGATTATCAGTCCAGTCGTTCAACAGTGTAAAGATACTTTGTCAACTCTACATTTACACGATGATTGATGTCGTCCTCACCTAATCATGTATCCCAGAATTTTGGACTTTATAATCTTTGGAAGCACTTTTCATTCAAATACATTTTTGGAAGAAGTCATCATTGAAGAGTGAATGAATAGCATAGGAACTGAGGAATAAACGATCACTTTTCGTTCAAGCAGATAATCATTTTTGTATAAACCTTTAGCTAATCCTTCACTGAAACCCGCAGCAACTCAAAACCAATGTGCACCGATACCTCCTTTCGATCTTCTATGCTAATTGTTTTGTTTGTGAATTTAAGCACTTAGCATTTTCGAACACAGTTCTTGGTATTCAATGGCGGCACAAAATCAACATTTTTCTTTTCTTCATCCCTCCCGGGGCAAGTTCTCATATTGTGTACATATTACAAAAAAAAATGCAACTGTAATTGACGAGGAATAATTTAATCAATACCAATAATAAAGCTCTTGAATACTGCATTTAATGCGCGCGTTAAATCTGTCAATTTCATACAGGGAAGTACCCTTGCGCTTCCCCTACACAGACTCAAACCAGAAACTACCTCAAGAAGGTTAGGTACCTACTTAACTGGACGATGACACAAATCCCCCTAACGAAGCCCCACAAGAATCATGCATCACCACCGGTGGCGCGGCACGTCGGGGTAGCACTGAATGCTCTTACCTATTCCTTTACTTAGTACATTAGCCTGGTGACTGAACGAACACGAGTGAATGTGTGGAAAAAAAATTATTGAAATCCGAGATCTAAATTGGCAAAAAGAAAGCGAAAAGAAACTACTACTATCTTTATGCCCAAGACAACCCCTACCACTTTATAGAATGTAATATTAGCGAGAGATAGCAAGCCACAAACGAATTGAATTTCTTGATGACCTTTCTTGTCTTCCTATTTAAAATATTTTTTTTCCTTTTTAATTATCTTTTAAGCCAATTATGACATCATCGACAGAGAAACGTGAACATCTGTATAAAATTCTAGTCATCGGTGAGCTGGGCACAGGCAAAACATCCTTCATCAAGCGCTACGTCCATCAGTTTTTCAGTCAGAACTATCGAGCGACCATTGGTGTGGACTTTGCCTTGAAAGTCCTCCACTGGGACTCGAACACAATTGTCCGGTTACAGCTGTGGGACATTGCTGGACAGGAGCGTTTTGGCAATATGACGAGGGTGTATTATAAGGAAGCCGTTGGTGCCTTTATTGTGTTCGATGTCACGCGAAGCGGAACCTTTGATTGCGTGAGCAAATGGAAGGAAGACCTAGATTCGAAAGTTCAACTGCCCGATGGTAGCCCGATTCCATGCATTTTGTTAGCAAATAAAGTAAGTTTTGTTATTGGAATTGAAGAACTGTGACACTAATGAATCCTGTTTTTAGTGTGATCAAGATAAGCAGGGCATTGTTACGACTCCAGAGAAGATGGACGAATATGTTAGGGATAATGGTTTCGCTGGTTGGTACGAAACGTCAGCTAAGGAAAATATCAACATCGATGAAGCTGCTAGAGCGTTAGTGAATAAGGTAAATTTTTTTTTTTTAATTATTTTACTTAAATATATTAATATTAATTAATATAATAATATTGCTTACCTTCATTTATGGAGTGTTCCATTTGGAAGGACATCGTTCATTTAGTACAAGTTAATGCTTATAATCAAACAATTTGTGCAAAAGTGGAGGAAACCATTCTTCACTACCTTTGTAAAATCCTGGCCCATTACACAGGGCATTAAGTCCCCGAATCACACTTTTCGTTGAAAATGCAAACCCAAAACATGTAACTTGTTAAAGCAAAGGTATGAACTGGTGACGCATACCTTTCACGCGATTGTTTCATGTGATCTTCTTAGAAGGGTTCCGTGCCTCCCAAGAATATGCAACACCATATTTTTTTAATTTTAGATTTCTCCAAACATAGCCCATAAACTTGTACGAGTAAGCTAGACAAGGTAAAGGCTTGTTATTCAAATAAGAACAAGAACTTCGAGATGGGAAATCAAAAAGTTTAAAAATATAAGGATTAAAATCGATCACAAGATTAAAAGATTATTTGATGCAGAATGAATGTAGAATTATGTGAATCTATGATTCTGAAATTTTGTTGGCAAAATGATGCGAGAAATCCAACCAAGTGCAAATTCGTTCGGAATTCTTTGGTATGGTTCTGTTCCAGCACGCCGTAGCGCAAATTCTCTACGGGCAAATTGTACTGTGATGACAGTTCTTCGTGTAGCGAGACGCTACAAGCAGACTTGCCCCTCCCGTAGTATATTTTTGTTTCTTACGAACATTTTCCTCTGAGTTCCTGAATAATTCAATGGTTTAGGTCTTTTAGCTGTGAATGTCTGGAACGGGGCAAAACTACATTTTGATATTCATTGCACGAATACCCAATTAATAATCGTGATCAAAATGATTTTTGGTTTTCATTTTTCTTATTGAAATTTGTGCTTTTACTTGTGTTAGATGGACGGGATCATTACATTCTTTAAAATGCTGTTAAATTGCTCCATGAAACGGGATCATTGTCTACTTTTAGGTGTAAAATTGAGTTGCGATTTTACACTTTCCTTGTAGGGTGGGTGACACCCATTTCTTTTTATACAATTTTTATTATTTTTAACGGCAATAGCTGTGAAATTGCATTTGTCTCCCTATAAAGGCTTAGAAGATGCAGCTCTGTGACAGACCAACAGACAAACGAACAACGGGAGCTTAGTAATAAGGTTCCTTTGGACTCTTTGTGTACGGAACCCTTTAAAGGTCGAAAAGACTTTTCCACCTAACATCCAATGTCATTGCATTCATCATCCAAAAGGTGTGTTTTTGACAATTCGGCAGCTAGCTCTGCAAATTTCACATGCAAAATCAGAGTTGACTTAAGGGGTCTCATCTAGAGGTGCCGTGATATTGTGCCAAGCCAAATTTGTACATTAGGCATTCTCTCATGAATAGTAAAATTGATATTTTGTGCACTTTTGTCTACATATTTTTTACCATGGATTCATAAGTGAAAATGAAGATGTTATTTCAAAGAAACACGAATGCAGTGTACATTTCTGACACCATATTAAAAATGTAAAAAAAAAGCCCATGAGCCACCCATCATAGTTCCACTTTCCTCGTCTATTTCCACTTTTTCTATTTAAAATCAATTGCAGGTTTGGCTTTTCCAACAAGAAAAATGCACAACTCACGACTCGTTTTTATATGTAGGACTATTATTATACAGCATTTTTGGAAAGATCTAAGCTTATGCTTGAGCTGGATTCCATATTTGTGGAACATAAGTTAGCGCTTCTCATCGCTCGATCACTTAACCGGGAAATCGATCTTCTCAGTCTGGTTTTCTAAAAACATCACGCAAATATTTTTTCCAATTGAACCTAAGTGAGATCATGTAACATATTAGATAACATGTTAAAGACTAATTCGATTTTGCTCAGTTCATTTCTAATATGTTTCGAAAAAAATAATTAAAAAACATCATCTTTAATATCACAGCTAAAAGGGGTTTTTCTTTTTTTTATAACTTGCTAGCCTTCAGGGGTTTAAACCAGAAAAAACGATGGTATTGGTACATACTAGTATAAGTGCTTGAATATTACAACCCATTTGTTAAGGTTTGTCATGATTGGTCTATAAATGTGCTAACCCATCTTGTAAAATTAATCAGAAAATATTCTTGTACAATTTCCTTTGAAGACCTCAGAAACAAGTCCGATGAAAGGTAAAAATAGAAGACTGTGTCTTATTAAGCAAAAAAAAATTTAAATTGAAATCAGAGGAGCTGTGATGGATAAGAAGTTCAGGGCTAAAAATCTTCGAGCGTCCTAAAAATAAAAACCCTTATATAGTATATTTTAGAAACATTAAAAACAAGTCATGAAAAAAAGTAAACAATTGTAATGTTATATAGTATAGTATACTATACATCTGCCTAGTCAAAGTCATATGTATCTGCTGGACAAGTTTCAACCTACCTTGATAGTTTTCTAAGGAGGAAAGGACATCCAATTCATAGTTCAGATTTGACAGGGATGTTAATATGATGTTTTTATCAGAGACGACAAACCGAACTGGCATCAGAGTCTGCATATTATTATTTTTACTATTTACGCTAATATTATAAAAAGTTTTTGTTTTTGTTCCAAAGGTTGTATGTATGAGAAAACCTTCGAAAATACCCATCCGATTTCAAAAATTCTTAGGCTATAAATAAAATGAGCTTTCGTTGCGGCCAATTATGTAACTAAGAAATGATCAAGCGAATGCGTTTTTCACAAACGTTGCTTTAACGGTTATAGAAAAGTAATTACTTTAAGAAATCATTGCTTTAGAAATCAAAAAGTTCTTCAAAAAAGTTCGCGACGACACATCTCTATATGTTGAGGTTATAGAGTAAAAATTGTATCTTGGATGTAATCTCCGGCAAGTCCCATCCGATTTTAAAACAATCCTCCACAAATACTAACAATGAACCTCCGCCATGAACATAGGCTATAAATTATCCCGTCTTTCGGTTAATTATTTCAGTAAAGCTGTTAAAAACGCAGTAGTTTTCTGCGAACGCTGTCGTTACGGTAAGAAATTCTTATTTGCTTTCTAAAGAATGTTTTAGAATTGAAAAGCTTCTATAAAAAAGTCCTCGATGACATATCTCTACATGTTAAGGATACTATACAAATTGTTAAAATAGTACTTAAAAATATACTTAGAATTAATTTTAATCTTTCAGAGTTATGTTAAATTCTTATAAAATTAATCTTGTATGTAGATAAAAATTGCCTCTTACAAAACAACTTTGGGACAAAAAGTACGCTTCTGTGTAAGCGGAAGGCGAATAGACTTTTGGAGTTCTATACGAAATCCACGCAGGTGAAGTCACAGCGGACTGCTATTTGTTCACTAAACTTAGATCTTTTAACAATTGGTGAACGTCTAAAGAGTAGCTACTAAAATAGCGATTCGGGAGTAGGTACGTTTCGCGCACTAGAACCATATTATTGCCGATATTGTCGTCCTTGTGAGCATACTAAAAAGAAAATACAGACGAATTTGAAGGATAGACTCTCTTTTAAATGTCCTTAGCTTTTCTCATAATCACAATGCACGCTTCGCAGAAACTATAGTTGCTGCTAGTGGATGTGTTGAAGAAGGTCCAAATCTATCCATTAGTTGGCGAGCACAGAACTTGGGCTTTTGTCTTGTGGCACATTTTAATGTTTGAACCTCAACCTTCACTCCTGTTTAATCGCGTTATTTCATATCTCATTGATCATAGCTTTTTACGCCTGCAGTAGAACCTTCGGCAAAAAACGGGGTCTCCAATCAAAGCTGATCCTATGGATGTATACGGCGGTCGTTCGCCCGATACTAACATACGGATCACTAGTATGGTGACCGGCCCTCAAGAAAAAATTCAATGTCATCAAATTTAACAAGGTACAGAGAACTGCATGCATAGGCACAACAGGCGCTTACGATCGATTCCGTCGGATGCTCTGACGGTAATGCGGAATCTCCTACCTTCGGACCTACACATTAAAAACACTACTGCTCACAGCGCCATTATGCTCAGAGAGTCTGGATGCTGGACGCCTATGGTCATAGCGCTATACTTGATCTTATACCGGGAGGTTTGGTATCTTCCCCAACGGACTATACGGTCCCTAGAATTTATCCATCAAATAACTTTGACGCTCTAATCCCAAAAAGAGCGAAATGGTATAGTGGACAGATATGTAAGCACTTTAACTGGACAATCTACACTGACGGTTCTAAGATCGGCAATCCGGGAAGCATGTCGTCAAATCAAATTACATCCAAATTTCCTGCCAAGCCAGAGGGTCGCCATACGCATTGATAGTCAAGCAGCCATCAAAGCTATTGCCTCCTTTACTTCACTCTCAAAATTAGTACAGGAATGCCGAGCTGAAATAGCGTCGTTAGAAGGTCAGCTCATTTCCCTTATATAGGTTCCCGGTAATGAGAAGGCCGATGAACTTGCTAGAAAGGGATCTGCCCTTCAGCGCTCGCTTGCAGGTGAGGTTTTCATCTCACTACAAGCAGTTGAGGCTAATATATCCTCATACTTCCTTGAAGTAGCAAATCTAAGATGGGTCAGACTTAAGACCTGTGCAACATCAAGGAAAATATGGCCGGAATACAAACAATCAAAAACAAAAGATCTCCTTCGGCGAGCCCGTCATGATATTGCTAGATTAGTGGCGGTCTGCACAGGACACTGGCCGATTGGAGATCATGCCATTAAGCTAGGTATCCCACTCAACTCACATTGTCGCAGCTGCAAAAACACACTTCTTTTGCGACTGACCGGCTCTTGCTAGAGCCAGACAACGGGCGCTTGGTAGACCTTCTTCAACTCAATTAATGAGATTTATGCTAAAGATATTAAGGAACTAATGTCCTTCTTAAATACCTCGGGCTGGATTTAGAGATATCTCAAATACACCAAAATAACATCATAAATATGGTAACAGAGCTGTGGTATTAAAACGGCACATAGTGCTAATTAGTTTCTCACTAAACCACCACTTTTACCTACCTACCATTGATGAACTTTTAGTCCCACGGCATTAACAATCACGTGTGTCTTACCCTTACGACTTAAGACTTCCAAAATATAAAATACAAATGCTCTCGTCAATCGTTTTCGAATACACTAATAAATAAATATTTTTTTTAAATTTTGTTTCACAGATTCTGCTTAACGATAAACTTATTAGTGCTGCCGATATCGCCGACAGCGAGAAATTCAATTTAGCGAACTCAAATGGTGGTCAAACTACGACCCAGGCCATCAAGAGCAAGTGTTCCTGCTGACGCCCTAATTGTCATCTTAAGCGAGTGTCATCATCCAATGAAGGACTTTTATTTGTTTTCATAAGTGTTAAAAAACTTATTTATATAAATATATATTTTTAATATTAAAATTGATAGAAACGAGTGTATTTTTTAATAAAGAAAAATAAATTTAATAACAAAAAATAATAAAATAAAATTCACTTCATATATGTATAACATTGTTAGCCACTTTATAGAATACATAATAAAATTCTTAATTTATATGTTTTGTTTCCTCATTTGTTGTTAAAAAAAAAACTACAGTAAATGTGTTATATAATCAATTTATTGGGCTTTGCCATTGGAATAAAACTAAATATAAACTCAGCAAAAACAAAAATAAAATACATATATTATATTATTATAAAAAGTCCATTAAATTTCTTGCCATTTTTCACATTAGAAAAGACAAAACCACACAAAAACATTCAGAAATATTTAAAACGCTTTATTCTAGAATAACTGAATAGAATTTATATTGTAAAACGCATTTTCAAGCAGGCAAATAAATATATTAGATTAATTAAAAGGCAACAACAATATCGAGAAATGTTATAAGCATATTAAAATTTTAAATAAAAAATAAATAATATTTATACAATATACATATACAAATACTGATAAAATTTTAAGTAAAACAAAAACTAATTATTAAATAATAACATTTTATTACAACATGGGTATAATGTATTTTAATAAAAAAATTATTTTATTGAGTGCAAGTGGAATCAAGGCGACGTATATTATAAGGGCATATACTATATGTTTAGTATGCCGACCTGCTAAACGCTCAAATCTGTGAAAGAACATTAAGAATTGTTTTTTAAGAGTTCAAGTACAGTGATAAAGTTTCTCGATTGTTTGGAGCAGGTTTTTTACTGAAGATCTAACCCCTGCATTTTTATTCACTTTTTAATCGATTGCACTAAGGTCCGTGGTAAATTAACAATTTTGACTGCAAATCCTTCAAGGTCCTCTACTACCCCGAAGTTATACAAAATTATATGTACCTTTCTATTTTGACGTCGATGTTCAGTGGACACTGAGTGGCTTTAATTCCTCTTGGCTCCACTTTGCCACCGCTTCTTTCCCGACACTTGCAAAACCTTGGAACACTGCTCGTTCTTTTCTTCTAATTAAGTGCAAAATGTCTTCATATGCCAACAACTGTTCGGGTTTTAAAAGATTCTTTCCAGAAAATTTTAAAAGAATGCAACCTTCTCTTCAGCTTCACGCAGGTTTGCGCACCTCTTATTTATTTGAGGATAGTTGAAGAGTGTCTTGTGTCGGTCCGACGCTGACGGTTCGATAACGAAAACATCAATTCAACACCAAAATATTTTCCTTATTTTTATCCAAAGCTGTTAAAATGTTGATTGAAAATAATAATTCTGAAATATAAAAAAAGGAGTCAAGTGAGAGTTCACACTCACACAAAGGGTTCCGCGCCTCCCAAGAGTATACAACACTATATTTTTTGCGAATTTTCGAGTTCTCATAGCATCTTCCATACGAGTAAGCCAGATAGAGTAAAAGCTAGATGCCGGTTAACTTGTAATTCCAATGAACGCAAATTCAGTAATGAATGTCAAAATGGAGTGGTGTTAGTGCGTCCAGTTTCCTACCCTAACGCGTGTCACATCCGTGTACGTGTTTTGCTGTCGCAACTAAAGATATTCATTATAATGGTATTTTCTTGAAAATAATTAATGAAACACATTCTTGAGCGTGTTTATGTTATAGTTACGTGTTCAAGAATTCGCTCTTAAGCAGGGATAGAATATCCTTGTGTGCCTTAAATGTTGATTAACACATACAACGTCATTCAATGTCTTAATTTTTTTCTAATTTTCAACCCTCGGTTTTATGTGATTTATTGAACTGCTGGGATAATTATAACTCAAAGAAACATTAAAATCAAATGAAATTCGTTTTTAATAATTTATTTTTAAAAAAATGATTTTGTAAATAATTTTTCGAAACGAGAAAACGGTCGAAAAGAAAGCAAAACACATATACAAATAGACTCTCCTTATGGTTGGGTATACAACATTCAATTCGCACTTACACTACTACATTTTGACATTCATAAACGAGTACCCACCGAATGATAGTTTGCAAAATTTTTTTTTTATTGGAATTCGAGTTTGTACTTTGTGTTGGATAGGCGGGATCATTGCCTACTTTAAATAGCTGTTAAGTTGGTCCATAAAACGGGATCATTGCCTACTTTAAGATGTTAAGTTGATTTGCGAAACACTTTCTTTGTATGGTGACCCAGATTAAATTTTAACTTTAAATCATTTGTTGTTTTAGTGGCAATAGCAGTGCACCTTCTGTGTCAAGGGTCTCCATACAACGATTTAGAAGATAGAGCTCTGTGCCAGACGAATGGGCGGAAAGCAGAAGCTTAGTAATAGGGTTTTCGTGGCACCTTTCTATACGTATCCCTAAAAATAAAGAGAATCTCATAAAAAAGTGTCGATTCTCTGTACTGAATTTATTTTGAGCCTTAAAGAGCAACCCTTTGGATTGATTTTGTTTGATTTGAATAAGTGTCCTTTCGAGTTTTTTGCAAAACACGTCTTAACTACCACCTTGTAATGCTAGTATCGAACGAAAGAAGTGCCTATATGTATACCTTCAATAGATTCTGCCTTTTGTGTGAAAGTTTAAGGCACAAACGACTTAAATTTAGCAACGAGCTTGTCAACAGTAATGATATCAAAAACAACGATGAATTATTTTTAATGCCCTACAAATATTGCATTATCTTCGAACGCCGCCTATTCGTCGGCAATACAGTGCTATTGCAGAAAATTCCTCCACCAGTACATTTCTTCTGTACATTTCGATTTTCGAGTCTCACATACGTCACTCGCCAAAAACAACTGTCAACAAAAATTCCCTTCTCGTTCTTGGTTTTCAAAAAGCGGGAGAAAAGCAGACTTTTGTCACCTACGCGACAAGAATCCACTGAAAAAAAACTAAAAACTGAACTAATTTGCCTTGCATGCAAATCCTTAAAATATTCCTTTCTTATTGTGCATTTATGTAATACTAAAAGAAAAGTTCTATCTACAAACTAAACGTGTTAATTCCCCTCGCAAATAAACGTCCTACGTGTGGCTGTCGAAGCGACAAGTCTTCATTTTTTTCTTGTCTCGCACTGCGTCGTTCAAAGTTTTCCTTTATTTTCTTGTTCTTTTGTTGCTCCTTAAGCTCAACTTCATAAAATAAAGTATCTCAAGTCCCAAAAAAAATAAACCGAAGTGAATGTATGCAATGTTGCACAATTAAATTAATGTAGCTATTTCGTTTTAAAGTTTATTTTATTCTTTTTATTATTGTTTCTTTGTTTGCGAAATTTCGTGGTCTAAGCATAACTAAAAAATAGAAACAAGTTCATCTGATAAATAAATAATCCTCTTGCCCATTATTGTCCAAACTACTTTTCATTGCTCGCTCGTCGGAACATCAAGCCATTTGCGAATCAAAAATAATAAGAAAAAAAAATGGCCAACACCAGCGGCAGCGCCAGCAGCAGCGGCGGCAGTCCCTACGACAAGATTATCGAAATGATTCAGGGATTGGATCTACAAGACGATGGCATTGTTATGAATCACAAAATCAAATCAATTGAACTTGATTTCTGCAGCATTGTACGCGATGAAAACATGCTAAAGTAAGTAGTACTTTATCATAAGAATGGATGAAATGAAATTGTAAAATAGGTCTAAAATTTATATTGTATCTTTTTAAATGACAATCAGTTGCTGAAAGAAAAAAAAACAAAAACAGAACCAAACTACATTTTCTCTCTCTGGCTGTTTGGAACGCAAAGCAAAACACAGAGACAGATTTTCTTTTTGTCTTCGCAATGTGGTCGACTGATGATGATGGAGCTACTTTGCAATCAGTATTCAATCAATAAAACTCTGAAATTATTTATGTATTGCGGCGACGACGAACGGCAGGCATAGAGTCACAAAGCGTGGACGCAAACGATTTGAGTATTTATTTTTGTTTTGGATACTGTCACGCATTGCGAAATGATTCTTTTGCTATCTATTTTTATCTACCTCGAACTCTGAGAGACGAATTATTTTAAAGTGTTTCTAGTAAATATATTGCTGCAAATGACAGGTATATCTTGTATAGAGAAGGAATGATTCATCTCCTGTTTTGAGGCGTATTTTCTTGTTTGTGTTATTCTTTCTGCCGCAGTTGGCCTTCTTTGAAGTAAAAACTACCGGAAGCTTGAAGGTATCCTTGAACATAAACTTTAACATTTGGAGCGTTTCTTCAATTTCTAAAAAAACGAATGGATTATTTATATTAAATTTAATTTTTATTTACAAGCACGCAGGCGAAAATTATTCTCTTCTCTAATTTACTTCAAAAAATGCAAAAAGTAATTTGTTTAAAGCATTAGAGATATAAATGGTTCGATTTCGTTTAAATAATTTACTTTCAAGTTTATAAACAACAATTACTGACATGACTGATAAAGAAAGAAACGCATTTTGATCACGTCAAACAAAAAGGCTCGTAACACGATGATAAGTAGCACTAGGTTTCCAAGTAAACGAATTCACAAAGCAAATTGACCATTTTCTAATAGATGCAAGGCAGGCATCTTATATCCTGAACTTATAAATGTTCAGAGGGGCAAACGTCGACTCTGACCATTTTCTTGTTACAACCAAATTCATAGCTCGACTATCGAACGCGAAATTCGACGTTGGGAGTCTTAGCACAACGGGAGAAGCCAGTGCTTACAGAGAGCGCTAGAGCGAGAGACTTCGCTGTGTATTCACAATCCACAAACGGCAATAATTTGTGGAACCAGTACCACGACATCATCAAGAACGTAACCAATATAACCATAGGCTACCAGCCTCCATCCAAAAAGAGCTCTTGGTGTGATAAATATCGTGCGTTAAAAGAAAACGGCCTACCCAGCTCAAGGATATCAAAGAGTTACGCGATATGAACAACACCCGAATGTTTTTCAGGGAAGACAAGCAGCAGATATATTTAAAAAGCTGTACAATGGGCATCTGAAAGAGAGTGATGGGGCAAGAAAAAAAACCGCCTCCAGTAAATAAGAACACATCCACCCTCCGAGTTTGGAAGAGGTTGACTGAGTTATCAAAAAGCTGAAGAATAACAAGGCCGCCGTTTCAGCGCAGCTTTTCAAGCCTGGTGGCCAGTTGATCCAGCCAGTTCTTCTCCGTGGAGCCGAGTGCTGGACGATAAGCAGGGAGGCAGTGCAGATATTAAGCACTTCTTCGTCGAATATTGGGTGTATGCGAAGCAGGTGAATGGAGGAGAAGATATAGCCGCGAACTCAATGAGCTGTATCAAGATGTGGTTTCTATATAACTTTCTCATCTTCATGTGTAAACCGAGAGTGATTCCCAACTGCTGACTTTTTTCACATCTTAGAAGCTAGTCTCTGATTGAATTTTTCAATCACTGTTTTCAACTGTTAAAAAGATGACATAATTTCCATTCCCAACGGTAGTGCTTTTCTTAGACCGCCGGCCGCCATGCTATCCTTTGATACTGATTATCATTTTTGGCATAGACTTTTCGCCTTTTCGATTTAGGTATAAATTTTGATATACAATAATTTTATTTCCTTGAACCTTATTTGTTCGAAACAATCGCAAAAGTAGTTGCAGCGCTACTATGAATTAGAACAGTTGAACTTTTGTTTGAATAAACTGTTAAGTGATCAATTGTTGTTTGTCACATCATTTTATGGCTCTTAACTTTGCTTTCAGTTTTCAAAATTAACAGCGACTGGCCCACAATTCCCCCTACGTGTTCGGAATCCTTGTCGGTGGTTTTTGATTTAATTCCTTGCGGTCTGGAATATCCCCTTTCGCAAAATGCACACGAGCAAGGAGTGGCACAGAATAATTACGAACACTTGAAACGAACACAACTGTCGTGTCATTTGGATTCTTCTTGATAATTAAACGGGCACGCCATGTACGATTCAGCATTTTCGACCATTGTATTGTGCTACACTTGACCAAAGTTTGTTACCGAATACTGTATCCCAATGCCCACGTTATCCTATGACGGTGCAAGTAATACTTTATATCTTCATCACAACAATCACCCATTACTAAGAAAACAAAATTGCATCTCACCCAAAATTCTATGAGCAGATCAAGTTGAGGCATTTTCAACGGAAAAATATGTTTTCTCCATCAGATGCTCCATCACAGTGAGGAATCTTAATCATACAATGTAATTTGAGAAGGTGAGTGAACACTGGATTGAAACAGCGGATACAGCAGCTTTGCACTATCTACACAGCAAAATTAGTTTGTTAAATGTGCCTTAACACAAACTGCATGTAGTTTGTGCCAAAACGCAAAACGTGAACATAAATTAAATTAGCATTATATTCGATAACACAGTTTGCATGATTCTTACGTATATGCAGTTTGTTCAGAAACGTCGCTAGGCTTGCAACTGTGCAGTCGAAACCCGAAATTCTTAGATTAAATAAGAAGTTAATGACCAAACAAATAAAATTACTAAATATTCTGATGGAATAATGCCACACATGAGGAAGAATATTTTTTGCACAAATTTTCGTTCCCAGCCACGATGTAATAGTTCAATATGATAGTATTCAATTATACAAGTAACAAATTTCATTTTCGTTTATTTAATTCATTCAGTTGCCCATGCTATTAATCTGAAGGAATCATATGGTATTTTGCAATCTGTGATGGGACTTTTTATAAAGATATATACAGACCCGTCGTCATTAACAAACCACGATAAACAAATAATTTCAAGATGCAGTAAAAAAGGTGCAAAAAAAGAACAATTCTTCAAATACGCTCTCTGAAATTGTTTTTTTATTAAAATTTAAATAAGACACGAAAGCGCACGAAGTTTTGATCGAACCCAACAAGTTAGATTTCCTTTGGGATCGATAAATCCTTCTTTAAATTGTTTTGATCAAAGCGCTTTTGAATTACGAATCAAATCCTCTTCATCCCTTAATTAAAATTGTTTCAATTATCTGCTCGCAATTCGAATCCAGAATACTAAAAACCCTTAAAATTTCTTGCGGGTATAAATTGATCGAAAAAGAATAGAAGCCAGTCCTTTTTCATCTTGCGATCAACAAACATTGAATATGGCGTTAAAGAGAATCGAGTCGAGGTAATAGTGTACATAAGTGCAACGTGTTGCTTAAAGCGTTTGAAATGAACAGAAATGTTTATAAAGCTATTCGTTTTGGTGAATTGTCTGGAATAGAGGAAACGCAAAGAAGTGATCACCAGCGGGTCTTTCGTACGATTGCGGTGCAGTGCGTGAACAAATTCGGGGAAGTTCCCTAAGGAAGAAAAGATCATCTACAAGGAATTGGATATATCAACCAGATCATTGTCCAGGCCGATTCGGGGTGATCTGCATATGAAAGTCTATTGTCTTCCCACGACCTTTCTCTTAACTCTTCAAATTAATAAGAGCGTGACACGCGGATGAGAAAATGTTTACATTGTCGGAAGCTTTTAATATACAAAATGACAAGATTTATGCTACTTCATTTAAGGAAGTGAAAAATGTTGTTCCCCAGGTTTAATGTGGGGTCTCTCACCAAAGTGTAATATCTCTCCATTTCTATGAAAAAGGCGTAAAAACTGGTGCAAACGTTTACCAGAATAATGTGCTAGAGAGTGTAGTGAACGGTACCCTTTTCAATCGAGATAGATGAATTTTCCAACAGAAGTACGTCCAATGCATAAAGCCAAAACCACACAGGAGTAAAACTCAAGATCAATATTCCTGACTTAAAGCAGCAGAAGATTGGCCATTAGGAAAATATGGCCTGCAAGAGTCATTAACTATGTAATTAATTTACAATCTTGGATTGTCCATCCTGATCGTACGTTTGTTTTGGAGATGTACAGCTTTTTTCGGCTGATCTTATAATAAGTAATTTAGAATTTGTTTCAACAAATTTGGGAAATCAAAATTAGCTTTCAATTAGAGAGCGATTTTAAGCGAAATGTTCTCACATTTGTTGAAATGAACATATTTCCAAGAACGTTTTATATTTTCAAAACCGTTTTGAGCACAAAAGCAACCAAATCTGAGTGCGCATAATACAAACCTGAATAGGTTTTCTATCCCAAAGGAGATTACGAGAATGACACTCAGCTCATTCGCTATATATTTTATTACCACTTGACAAAAACACTTTATCCGACCCTGAAACAAAGTCAACCACTTTATCCATTTCTGTACACACCAGTTGCACTTTTGTCATGCCCCATGCTCGCATGACTGCCCAACCTATCCGACCCTGACAAATGTCAATGTGAATTCAAAATGTACGCAGAGTTCAAAAAAAAGTTTATTATGCGTGAATAACGACGTTTCACCAGCATGCATCTTTTTAAACGAAATAAAATGAAAGATTGAGAGAAATTTAAAAATGTAGCCGTGTAGCCGAGAAGTGCACATTGTATCAAAGTTCATCACAGGCCTGAACAAAGCCAAGCAAAAAACTAAGACTATAGATTTTTGGCTTCTTCATGTAATTTCATCTCGATATAATTCGTCTATTTTGAAAAAAATATGTTTCTTTTCCTTTACATTAAATGGAACACAGAGCTGGTAGAGTTTTGTAAGCACGTGATGCTTTGCATACAGCTGAGCTGACTAATAATAATTTTTTAATATTTTTTTATTTTTGGAGTGGGGTGTGCTTAAATGAGAGAGAAAACAGACAACGGGCATAATTAATTTGTATGCCAGCTGTATGATGGGACCACATTTAATTAACTTCAATTCGTTATTTGGATAAATGTGACAAGCTGTTAAGTTAACGGGGGACCGATTAAAAAAATTTTATGACGGGTTATTAAGCCTGATGTTGAGATGGAACACTATTCAACTCTCAGCAAAGGAGTGTTTATGAGATTGTTATTGTCATAAATCAAATGATTCTTCTTCTATGGAAAGTGGACATTCAAGTCTATTCTCTTGGGTATTTAAGTGATTTTTTTAGCTTTTTTACGGGTTCAATTTCTGAACCTGTGAACAAGTGAGAAACATTCAAATATCTGAAATTTATGATCAATTGAATAGCAATTTATCGACATCAATCGTCGCGTACCCCCTCCGTAAAATGAAATCTCGGAAAAAGAAAAGTAAGTTAAAAAGTCAAAGCAAATAATGGAAACTAATAACAAATTTGGCATAAAAACTCGATAAATTTCTATTATCTTGAGAGGGAAAAAAATTACAATTTACAAAAGAAGTTTTAATCCTAGCACCGATTGAAATTTTAAAAAGCACTTTTTACTATTTACTATTTAATTTCTTTTATGTACAAAAGATATAACAAGACCAATAACTGACTTCTAAGGTAATCCTAAGTTAACAGCTCCTGGTTGTGAAAATTTGTTAACAAACTTTACTCTTTGTTCTCTATCCTTTAAATCACTTGAGCTCAATGCCACATATTCCATATTTTTCAAATTTCAAACGCGCTTTGAAGTCCAAAAACAATGCAACTATTTCTTTTCCCTATTTCAATTTCATCTTCCCATTTTATTATCAACCAATTGAAAGCAGTTTCAATGGAATGATCTCTTCTTAAATCTGAATAATTAGTAAGTTGCTTGCTTATTTGTTTTTCGAACTGGTCCTAGAGCCAACCCAGAGGATTCGGATCATAGCCTCATCTTAAAGGTAGTAGACAAACATATTATTCCAAAAGGCAAATACAGTTTTAGGGACTGTAATGTTCAAGGTTATTAACAATTATTCTACCATGCAAATCAATCCATCCATAAAGTATGGACACCCCGTTGTTCGGTTACAAATGGCTCGCGCTTTTTTGTTGTCAGAGTCGTCCTGCAGATACGAAATTTTCAGCATGTACAATCTTTTGATCTATCTTGTACGATCCAGAGATCATGTATGTATGCTAGGGGATTTCTGTACTTTAGTAACTAATAGGTATAAAAAAGGTACACTGAAGTATTTCACATTGCGCAGATGACCGATCTTTAAACGACATGCAGGCTCTACTTACTGGCGTTATATTTCTAGTGGTTGAATTGAATAAACACTCTGTACCTGCATTAATTTTTAAAAATAATTTAAGTTATGCGCTGCTACAAGTTAACACAAGAACGTCAAATTCATCTGGTATTCCAAAAAGGAACCATTTCAAAGTCTGCCTTATTTAACAACAATTGAGAAAAATTCATCCTAAACAAAATATACTGGGAAAAGTATTTTTGAAAATATTGAAAGTGGCGCAAACAAAATCTGTATCAACTTGGAAATATTATATTGGAACAATTGGAACAAAAATACATTCAAAACAACCGCGCTTAAAATGATTTATTTCCCTTTTCACGAACATTATTTCAGTGGGATTTCATTTTTAAACCTGTCCTCGTATATCTTTCAATACTAATTAGATCATTTTCGTTTTAGTGAATCCATGGAGTATATTAACAACAAAGCCCTGTTCGATGGCGATACTTCGTTGAAGTTTGCTCTGCTCTTTTCGTCGCGTAACTTTGATTCTCTTGCCATGAATGAAACCAAAGTTCGCAGCAAGATGTTGAAAATTCTCGAGGAAAACTTCCTCAAAGCCGATGCTTTGAGAGTAGACGACAAAAACAGACTGTACAACTCGATAACACTCCTCGGCGAATATTACCATCGAGTACGTTTGGCTGATAACTCACCAATCAGGATCTTAGGACAGTCACTGCTGGCACTCTTAATAAGAGAAATAGAGGGAAGCGATGTAATTGATATGAAGTTAGCCAAACTTGTTTTATCTCAAGTGAGTATATCATTCTAACTGATTTTTTTCCTTTTTCATGAAAAAAATCAATTTGGTACAGGTGACCCTAAATGGAGATATATTGCGAGTGAAACACACAGATGATCTGTCCCAACTTTTATTCCATGTGCGCCGCAATTTGATAGAACAAAACACTCTACTGCCACCCACAAAAGCCCTTCTCCTTATGACTCTAGACTTATATTATAGCAACTTTGCTAATTTGGGCCACTTGCTAGAGGAAATGTACACCAAATATCTAGTCGGAGAGAATGAGTCTGACCCGAATAACTATGTGAATGGAAATTCTTCCAATGAAAATGAATATGGAAATGGCCAGACGAAAAAATGGTCTGAGCAAGTCAGCGAAGATAGTTTCTTCGAGAACGAGGGTCACATCTATTTTGAAAATTTGAATGTCAGCGGCATTGCCGGATCTCATCAGTGTCAGGAGCCACAAACTTCTCCTCCTCAGCGGTCGCCTCCACAGAAACAAAATCATCACCAGCATCATCATAATCATAATCAACAAATTCATCATCAAAATCAAAATAAACAGTTCAACAATGCACGCTTAAATGAGGATCCAAATGAAGAGGAGGAAGTTGAAAAACCTTTGCCGAGATGGCGTGCCACTCGCTTCAACCGACCAGATGATGAACATTCGGCAAACAACAACGGTCGAAACAATCGTCGCTATAGTGGTAATTTCGACGAAGACCACCACAGTGTACGCAGCGATGGTGGCAGCATAAGACTTTACAGCATCAATGATAGACTTCGACATTCTCAGACGAAATCAAACAACGGCGACGGAGGTTGGGAGCGCAACAATGGCGGTTACCAAAATTTCAATGGTAATTCCCGAGGTCGCGGCGGTGGCAACAATGGCGGCAATCGTAATTTCAATTACCGTAACACATACGATCGCCCTCCACGCTTCCAAAAGGCCGACAAAATGCGCAACTCAATGGACCGTGACCAATGGCGTAACAACGGCGGTAATCACCAAGATGATGACAATAGCAGCAATGTTGGTGATTCAGGCAGCAGGAGCTCTTCGAGGGCACGAACCCTACCACGTCCGCCAAAGGGTAAATTCGATTCATACAATGGCGGCAACAATCGCAGCCAAAGCCCAAACTCTTACCGCCAAAATAATCGGCCACAAAATTCCCGCAACTTCAGCCGCAGCAACCGATACAGTAGCCAGAGCAGCTTAGCCAGCGAGTCATCTAGTACGTGGGATCGTCGTCATAATCGTCGAAATTTCTCCAACAGGCGTTCACAGCAGACACCACAGAACGAATGGGAAGACACACACAGCGTTCATGGTCAGCCTGAGGAGGAAAATTGGGATAACAAGGACAATAACATTGAATTGGTGAGGAACGCTAGAAATACTACAAAGTACATGAATTATTTGTCACAAAAGTAACCGCTATATTAGTGTTGTGTAGTTTCACAGTGAACGTGTTATGTAAGAGTAGTAAATAAGTCTTAAAAATTACATTTATGTAGTTCGTTTCGTTGAAGTAGAAAATAAGGACAGTGATTATTGTCACAAGAAAGAAAAAAAAACGCTTCCAACATTTACTTTTATCTATACTGAATGAAAAAACATCATGTTTCAAATAGAAGAATTAAAGTAGGAACAATGAGCAAGAGTCATTTTGTTATGCAGATTAAATAGTCACTCTGTTTCGAGGAATAGCACAGAAAATTCCGCGTCTGCTAAGCTTTTAAATAATTTTCATTAAAATTTAAAGGCAGTCCTCTTTTTTTTTGGGTCCAACAAACAAGCAAATCGTTTATTAATCTTAGACTCAAAATGCAAAGAAATATCCTTCCAACATGTTTTGAAGAGCACAGAGGAAGGAATTCAAAGTTGAATTGTGATGAATTTTTATGCTCTCATATGCCACTCTATACGATTGGGCTTCTGATGATTTATTCTTAGGCATTCTCGAAACCCAATGCAACGGGACGTTGATTTTCCCGATGAGTCTCAATGTGTAAGACAGAGCGACTTATTTTGTTCGCTTATTCTAATAAGTGTCTGATAGCAGCTGGATGAAACCCGGCACTCTTTTGGCAGTTAATGATTGCAAAACTGCAAGCTGAACACATTGTTCTCAAAACATTAATACAATGAAACAAAAACTCTTGCTCGAACTTTAAACATATTGAATAAGGAATTACAATAGAAGATTAGTGTACCTAATGAATTTGGTTTTTGATTTTATTCCTACATTTTTTTTGCATTTGCAATATTCAGATACTGTAAAAAGATAAACTCCAAAATTTCCCTTTTGCTCATTTTGTTTTAGTAGTAGTATAATCATAGTATTTAGTAGCTTTTGCCATGCGCGTAATTTGCAGAAAATATTTTGATATTCACAAATTATAAACCTAAAATACCTGAATTGTAGATTAAATGGAAATTCTTAACAAACACCAAAACAGTAGTTGCATCCCTTCTCAATTTAACAAAACTTAATAAAAAAAACGCATTTTAAAACTAATAACATCAACATATATATTTTTAAAACACAGTAGTGAAAAAATTTTAAAATAAATAATAATAATAAACAACACGCATCTCCTCATTTCAGTCATAAAACATTTGCTCACAAAAAAATAACTAAAAAAAATAAAGGGGGCGCCATATATATATATATTTTCATTTCTCTCACTAATTGAGTTTTAAATAATTAAATCGCAAACACAAATTTTACAATGTGACCTATAAACAACTTTACATACATACTTGCGAATATATACATCTATCTTTATCTATACATATATATATATATTAAACAATAAAACAAGTGTATAATTTTTTTATACCAATACAAGACCGGTTATCTTATAAATTTATTATTGAACAAAATAACGCAAGAAGTTATATCATTTAAATTTTAAAATACATACAAATATGTATATTTTTTTTTATTTCTTAAGTACATAAATATATCGTTAAAAAGATAGGACAAGACAAGAGGGGTAAACTTGATTTTGTCACAAAAATGTTTCCGTTAGAAAGATTTAAAGTTACAATTTATATTTTAATTAAACAACATATTTTATTATTTCTGTTTTTCATTGTTATAAGTGTATGATGTAAAGAATATATTCTTTTTTTTTAGATTGTAATGACATTATATGTATGATAAATAAAATTGATTGTAAAATTTTAGTTTTGTTTTTATTCTTAAAAAATATACCACCTTGACCAAAAATATCCCGGAATTTATTCAGAAAATTAAAAATACAAGTTTATTCACCTAAATCTATATTGTTCCCTTCGAAGTTATCCTCATCTAGTGCAACACACTTATGCGAGACATTTTTTTATTTAGATTTTTCCATTACTTCCTCTCGGCTGCTGAAACGCGTTCCCCGGTTTGGGTTTTTCTTAACTCGATTGAACAGAAATAAGTCACAGTGACCCAAATCAGTTGAATTCCGTGGCTGTTGGATGGTATTTGTTGCATTTCTCGTCAAAAATTACGAATAATGATGGCACTGTGCGACGGTGCGTTATCATGGTGCAAAATCCACGAGCTTTCCGCCCACAATGCTGGTTTGCTTCGAAGAATTGCTTCACGCAAACTTCTTATAATGCCCATATTTACTGTCTGGCCTTTTGGCTAAAATTCATGATGCATGACAACGTTGTAATTCATGAAAACCGTGAGGATTGCCTTCTTTTTTGACTGAAAACGACGTGGTTCTTTTGATCTCGGCTCATTTGGTAAATGGCATTCACTTGCCTGATGTCTGGATTGCGTGTCGTACTCGTAAACTCACGTCTCGTCTCCAGTAATGATCCTTTTGATGAATGAGGGATCGGATTCAGCCTCGCAAATCATATCATTTGCGACGTAAGCGCGGTCTCTTTTTTGCATGAAATTGAGGTCTTTTGGCACCAACTTTGCTGCTTCACGACGGATACCCAAATCATGAACTAAAATGTTTTGGACAGATTCAAAGGCAATGTTCAAGTCCTCCGTTATATCTCTGATGGTTAATTTGCGGTTATTGACCAACATTTCTTTTACTTTATCAATGCTTTCGATGTCGATGGTCTGCCACTGCGTTAATCATCTCCGATTGGAGGCGGAGTTATATTTATTCCAGAGTAAAAGTGACCTTCGAAAGCAACACACTTGATATACGGAATAATAAACATTTCAATAATGTAGGTGCAAACAATTACTCGTTGTTATTTACCACATCTATAATCTTTTATGAGGAATTGTCCTTTCTATCGCTGTCTACCTAATGGTGATCAAATTTCTCACAAATGCAACAAAAGGCGCAAGACCAGGTAGACGGTGGCATAAAAGGGTATAAAATAGGATTTTAATATACTACACGTCAATAAAAGAAATATAAATGGTTTTAAAGTGGGGACTTGACAACTTAGAATTTAATTTGTGAACGCACCCTTTCACTAATCATCGTACTGTCAATTTAATCAGCAAACTAAACATTTTCATCATGGTAAAGTACAAGAAGCTACGATCGGGCTCTGGAGAAGATGCGCCATGATGATGAATTTCATCGCAAAATCATCTTCAGTGACGAAGCTTATTTTTGGCTCAATGGGTTCATCAATTTGCTTAATATGCGTTATTGGTCGAGATAAAATCCACATTTGCTTCATGAATCACCACTTCATCCACAAAAAAAACTGTTTGGTGCGGTTTGCATAACGGCGGCGTTATAAGGTGCCTTGGGGTGTAATTTCTGACCTATAATTAAACATAAGTTCTCCATAGTATTGGGCTCAGGGCTGTTCTAACTTATGCAATGAGCGCGATGACAACTTCATACATAAAGTAGTGACTGATGAACCTTGTGAGTCATGATCTGAAGCTTTCAGTCTTTCTCTTATAAAATCCGCAATATAAAGAGGGTGAATAATTACAGATTATTTATATGTACCATTATTTTTGACATTTATTTTAAGAATTTCAGCAAGAAGACACACTTGATTTGACTACTATCGCTGATCAACAACTACAGTGATAATGGTATGAGACTGCATCATGTTAATGTAAATTGAGGAATCAAACGACAAAGCTTGCCTAAAATGAAGCGAAAAGTTTAAACGTAGACGAACTTAAAATTTCCCACTGTTAACTTTTTTGTTAGAGCTCTCCCAAGCACAATACAAGAGTTGAAATTGTTTCAATTCATCCGAATTTTTAAAGCAAACACGGACTTAACCATGTAAAGTAATATTTACTTGCTAAATTCTGCTTAAAATTCATTCCATATACATAATAGCGCATTATGTTAAAATAATATTAGCTGCTGCTCTTTAAAAAATCTATTACACTCTTCAACACTACCTTGCCGATAACAGAAAACATTTTTCTAGCACTTTTCGCCGCCAATAAAAAAAAAACATCAAAAGCACTCCTGCAAACAGCGCAATGCAGTAAAAATCCAGCCGATTCTGAGCTCTTGTCAATTTGTGAGCGAAGTTTTTCGCAGATTTTCCTTCATTTCTGTATTTAAATTTTCCACCAAGAAAACTTTATTGGTGAACCAAACAAGTTAAATTAAACGCCAAAACTTGAGAATGTCGGTCGCCGATAGTGGAAAAGTTTCCGACAGCAGTTCTGGTAGCGGCGGCAATGATTGGATCTGCGGTGATGTTGAGTAAGAAAAATTGTAAAAAATCACTCCAGTGTTTAAAAATAAAAAAAAAATTAAGCTTGAAATATAAACCAATAATACCAAAAACACTAATTTCTCCCTCATCTATCCAAATGTTCATTCATTTGTTTCCATTTGCATTTGGCATCTTTCTTCTCTGACTTTTGCTACTGAAACTGAAATCGAAAACGAAATAAAAAAAATGTGAAACACAAACAAAATCACGTTAACTGTTTGAAAATCATATAAAAGTTGCAAAAATGTGAATTTCGGAAGGCGAACTCAATGCCACAAGTGCCAGAAGGAACGTCCTGAAGTCGTTAGCGTTACAAGCAGCGGCAGTGGGCCTGGCGGCGGCGGCGGAGGTGCTGGCGGTTTGGTCAAAAAGAAGCTGGGCACAGAAATTGGCAAAGCGGCAGCAGAGAAGTCAAGGGGTCTTTTCAGCGCCGAAGATTGGCAGTGCAGCAAGTGTGCAAATGTGAATTGGGCACGCCGTCAAACTTGCAACATGTGCAACGCGCCAAAGTTTTGCGATGTCGAAGAAAGGACCGGTGAGTCGTAAAATGTCGGAATCAAGTTTTTATGTGGTTTTAGTGTACACTTCCTAGCTCCCAGATAAGTGATTCTCGTTTCATATTGCAGGATATGGCGGAGGCTATAACGATCGAGGAGTGGTGGAATATAAGGAACGTGCGGAATCTGACAGTGAATATGACGAATTTGGCCGGAGAAAGAAGCGTAAACACGAGGAATATAAGTCCAAGTCATCATCACTGTACACAGAGAAAAAACAACAAAGAGAGACGGACAAGAACGGTTCAAGCAAAGAGCTAGCAGCAGATAATGAGGACGACGAAGACGAAGAAGAGGATGACGGTGATGGTGACTTGTCCAAATATGACCTCTGGGGTTCCGATAATGAGGACACTAAACAAAGTAACAACAGCAAGAAATCCAAATCACGCTCCCGTTCCCGCTCACAAAGGCGTTCATCGCGTAGTTCTTCATCATCATCGCGAACATCTTCTTCGTCGTCATCATCATCATCGTCCACATCGCCTTCAACGTCGTCCAGCTCAACGACGTCAACACATAAAACAAAATCTAAATCAAAATCAAACTCGAATTCGCGATCACGTGAACATTCTAAGGCACGTTCGCATACGTCTTCTCGCAGATCGCGTCGCAGCTCAAAGTCTCGTACACGTACTCGTTCCCGTTCCACGTCTTCCAGACATCATCGCAATCGTTCCAAAGACAGACACACACGAAGACGCTCGAGATCGAAATCAACCCACTCTAAAAACTACTCCAACTCCTCTCAATCGAAATTCAACAGCAAATGGAGCGAAACTAGTCGTTCGCCGCATTCAACGACTTCGTCATCACGCCGTAAAAAACGATCTCGCTCACTCAGCTCATCGTCAAACAAGAGAAGGCGCTAGCTCGAGCATCGCTTTGCCATGCCACCTCTGGTGGTTCTACATAGTATATTAATCCACCAAGAAAGCGGATTTGAATTATTAATCATTTTCACCCTAAATTATGTGCACGGTAGACGAATTGTTTGACTTGGTTTCTGATTTTTCTTTTCTTATTTATTATTGTTACTTAATATGTATATCCAGCGTATGTTTTATCATTGATGAAAGATTAATTTTTAGAACCTATGGTTTGTACTTCCTTTTTAGAAGTAAATAAAATAATTGTACAAACAATCTGTATTTGACTGCTTGTATGCTTAGTGCACATTCACCGTGGACTGGAGAGTGAGCAAGAGCTCGATGATCGAGAAAAGCGGCGGTTCAATAATCAAAAGGAATCCAAACTGTTGGGTCGAGGCAGTAGCAGTAGGTATGTCTTGAAGAAAAAGTGGGCGACGATGGGTCTTGGAAGTCACGTTGGAAATATTTAATAGCCTTGCCTAAGTTACCCCCTTATGTTCTAGTAACTACCAATTCAGTTGACAATGAAGTGAGCATTAACGATTGGTACTTCCATGGTAAATGATTAAGTAAATAATCCAACATAATATTTGTAATTCGAAAGTGTTCTACCGAATAGATATTTATACAAGGCACATGTCGATAAATGTTATTCTATTAAAAGGGACTTAAAACATTATCAACACATTGTTATACAGGGTGATTTTAATTTTGCAAATATAAAATGGATTGATAATCCATGAAATAATCCCCTTCAATGTAAGAATCGACTAGGAATGGGATGTTCTTGATACTTTTGCAAATATTGACCTTCACCCATTAGGATCCATTTTTATTCCCAAAAGAAAAAGACATACTGCGACCGTCAAAAGAAAGTGTACAACTTCCCGCTCATAAGGTTCTATATTTCGTTTAACTGATTGATTAACAGTAACCAGTGACTATTATTTAAGATATTTTCTCAAAGTGCCTAACAACGTGCAGTAGAAACAGGAGAACTTTTTATGAAATCAAGAAATTCAAAGACATAAAAAATCGATCTCGTCCCAGAAAACCAAAGTAGGTGACAAACGTGCTATTGTGAAGGAAATTCGCATAAATCCAGCTGATTGCTGAAAGCCTTACGCAATCTTTTGGAGTCAACGTAAGTGCGAGCACTGTTCGCCGGACCCTCCATAATAATGGGCTTCATGGCAGAGTCCATCGCGACAAGCCAAATAATTTGGAAAAAAACCGAAAGCGAAGATAATCTTTCTGCCAAGAAATAAAAAAATGAGACATTGTCATTCTGGGGGAATGTTCTTTTTAGCGAAACGAGCAAATTTGAGATTATTGGCTCAAGAAAACCACCAAATATATGGAATGTGAACAACAAAATCTAAACTCCACAATAAAGCACGGAGGAGGTTCGGTTATGGTCTTGGGATGTGTCTGGCAATCTCGTCCTTAATGATAGTACGATGAAAAAAAGAAGATTGTCTTAAAATTTTGAGAGACAATTTGCCGTGTATTGTTGCGAAACTGGGTCTTGGGTCTTCGAACAAGACAACGACCCCTACCACACATTGAAATTGGTCAAGGTATGATTACTTTATCGTATGCCTAAGCAACGGGACCACCCTCCGTTTACGCTAAAATGTATATGCCAATTCATGGAAAATAAACCGCCATACAAAATAATATTGGTTTTTTACTTGAAAACTTAAGCCACTTGCTTTAGTAAGGTTTCGAATATACAGCTCATAGTTTTACACTTTTTTAAAGAAGAATTGACATTTTCTCTTTTTATTTTTAATTTCCCGCTTTGCTTCTCACTGAGGCTAGGCTTCATCTTTGCTCTCCTCTCGTGCTCCTTGCTCTTCCCTGCACTCTGTTTGTACACTTTGTGTGCAGCAAATCGGCGAAATCAAATCCGTGTAGTTTAAGGGTAGCACACAGAGTGAAGTCTCGCTTACGATCTTGTCGTAGCTCTCCGGATAAATGGTGCAATTGATCGTGGACACCTCGCTGTTGGTTTATTACATAAATTCCTTCACTTCTGTTTCCGCGCTTCAAGAAATACCACATATTTAAAGAAGAGTTTTCAATTTAGTACGCATATAATGTACTAGGATCCATTCTTTATCACAGAAGAACAAAACTAAAATGGAAAATAGAACAGTTTCTTGTTTTCTTCTATCTCGCTTTGCTCTTTGCTCCACACTATGACTAGCCATAATCTTTGCTCTCCTCTCATGCTCTTTACACTTTGTTCTGAGGAATATCGTATCATAGCTCAACGCTCCACTCTGGTTGTATACTAACAGTTTTTAATATTCAGCTTACGTAGTTCGAAGCTAGTTGTGACTTCACGGGAAGCCGAATTTGGGCTTTGGTTAAAAAAAAAAACAGTGTAGCTATCGCGATAATAACACTGTGCCCAATAATTTGCAGTCACCGAATTTAAAAGTGATATCGCAACTGCTAAAGAATTTTAACAAGCAAAAACAAACGCATTCCATGCCTTTTTCTCAATCTCTGTTCGTAAAATTTGAGTCTTTCATTATCTGTGGCCCGTCAAAAATGCCCGCTGTTATCTTTTCTGCATTCAGGAAAAAGGAAACAATTTCTCATTAGAAGCGTAATTTTGTAGCCATAAAACCAGATACATCTTTACAAAATACAAAGTCATCATCTATAACGCCTTGGTACCGCACGTAAGCCTCAGTCATCATCTTCAGCAAAATTTAAGTTTCTTCTGGCTTTCTTTTAGTCTAGAAGCCAAAATTTCTGAAGCAGTCTTTGACAGTCACAGATCTCCGATAAGGTCGTTTAAATCATCTTGGTTGAATGGCTTCGACGTTCTTAAACTTAGATTCAAAGTCACTCTCAGTTTTCATCTCAAAATCTTTAGGCTCCTCCTGTGTAGAATCAGCTTCAGGTGATTTCTAACGTCTGAAAACACGGCTTCATGCCGATCGTATGCAAGGATATTCCCATTTGGATCGATTTTTTTCGATTAATGTCCTTTATGTTTACCAAACAAAAATAACCGTTGTCGTGGTGGTTCACGCGTCCCTTCCAGATCATAGCAGTTTCGTAAATATTTTTAAAAGATCCAAAAAGATGTGAAATTACCCTAGGACAGCTTAACATCCGAAGAGTGTAAAACATCATTCAATACAATTTATACTTTTAATTACAATTGCCTGTTTGGTATCGAAAACAAATAAATGAAAAGCGATTTAATTTTAAGATCATGTGTGTAAAACAAATTTTATTTTATTTAAAGTTAACTTTTAAAAGAAAAAAACGAGATATCCTACCAGACGCGGTCGATTAAACTGTTGTCCTGTGGTTTTTGCAGCATTGTCACCATCTGCTGCTGATACTGTCTCACTTGGCCCGAACGTCGCGGCTGTGCCAGATATTCAAACATACTCTGCAAATGCTGCGAAAGCATTTTACTCAAATCACTTGGCATCGGATCAGTCCAGAAGAAATCGTGGTTCAGTGCTGTATCGGCATCAATCCGTTTTTTAGGATCCAATGTGAGGAGCTTATCCAACAAATCACAGCCGTGTAAATCTTTCACATAGGGACGCAATCGATCTTTTACTTTACGCTTATGACCCTTCGGTAGATCAACAGTTTTATACAATTCCAATTCCTCAACTCCTGGCCAGACGTCTGGCGTAAAGGAGCCGCACAATTGTGAGATATAAATGAGCTGCTGTTGCTCCGTGTTTCCCTGCATTATAGGCGAACGAGTCCACATTTCTGCCATAATGCAACCAGCACCCCACATATCTACGGGTGGGCCGTAGTTTCGATCGCCGAGCAGAAGTTCCGGTGGACGATACCAGAGCGTAACCACTCGATTTGTGTATCGATTTTTCTGTTCATTTTTTGGTATGCTAAATGCGCGTGCCAAACCGAAGTCGGCCAATTTGAGGATACCGTGCTTTGTTATCAGAACATTGGCGGCTTTCATGTCACGATGAAGGATCTAGGCAAGGGAATTCTATTATATTCGGATTTTTTTAAGTGCTTACTCACCTTATTACTATGTATATAATATAATCCATTCAGTAACTGTTGCATAACTTTTTTGATCTCTCCCAAACTAAACTTTACATTTATGTTCGATAGCAGCCCAGCTAAATCGTGTTCACAGAAATCAAACACCAAATAGAAAGTAGATCTGTATCCATTGTTAGTTGTGGCCTTTGTTCGGCAAATTTCTATCAGATTCACAACGTTCTCGTGCTTCAGCAATTGCAAAATACGGATCTCACGTAGCGCCGTGATTGGAAACTGTTAAATGAGTCAACTACTAGTTAAAGCTTGAAAGGAAAACCACGCGAGCTACGTACACCTTCCTTTTCATTGTCCATGAGTACCTTCTTCATTGCCACGAATTTCTTGTTGCTTTTCTTTTCGCGGGCTTTGAAGACCTCACTAAAAGTAAATGAATTATTCTTAATACGTAGGCATCGTAATAAATATAAAAGATTTACATACCCGAATGTTCCTTGGCCAATCTTGGCCACCTTTTCATATTTTCCAGATTCATCACAGTATAGGAAATCATAGTCTTCGATGTATTTTTGTTTTTCGGCTAAGGTGAGCTTTGACGACTGTGGATGATCTTCCCGGCCCCGTGAAGACATATTGCCCGATTGATGTTTGATTTTTAAGGTTTTTTAATTATGTTTTCTTTAAACATTTGCTTAGCTTAATTTTGGAAAACACAAAACAGAAGATGCTTGATTAACGCGATGGTGGTGCAAATTGACTTATCTTACGTTTCGTAACAGTAATGCCAAATCTCTATTTATTGTGTCAGTCAGATACTAAATAAAGTTTGATGTATTCTGTTAAAATTAAACGCATGGGAATCGTTGGTTAGAGGTACGGGCTCGTTTATAGCGATCCGTCAAATGTGGAACAGTGAACATGTTTAAGACATTTACGGCCAAGACCCAAGTCGTTGGTGTTTTTCACGAACATAATTTATCAACAAAGAAGGAAATGTTCATAGCAGAAAAACTCATTTGAGTACAAATCTCGCACATTTGGGGTGAGAATATGAATCAATTAACGTTGCTCCGTTTATGGCGATAAGAAAAACTCTGTCTTTTACACGGTAAGACACTAGCCGGGCTAACTAAAACATGTCCCAGAGGTCCAAGACAAATCAATGACTGTTCACTACTCATTTCACATATCGCATATGCAGCAACTCAAAGAGAAGGTTTGCTCACTGAGAGTCTCCTTCAGTACTTAAGCGTACTTTCTTCTTTAAAGATGTGTTGCATGTGAGATTGTGTATATATACATGTGTAAATATGTCAAAAACGCAAGTCATTGCTGTTTTACTTAACTTATTTTTAACATGAATTCTCCGTTGACAAGGATAAATTTGAATACAGGTCGTAAAAGTTTGCTGGTAATCGGGCAAGCTATGGTTGTGAACTTTAAAATATATAAGATGCTATTTATAAATAGTATTTTTGTCCATGATGTTTTCAGTGAGGGTCGTGAAAGTCTTGATTCTTTCCCAAAAATAAATTAATTTTTAACTGGTTAACATATGTTTTAAACTAACATGATGTATCAAATATAACAGAAATAAAAAGCCTTTAGTTTTTAGGCTTACAACTAAATGACATTAGTGAACGCCATCACTATACGCTATTTTGACAGATGACATAACCTCGGCAATTTTTTCTGTAACTCGGTCGTGTTTCATATTTTCCTAATATATAAAATGAATTTTGCTAAATGCTTCCGAATATTGAACAATGCTAATAGACAGATTATTCGGGAATATGCCTTCAAGTCAGATTTAAAAATAAAATGGAACCGACCGGAGAAAATTTCCTGCGTAAAACCAGAGAAGAGTGGTGACCTCTCCAAGTTGCCACCAATTGATCCCACAGAACTATTGTTGGAGTATCGTGATTCCAAGGAATTGAAGGAGTAAGTAATGTGAGAAACTGAGCTCTTAACTTGTACATTTCTCATTTCTTTTTTCAGCGCTGATGAGACCGTTAAATCACTCTTCCAATTACAAAATAATCGAAATGTTTTCACTTCGCAATTATACCGAAATATGTTTATAACAGACGTCCAGAGACATCCTCTGGACTTTGGCTCAATGGAGGCGAAATGTAAGCAAACATTTCGATAAATTATTTTGAAATTATTGTGATTCTCTTTAGTGGCTAGGATGACTGCAACCATACGTCGATTTCAGGACCATATGGAGGAATATCCCCGTGACAAAAGAACCAAAGTCGAATTGAAGGAAATGATTGACAAACGTAAAAAGTTTCTCAAATATCTTAGGCGCTGGGACTATAAACGTTTTGAATGGATACTGGAAAAACTAGACATTGTTTATAAGCCGCCACCAAACGAGTTTCATTGGATAACCCGGAAGGAATCGCTTCGTAAGCTGACAGATATCCATTGTGAAAACATTAAACAGCAACGATTGGAAGAATACCGCAATAGCCTCGCAAAGCAGCAGGTTCCATTTTTGGAGGAGAAAATTAAAAATCTGGAATTTATACGCAAAGAACAGCAGGAGTGCCAAGTCGCAGTAACTGTGAGCCAGGAAGAGATCAATGTCGTTAAGAAGCAGCTGGAGGAGTTGCAGAAAGCTCAGCAAATTAATAATCCGAGCTCGAGTTAAATTGTGTTTATCGATAAGTTCAAATAAAACATATTGTTTTAAAATTCAAAATTAATTGGGTCAAACGAGTAAGCCAAGATCAACTGACGGAACTTCTTTCACTGCTTCTGCAACAGCGATGTGAATGGCAGTGTTATTATACTAAAAACTTTAATATGTACGTTGGAAATGACAATTCGCAAGTGCTACCCGTGTTTTTTAGAACAAGCTTTATGAGTGTGTATTATATACTGCCGCTATAGGTTCGATGCTGATGGAGGCTTAGAAGAGCTTTTTACGGAACAGGCACCATGAGTCCATTGACAAAAGTTACAGTTTCACCGTTTCAAGTACAGTACAAGGATAAATCACAACTATAAGAACTCGTGAAATTCCCTCTTTCCCTTATCCCTCACCACACTCCAAATTTGTATGATGTGACAATCAACATTTTTTAACTACTGTTTCGAAAGCTCGCTTGTGAATGAATGTTGGAATAATTTTTTGCCTACCAAACATCTCCAATCATCCAGAACAAGGTTTCATGCAGTTTCACAATAATGTTTTGCTCTAAATCCTGATTGACTTGACATAAGTATAATATTTTCCTCGACGGATTGAGGGAGTCGAGCATGTACAATCTTTTTCAGTACTTTTCTTAACAATATCAGCTCATCGATACCTACCCGGAAGAATGCATTAAGCGATATTTACACTATTTTGGAGGATAGTACAAATACGATGTTCCAACAGTTCTGCTGTACAAAATTGTCGGTTATAACAAGCATTTACATATTTTCCGAACTTGAACCGAGATATATGCATGCAGTTTTCGACACGACTGAATATGAATCTAGCCAAACGAGTAGACATGAAAGAGGAAGATTAATGTTTTATTTGATGTGAAACAAGTGGTAGATAAAATTGCCAAGTACGCTTCTGTTCATCACAATTCATCAGAAGCACTTTGGACCACTGTCCGCCAGACAATATAATCAACTTCCTTGTTGACGCACTCAAGTGGTTGCCTCTCTCTCTATTTTCTCACTCAAACTCAATTTTTCAGGCCGCGTTTTCTTTAATACAAAAACTCAAGTCGATAAACAAAAATTTTGTTATCGGATCAAGTAAATCCTATTTCAATCCAATCTGTCTACGCTTTGGAAATAACCAATAGCAATTTTGAATAAGTACACTATTGAGCAAAACAAATTCTCTTTACGACAACTCTTTGGAGCCAGTGGCCTAGCTCCATCATAATATATAAATGCCCGATCTATATTTCATACAAATGAGCTTTTTAATCTCAGTTTTACTGTGAGACAGCTGGTTCCGTAAAAATATAAAGGTGTGTCCATACAAAAAAAAATCATTTAAAGAACAATTAAAATGCATTTCATTAATACAGAAATACTTCTGAATGTTTCTAAAATGTTAATTTTGGTCTGAACGCTTCGTAAAATGTTTTTGTGTTTCTCATTTCGAACGCAAAACTTTCTCTGTTTCATAAGCATTTACATAGGAAGGCAGTTAAAATTGAAAATAAAAATGATTTTTAAATATCAGACCCTCCATGGGTCGCGCTGGCCTGAGATGTTTGTACGTATCTCATTAATATTTGTAAACCATTTGAAAGTGCTTCACAAGCTTTGGGTATAATACGAGAATGCTTTGTTTTGATGTATTTTTTTTTTTTTTGTATTTAAAGTACAACAAAGCGTGATATGAATCACCTTGTTTTTATTTAATTCCAATCCTGTTCCAGGAACACCGACTTCGATAACATTGCAAAAAATAATATAAACATATCGAATTTTTATAAAATTCTTACTAGAACTGCCCCCTTGGATCTTAAGATTTTCAATTTCATAAATATTTTATATGTAGCGTCTACCTTAAAGCAAAACGAAACAAAATCTAGTACGTTACGAAAGTCTCTTGAACCAGTCACCGTTTTGACGTTTCAAATTCGCACTTGACAAGTGTATACGTCTCATTTGGGTATCTTCTTTTTCCCTTTTGTATACTTTTGTTCCCCCAAAAAAAAAAAAATTATAAAAAAATGGCTGATGAAAAGTCGACTGCGATCATGTTGCTTTAGATCAAAGTTTTCAGCAAAAAAAAAGAAAAAATTATCCAAATTGTGCAGTGAACAAATCTCAAGTGGTGCGCGCCACAAGTAAACTTTTGAATAAATTCCCCAAAACGCGTGTGGAAAGCTTGCTGCCAAGCTAGTTTACATTAGAGAATTAAATCAGTTAAAGCAAAAAAAAAATAAACTCATCCGAAAAAAAAAATTAAAATGGACGTATCAGATAGAGAACAATTTGGACATATGGGACCTATCTCGCCGCCAGAAATCAAACCAGATATTTCTCTGTTAAATGGTAGCAGTGCAGAGGGCTTCTCCCCAGGACCTGGCAGTCCAGGACAATTTGTTTCTATCAGCAGTTTACAAGCAGTAACTGCAATGAATGAGTCTCCAACTAACCAGAACCGCTTACATTCACAGCAGCAACAATTGCATCAACAACAGCCGCAATATCCGCCAAATCATCCGCTCAGTAATTCCAAGCATTTGTGTTCCATATGCGGTGACAGGGCAAGTGGAAAACACTATGGTGTGTACAGCTGCGAAGGTTGCAAAGGCTTTTTCAAGCGGACAGTTCGCAAGGACCTCACATATGCTTGTCGAGAGGACAAGAACTGTATAATTGATAAGAGACAACGAAACAGATGTCAGTACTGCCGCTACCAGAAGTGCTTGTCGTGTGGCATGAAACGCGAAGCAGTCCAGGAAGAGCGTCAGCGTGGAGCGAAAATTGCAAACGCCCGGAACGAGGATCTGAATCCGACAAGCTCAGTGCGCGATTTAACAATTGAACGAATCATCGAAACAGAACAAAAGGCCGAAGCCCGATGTGGTGATAGTGCGATTCCGTTTCTTCGGGTCGGCAACTCTTCCATGGTACAGCCCGATTACAAGGGAGCAGTATCTCATCTATGCCAAATGGTGAACAAACAACTATTTCAGATGGTCGAGTACGCTCGACGCATGCCACATTTCTCGCAGCTCCATCCCGAAGATCAAATCTTACTGTTAAAGGCTGGTTGGAATGAACTGCTCATCGCGAATGTTGCCTGGCGCAGCATTGAGTATTTGGATATCGAATGCACAAACGCCGATGGCACAGTTGACCGTCGCACAACAATACGACCGCCGCAGCAGCTCTGTCTAGCTCCTAACTTTACTTATCACCGAAATAGTGCGTCGCAGGCTGGTGTTGCAACGATTTTCGACCGTATTCTTTCCGAGTTAAGCGTCAAAATGAAACGCCTAAACATTGATCGTTCCGAATTGTCATGCCTTCGGGCAATTATTTTATTCAACCCGGACATACGTGGACTTAAAAGCCGCAACGACGTCGAAATGTGCAGAGAGAAGGTCTACGCGTGTCTAGATGAACATTGCCGTAACGAGCATCCCGGCGATGATAGTCGCTTTGCCCAGCTTCTACTGAGACTTCCCGCACTGCGGTCAATCAGTCTTAAATGTCTCGATCATTTATTCTTTTTCCGCATTATCGGCGAGAAACCGCTTGAAAACTACATCGCAGAGCTGCTGTCTACTCCGCTCTCTTAGATACGTTCTGTTATGTTATCTTTCTACAATTCGCAAGTATTTTATTTTTCTATTCCGATAAAATTGGTTTAAAACACTTAAATAGGACATGTATGCATACATATATAAAATATATAATATATTACATCTATATACAAAGTAAACATATATATTTATTTTGAAGCAATTTCAAAAGTTGTTATCTTAAAAAAAAAAAACGCAATTTGGTATCAAATGCTTTTTATTATTTCTTTTACTTCTGGTTTAATTGATGGAAGGAGAAAATATATATAAATATAGTATAATGTTATTTGGTCGATAAGACTTTCACTCAAGATTTATTCGAAATAAAAGTTAAACAAATAAAAAAAAAAAAACGAGAAATACTTGTTTCATTGAAGCGAATCTGTTGTGAGTAATCAGTACTCACTTGTTTTCTTTTTGATGGCCTTATTGATTCTTCAATCGGTGATTGAATTTGTTCAAGTTACTTATACGCCTCGAGGAATAAACCTGCCGTTTGCAGGACTTGGATACAATTTAAAAGTTTTCTACGTTAACTTGAAGCAAAACGTTGGAAATATCATAAAGTTCAGTCTTTTTTGTAATGCTTCTCCTAGGACTTGTTATTAAAAATATTGTCGTGTTTAAGGCTCAGAAATTCCAAGATTTTCAAAATCGTTTAGTGTTTCTGGAAAGGGTGTTTTTTAAGGGGTATACAAATTCAATATGAAATAAAACACTCGAATCTTATCAAATACAAAGTAGAGCAGTGACCATGTACAATGAACCCCTGATGAATAGCGAACTGTCTAACCGATCCTTGTTAAAACTTAAGTGACATTATTCTTCCTTCATCGCAGTCTCGCCACTTGTATCCGTATTGATTTCGACTACAAAATGCCACCACAACACGGTCCTTGTTCCAATCCGTAATTTAATTTTGTTGTTAAAACTCGCATACTACCCACTGCTGTTTTATTTTAGAAGCCTCAACTCAGACAACAATTCTTACTTTAACGAGTTTGACCCGCTGTCGAATTCCATTTCAAAAATTGTTTTCCATTAACCTCGTACTAAAGTCGTTTTGTCGGGCGATGCCAATATACACAATTCTGGTTATGTTGTCCCATTTTTGTCTTTTTGTGATGAAGTGCACCAAGCTTTTAGTTATATCGATGCTTATATTCTTCCATTCCGCTTGCAGTTACCTCTTGGATTTTTTTAAGGACGTAAGGTGATGTTCTCGTACCCATATATATGGCACATCCCATAGAAGTTCCATGGAATTGAGATCTGAAGATTGGGGAGGTGTTTTCCATATGTGTATCCATAAACGAACATTATGCTTTGGGTCATTCTCTTGTTGGAAGTTTAAATCCTTACCCGAATTCATCATTTCAGCGCTTTAATGTAAATTTTCTTTCAGAAGAAACTGAACTTAACTTACAAATACAAGCTCCGCCAAAGTTTCACAGCCGTTCTTATCATGAAGACCGATGCTTGACTTTCTCCTCACTTGAACACGTCCATCTGACTGGTAAATTCAAAATTAACCTCACTAGAGAACAGAGCATTATTCCAGAAGGATTGGGGTCATTTGCGAAATCAAGCCTCTTCTTTTTGTTCACCTTTGAAATAAGGGATTTCTTTCTGTACACCATGGCGCTGTAGCCCTCGCTTTTTAAGACTCTTCGAACTGTTCGGCAGTGAATTTCTATTCCAGAGCTTTCTTAATTTTTGATGATGTTGTCTTAGGTTCCTTCCTGAGCCTGATTGCCAAGAGAATAGATGTTGTTTTTCCATAAGATACATTTGCAGTTGCACCAGCGTTTCAAACACGATTACTTTCTGGATCAGATTTATTTTGAAATGGAAAGGGGGTGTTTTTTGAGGGCACAGGAGTTAGTTGAAAAGATGGATGGCATAGTTGCTCTCGAAATGATTATACAATTGTTCACACATCTCTTCATGAATCAAAACAGTTAAGTGCAAATGGGTTTTTTCCATCACATTTGGCTTGACGAACATGGCGTTCGACCAGGAGAGTAATGCCTTCAGTTGAAGCTGGTTTTTATATTTGTTTTAACGAACAACAAAGCTATGTGTATGTTACAATAAAGTTATATTTGAACATAAACTACAAATCTAGGTACTTATAGATAAAATTCGACATTTCAAGCTTAAAGTAATCGCTGGCGACAGTTTGGTGCCCCACATTGGCAGTATAATACTTTTCCAGGTACGACACCCACTTCGTAATTGTAGTTCCAAGTCAGTTCAGTGCCAGCTCTTATGTGGGTGAATGCAAAAAATGCTACCCATGGGAACCGCAAGTCATGAGTATCAACGAAGACATTCTGTACAAACAGATTTGGCGAACACGAATGCTGAAAAATCGCACAATCAATGCTGAGATCGGTAGATTTCATATAATTCTCTTACATTAAAGTATCGTCCCAAGTTGCCAGTAACCTTAGCATCCATTATGTAGCAAGCTTCATCCTTACCAAAAAGTTTGCGTATTGTTCTAGAAAAAAATAAATAAGAGTACATTTTAAACCAGATCAAAACTGTTTTCTTTTGTTACGGTTTCTCCGAATTCGATGTGTCCGGCTGACCAATAGTCTTGTTCGGTTCGAAACTGATCACCTGCCTTTCTTGAGAGTCATGTTCAACGTCTGTGCTACCTTTGGTCGTTCGTCTTGTTCTAAGTCGTGTATTGAAAGACCGATTTCGATGCGATTCAGGAGCTACAAACTCATCATCGTCTTCATCCTTGTCAGGATTATAGAGCTCCTGAAATATTATAAAATTATTAATCAATAAGCCATGGGATAAGAACAACCTCATCCTCATCTGGTTCGACAACATCCGATTCATAGCCTTCTTTAATCTGTTCGGCTACTTCAATGTAATCCAATTCAGCGAAGTATTCATCTCCGGCGTCTAAACCACCCTGCAAGAATAAAAAAAAACATATAAATAAAGGATACTTCCTAGAGAGAAACGTGGGGATATCTAACCTCGTTTGCCTTTGCTTCGGTGAGCAAATGGCCGGCATAAACGCATATGAAGCTACCGCGCGGGACGTCATTAATGCAGCGCAAACCCCAACCACGATTGGAGGTTTTGAAAACTTGCAACTTTGATTGAAGTGATTGTTGGACGACACGATTCACACAATTCGACTTGCATTTACATCTGAAGTGGTCCATTGTATAAGAACGAGTTGCAGGAATATCTTATCCCTACTTACCTAGAATTGCATTCATAGATCCCCGTAGGTACGTGCTCGTACAATCGCTTGAATTGATAACCAACCATTTCATTGGGCACGTTCGGCATACCGTATTTTGCTCCAGCGTATGTCAACTCCCAGCAAGAACATTTCGATTTGTCCTGAAAAAGATTACTCACATTATTCTGGAATCGGTTTGAGAACATTATTCCTGCACTCACCGAACAGTCGTCCTCACAGTCGCAACCAACCAAAAATTCTCGATCTAAATTCAAGGGAACACCTTCAGTGGGTATCCGCCGACTGGAATACACACAATCTGGAGGCATTGTGTTGTCGTAGTAGTTCACGCATGGAATTGGCATTTTTTCCTTCCCATTCGAGATGTCCTAGAAAACGAATAGAAGCACAGTCATTTGAATCACAATTTTTGCATTTCTTTTACGCACCTTTTTCTGTACGATGCAACTCTCAATGACGTACTCGGCGAGACAGTTTGTCTCCGGGCTGAAATCAAAGTTATCCACATTCAGCTCATCCTCGGTGACACGAAGGTACCTGTGTAGTTCCTCCATGCTACGCATGCGCTTACCACATGGCCCTCGATAGACGATGAACTTCTTTGACTTTTGCCGAAACACTTGTCGTTCCCACCCTGAGAGCAGTGGCTTCGCCAGTGGACTGTAAAACGACAGATTGTGTGTGACATTGAACAGACACGATGGACTGCAAAGATGTGGCACATAATTACGAGGTGGAAGATTCTTTCTTGCTGTATAGTAAACCACCTGTAAACAAGAATCTTAAGCAAAGTATTCGATTTATTTATTTGGTTTCAAAGACTTACTTTTCCTTTAGGCTTGTTATCATCATCAACAAAGATTGTGGAATTGTTTAGATGACGAACAACGGGTGGTTGTTGAGTAAACTGTGAGGTTTCTGTTCGGCTGACACTTTTTTTAGCCACTGAGCGAACCTCACCAGGTTTAGCTGCTGTTGTTTGTTGCTGTTGTTGAGATTCCTGTGGCTGCGATGTGGATGAGTCATCTCCATTGATGTATCGGATGAAGGGTTCCGTTCGCTAAAAAGATACATAACACATTACTTTAATTCTCACGCGGTGCGAGCATTTCATCATATTAGCCGCGTGCCAGTTCTTTTGAAAGAATAACGATGTTTTTTCATGCTAGTCAAGGCGATTTAATGTTTAGTTATATCAGAATTGAGCAGTCCGATGCACAAAACACTTGAGCTACGCACACTTTCCAGGTAATAAGATATAAAAACTTTGGAGGAGGTAAAGTTTACACTCGTTTTGAACTGTGTACAGTGATGAGAATGTACATGCATGAGAGAGCAACTACAAGAATAAGTCAGGGTTCACCAGGGTGTCAGGCCCCTTCTTTTAAGTGTGCACCAGTTATTCTTTGCTGATGATGAAGTCAATGCAACGACAACGAGCAATTGTTGTATGTGCTGATAATGGAAATAACAATCGGCGACGATATTAATCATGGAGCAGGAGTTAGAAGGAATCCTTCACATCATCAGCCCCGTTTTGGTAAAAATGGACTTTAAAAAATTAATGCAAACTACCAGGTAGCAGGGGATCCCTCAGATAAGGATCATCAACAAGTATAGCATTACTATCTGTTTGCTTACTAAGAGCTCTGAAATAAGCTCACTTATTGGATCCAATGGTTAGGAATTTGGTACTTTTCTAAAAAAAAAACATAAGCGTTAATTGCTTTCACAGAATAGAAACGCGCGAGTTTCAAAATATAGTTTTAACGCTGCATCAGTTTTTTTTTTTTTTGTCTCAGAACACCCAGGCTATGAGGGATAACGACGATTACTTATTGCAAGAATATCCTTGTCTTTCTCTCAGTCATTATTACATCAGTTCATCGACTTCAAAGCCACATATGAAATCATTCATTTTCTTGAGTCTTGAACTCTACAAAGCGGTGGCCCGAATCGGGATCCCGGAAAATACGCGTGACTCTGGAAAATACACGGTGCACTGTGCAATTTGGAAGCAGTTCCTCCGAACTATTCAAAAAATGCGCCGGATCTCGGCAAGGATGCGCTATCATGTGACTTCTTAAATGTTGTCTTGGAACAGAAAGTACGACTGGCGGGTGTCGACGCGGAAGGTACTATCTTCAACAAATCTGTCTAGCGGCTGGGGTATGCAGACGATATAAACATACTCGGTCGCTCCCAGCACGCCGTCTTAAAGGCTTTTACGGCAAAACGAATTGGCCTTGAAATACGAGGACAAAACCAAGAACATGGAACATGGAACGAAGAAAAATTCTTCGTCGAACTCTGTCAGCTGTATCAAAATGTGGATGTAATCCAAGTCAAAATACGACGACCATTAAAGAGGATCTTCGAATCACAGCCTCAAGGTTCGAGACGACAAGTAAGACCGTACCTCCGTTTAAAGGATCAAGCGATCGCGTATGCCAGAGGCTTGGTTTAGATAGACAAGAAGGGAACGATGCCGTGTCTCAGGCAGACACTTCAAATGTCGGGAGCCCGTTAAGTATGTAAGTAAAGTAATGTCGATATTCTGTGATTGAGTTCGAAACCTTCAGAAATTTCACAGTGTCAATCCAGTTTCTATGCGGAATCCGAATCAATCGTCCACCATGCAAATGCAATTTGACTTGGAGGAAATGTATGCATCGCTTGGCTGAAACGCTTCAATACCAGTGCAAGCAATTTTAATGGACAGATACAGATGGCGTCTTTATTGGCGCACGCAATTTGCAATGAAAAACACACATACATATACTGAAATAACTCGGGCGAATGAAAGTGAGATCTAGCGCAACAGATCATTCGCGAGCATAAACCTTTCACCATTGTGTAATAATTGTAGTATTTTCTTGAACAGATCGAAGGAGTACGGGACACTTAATAATTAAAACAAAAGACTTACTCTCGATGCCCTTGAAAGACTCCAAGGGGTCTTTTGTGCACTGTTGTTCGACTCCTTGAAGACAGGTCCCAATCGTGTGGAGCCCCTGTATATCCATTCAGAACGACTTTGACCCTCAAATAGCATCTGCACCAAACTGCAGTCCACATCAATCACTCTAGCATAGACCCACTTGCCATTGTAGTCGACCAACATGCTTTGTCCTTTTTGTGTCTGTACCATTGGCCTGTTGACTGCATACTGGGTGAGGTAATTATGAATGAACTCCCGAGACTGATGATGTACATCTTCCCAAACATTCTCAGAGGCATGGCAAACAAGACGAACATCTTTATGGTAAACGTACTGGAAATACCCATCATCGTAAAACACCAAATACCTGTGCGAGATCATCAGTAAAATGAATTCTTTTTAATAATTCCTAGATTACACTACAAACCTAAACTTATTGCTTTGCTTCAAAGGTTCTGCTATTATACCCGGATAAAAAGCACTGGGTATAAGCATTTTTTCCTTGCCCCTAGATAACGTTGATGCATCAAAATACGCAATGACCCGTGTTCCTTAAATAACAAATTGAAAACAATAAAAAAATCAGCAATGCTGTAGAAAGCAACGGAGTATACCAATTGGCAGCCTCACTTTCGGTGGATTGAAGAAAGCCATGTGCTTTGCAGACACAGTCTTCAGCATGGGATACTTGGACTTCAGAAATTTAATCTTGTAGTGTTTTATACTCTTAGAATGCGGCAGATAATTGTCGACTACTTCCATGACCTTGCAAGGAACCCAACTTGCAATGGCCTTATTTTTCACTGCATAGTAAGTTTCATTCACGTAAATGCTTGCACGCAACACCTCTCCAATTGGCGGTATCTACAAGTGCAAATTTATAAGAAATTCAATAATTTATTGAAAAAAGAAAAGACTTACTGTGGATTCGGTTTCCGGGTTGTAGGATCGCCCGCTGTTCAAGTCCAATGGCGTAAGTTGGCGGATTTTAATTTTCGGACACTGATAAAGTGAGTTGTGCATATTGTCGGCCTGTTTTTGTAGTAATCGGAGCTGTTTACTAACGTACTCTGTATCCTCTTCGAGGTTGGTCAGACGTTGTTGCAGTATTTGTTTCGTCCAAGACAACTGGTTTTGTATTTCCACATTGTGCATTACTTTGCGAATAGCGCCTTCGAGTTCTGCTTCGAGCATTTCAATGCTCTCCTTCGGTAGTGTGTTTTCATCTTAAAAAAAAAATGGAAGTTTAAAGAAACTTGAAAAAAAAAACGCATTCGAAACCCGAAACACGAATGACTTCTTCAAAATCTCTTTGAATTAAAAAACTTAAGAAATTTAACCGTCGAAAATTGTTTGATCGAATTAGCTGAGGATCGTATTGGTTGAGGATCTTACTCTGGGAAACGTACTAACTGACGATCGTGCTGACTTGCAAATGTTGGCATAGAGTTTGGACAAGATAGCGCACATTCTGAGGATGCAAATAACTAACACTCGTACGGACAAAGGTTCGGTAACACATACGATTGGTCCAAAATTAAACGCCTGTTGAGATTCGTAATTTTCTTAATCAAAGGAACTGAGATCCGTTCCGGCTATGAATTGTAGTATTCATGGATTTGTTTGATAAAATATCGTTCAAAAAGACTATCGACGACCGGATTATACAAAACGAATACTGACTGAGTAGCGTGATAACTGTGATCTGACTAAATCTTTTCTGACTACTGACGATCAAACTAACTCGACATTGGAACGGATTTCATTGACTTGACATTAGTTACGGAGAGTGGCTTCCAACACACATATGTTGGATTCACTTAGTTCTGGAGAGGACGATTGTGTTGCCATTACTCTTGGAACCATTTTAATTTCTCGACGAATAGCTTTATCTTTCTGACATCCAGTTCGGATAGGTTCATATGTAAGTTAAGTAATAAGCTGCCAGAGTTTACTTTCTTATGAAGCTGGACAATTGTAGAGTAGATGTGAGGGTCTGCCCACTTCCTCTACATTGCATTGACTATTGCTTCCGGTGTGATCTTATTGAAAGTTTCTTGTATGTTGACGAAAGCAACTCACCATACTGTTAAGAGCAGTTCCTACGAATGTTGCCAAGCCAAGAGTCTGTATGCTTGAATACTGCTCTTAATGTCGAAGTCAATCAGGCTTTTAATGGGACTGAGAATAGGCCGATTGGTATGTAGTACTTCGGTGTGGCGTGGGATGCTTTTCCCACACTTGAAATTATACTGAAGAAGCTCAATCAGATTTTAAATCGATTTTAATGTGAATCGGCGGAATGCTGATCGTTTCAAGTTGCACCGGTCTAATTGAAGATGGTGTTGACTAAACTGAGGATCTGTTTGGCTTGAAATTATTCATTTTAATGATCGCTGTGCATGTGAATGGAGCAAATATAAATCAAAATACAAAATTACGCAAGACAATCTCTTCACATTCTTTTCACAACTTTACTTTTATTTTGCATCACTCACCTTTCGTTTTTTCAGTAGTGCCGTCAACGTCTTCATCATCGCTACTGTCGATTATTTCTACAAATTCTTGGGCTTTTAACGATGATCCACTCAACAGTGGTTGCTTCTGCTTCAGAGTTTTGCACATTTCCTGCAAAACAAAAAAATAAAAAAAGTTAGAGCTTTTTATGAAGGTATATTTCCAACTAACTTCATAAGAGTCCAGCGCTCGATCGTAACAGTCTTCGCACACAAATTGTGTCCTGCTTCGCTTCTTGGTAATTTTGTAGAAATTCAGCGCGAACAATGTAGATCGGAAGAAGTTCTTACTTTCGTGTTTGCACTCATAATTTACGCATTCCTTGTCGTAGAATATCTCCAAAGATCCCTCACTGCTGGAGTCAGTCGTTTGTGTCTGCTCGGTTTCAGTGTCCATTTCATTGTACTCATTTTCGTTGTCCTCTTTGTGTGCGGTATCAATCATTAACAAGGGTTCTTCATCTTCAAATAGAGAAGATTGTCCTGAGCCGTTGTCGGCAGATTTCATTGTTGTATCTTCTTTAACACATGAGTCTGCTTTATCTATGGATCTAGCTGTTTCTGGTTTGCCCAAAGGACGGGAAGGCTCTTTCAAATCTTCTGGCTTTTCAAATTGAACTGCTGCTATTGTTGCATCATCAGATTGTTTTTCGATCGTGGTATCTTTGCATCTTGCATCATCCTTAGCCGTAACTTTGGGATCGTCATCATCAGCTGATAATACATTTTTTGATTGCTTGGACTGTGTTTCGAGATTTTTGTTGAGAGTATCCTCTTTAGCATTTTGTTGGCTGTCGTGTATAACACCTGAATCTTTAACTGCAGTTTCGATTTTTTCTTTCTCACCTTGCAAGATAACTTTGTGGGATTCATTATCAGGTGAGTCTATGCTTGGCAATTGATTGGATGGTGTTGGAAAATCTTCAGAGATAAAAACTTCCTCAGCTTTTTGGGCATAATCGTCTACCATAACAACATCCGATGAATCATCTTCTACAATTCCTTCTTCTGTCAATGATGCTTCCAAGTTATTTTCCGTGTAGTTAATTTTTTCAAAACACTTTTTGTTTTCAATATCAGCGCTTTTTGTTTTTTCTTTGTCCTCGTTTTCCTTAATGGATTCAGTTTCCGCTCCCACTTCCACTTTGTCATCTTTATGCGAATCCAATTGAGCTTCACTTGAAGTCGTTTTCTCCGATAGATCACTGTCTTCTTTCTTTTTTCCATCTTTTTCAATTTCGGAAGACAATCTTTTGTCTAGGTTTTCATAATCTTCTTGCTCTTTTTTATTTTCTGTATCTTGTTCTTTTTCTGAACTTTCTGTTGGTTTTAATTCAACGTGCTCCTGAGTCAAATCAACAGATTTTGCTTCACTCATATCGCTCGTTTCTTTTGATTTTTCGCTTATAATTTTGTTCTCAAGCTCTTCTGAAAGTTCACTGGCTGTTTTAGCTTGTTCATCCTCCTCTGCTGTATCCTTCGTTATGCCCATCAAAATATGAGGCTCCTCCGTTGCTGCTTCTTCAATTACATTGGCCTCTTCGACAGGATTTTCGTCCTGTGTTTTATCATTGCTATCCTCATTTTCAATGCCCATTGTTTGTTTCTCTTTTCTGGTGGATATCTCCTCTTCCTCTTGTGCAGCTAAAGTTTCTACTCTTCCCTGGTCATCTGCAGCTTTATTTGACTCTTCTAAGATTGCGGGTATATTTTCAGTTTCTGTCAAGCATTTAGTTATGGTATTTTCGTCTGCCTGGCTTATCTTCGATTCGAAAACATCACCGACTTTATCGACTTTTTCTTTCTCAAATTCTGGCAATACTTCCGGTCCTATTTTCTTGATTATTTCATTTTCTCGTTCTGCAACTGCTCCTTGAACCAATTCAGAACTACCTTCTTCATTCCTCTCGGCCCTCGTTTCATTAACATTTAGATTTGCTTCCTCGTCCGGAAGTGTTATGTGAAGTTCAGCCTCTTCAGTGACAGCTTCTTCGTCCGATCTAAGTAAAACCGCTTCCCATAAATCTTGTTCAGCACCAACGGTGACTTGTGATGTGCTTATTGCTTCCGCATCCTCGTTGATTTCCTTTTCCATTTTATCTAAACTCTTCTCATCCTCCGGTACTCTAACTTCGCCTTCAACCGCCACTTGGTCAACTTGCTTTCCAATTGTGTCTCCATCGGGTTCATCATTTGAAGAAGTCGTTATTGGAGAATTAAAAGTTGACTCAATGCGAGTGTCTTCAACCGGAACGCAATCTTCAAAGAAATCCTCTTCAGACTCCACTGTCTCGAGATCAAGAATTTGTGGCTTGGGTTTGAATTTTATCGCCAATGATTTAAGAGCGCTTTTATTTGAAGCCTTAGTTAAATTCTCAGACACCTTATTGGGCGCATATCCCAAGCTGTCATCAGAGCTCTCGATATCAGAGAAATATTTTTCGACTTTTTTATCCTCCGTTGATTCGACATCATTATCGTCTTCGTCCCAAACAAGTGCACCGGGTTCAACTGCATCCTTACTCGAGTCGTCGCAATGCGCAGATGTACTCGTTATATCGGCTCCTGTTAATTTGCCGCAAGTTTCAGGATTTTTTCCCTTCGAAGGGATTTCTTCTTTTAATATTTTAGGAGTATCTTTCGATGGATCCTTTGAAGTTTCCGCAAGTTTAATGTCCATTTTTGTGATTATTATTAATTTAGCAATGCACAAGCATGGTAATTATTTGAGGAAAATAATTTAAACAAAAAATTATTAGACTAATGCTGCAACAACCAAGCTCAATTTTTTGTTGTAAAATGTGACGTTTCTTTTTGACACCAATTTCATACGGCGCAGCTCTTCTCAAACTATTGTATATCTGGCGCTGAATCAACGTATTGGTACATTCAGAGCGATTTGGTACGATTTCTGTTGAATAGCATTTTTAAATGTTAATTGTAAATCGAATCGAATGACATGTGAATGTCGCTTTGATATTCAAATTACATATTGACTTATTTTCCTATCAGACTATCTATTCTTGGTGAACTGAGCTGTAGCTGTTCTGTTGCTTGCTTTCGACCAAAACATCACCTTGAGTGCACAGCAGGTTCTTCTTTTGAGAAAACTTGAGATTATAGCTGGCTAGAATGGTAAAAACCTGCTCGATTTTAGGTTTTTTTATCTATTTTATTGTGGATGTAGGCTAACAAGAATGAATGACTGATTAATATGGCCAATAAGTGGGTTAAATTGTGCAGTTGGTCAAGTGGCTGCTCTTAAATCAAATCAATTGATAGGTCACAGATTCGGATCCTGAAAAAATCTAACTTTTGAATCTCGTCCAATCACCGTTTTCCGTTGGGGTAAAATTAATCAATGGAGTGGTGAACCAGCATTACTAGTTAGGTGATCTCATCTTGCTGTAATGGCCAGTTGATCGGCTGCTAGAGTTCTTAGTGCGTGTTGTCAAAAATAATGAAATGTGCAGTTAATGTGGCACTATGACTGTTGCGTGGGCATAACACTCAAAGCAGGGTGATGAGGGGATCTATCAGACAACTTAGTACTACATACAACTAGTATCACAACTTATATCGAATAATATCCTGCGAAATAAATGAAAGCTATTAAGTCAGTATCAAAGACATTTTTACATTTTTTTCTACTTTAGCATTCGAAACACAAAAAAAGTCTATAGTAATTCTTACAGGTTCATTTATGAATGTTTTTTAATAAATGTATTTTTGATTTTATCCCAAATTGTATTAAACTCATGCCAAATAGTAAATCTATCGAAATTAAGTCTCAACCTAATGTAACTTGGCATCACTATTTTTCTCAAAAGCATCTGTCAACAAAATTTGGCAGCGTATGTCATAAAGGACGTGTTTTGGGAGGAAAATATTTTTTGTTTGCAAAACTATTTTATTTTTAAGAACCAACGATGGCCGATGATTTACAAAGCTATAAATTACAATTACAACAGGTAATCACTTCAATGGTGTAACATATTTAGAACTATTTGATTGCATACTTTTGTCGCAGGTTGAAGCTGCCTTACTCACAGATCCTGAAAATTCAGAGCTCCTTAAACTGCAAAAGGATCTCGAAGAGGTCATAGATTTAACACGCGATTTGATTAAAACACAGCTCGAGGAACAAAAGAAATCATCGTACGTAGAACCAGCCACCTCAACATCATATTACGATGAAATTGAAGCAGCCCTCCTCGAGGCCGAGAAACTGGTTTCTCCGGTTAAAATCTGGAAAATCGGTGACAAGTGTCAAGCCAAATGGACCGAGGATGGTCAGTACTATGATGCGACAATCGAGGGCATTACCGTTGAGGGCGAGGTCAGTGTGATATTCGATGCATATCAGAATCGGTCCACGACAATGCTGAAAGAGCTCAAGGAGCGAACTACCCGCAACGAAGTCTTCCCCTCTACAAAGTAAGCAGATTCATTTTATTTTGTCTCAAGATCATAGTTAATTTATATTTTCTAAACTCCTCTAGGCGACATAGACCGAATCAAAAAGAATACCTCAAGAAACGTAAACAAAAGAAACAACAACGCTTCAAGGAACTAGAAGAAGAGCGAGAACACGACAAAAACAAGTGGCTTAACTTTACTACGAAGAACTCAAAAAAGCCCGGCATGAAGGTGAAGAGCATATTTGCGTCGCCCGAAAACGTAGAAGGACGTGTCGGGATCGGCACCTGCGGCGTCTCCGGCAAGGGAATGACGGAATTCACCGTGGGCGAAAAATATCGCAAAGGCATTTAGTCAATCGTTTGCTTTGTTTCTTCGTCGTATCTATCTTCAATTAGGCTAATTTTTTTCACTACAAGTACTGCTGTTCTGTTACGCTGAACGTTCAAGTTTAGGTTACGAATTTCCCCGGTTCGGTTTAAAGTCGACACGCGAAACCCAATAACAATAAAAATGGATCTCTAGTGTTCCGTTAGAATAAGCTTGCACCTTTATTTTGGGATAAAAAAACATAAACTTTACAGAAATAAAAACAGGTAACAAGAGCTGAATTTATCAGAATAGTCGTACATCGGTCCGCCTCTCGATGACATCAATGCTGACGGTTGGATTAAAATGTGCTATGCCGAGTTCCTTGAGTGCTTTCTGTTTCTCTACAAAGGGATAGTCACCGTTCAATGTTTCGAGTAGCAGCATTGCTGGGGCTCTGGGAATTGTCAAGAGTTTGCAAATGTCGTGTACTCTGTGAACGGAAGAGTTAAGTGAGAATGTTTTCAGATGTCTTAAGTTCATTGAGTACTTTTTGAAGAGTAAATCTGGTCGCCGCGAATACTGTCCGAAGAGAGCGAATAGATTTCTTGTCATGTCATAATTGAATTGTGCGGCGCCGGCAGATGAGAACTTTGTATTCATGACCATACTGTCCAGGAAGTAATCGTCCATTTGTTTCGCAATCAATCGGAGTGCCAGATTAAAGAGATTGCTCGAGAGATCCTTCTCCAAGTTGTGCAGCGTTGTTACCATGACCTGAAACAAAAAGTAAACAGTTAGTTGGAATCTTGAAGTCAAATAAATGGCGGTATTTGGGTCCTTTGGTTGTAAAAAGCATTTGTTCAGACCTACAAATATGGACTAACGCTGAGAATTATAACAATACCCTTTCAATCACATCACTCCTAACCGATGTCTTCTTTCTAGCATACGTGCTGATTTTGTGTTGCCCTTGTGCTAAGTGTTTAATAATTACCAGCCAACAAATGTGAGTTAAAAAGGTCCTTTGAATAACTTGTTTTGTTAGTATTTCCGATTCCGATTAAGTTTAATACATATTTTTGGTTCAGGTAAAGTAATTCAGCTTTTCTTTTGTCACAAAAGCTGTGTGTTGTCTGGCGTTGTCATGGTGGAAAACAACGCTCTTCCAGCTCACTTACTCTGACCGTTTGTCTTCCACTGTCTGCTTCAATGCGATGGAATATATTGTAACATTACGTGGAGGCAATTCTCAACCTGACCTTTTTGGGTTGCAAATTTTGCTTACCGACCGACTGCGGTGTTTCACTGCGAGCGCACCATGACCTCTTACGCCGAATATTATTGAAAACAACCCATTCCTCGTCAACCATAACCACTCTTTTTAAAGATGTCTCAAGCGAGTTCCACCTCAATTAAATGTAATGTTGAACTCAAACAGATGCTAAATATAATTACCTGAAACATTTCGCCAGCGCTGGTTGATAGCATGAAAGGCTCTCTGGATACATTATCCGGCAACGATTGCCAATTGTCGTGTCGATATGCCATTGATTTGGCCTTAATTTCATTAACTGCCTTGGTTGCTAAACTTTTTATTAGTTTCTGCTGCCAGTGCTCCAGTTCCTCCACAGGATGCTCAAATACTGAATTTATCTCATTCGCATTCGGTCCAACCAAAGCCGCATGAAGATGTAGATAATGCTATAAAGAAAAGGGCAAAGAAACAAAACTCAATTACACAATTGATTAGTTTGAAATTCAATTGAAAACGTACAACATTCTCACCCCATTCCCGAAGGACCGAATTAATGTAGTTGATCGCGTTCAAAATCTGAATACTGTCCACCACTGAACTACTGTGTAACTGTACTAGTCGCCTGCGAAAGTTGTCAACGAGTTCCAGTTGTAGATTCAAGAATTGCAGTTGATGCCCCGGTTGAATGAGGGAGTAGTAGCGATCTTTAATAGCCTCGAGCAATCGAATGAATTGATCGGCACATTTTGGTATTTTCAAATCGTCGTGTATCCCTGGATCGATGAGCACCCATGGATCGGTGCCTTGGAGTATCTGATCCATTTTATCGGCACAAACTAGAGAAAGAGAAAATAATTAAGTCGCGCTTTGGATAAACTAAGGAATGTTTACATCTCTCCTCTAAGGATATCCACTTCAGCAGATATGTTGGTTGGGTTATCACGGTGATTGCACTTGGAAAGCTCGCTGGATAGCCAAATGTTTCCCGGAGCTCTGCCTCGAAGGCTAGCGTCTCATCGAGGAGGTGAGCGAATAGATTCTCATCGTGACTGACCTCATCAATATCGGCGGATAACTTCTCGATTGTTAGTTGGACTAGACCGCGGATGAATTCAAGCTGATGGATGAAAAGTTTAAATAAGATTTACATGTAAGTCCTGAAGTCATCTTACGCGAATGTTAAAATCGACGCGTCCCGCTCTTACAACAGCGGGTTGGAAGCTCTTACCGACGAACAGGTGCGTCTCTTTAGCCCAGTTGAGAATTTGTGTGAAATACCACTCGGGTTTGTCCAAGCGATTGGTTTGTTTTGTCCCAGTAAAGTGGAAAAGGAAGCTGAAGTAAGAAAAATTAAAGAGACGGATTCTGAGGAAAAGTATCCGCTTAACTTACCGCTGCCGGAACTGCTTTAGGAGCAGCTTGCTAACTGTGCTGATAGGCTGGAGAAGTATACTAGGCGTAATTATCTGGAGCGGTTCTTGCTCTTCCGTTGGAGATTTCAACTATTGAGAACACGGTTATGGTATGTGATATATAATATGACTTTGCATCTCTTACCAAGAATAAATATTCAGCGAGCAAAGTCATCTTGGCCAAGTTATCCTTAGACGGCGAGAATGTCAGCGGATCCTGCCCTTGTACAGCCCATCTAATGTTCTTAAGCACCGTCTCGAATTCGCTAAAATGTAATACCTTGTTAGTTAATCCTGCAGCCGCGGTGGATACTTAGACTTACTTGGAAAACTTCTCCTTCAGCAATCCATGCCAATAGACCGCACTTCGTATGGCGAATGATTTTAAGAACGGTGCTTCAACATCTTCTAGCCTGCCGATAACACTGTTCTCCGAATCAGGTTCACCACTCAGCGAGAGGTACAAGTTTACCATCTTAGTTTCATCTCTGCCATTTATAGCCAATGTCAGAGAAGTGCTATTGAAAACGAGGAAACCAATTAAAAAGCGCCAAACATATGCTATGCATATTCAAACCTTATATCCTGAATATCTCGGATGATATTTAAGTATTCCACTAATCTTTGTAGGTACCGCACCTTGTCAAGATGTGGTCGAATCCCACTTAGTACCTTGTTCGAATCTTGAATCTTTAGAGCCAGCTTCTTTTCGAAACGATTCAATTTTTCCATTTGCAAGTCGATAGTCTTACATGCCTCTTCGCCATTTTTGAGTGCTGCGCGAATGTTAGATGTATTCTTCTCATCCTCATAGTTCAACTAAGCGAAATATGGCTATTTAGGATCTTAACTTGGTTGTGTAGCAAGTATACCTTCTCTTCAATTTCAGCGTAGCGCTGTTTATAGCTATCTACAAGGCAAGAGGCGCGATATAAACGTGTGAAATCTTTGCCGATTTCATTATCCAGCTTTTCAACGACTCGGTCGTCTACGCTAGGCATTTTCTATATTCTTATATTACTTATTAAAAATTAACTACTAACAGAGTAGTCCATTTGGGTTGGGAAATAATTTTTTAACACGTCCGATTGATGTTGATATCACGTTGTCAGTTTTTTTTTATATGGTGCTGCCAAATACTTAATCGAATTAATAAAAGGTTATCTAAATATCTAACTAAGTTAACGTAGCTTTCCATTAAGATCTTGGATTATGCTGTCAGATCGCAAATATTTCAAATATGCATACGTTGATAAACTTTGCTATAGCACAAGTTTCTTATGACTGACTGAGGATGCTTGAATGACATAATATTTACAAGTGAAACCAATCGAGCTTGACAGATCTTCACACTTAGCAATTGCATTAAGGTTCAAAATAACCGTTCGAGCTTCACCTTACGCGTAGTCACAGAAACTACTTAGTTGACAAAAGGACAGATTAAGTATAAACATAAAATAAATAAAAATAAAGACGTAAAATGATCTTTATTGAGGGATTCATTTTAGCTTTGTGCCGAAAGACTAAACACCTAGAAACCATTCAAAAACCATTGAGCACTCTCATTTTGCTTCATAGGGAAACAGAAAATGTGGAGACCTCCCACCACTTACAAAAGTCTCACGTAATTATTTGATGTACTTCAAAAAAATGACAAAATGCTTGTCCCAAAATCATCTGCTGGAAATCTACCTGTAAAATATTCTATGTGGGATCACAGTTTCCACTTAAGGAATGCTTCCTTACATGACCTAATTTTAAGTGATCTTAAAGTATGCTTAAGTAGAAGTTCCATAGTCAAAAAACTAGTTAAGCTCAATTCGATTCTTATGTTAAGTTTCCAATGCCGATAAAGCCGGAATAAAATAGAGAAGCTTGACTTTGGGAACAAATGAATTATTTTTATTTAAATAGAAAAGTTCCAGAGTACCCGAACTGACAGGATAATTGGCAACTTCATTCAACACTGCGTATTAAACCAATCTTCAAAAAGAAATTGCTGTAGTTATTGTTAGAAATAAAATTGTTGTTATTTACAATATATAAATTAATATCCTTAAAATACATACTTTATATTCCTTCGAGATGTTGGCAGCACTTAAACCTTTAATAAAGATCAAATGCATTGTATCGCATCCAACCTCAGGTTTATTTACATCTTGCAAATATGACATGCCGAAATAATTTGTGCGACGCTTTCATAAGCATCATTCTCCCGCTTGCAAATAAACCCGAAGCAAAAGAAAACTAAACCAAATATTTTATTCGCATTCTCATGATGGTTGAGCCAAAGACTGGAAAAACTAAAAATACCGACGCAGCACTTCCGCTAAGCAGAATAAGGACAATAATGAAGAGCTCTGTAGACACGGGAAACATAACAAACGAGGTTCTTTTCGTCGTTCAAAAGTCTGCTGTAAGTTTTGTTTTACTTTTGTTTAATATTAATTACAACAATCATTGGATTCTAGGAAATGTTCATCCAACATATGGCCAAGAATGCTTTTAAGAAATGTAAACAAGGTAACAAGCTTAATTATGAACACCTATCTGCGTTTGTTAGCGCTGATGATTCGCTGGAGTTTTTGCTGCAAATTGTTCCACAAAAAATTACTGTGAAGGAATTCAAAGAGATTATCTCCGAGGAAAAAGAGAGTGAAGAATCCACTTCGGAAAGCGAGGAAGAAACTGAGCCAGTAAAGAAAAAAACGCCAAATAAAAAATAGTATTGATTGAGCTTTCTTAACAACATTTTTCTTTCTTTCGGGTCTGGGTCGTTTTGAAGAATGACCTCACATTAGTTTTAAGTATAAAAACAATATTTTCCACACATTGAATTATGCTTGTCAAGAAAGAGTGAGTAGAAATGCTGCTCGTTAGTGTGTAACTGAAATCTTGCCTCGATACATGAAGGAAGGAAGCTAACTTAATTTGAATTAGCCAACTATCTTAAAACAAATACGAGGTTCTTTTCTGCAAGTCTTTTGGTTTCTGGCCTAACGAACGACTCTTCTTTATGGACGTTAATTCGGTATAGTTTCACACACATACTACGGCTTTTAAAGAAAAAAAAAAGAATTCTTACAGACCGATAAATAAGGGCAAAATTCTTTCTGAAAAAAAAACTTATGGAAGCAAGCTTAGGTCGCTTTAACTTTGATTGGTTCTGTGGAGTGGAAGGTCGAAGCTAAAATACAAAATCGGAGGCGAGACTGAGGATTTTCAAAATGAAATACAGTAAGTCAAAAAAGTATTGATACACCAATTTTTATCGCCATGAAACTAAACTGATTTAATTTGTAAAAAAGCAGTAAACCCAACTTGTATTGATACATTTTAAAAATTGAAGCTTTGATAATAAAACAATTTGATTGAGTATTTCGTTGAGTAACTGCAAAGATGTTTAACAACTTCAAGTCTTCGTTGCATCGATTACAGTGGCAATAATTATGGTCAACTTTATTCCATACCTCCCGAAGAGCGTTTTTTTTAAAGTTTAAAGTTTCTTTGCTCGAAACTTAGTGTTTCCTTATTAATTTCTTGAAGTGAGCCCATAAATGCTCAATTGAATTTAAATGAATAGATTGCGGCGGGGCATTGAGCATTTTGGGCGTGTTACATTTATTAATTTTTGGTGAGAATATAGTTTCGTTATATTCTGCGGCAGTGCGAATCGTCCGCCACAAAAGCATATGGCTTCTTTTCTCCACCTACAAATCATTTTTCTGCATCTGGTATATTGTAGGAATTGGTTTCCAATATTTTTGCGAATTTGGTGTACGATGCTGAACGTCTTTTTGTAATTAAAGTAAACTGATCCGGAAAGCATCTATCCTTAAAGTGTGTGGCCTTCTTGATAAATGCAGTAACTTTACTGAGAAGTTCGTGAAAGGCTTTTGCATTTATCCTCCTTGAATTCGAGAACTCATTTGCCTGACTTACTTTTATTCATTTCATTCCAAAACTTTTTCTATTTTATTCAGCCATTCGGAATTCTAGGGACTAAAATTTCAGTCAAACACTGAAACATTGGTCCGTTCCAGCATGCCTTTGCTAAACTGGCGTACTGCTCCGCTACGGGGAAATTTCTCTGGAACGCATTTGAAGCAATAGCAAACATGACTGAAGTCACGCTTACCAGCAAATCAAATGGGGTTTGACAACTTTCCTTGCGTAGCGAAGAAATCTTTGCTAAATTTCCCTCAAATATCCCTTAAATTTCCCCGAAGCGACTCGCTACCTTTCGCTACGGGAAGAACTGCCATATCAGTATATTTTTCGCGTAGCGTAAGTCCAACATTTAGGAAATCAACTATAAAAGCAGTCAAATATTTGTAACTGCAAATCCAGTCCACTGCCTCACCAAATGTCAACTAATTTTGAAATCAAAATTGCTCTTGACCAATCAGAGTCGGTTGACATGCTATTTGTCGTCTGACGCAGTCCTTCCATTCAGTCGACAACTCATTTTAAAATCAAAATCGTGTCGTGTATGGGCTACTTTAAGTTTCGAGTTTTTGTTTTCGCCGACCATTCTTCTGGAATCTTTTCTTTTTTGTTTTTATCTTCTCTTGTTTTGTTCTTTCTCCCGAAAGGTGACAGCTAACTGTCAACTTTCTATGGTGTTTACGTCATGCTGACAAGTTGGCGAAGAATTTCATACGATTGCAGTTCCATTTCTTTTGTGTTGCCGCAGTTCAAATTTCCATAAAACCCTTACAGCTTCCAATTCTACAAACGATTCAGTTAAATAAAGTGAAATTGTTTTGTCCGCTTAAGAAAGAAGTGGCACAGAAAATAAAGAAATGTACGGATAGTGTTGGGGATTTTGTTTCGAGGCAAAAACACAATCGATTAAACCCACGTCTTGGAATGAGTTGATAGTTAACTTGACCAATAATTCATCCATCTACACGCAACACTAGAAATAGGACTTCATAATAATCATTCCTCTCGGTTTTTTTTCCTACAAACGCCGCTTATTGCATTTTAAACAGCTTGCATCGTAAAGTGGTGATAGAGATCACATAGAATGCCAGGCGAGGTTGGTGAACGGGCTGGCTATCGCCGTGCTGAAGTTGACTGGAATCGGTAAGTCATTTGGTGTTTAAGAATAAAAAAATAAAAACTCATTTCTTTGTAAGATAAATGCGTATACACTTTTGTTTATCTTATTAGTTCTTCTAGCATTGATAGGTAGACAATTTTTTAGTTTAATAGTGTGCAAGATACAGATAGAGATTAAACTTCAAACTCATTTATAGCTGAATGATTCATAGAGGTGCTTTGAAAAAATTATTTGTTATCAGCTCCTTTTCACAAGAGAACTAAGCTACATACATGGTACGGTGTTTGATGCATTTGATGCAACCAGTTCTTAAAAAAATTCAACACTTGGAACGATTGTCCGATCGGACATGCTTTTATGCGACATGCTTCTATGCTCAGAAGGCGACCCTAAAATCGATAGGGATAACGCACTGTGTACTTACTCTCTATCTGAGACACGGCAGATTCCGGGCACGCTGCTTCCAGTTGTGTACACCAAGCGCTCAGACTTCCGTGATCACTTGGTCCTTTAAACGGAGGTTCGGTCTTCCTTGGCGTCTCGAACCTGGGGGCTGTGATTCGAAGATCCTCTTTGCTGGAGCATTATTGTCCATAAGTTCGATTTGGCCGAGCCAGGGAAGTTGTCGTATTTTGGACTACATCCACATCTTGATACAACTCATCGAGTTCTCGGTTATATTTTCTCAATTCGCCCTCCTAATATACGGAACCAAATTTTTGTAGAAAAATTATTTAGAAAGTGCTCCAAATCGCCTCTGTCGTCCTGCTTATCGTCCAGTACTCGGTTCGTTATAGTAGGACTGACAGGATCAAGCTTTTGTAGAGTATACATTTTGTCTTCCGAGTTAGTAGATTGTCTTCACCGAATCTGAACTAAGGTGCTATTCGTGGAGTTGATATATACTCCGAGATAAATAAACTCCTTTATTACCTAGAAATTACTGTGGCCAACAGTGACGTTTTGTTTTGTCCTGTGGACAGGTGTTTGTTTGTTGACAGCATGTTCTTTATTTTGTCCTCGTTTACTTCAAAGCCAACTTGTTTTGCCTTTTCTCCAATTGCCGTATAAGCCTCTTTGACGGCGCGCTTGTAGCGGCCGATGATTTCGATATCGTCTACAAATCTCAGAAGCTGGACAAATTTTTTGAAGTTAATGCCAGATTGAAAAAGTCACATGATAGCGCATCTCCTGGCCGAAATCCGAATAGTTCTGAGAAACTCTGGATTAATTTTGCTGGGATCCCGGATACGATTATCTCTTTGGAGAGTTCAACACGATACTTTGGATACCTAGGACCTAGGTTAGTGGCACTAGGGAACTTTGTGCCACTTGCCACCAAATTACGTGTAATCGAAAATTTCTTGAACCGGAAACCGTTTTCTGCTATCGTTTCATGAAGGCTTTGCTAACCGCCACTCCGGGCTCAATTTTTACATCGTTCTCCGGAAAGGCTGCGTCATAGAAGAGGTCATAGAAGTCTTCATCCTCGTCAGTAGGAGCAAGTGCACCGATATGACTGATGTTTTTAAATCTGCATAGTATGCGGATCACAGCCAGGCGATCGCTTATCGGCTTATATTCGATGAATATTGACCTTAGCCGTTAACCTACAACAAATCTGTAAGCTTCACTTTTCTATTTAGCGTATTTCCTGAAAAGCAGTGTTGCGTAAGGACATTTAACAGTTGATGAGCAGCTCCTGGAGTGTACAGGTTTCTGACATTCCAGGAGAATACTCACAGATCGTGTTGCTTTTCTTCGTGAATGCGTCCATATACCGAGGCAATTAGCTCATTCATAACACAGTTTTTTTTTTTAAAGTGGATGGGTTGTAAGTCTTCCGCATAACCGCCATCCTGGTCGGGTTGATTTTGAGCACTCTCTCTCTCTCTAAGAGCCGTGGCTGCATATATCAGTTCACCTACCAACGTGTGTTGCAGAAGCTATGCGCGGAGAGGCTGTATATTAACTAAACCTGTGCATTGACAAGGATCGTTGCTGGCATCCCGCCAAGTTAAGAGCAATCAGCTACTTTGCTCTGTATGCACAGGTCCATGCCCTCTGTGTGATTTATTACTCGTTTAAATATTGTGTTCAGTAAGTAATTATTCTATTAATTTTAAGAGAACAGATTTTAAATTGTGGCAAAGGCGTCCCGCTTTTCTTTTTCGATAAAAAGTCATGTGCGATTGTGGATCTCTCTTTGCAGGTATGGTTTGGGTGACGACGACGAGCCCAATTTCCGGCAAAGATCCAATACTGGGGGCTTTGTAGACCTCGGGAACGAGTATACTTACGCGGCTGGCGGTCACCATGCGTCCGGAGCGAACGAAATATTTGCCGGCGAACAAGGAGACAAACCATGGTACGGTTTTTGTTTGTTCTTGAAATCCAAATAAAAGTATAACAATTGAACCTCATTTCAGGTGGAGGACAAACTTCTTTATCTCTCAACCAGTATTATTCGGCACATGGGACGGTGTATTCACCTCTTGCCTAATCAACGTATTCGGAGTTATAGTGTTCCTGCGCTCCGGATGGATTGTCGCTCAAGCGGGTATTGTAAATGCAGTGTTAATTATTTTTTGCACCGTGGTTATTGCCCTGGTGTCGGTATTGTCAGCGGTTGGCATTTGTGAGCGGTGTCGCGTCGAGAGCGGAGGCGTGTATTTTTTGATTGCTCATACGCTTGGCTCGAGATTCGGTGGATCACTGGGTCTTCTATATTGTTTTGGGCAGGCAGTCGGTTGTGCATTGAATGTGATGGGTTTTGGTGAATCCATGGCAGGGCTTGTCGGTCTTGAAGGAAATACTTGGGCTATAAGGGGATTTGCTGCTGCTGCAGTACTTCTGTTGGGTGTTATTAATGTTGCCGGCGTCAAGTGGGTTATTAAGCTGCAATTTGTGTTGCTTATGATACTGCTGATGTCTGCACTGGATTTCATGGTCGGTAGCTTCGTCGGGGAGGATCCAAGTGAGCAAAATCTGATTGAGATATTTATATCCAAATACTTTTTATTTCGATTTTTAAGACAATGGCTTTGAGGGATGGTTAAGCAGCAACTTTGTAAATAATTTGTGGCAAAAATATGAAGATGGCTACACTTGGTTCCGAGTATTTGGGGTGTTCTTCCCCACGGTGACAGGAGTTCTGTCTGGCATCAACATGAGTGGCGATTTACGTGCACCTTCCACAGATATTCCGAATGGAACTTTAGCCGCTTTTGGAACTTCGTAAGTATTGAGTTACGTTGTTGCGACCTTAATCTAAACATTCTGCATTGTAGAACATTCCTTTATTTGGTTTTTGTGCTGTTCCTTGGCTCGACTTGTACTCGCGAGACTCTTTTAACGGATTTCATGATATCTGTGAAGGTTTCTGCTGTGCAATTCTTGCTGTTGGCTGGCATCTATGTCTCCAGTATGTCCTCTTGCTTGGGGGCTATGTATGGCACTCCCAGAGTCCTTCAGAGCATTGCCAAAGAGAGCGTAATCCCAGGAATCGATATTCTAGGCAAGGGAGTAAGTTCAAAATCTATTCTTTAATATACGTTCATTAATATATGCGTGCAATCATAGCGTGGCCCAAACAAAGTCCCTCTTTACTCAATGGCTGTTGTCGCTGTTATAACAATCACCTTTATCATGGTCGGGGACATCAATTTCCTTGCTCCGATTGTTACAATGCCTTTTTTGCTGACATACGCTTGCATCGATTATTCGTACTTCGCTTTAGCCCAGACATTTGATATTCAAGAACAGCGCGAGGAGAGATTCCGAATCCAAGCGTCTAGTCCATCGTATGAAACTCGTCGCTATGGCGCCTCTCAAGGTGACAACGACTTGGATCTTTTGTTTCCAGATCGTGTCCGACACAAAAACTTACAGGTAAGCAAAACGCAAACAAGTTTTAGAACGGTTTAATCGAGCTATCGCAGAGTCCGTCGACATCACAACAAAACTCACCGCTACATGTGCCTTCAACAATGCCTAAGCCCATGGCAAACAATCGTGTTAACGAGACTGATAGAAACAACACAAATCATTTTCAATTGGATAGCACAAACCTTAATAGCAACAACACTGATGCAGTGAGTTTCCGCGATGGAACGAATAGTACAAACATATCTGGTCTTGGAGCTGCTGCAGATATTGATGAAGATGAGGAGCCCATTGCACCCATCCGTCCACCGATCCATTCAAAAACGAAGAATTGGTATTCTGGCTATTGCAATCGATGGGCATCCCTGTTAGGTGTAAGTATTTCCTGATCAGCCCTCTGAGCCTTAACCCAATACTCTCAACTGCCTAGGCTGTAACAAAACTTGTCGTGATGCTTCTGGTCAATTGGTACTATGCTTTGACATGCTTTGTCGTTGTATTTTTCGTTTGGTTCTATGTGGGAACAGCTAATCCAGCTGTGAAACCTGGCGTGACCGCCGAGTTCAACTTGTTCGGATGGCTGAAGAGTGTGGTATTCAGGTGCTTCGGGTAAATAGGATTCTATCTTTTTTTTGCGCGTTCACTTTCAAAGCATCTCTTATCCTTTAGTAAACGAATGCATGGTTACGAACAGATAGTAGTGACACCCTCATGTCCAGGCGTAGACCTATCGCCAACGCAGCTCAACGATGATAATGAGGATTTCTCTCAACGTCGACGATATCATCATTCATCGCTTGTCCAAGGCCACTTAGTGGATGACATTTAAAATAATAAATAAAAACAAATATTAGCACATGCTAACAAAAAACTGGGTTGGACCAAACTTAAAAAAAAAAATAATATACACAATTAACAAAGATTGATAATAATAGTTTTAGAATTAATAACAAAGTGTAACTGAAAAGCATAAAGTGTAAGCATTTATTGTAAATTGTTTATGCGCATGAAGCCTTACTATTATATTCCTTATAATTTTACGTTCTTTTTATTATATACTCTATGCATTTAATTTTTTTTAGTATATATAAGTTGGAACTACATTTTCCCCTTAGTTTTATATAAAAAAATGAGTAACAAAAGTATATGTATATGGAAATGGTTATTTATTTGATATTCTGGATATTTATACGTATATATACAATTTTACATAAAAAATAAAGTAAACGTTATACATACTATATTGCTTGTGTATAAAAATGTATATTTAACAAAGTAAAACAATAAAAACAAGAAACAAAAAATGCTGTACAGATAAGATCAAAATGATGAAACCAAATGTGCATATAATTGATTAGCAATTTATTTGAACAACAAATTAATAAAGTTTTGTTACAAAAGCGTATTATATTTATTTTAAATTTGAATTTGCCTCAAAGTAAGCCCTACACATAAATATTCGTGCTGATTCCGTGTGTCGTTTGTCGTTTTACACGACTGTCGTTTTTTTTTTTGTTATTCCGTAACCTTCACGACGCGACAAATTCGTAGTAGAATTGAACACGACTAAAATGTAATAACTTTTTTGAAAAAATTGGCAGCACTTATGACTATTATGTCAAAATGTGATTATTTAATTCCAAAGCATAGACAAGTGAGTTATCAAAGCGGCAGAGAATAGTTTCAGAAAGGCTTAAAAATTATTCAGAAATGTTTTTCAGCACATATTCTTCGTCAGAAGAACTCAGGATTCAAATTTGTCATGCGTTAGAAGCTTCGGGAATGGGCGTACCGTCAGCAGCTGAAGGCTATGAGTCGGCCTGCGAGTTTAGAAATAGATGAAATGGTGATGCTAAAGCAGATGATGCAGACGTGACGGAAATACTGAATTTTGTGAAGATAACATTAAACGGCAAGGTGATTTGGCAATAGGAAATTGTGTTAAAGATTCCATTGGGACACCTAAAACAATGCCATTTGGATCTATCACATTTTTGTATGATAGCAAACCAGCCACTTCCTCTTCTAATGGTGTGAGAATCTTCTGTTAATATTAACCTCCTCTTGTAGATTGCTGTTCTTTTTTGTTGTGAACCAGTTTTTTTTTACTTTGAATTTTAAATTCACCCATAGTATACCTAAATCAAACGAAATGTATTTAAAATTTCAAATTCAATCTATTTTATTAACCTTTTGCCAGCCATCACCATCTCTTGTTGGTGGACCCAAACTATTCATCTTCAAGCGTATGCCATTCCTTACTAATATTTATTTTTTTAATACCCCTATTGAAGCCTCGGGGTGTTGATGGTTTTCATATATGAAACCAAAAACCCAAACTAGCTTTGATTAGTGATTTTTATTAACTTCATTCATTAACTTTTTGTTTTAAATATGTTTTTGTAAATTTAATATCGGCTTTGAAAAAATTCCTATAAGTTCTGACCGTTGTCGCCTTACTGTCGTCCACTTTTATCTCAACGACAGAAATAGTCGTTTTTACGACAGTATGTCGTGTCGATTTTAATTAGGTAATTAGGATTTGACATCGTTTAACGACTGAAAAACGACAGTTGACATTTGAGCGCGACAAAAACGACATACAGAATACCGATTGTTTTGTGTCGTTTTTTTTGTTGTCGTTTACGACTTAGGGAATTGCCCCGATTATTTACATGTGAAAGGAACATATTTTTTAAAGATTTAGTATTAATGTTAACATTTTTGCAATTCAAAAGGTGTGAATAGTTCCCTTAAGGCAAATCTCAAAAATCTGTTTTGAACTTTCTCAATCCTGTCGATATGACATTTATAGTGAGGAGACCACACTTTACAAGCGTATTCAAGGATCGGACGGACGAAAGTCATGAACAACTGTTTAACAACATAAGGATCAATGAATTGCTTAGATTCTCTTTTAATCCAACCAAGCATTGAGTTCGCTTTATTGGAAATTATGTTGATATGTTGCTTAAACTCGAGTTATTGTTCCATTCAACCCCTAAGACAGAAATATTATCAACATTGCACATTGTCGAGCCATTTAAATTGTATGCGAAAGAAACCGGCGAGATTTTTCGTATAAAATTAATGACGTTACACTTCTTGACATTTAAAAATAAACAATTATTGGAACACCACACATAAAACGCATCAAGATCACGCTGCAGATCATGACAGTTCCCAATGTTATGTATCTTATTACAGATAGTAACATCATCAGCATAAATAAGACATTGTGAACTCATTTAAATAGAAACCAAATCATTTATAAACAAAACAAACAACAACGGACCTAAGTGGCTGCCTTGTGGTACCCCAGAGTTGACTGTGAAATAGCTCGAGGAACAACCATTAAAAATAAAAGAGTAAGATCTACTTGATAAATACGATTCAAGCCAAATTTACTAGTAAGTCCGATAAGAATAAGAACTTTAAGATGGATTCCGAAACGATCACAAGATTAAAATATAATTTGATGCAGACTTATTGTAGGAAAGTGAAATTTTTTTTTGTCAAATTCATGCGAAGAATTAATCTCAAACCGAGTGCAAATTCGTTCGGAATTCGTTAATGAATGTCAAAATGAAGTGAGGTTGGTGCGAACTCCAATTTCCCACCCTTGAGCATCTCACATCCGTGAGATTATATTTTCTTAAAAATAAATAATTAAAGACAAGCGTGTCATGTGATTCTGGAGCGTGTTTAAGTTATAGTTGTTAACGTGTTCAAGAAATTGCTCTAAATTGAAAAATAAGAAAAAACTGTAGCCTAATATTAAATATCCTTGTGAGCTTTAAATCTGAGGTCAACACACACGACGTCATTTAATGTTTAAACTTTTCTTCATTTTTCATACCTCTGTTTGAAGTGATTTATTGAAATGGTCGGACAATCATAACTTAAACACACATGAAAACCATATGAAACTTTTTTAATAATTTTTTTTTTAGATAATGATTTTGTAGGTAACTTTTTTTCGAATTTTTGATTGGAATTCGAGCTTTTACCCCGCGTATAGATGAACGCGATCGTTGTCTACTACTTTCAACCCCTTCGCACCAGAAACAATTATAGCTACTTTTGTGAAAATTCTGGAAGTACAAATGCAAGGAAAATGTTTGGTGTGTATTTCTGCTTTCTTTGGACCTTTATTGTACATATGACAATTTGAAACAAGAAGGACCTCTTTTGAATTCATCCAACGCGGGGCTCGTTGGATGGATTTCAGAGGCATATACTTCTACAAACTCGAGTGACCTTTAAATTTTGAAATACATTCATCTATGGATTGGGCACTACTTTCACTTCGTCCTGCTGAGAATGTTTTTTTTATACATGACACAACTAATCCTTTTGAGCATCACTAGGTTTATCGCAACCATTGAAATACATTTATTACATCAATAGAGTAAAACCATCACGAAAAATGCTTTTTTTAGTCATCTGATTGCTCAATGATGGTTGTCCAAGGACCACAAGAACTTCGTGCCCATTGATATGGGACCATTTCATTGATTTATCTTGGTTCATTTTCTTTATTCTTTGATAAGTGCACTCTGCAATATGAATGCATACATTTTTCGGGAAGGTTTTTTGAAAAATATTAGACTCAGAATTTCTGCGAGGAAGATCAAAAAGCACCTCAGCCTCTTTCTTAAGGGCATTTGGAATTGAGGTTCGAAAGTGATATTTTCTGTAAAATTCGTCCAAGCACAATAATTGTTACCTATTATCTGCCCTAAATCTTCTGCCAGATATTCCAATACAGATCAACTATGTCATCAATTTTCGATTCAGCAGAGGATTCATGAATAATTCCAGAATTCATTATTTCATCGCTGTCGCTTTCATCACCAAGCAAATGGCCCAATATCTCCTTTTCTCCCATTCTTTTTCCAGTCATCTATATGTAAAATAAATAGGACTTATTTGCATATTGGGATTATTTATCCCAACCAAATTATTGGGATTATACGTTCCAGTATTAAAAAAGAACATTAAACCCCTACAGCTCCAATTTATCAAAGATTTAAGGGGGTATTCTAGTCTAGAAATTTAAAAAAAAATCGATTTTTTTATTTTTAAAGTTTAACTATTCAAGAATATATCTACAAGAGGATTTTTCAAAATTCAAATTTTTTTCGGAAATATCGGCATTTTGCTGACCCGTCATCCAAACTGGTTTGGCCGAAATTAATCGAACAAAAGACATAAGGGATTCTCCGTCTACCTGAATCCATATTTCTCAGTAAAAGCTTTTGTCCTTTGTATAAATTGTAAAAGAAGAACCCAAGGTGACTTATATCTTTTATATTTAGTGTTTACTTACGTCCAGCTGCTAACAGTTGAATTCTAACCTTCAAACCACGTGGACGTACATATGTGCTGCGAGTGAAATAAAAATATTGTAAAATATTCGATCCAAAACATATTCATTCCGGGCCTAATATGATTGAGATACCGACATTTATTGTTGTTTGTGTTTTTAATGAAGGCTTCATTCCTAATTTAAAAATGACGGAGTTTATGGGAATGAAAATGTGAAACGAGACGTCCAACGCATCAAAGGAGGCCAGAACTGCTCGATATGCAGAGCGAAACGCGGAAAATAGTTTTTTCGAAGTCGAGGAAGGTTCGATGTATGAAGCAGGAATGGCAGATTGAATAAATGTAAGTCTACAATATCATTTCATAACTTAGACGGCGAAAAACTTTATGCGAAACTCTAAATGCGTTTTTCTCGAAACTGTCTTTTTCAAAACAATACCCACGATTTCTCAGGTTCTACTGGGCCGATTAACCTGAAAAAGAGTCTTCTTTATAGATTTGTCTATATCTGGAACTATCCCCATCCCCAAATTTCTATTACTTTTTTTTTTTTAAATTCGAAACAGTCAAAAAAAGTGGTACAAAAAATGTTTTATTTTTCAGGCAGTCGCCATTTTGTGAAAAAAAAAAATCTTTCCAACTTTTCCGTAGTTCCAGACATTGCGACATTATTCTAGATAAATAATCTTTTTGTTGTTAGAAGGGTTGAAATCGTGGGTATGGTTACCCGCCAATTTTTTGAGACCCCCCCTTCATCAACTGTTAATTTTTGAAATTTTCAACTTTTTTTATTTTTTGTTTTTTTCTGTATGCTTGTTATGTTTATGGATAGTAAACATATTAATTGCCTTTTTTTCATGACACTTCAAAAATTACATGAAATTCATGCCCCTTAAACAAAAAAACTTTTTAAATGGTAAAAATATTGTCAAAAGCAACCATTTTAAAAAAACGAGGAAAAAACAAATATAAACGGTATATTTTTTTTTTTGAAAAAATGGCGGGACATTTGAGAAAACAATTGAAGGTTAGCGTTTTCATAAAAAATAAAATTTACACATCCTGGAACGTTTTGTTCGACTCATTGTCTACTATTAGGTGTTAAGTTCAATTGCGATTTAAAGAAACACCGCGTTTATTTTTATTTTTATATCATTTTTATTATTTGTTGTTTTAGCGGCAATAGCAGTTCACTTCCTGTGAAAATTGCAAATGTCTCCCTACAATGGTTTAAGAGGTAAAGCTCTGTGCCAGACGGACGGACGGACAGCGGTAGCTTAGTAAAAGGATTCCTTTGGACCATTGGGGTATGGAGGCCTTAAAACAGATCCGTCCTTCCAAATATGTTAATGTAATAGGACTACCGGTTGAAAATGTCGTTATTGCAGACAACTTCATATCAATTATTCTGAGGTGAATTTTGACCATGACAGCTGTCACATCAGAAACTTCATGTCATTGTCTTATTATTTCAGTCTAGGTTATTGGTCATTAGTGAAAACACACAAGTTTTTGTAAAGCCGTAAAATGTCTACATTCGTGCCATCAAAACAACATTTGCGGAAGTTTAAATAGGCTTCTTTCATTTAAAGAAAAAAACAACCGAAGCGCATGAATTGCTTACCAAAGCTTACCCGGGCTATACTATAGACGTTAGAATGTGTCAGCGGTGGTTTAAGCGGTTCAAAGATGGTGATTTCGACACCGAAGACAAAGAACGCCCCTGCCAGGTGAAAAAGTTTGAAGACCATGAATTGGAGGCATTGCTCGATCAAGATCCACCACAAACGCAATAAGAACTTGCAAAATTACTTGGCGTCGCTCAGCAAACCATTTCCGATCGTTTGAAAGCAATGGGAACGATCCGAAAGGTAGGACATTGGGTGCCGTATGAATTGAAGCCACGAGACGTCAAACGCCGATTTTGCATGTCCGAAATGCTGCTTGAACGCCACAAGAAGTTTTTTTTTGCACCGAATCGTTATTGGTGATGAAAAATGGGTACATTACGATAATCCAAAACGTCGGGCAACGTATGGATACCCCGGACATGCCTCAACATCGTCGGCCGTTCAGAATATTCTTGGCCTGAAAGTTATGCTGTGCATTTTGTGGGACCGAAGTGTGTTGTGTATTATGAGCTGCTAAAACCGCCGACAATTGATGCGTTTGAGCCGAGCACTGAAGGAAAAACGGCCGGAAACGGTCGCAAGACACGATAAAGTGCTTGGCCACATGTTGAAAATGTTGTCAAAACTTACCTTGAAACGCTCAAATGGGATGTCCTACCCCACCCGCCGTATAGTCCAGACCTTGTGCCATCCGATTTCTATCTCTCCCGATCGAAACAACATGGCCTGGCTGACGACATTTTCAACCGGTAGTCCATTATGTAAAATGCTTTGTTTTATATTTTTTTTATTCAATTGTGTAAAAAAAAAAACTAAAGAAAATTATTTAAATCTATCTTCGCTTAAAGACTATCCAAATTCCATCCGCGCAGCATGTCAAAAATGTCGTCGACGCTATTTTCAATGGCTTCGTTTTAAGTGACAGTTCTACCCTGTATTTTGACAGAATTGTAGCCAGCCCAGCTTTGCTCTGAGCCAAACCAAAACGCATACCTGTTGTTATGACATTGAAATCATTTGTTGACTTACAAGCCGTGATTTTACTTGCCTGGACACATACGTGGTCCCTCCCCGAAACCCAGAAAAGAGCAATTCTCCCTCTGACGTTTGTTCTCTTCCGTAAATCGATCGGGATCAAACTTATACGGATCAGGAAACAACTCGGGGTCACTGCAAGTAAATCATTCATAAAATATTTTAGATTCAATTTATACAGGACACATTCGTACTAATGGATCGCCTTGACTGGAATAACGAAAACTGTCCCTTCTTCAATGAGGACCTTTTTTTCAAGTGCAGCACCTTTTAATTGTGATGGCATCTCAAAGCGTTGTGTGCAGTGCTTAAGCAAAGCCAACATTGGGGGAAACAGCCGAAGAATTTCTATTAAAAAAAAAAATAAGAACTTGTAGAGTGCTTATTTGTTGGTACGCTACAAACCATATAGGGCTGCTTCCATATAGGTCATTTCAAGAACGGCTTCATAGCTTAGTTGTCCGTTGTATTTGCTCAGAACTCGATCGATTTCGTTTTGAATATCATCCTGAATTCGAGGATGCCTAGCAAACTATAGCCGTGCAACAAAGAAGTCATGATCCTGAACCAATGAACTAATTATTTTTACCTCATATAATGCAAACGACATGACAGACGCCGAAGTCTCGAATCCTTCCAGCACGAAAGTACTGCAATGCCCGAGGATGGTGAGTTCATCAACTGGCTTCCCTGCCTTCTGCCTTGCTTCGATGAGCCATTGAATGAAATCATTTTGGCTGCCCTCCTTGAACCCATCAGCCCCACGACGTTGTGCCAATACCTTTTCAACAATTGCAGTAAGCCAGAGCTGGACTTTTGCTGGAATGTACCTGTTGGAATTAAAAGTTAGTTTACCTTTAGAATGAATTCGAAAGTCCAGTACTGATATTTCAGCAAGTTTCCGAGGCTTGGAAGAAACAATAAAGCAGTTGTATCGAGTAAACTATATGGATTCGGCATGAAAAGATTTTCCACCAATTGCGTCAAGTCTGATTTAGTATTCGTAAATGATTCCCCATCCAAACCACAAGCAGCAGAAGCAACAACATCTAATGTGAACTTTGAACAAAGCTAAAAAGAAATAAGCTCAGAAGACGTTCTTAAAAGACGCCCACTTCACACTCATGCGTACATCCTTCGCCTCGAATGATTGTTCAAAATTGTTCTCTTGAAGATACGTATCTAATTTCTTGCAGATTGACGCAATGTGGGGAAATGAAGCCTTCACCTTGCTGGGTGTAAAAGTAGGAACAAGCTCGCTCCGCATTAACTTCCATTTTTCGCCTTTTGCCACAAAAGGATCACACATTATTATGCTATCACGCTTTTCGTCGATATAAAGGACATTGTCTCTAAAGCTGGCGAAACTCTTAACCATGATTTCCTTTATCATGTTCACATCCCGTATCAATATCGCTGGCTCATTTAGAACTCGGTAAATTCCAACATATGAAGCCTTGGGAAAACTTCTGTAAAGGACACATCACAAATGTTTAGAACCAGTCTACGACTTGTACTATCTCAGTAACTCACTTGTAAATATCTTCGTAGACAAAGCCATAGTGCCTCCTTCCAATTATGTACTTGAACATGTTTCCAAAGACTGGAATTCCAATTGGTCCTAGGACTCCTCGTCGGGACCAATACGTGGAGCACCATATCCAATAGAAGGCCAACACTATTAAACTTAAAACTAGCAATAATAAAGAAAACATTTTTTTTTATTTAAAGGAACTGCTTTCCACAACTTTTCGACGGGAACTAGTGATCGAAATCTATGGGATCGTTACAAAAGCCTTTTATACACAGTCTGTTGAGTGCATGTTGTTAATCTGTTCCCAGTTAACTTAATCTGTCTAGATGTCATCAGATTTAACGAGCAAAATCTGAAACACAATGTGGCAATCATTCTTACGAGATAAACGCTTTCAGTTACGTGTTTCGGATCTATTTTGTTTAATGCATTTTTATTTTGTTCACTTTATTATAACTGACATGCTGCACAAAATGCATAATAAGCTCGCATGGCGTGGCGCACAAATAAGAAACGATTGTACCTTGAATTTGTTTACGTCGTTAATTTATTATAGAAGGAAGAAAAACATCAACAAACAAAAACTCAAAACAATTACATGCTTTGAAATGGCCGGCGACCTTATTACGAACGTTATGAAAATGTTTGCTTTTCTACGGAATTGTTATGTCCTGACTCAATAATTCGTAGAAACCTCGTGATCACCGGCTTACACATCCGAAGCATGGATGCAATAAAATCGTGGAGTTTTTCGGGTGGTATGTTGGCCCAACCGTCATTGCCACTTCAAATAATTCGGTCAAATTTCCAACTTTGTGCTTGTCGATATCGTTTCTTAGTTCATACCACAGGTTTTCTGTAGCAATTAACCCGGATTACCGCTCTTGAACGTGTGCAGAACTCTTTTCGAACCATTGTTTTGTTGCACTTTCCTGGTGTTTCGGGTCATTTTCTAATATTTTTATGTGATGCTCCGAATTCATTAAACTTTCTTTTATAAGGGTGATTTTTAAGCAATTATCTTTTTGGCAGCACTGGTTTAAACAGCTGACGCACGTTTCGTGTTTCACTGTCAAACATCTTCAGTTTGGAATCGTCTTTGAAACGAACAACGTTTGCAAATTATTGAATTTTATTATCAAAATGCGTGCTCTGTTAAGAAAGTTCATCGCGCGCTTCTTCCATTTTATGGTCAGTTTAATCGACCCAATGAAGCGGCTTTTCGGGCTATTGTGACTAAATTTCGCACCAAATTTACATTGTTGAACATTAAACCATCAACACGCTTACGGCGAGTGCGAACTGAAGAAAATATCACAGCTGTATCGGCCAGTGTTAATGATGACCATCAATTATCGATTCGTCGCCGTTCGCAGCAATTGGCCGAAGATCCACTTTTTTACCGAAAAGTTGTGTTCAGCGACGAAGCTCATTTTTGGCTAAATGGGTACGTAAATAAGCAGAATAGTCGATTTTGGAGTGAATATCAGCCAGAAGCATTGCAAGAGCTACCAATGCATCCAGAAAAAGTCACAGTTTGGTGCGGTTTATGGGCTGGTGGCATCATTGGACCGTACTTCAAAGATGATGCGAATCGTAACGTAACTGTGAATGGTGAGCGCTACCGTGAGATGATATCCAACTTTTTTTTTGCTCAAAATGCAAGAGCTTGACTTGCATGACATGTGGTTTCAACAAGACGGTGCCACATGCCACACAGCACGCGCAACAATGGACTTATTGGGAGGCGAGTTCGGTGAACATTTTATTTCACGTTCGGGACCGGATAATTAGTCGCCTAGATCGTGCGATTTGACGCCTTTAGACTATTTTTGTGGGGCTATGTTAAAGCTCATGTCTATACAGACAAGCCCGCTTCAATTGACGCATTCGAAGACAACATTGAAGCTTTTATTCGTGAGATACCGGCCGAAATGTTGGAAAGAGTATGCCAAAATTGGACTAAGCGGATGGACCATTTGAGGCGCAGTCAATGTCAACATTTGCATGAAATAATAGTCAAACATTAAATTATATGGACCGTACTATCGTACTATAAAAGTCCAGTGCCTTCGAATGACATACAACCCCCAAAGCATAACACTTCCTTATCAGTGCTCAAGAGTAACCGTCGTCGCGTATTTCGAACGAAATGCCTCAATTTTTGGATGCCGGACTTTTCTTTTATTTTATCACTCTACAATATTTTGTTCCATTCTAAAATTGTCTAATTTAATCTAATTTTTGTCGCAAAAGCTAACCTAGCTTTCGATTTTCGACAGGTTTTTGTTTCTGTCGCTCTTCGAAAAAGTTGGCTTTCATTCAATTGTTCCTGTTCGCTTTGTGCAATATCATTTTGGAAATCTATTACAAAACAGAGCAAACAAAACCGAAAAAAGAACGGATCGTTTTTATGGGTTGCCATTTTTAATTTATTTTTATCGTTCCTAATTTGATCGCCACAACTGTATATACAGTGAGGTTCGAAAAAAATTGGTCAAACTTTTTTTTTCGAATTTTGTCAAATTTGTTGGAGTAACTAAATATTTTTAAATGAGGTTTTGTTTTCTTCTACGGTTTCAATCGTTTCATAATATATTAAGACTGTTAAATTTTTTCAAACGCGGTCACGGGAGCAAGAAGTCGTTAGACCAAAAAATTGATTTTGTTGGGTAACTGGCTCATTTTTACGGATTAAAGAAAATTGCTTTATCTGTACGGTGATTTTTTTGTTTTTTATTGTTTCTCAGAAAATTCTCTATATAATGAGCACTTTATTGGACCTACTCCTGCTTTTAAAACAGTTTCCATGCATTCATAGTGTTCCAGGTTAGGACAAATACATTCTTTATAATTTCAATTGATTCTGGACGCTTCTCCGCAACCTTAAGTTTCATAATTGACCATATATTCTCAATTGGATTCAGATCTGGACTGTAGGGAGCCTACCTAACTTAAAACATCAACATAATTTTTTTTCGAATTACTTTTTAACCTTAAAATGCAAATGTTATGTTTAGTCATAAAAGTTCTGGCTTATTAAGAGCTTGATTTAAATCTATTATATTGAAATACTAACAATCAAGCTCAAATTCATTTTTCCAGAACCCTTAGGTAAACTTCTGCAGTCACTTTTGATTTTAGAAAGACCATTGGGCCTTTTTCATCTCCAGAGAAATATCCCCAGTCCATCACACCTTCAGTTTTGGGGGCCTATGTAAGTGGCATTCAGAGCTCTGTCCTTTGGTTCTCTTCGCAAGAGAATCCTCCCATCTCGAACATGCAGCTTGAATTTTAATTCGTCGGAAAAGATAACATTGTTCCACATGTCCTAAGCCCAATTAAGAAGATCCTGAGCGCAGAGCAATATTTTAATATTTTATAAATTTCAAGTGTTGTCAAATTGAGACGTAACAGGTACAAAATATTAGCTTTGCACTCCAAACTGATTTTGCCAATATTTTTTTCTTCACTTAAGTACTTCGGTTCGTTTTGGATTTCTTTCAAGAGGTAAATGCACCCCTTATTCATATTAATTTTTTTGGACTTTTTAGACGAAATGTTGCTGTCTTGTGTAGAAAAAACATCGTAGCTCTCATAAATTCCAAGAACTGCGCTCTAAAAGTGTTAAGAAGGATTTGAACAACATTTTTCGAATGCCACTGCGTATGTATGTATATAAGTACATCGGTTCACATGAGTAAAGGCAGTTGTGAAATTCATTGCATTCGCGAATATTTGTTGAGAATACTCATGCAAAGCTATAATTTATCAAATAGATGAGTTATGACTCAAACGGGTAAAGAAAAAAATTTAAACTCCATCCGAGTAAGCAAGACGTTTACCACTCGGAAGGTAATTCCAACCGTAACAATTTAATAAAAGGTTGACGTTTAACCTCTGTTTGAAATTACTTAAAAGATCCCGATTCCCATCGAAATTAATACAAAGAAGACTTTACAAGCTGATAGGCTTAAAATCATTGGATGTCCTTATAAGTGCAGCTATTCCATATCACTAAATATTATAAAAACAAAGTTCCCTTGCCTGTCTGTCTGTCTGAACGCGATAAGCTGAAAAACTACCAAACGGATTTTCATACAGCCTTCACCAATAGACAGAGGCTTAGGTGGATAACCCGTTTATGTTTTGTATACACCTATTTACGATACATAAAATTTAAGACCATACCTCTATAGTACACACCATATCCCACAAATAAGTCAGAGAGACCATATGCGTAACTATTATACTTAAATCACAAGAACCATTAAATCAAGGCTTATTGTGCACAGGTACATTTTTATTTAAATTATTTAAATAAAACCTTTTGTTAAAAAGTTACGACATGTGCAAACATTCTAAAAGCAAGAAAAATGCGGCGTTTTGAAAGAACACTTCTACGCTTAGTTTAATTTTTTCCAATTTAATAGGAATCAAATCGAAGAAATTTTTAGAGGAAATAAATGTACGTAAATCGATTTTTAATTAAATAAAAAAGATCAAATACAGTCCACCAGCTTAAGGATATCAAAAACTCTTATTATTATTTTTAATTTCTTCAAAAGTAAAAAACAAGACTTGGTGCAAAACATAAAACAGACACCCGGTTTCTCCATAATTGTGAAGGAAATAGTGTCACAGATCTGCGGCGAAAAATGATCAAAAGAGAGTGATAGTGTATAAACAAAATCTTACTCCAGGTGACGAAGTAGTTCTTCCGATCACTGTAGTAGTTGTTTGCGTGCTCGTTAAAACACCCTTAAAGAACAGCAAAGGATCGGGCTTAGATAATTAAGCTGGACTTTGTAAATAACGTGAAAATATACGAATATTTCGGTATAAAAATCAACTCCAGAATCTACCTTTACCTTGGTGGCGATCATAAGAAGACTCTTCCTAGCCAATCGATACTAAACAAATAAGACCGAAATTTCTAGCTCGCAAGACTTAAATAAAACTCGACAAAACACTTGAAAAAAAAGGTCTTGTTCGAATATTCAGTCTTGTTGGGGGTGAATTGGAGAGTATGGAGGACAACAATCCATCGACTACAATAGCTTGGCAAAATTGAACGAGTGGATCCAGCAAATAGTGTCCTTGAAAAGAGAGAAGATCGAACCTTTTGTTCAAAGATCAAGTAAATTCTAGATGCCAGAAAGCTTACTTTTATAAAACTGGAAGCAGTGTATATACACACATTAAGATCCGCCTCCTTATAAAGGGACTTTCAATAATAAAAGATAGGAAGCGCCTATCTTTAAATTGAAATAAAACAAGGTTTTATTATTTGTTTAAAAGGTCTATCGATGCCATTATTTATGTTTACTTGAATCGTACGATCTCGGTGGTCAGTTCATATCACATCCACGTGAGAAGACCATGCCCTCGAATCGCTCGTGCAGAATTTAAAATGTGGCGTGAGCTGTGTGGACGTAACGCCATCATGTTGAAACCACACTTCGCGGGGTGACCATTTGATCCAATTTCATAAGAAGTTACTAATCATCGACCTAAAGCTCTCGTCGTTGAGGGTGCTGATCTGGCAAACGTCGCTCTCAGAGAAATATGGACCGCCAGCCCAAAATTCACACCAAACTGTGATTTTTTTGGTATGCATTGGACGCTATTGGATCTCATGTGGACTGTTATCCATCGGTATTCATCCAGAAATGGGCCTCATCGCTGAAGATGATTTTTCGATGAAAATTAGGGTCAGTTTCTAACTGCTGTAGAGCCCATTCAGGGATCACACGTCGTTGTCCATAGTCGTTTACCTTCAGCTCCTGCGTCAGTTGAATTTTGTATGGGTGTAGGCCCAAATCACGATGCAAAAATCGCCAAGTTGTGGCCTGCGAAAGGCCGATTTCCTGTGAGCGACGCGAAATCGACAGCCTCGGATCTTCCTTCACACTCTTACGGACAGCGGCGATGTTTTCGGCAGCAGTAAAATGGGTGAAGCGCGCGGAACGTAGCCCGAACGGAACACCCAATTTGATAAAACAATTTTATTATTTCCACGTGTTGTTGAATCCGTCCATGGTAATTTGGCAAAACAGACTGAAAAAATGACAGTTAATTTTACAGATGAACTTACTTACTTACTTAAGGTGGCGCTACAGTCCGGGGTGGAGCTGGGCCTCAACCAACAAGCGTCCCAGCCAGCTCGATCTTTTGCTAGCTGCCTCCAGTTCCGCACGCTAAGTTGGGTTTCCATTTGCGCGAGCCACCTGAGTCGCGGCCTTCCTCTGCAGCGCTGTCCCTTGGAGGTGGATTCGAAGACTTTCCGTTTGCGTATAGTTGAACAGACCTTTGAAAGATAGTGCCTCTTGTATTGACGCGGGAATTTTGCACTAATCTTTTAAGTATGATGTTGAAGAAACCGCGTGACAGTTTGTCTTAAACCTTGAACCTTTTTTGACATCAAATTAATCGGTGAGGTCTTAACCAACCTTAATGGAGCAGCGTGAGCTCTCCGTCTTGTTCCTGCACAAACGGAGAAGCTTGGCAGAAATGTCAAAACTAAATAGTTCGTTTCTGTAGATGCTTTCATAGGCGGCCTTGACATCGATGAAAATGTGGTGCGTGTCGGTATGGAGCTCCTGGGTCCTTTTTTGCAGTGCCGCTTTATATGCCTCTTGTTAAGCTGCATTCGCCTGCTGAAACTCTTGGTCAAAACAGGGGTTTCGTTGTGATGGTCGAGTGAATCACAGCACATCAGAGGCGGCTTTTTGGCAATATTGCCACTGGTCTTCAATACTTGGTGTTGTTGAAATTCTTATGAGGTTAAGGGAGACTCGATCGGAAAAGGATTTTGCGATCTATTGATTGTAGCCGTCTGACGTTGAACTTCCTCACAGTACTTCCTTGTTTTGGAGGTGTTCGGGATATCCGCAACCTTACCTTGGCTACAACAAGGTGGTAGTCGGAGTCAATGTTGGCCCCCCGAAAAATTTGGACATCCATTTACTGGAGGAATGCCTTGCGTCGATCGCAATTTGATCAATCTGTTTGATGGCCCTCGTTTACCGACCTGAACGATTAAACTTCTTGCCTAAGTCTGCCTCCAACGACGAATCCATATCCAAACAAGCGCTGTTTTTGTTGCTTGTAGTAGTCACTGTAGTATATATCACAGTTTTTCATCCTCTTTTTGCCCGGTCCATACCATCGCACTTCTTGAATCACGGTAATATCTGCTCTGTAGCAGTCTAGGACTTCCGCTAATTGTTCGGCTGCACGTGGCCTATAAAGGAACCTTACATTCCACATACATAAGCGAAGATCGTTGTCCTTATTTCGTTTGCATGGTTCGTCATTGGAAATGGTTCCGTCCATTTCCGAGGCTTGTTGTTGCTTCGTAACCGTATTTTTTTTGAGTTGCCGGGCAGTTACCCCGAAGGCACAACCCCCAACCTGGAGGGTCCTTTTTTTTAACCACTTGGACAAGAGGTCGCACTTATTAGTTTAGTAAGTTGAGTTCGGGTGAACTACAACCAGTACCCGGTGGCTACCACTTGGAGGTAAAATGAGCACGATTGATGTGTAGGAAAAGTTACAACACTGGACATCGCTAGGTTGATGCCAATCAGTGGCCCCGTTCAGAATTCTAGGCACTAGTCAACCGGCTCTGATTAGTCGAGAGCCCGTGAATTTGACGGCAAAGCTAGTTGACATATGGTGAGGAAGTGGACTGGATTTGCAGTCAAAAATATGTGACTGCTTTTTGCAGTTGATTGATGAAACGTCAAAAGTCAGCTGTTAATTTTGAAATCGTTTACTAATCGGTCGAAGTTTATAAAATATTAAAGTGGTTATGTATTTTTTTTTTAAATTAATTAATAACGAAATGGGATCACAAGGCAGTATTTTTTTACTAACCGAAAAGCAAGCCTGACTCATCCTGAAGTGGACACGAAATTCTACCAGCAATTACTTCCTCGAAGTAGCTGGAATTTCTAGTTGGCAGTTCAATAAATCCAAACATTGCAGAATTTCGCAAAATAAACGATGAGCTCTGCAACTCATTTACAACGAATAACGAAACTTGACCTACTGATGTTAAAATAAGTTCACTGTCTTGGCACATGTGCTTACAATTAAACTCACATAAAAGTTCTTCTTCCGTGGCACTCATCTAAATCGTTTAATTCAAATCACACGAAACAAACTTATTCCAAGTATAAACTGAAAGTAAATCTCCGAAAATAATTTGTTTGACATATGAAACTGTCAACTGCATTTGCAGTCATTTTGTTCGTTCAATATTCTAGGTTTTGACTGAAATTTTAGTCCCTAGAAATCTGAACGGGGCCAGTGCCAACTGTCAAAGTTCAGAAGTCCTAATTGGTAGACCTTATACATTAGAAAGGAACTGTCAATAATAATCGTCATAGAGGACAAATGGTTTCAACTGGATGGCGTTAGAGCGGTGACAAACATTTGGTGAGCAAAAAACATCTGAGGAAAAGGGCATTTCAGCTGGATGCTTAATTCATTTGATTTTACGCCTTCGGAATAATTGTGGGCGCATGTTGATCTTCTGAATTTTGCCGTAATGCCTTCAAAAATATAGCTGCTATATGCAAATTGATGGAATTTCTTTCAAGCAATTTTTAAAAGTTCTTTAATTCTAAGAACAAGATAAACAGCCTCAATTTAATGTTTAAATTAAGTTCATCAATTTAAATTTCCGAGAATTCCTGCTCCTTTGGATAAGTTTCCATCTTTGTTGTTTTCTCTCATTCCGTCTGAATAAATCAAACTCATTATTAGCTAATTAAAGGAATGTACCCAAACAAACCAGTCCTTTTATTTGTGCACACGAAATTCACAGGAATGTTGTGTGTCATATTGTCAAAGGCACACCATGGGGCGAGGGACCCCCAGATGTACTTCAGTTAGTATGCCAAAGTAGACAAATTCATTAAATATTTTCTGTTATTGGCAGTTTCCGTTCCACTGAAATTCATAGGCAAACTTAGCTCGCATTCGAAAATCAATCTAGTCTAATCGGAAAGGGGCTCCAACAATTCCATAAAGAAAACTTATTATGATTTGTATCTGCATTTGACCTATAATTTATCACGAAGAAGGGAACAGCTGAATCACAGACAAACAAGGATGAGCTCTAAGGGAACAAAAAATTGATGTCCTTGTCTAGTTATATCTCGAAACATTCAAAAGAAGTTTCATGCTTATTCCACGTGACGTGACCTGAAATCAATAATAAAAAAAAAAGTTTTGCCATAAGAATGGAAATACTTCGAAGGGGTGGCATAAGCAACAAATTAATCGGATGACAGAAACAATAGTGAATCACGAAGGTCTTGTTTTTGTTGATGTTTCCATGGGGGGGCCCTGGAGAGTAAGGCACTCTATATTCGCAAGTTGTGCTGACGAAATCCCCGAAGGCATGTTGGGAGTAAATTCAACTTTATCCACTACAGCTAACTGAGAGAAAAGGAACAATTGGAACATTAGATAATAAATAATTTTAACCTAAGGCTTAATGCGCTCATGAGATCGTTGATGGGCTATTCAAGTTAAAATCAAACTTAACATTAAATAAAATGTGAGAAGTAGTGGAAGAGATCACGGTTTGCCAGCAAATGAAGCAACGAATCAATCAATAAAATTTTTGGAAATGTGGAGATTGATTGATTGATTTATTTATTTAGCAGATTCTGCTTTTTGAAATTAAATTTACATTTCAGCATAACTTAATTCATATAAGGAAAATTTGTTTTAATAAATTAGATAACTTTTCTTTTAAAGGTATTGAAATTCATTTCTAGTTTTATTTCGGTTGGCAATGAGTTGAAAAATTGGCAGCCTTTATAAATAATGCTATTTTGGCATATTCTATGAAGATAGTGTGGTAGTCTGAAATCATTTCTGTTCCTTAGTTGATATGGTTGCGCTTCGCTAATAAATCTTAAATGTTTTCTTAAATATTTAGGCAGCCTATCGTATTTTATTTTAAAAATTAAACATACAACATTGAACAAAATCCTTTGCTTTACACTTAACCACTTTAACATATTTAACATAACTTCAATTGAGGTGAATCTATTGCATCTTAAAATTGTTCTCATGCCTTTGTTTTGCAAACGCTGTAGTTTTGATAACATTAAATCACTAAATAAATACAGCACAGTGGAATAGTACTCAAAGTGTGGTTTAATCATTACATTATAAATATTTATTGCACAAATTGTAAGTAAATTTTTTTCGCAATTTTGTAAGCGACAAAATTAAGATGTACATTAAATTTCAGTTTATAGTCTATAATTACACCTAAATATTTGATTTGTCTGACTTGTTCTATATTTTCACCGTCAACATTTAAATTTATCATAGCATCGTAATTGAAAGACATACACTTTGTTTTACTGACATTTAGTTTGATTTTATTAGCAATCAGTCACGTATTTATGGAATTAAGGTCCTCTTGGATTTTGTTAATGCAGTCATTAATATCGCAACCGCTAATAAATATAAGTGCATCGTCTGCAAATAAAATGATTTGCGAGTGCTTAATTACTTTTTTTTATATCGTTTATGAGTATTATAAACAGTAATGCACCGAGAACAGATCCTTGTGGTACTCCTATTAGCGTTTGGATGCTTTCAGACAATACACCGTTCACTTTCGTTCTTTGGGACCTTCCATTAAGAAATGATTGAAACTTGAAATTGCTCATTATTCCTGATGCCGTACTCCTTTAACTTGCTGAGAAGAATATTTCTGTTCAATTGTTTCAAGAAATACTGCTACCACAAAGTTTTTGTCTGCAATTTCTTCTTTCCAGCTTATTATAAAGTTGTTCAAGGTTGATTCGCAAGAGTGATGTTTTCGAAATCCGGACTGACTTTCAAGGAAAAGGTTATTCGTTTCAAAATAATCTTCAACTTGGACTTTAACTATTTTTTCAAGAATTTCAAGTAATCTTCACATTTATTGGAACCTTTAGTTTTCTCAATTGGGGTAATTACAGATTCTTTCCACGATTCGGGGAATATTCCACTTTTCAAGGATGAGTTTATTAATTTCAAAAGTATTGGTCCCACGATGTTTAATGAGTCTAAAATCATTTTACCACTAATATTGTTAAAATCTCTCTTCTGGCTCATAGAATTTATTACATTTTTAATAAAACTTATGCTTATATATTTGAACTTGAATGACACATTTAAATTAATATTGAGATAAGATCTGATTCTTTTTGTGATTGGGTTGTCGGACATATTTTTCTATGTTATTCAATTCCATTAACAAACATCACAAAAAGAAGTTATGCTTGCAATTTTAGCATATTTCCTCGTTAAAAGAATGTCCCGAACAAGGTTCTGATCTTTAGCCTCATCAGAAAATTAAGGGCTAAACCCATTTCCGCCCACGTATCCATATGAGTGAGGCAAACTGAATGCATATTAACTGTTTGTTACCCTCTTTCAATTCCGCCGATGACGTTAGAGACGTGGATACAATTTACATCAAACCTCCTGTGAACGTTGATTCCGATGAAGATTCGGATGACGTCCAACGCGTGTGTTTTCAGGAATTTTGCTCCTGTCGGGATACTGCAAGGTGCAAGGGCAATCCAATGAAACGCAATTGGGTTGCAGAAATTAATACATACCTTCATTGTGCTTACAATGCAGCACTTGTGTCTAATGATAAAATATGAAAATACGTCCTCTGATTGACCATGTGTTGAACAAATTTCATAAACAGTACAGGCGAGAGGATGGGGTGGATGTATGATGTGATACTACGGACGTCATGTCTGTAAACAATTTATTCGCGGAAAGCCTATAAGATTTGCTGACAAAATGTTGTGTTTCAATGTAAAGTCAGGCTACTTGGTATCTTTTGACGACTATCAAGGAAAATGGCCTACTACAAGTGAACAATGTGACATGGCTTTTGGAAAAGCTGCAGCTCCTCTTGCCAAAATATTTGACAAATTGCCAGATACCATAAGGCACCTTCCATATGATCTCTTCTTTAACTATTGTTTCTATTATCTCTTCTTTAACTATTGTCTTCTTTAACTATTGTTTGCGGGTAGGAATTATACAATAAAATTATAAGTGAACGAATACCATGTCTTTTGACTTTCTTTTAGGTATGAACTTATAAGTCGAGCCCAAGAAATGTGGATACAGTGGAACTGAAACGATGCGAAAAAATCGAATGCCAAAGAGCTATACGTAACAAATGACAAATGGAATATAGCTGAAATCTTTCCCATCCTCATATAGCCAAGCGCAAACTTCATATCACAGTTCAGGCCGTTCTCACTACTTCCAATCTTCAGCAAACTTCTGAAAATGTTGACTTTAAGGAGATTCGAATCGGTCCAAAAAACCAATTTTGGTTCAAACAAACCCACTCCACTTTTCACCCGTTGTTGAAACTTCATACAGACACAACTCTAGGCATTAACAAAAAGTAGATCACAGTCGCCTGCCTTCCTGACAAAGAAAAGGCGTTCGATTCAGTGTGGATCAATTGTTTAAAAAAAAAAAACTAGAGACTGAATTTTCCCCTAACTTGCGCTTAAAGCATCCACAGTTTTCTCACGGGTCGTAAATTCTAAGTGCGTGTAGGAACATCTTCTTCAACGCTCTTTGATACTTACGCAGGAGTAGCGCAGGGCAGAAAGCTTGGTCCGCCGCTATTCAATTACCATACCTATGACCAACCCCAAAAATTGTGAGAAACCAACAGCACTGCTATTCCCCCTTTAGTGCTCTGCAATGTCAGGGAACATGTCTTTAAATTCTGGGAGTACTATCAAAAATGGGGAATTAAAATAAACACAACCAAAACTAAGAAACTAAGATTTGTTTGGTTTCAATTCAATTTCTTGGCAGGAGCCAGAAACAGTGTTCTGCTGTGGTCTATAATTTGGACACAAAATAATAATTATATCTTTTCAAAATACAAACAAAAATGTTTTTCGAGGCAAGTCAAATACGTTTATTGCGACACAACGAGTAAGTGCAAGTGATGTTAGTTACATCTTCACAACTTAACTTCAGAAACTCAGCATTCCTTTCACCACCAGGTGCGCTATAGTATAAGCTTGTTGTTCGATGGAGATGCTTGTCGCTGTTAGCACAGATGTTGTTTCGCCACAATGCCTTCACAGCAGTACCTACTTATAAATCTACACAAACCACAACACGAACTAAGAACTTTAGCCGATACAACAACCACTACAACAACGCCACCCATCAGTCATGGTATTATCGCTGTTCGACCAATCCAGTGATAGTAAATTTAATAAATTTATCCCAATGGATAAGAAGTTTAATCAAAGACCCAACAATCAAAGGCAGGCGCTCTTCCAATTATTTTATTGATGAAAAATCACAAAATCGTGAATTTTGTATCAAGTTTTGCTCGCCACTGTTAATGATAGTGTCCTTCAGGGCTTCGTTTTGTATCCTCATAAGCGATCTTCTGTCTTTTACATCTTATCTAATTCATTCAATCGCCGACGTCAGTGACCTCGGTTTTTCATATTCGTTCTCCAATACCCGAACCTTCTCTTAGGCACTGGATATATTTAATCAACGTATGTTGAACTATTTTAAAACTGCTCTAAAAAACCTGACTGTCTACTGTCAATTAAGCGAAACGAAAACCTTTAGTCACTATGCATGAAAGCTAAGAGATTTTCCATCCTCGGTAACCATATAATCGATGTGATTGATGCGAAATGCCTTAACCCCATAAACATTCACCCTTAAAAAAATGTCCCTATGTTGGAAGGCTCTCCAATAACTATCTTAAGTCTGCTCGACATATGTAGTTGAAAATGGCGCGATAAAATTCATAGAAGACAAAACAAAAGACGACTCACTTTAACACCATATTTTATTGTGTTAGCCATCTCCCTCTTTTGACTTTCACCGCAACACTGGTCTCGCCAGTTCACCATCATGCCAAATTTCGGTCGTACAGTTAAATAAAGGGAATCGTTAGTCGCATAACACGAATAAAGAATGCTTACGCACAATTGGTATTTCATACTCTTTACAATTACAATTACAATTTGCGGAAGTTCGAAAACAATGTGCATCAGTAGTTGTCTCTTCTTTCGCCTTCGACCCTTCATAACACAATTGAACTCGTATATGTCATAAAAAAAATCTAGGTCATAGACTCACTGAAAAGCAAAGGACTAACACACAAACAGCAGAGTTCCAAAGTGTAGAAAGTTCTAGAAACTCATAAGTAGTAGATCGATTTCGCTACTCTCGTAATCCAAATAACTTTACTCGTATATGAATTAAGGATTTCCTTCCTTCCTACCCAGAATAGAGATTAAGCTTAAACCAACTTCTGTAGTTCGTTGACTCGACAAACAGACGTGTCTTTTCTATCAAGGATAACACAATTATACTCAAGCCTGTGGGCCTATATTATATGCGTTGTTGGCACAACATTGACATCCTTCCCAACTTCCCAATTACAACTTGTCATTCAATTTCAGAGGTGATTGACTTATCGATGGCATGTTGTAGATATTTGTTCGCCGGTCGTGACAACCACTGGCTCACGTTTCGCTTCCCATTTTAAGGATGTTGATCCTGTGTAAAAGGGATGCACACAAATTGAACCAATGAAGACAGAAGAACGTGACAAACAGTTTTGCTATACGTTAGCTTATTTGTTTGAGAATGTTTTTTCTCGAGACAAAACATTAAATTTTGAATGTTAGCAAAAGGATCAATGTAAGCGTACTCGTATAATGTAAATTGAATTATTTATTTTTGACAAAAAATACGACAGACACAATTTTTAGGTTTTCAGAAATAAATTTAATCCATGCGTTTGAAATATGCATACGTGGAAAATCAAGTATTTTTTTGAAATTTAAGTTCAAACGCGCTAAAAATATTTTGGTATTTGCTTTTTTGATTCTTTAACAGGGGAGATAGAATAACAGATTCAGTCTAAGGATTCTCCTTTTGGATGACCCATGAGTTTAAAAACTTGAGTTTATGTGTTTTTTTTTTATTTTTTTAATTATTTGCTCGCTCTGCCAGAGGATATTAAGACTATTAAAATGCCTTCACAGAAGAGCCATCTACACATAATCTACACAAACCGCTATTTTGAAAACACGAATTATGAACTAAGCCGATACAACAACCACTACAACAACGCCACCCATTAGTCAGACTTCTATCACCAGTCGACCAACCCAGTGATAGTGTTATTAACTTGATCCCAATGGCAAATGGTGACTAGCCCAGATTCGAAAAACTAGACCACTACTCTTGGAATCGAACCTGGGACCTATCAATTGAATCAATTCAAAGGCAGGCGCTCTACCAACTTCGCCACCCAGCTGTTTTAAAGCCGTTTCGTCATCTTCTAAACAGAGGCGGTATTCGGTGGTTGTACTGAATCCTAATTAGGGAAGGTGTGATCTCAAGTGGTATCGGCCTGAGAGGAAGCTCAAAAGCTTTCTAAGGTTCTATAATAGTCTGTAAGAGAAGGGTTTGAATAGTAATTTAGATTGTCTGAGTCACGGTAGATTTCTCCAGCGGGCAATTCATGGCTTGCTTTCCCGCTTATTGGTCGGACCTGTGATTGTAGTCCAGCTTACGCCATCGGAAGGTTCCAGACCAGTGGACTCGGTTTTTGACCCAGCCCTGGCTAGTTCGTCGGCAATTTCAATTGACAAAGGGATTGGGAAGGGGATTTTTGATACATTTTCATTCCATTAGATTGTATGACAGTGCCTTGGGTTCTGCGGTCGGGGCAGGTGTGCTGCTCAACCAATGATCACGGTTAGGAATGTCTTCCTCAAACAAACGCCCAAAGCATTATGTTGGCTTCAAACTATTTGGAATCGAGCAGAACATGTCTTTATCCGTGATGAAATTGACTATTCTCAAGTGTCCCGTTTGGTCACCTGGTTTGTATTTTATTCCCAGTTGTATCTTTAGGGTATTTCTGGCGGCTATATTCCAGATGAAAATATCAAGAGGAGACGGCCCGATGACAGCTTCCAGTGCTGCCGTAGGGCAGGTTCTCATAGCACCAGTGATGCCCAAGCAAGCTATACTTTGGACTTTTTCAAGCTTTTACTTCTAAAGTTTTGGGTCACCAGGTACTTGGGCGCGCGTTCCCTGATGGACTCGATATGTGATGACCAGTTCAGTTTCCTTATCCAAGATAACACTGAGATACTTGCCTTCGCTGGAGTATTCCGAGGAGGATCCTTTTATAATATTTAAAACAGAGTCAGTTGTCTCCTCATTGTGAAGTGGCCAGAACGGTTTTACTAGGATTCACAGAGAGTACTTCACACTTACACCATTCTTAGACCTTCATTAATGCTGAATGCATAACGCTAGTGATTGTTGTGTCATATTTGCCAATTATGATAATAGCCAGATCATCAGCATGGCCTATTGTGACATTGCCTATCTCATTAAGGCTCACTAGGAGGTTGTCTATGACCAATGACCAAAGGAGAGGTGACAGAACACCTCGCTGGGGACAACCTCTCGTTGCAGTGACTTACTTTAACACGCTTCCAAGCGAGGAAGTTATAACTCGATTTTCTAGCATGGAACTTATCCATCGGTCAGTCGAGCCGTCAGTACCTTTATCCTGAAGTGCGTTCGTGATTAAGTTGTAACTGGTATTGTCAAAAGCATCCTCAATATCCGGAAAGGCGCAGAGAGCAATTTCTTTAGAGTTAAATGCCTTTCTAGCAAGGATGACCAGATGGTGAAGTGCCCCCACGGTTGACTAACCCTTCCTACATGCACATTGGTTGGGGTGCATGTGAGAGTGAGTTTCCAAGTATCCCCTGTCATGCAGGTCTATAAGTCTTTCCATGCTCTTCAGAATGAAGGAGGATAGACTGATAGCCTTATAAGATTTAAGTAGCTCCGGAGGTCTGTTTCCAGGTTTGGTATCTAGGGGAATATATCCCCAAAAGAAATAAGCTTTGAACAAAACAATAAGAACCGGAAGGATGTGGTCCATGACCTTTTGGAGAAGTGCAGTGATGATGCTTTGAAGGGTTTGAATGAGCCAATTGCCGATTTTACCTTGTCACTACTGAAAATTTTTCTGGATAGACTTGTAACCCTGTTGAAATAGAGTGCCCTTTGGTAGCTTTCAACTGATAAGTCACTCGCAGTGGTGGACGAGCCTGCGAAATGACCGTTTAACAGCGTTTCAAGAATATCCGCATAGTCCGTCTTGTAGGATCGATTAGATTCCCTAAGTACTCCTACATTATTTACCTGTTCCTTGTTAGAGGTTTTGTGGATTCGTGCTGCAATTAGCACATCAGCAATGTTCATGCAGCAGCCATCCTTAATCGTTCCACTTTTTAGTTTTTTTGTCACGATTGAAGAGTTTCCTCGCTTTCCTCCTGAGCAGAGTGAGTTTCTCATTCCATCATGAAACTTTACGCCGACACGTATTGGTTCTTGAGATGCTGCTCTCGTGAAAGGAGGACAAGAGTACCTCGTTTAGTCGACTGGCTGACTCGTCTAAGCTCACAATTGTGCCAACTTTAGAGAGGACTTGTCTCCGATACAGATCGCAATCCGTGGATTTGGGGTTGTATATGGTGGAAATGGGAGCAGGGTTTCAAATACTGTCGAAACTGATGTGACAGGGAAACTTCGTCAGATATAAAAGGATTTGCGAGTGTTGAACGGGCACTCTTATTTGTGTCGGTACTACCCCAGACCCGGTGGTGTGCATTTGCCTCACATCCAATGATGTAATGCCGATTTTCCTGGCAGTACCGAATGAGGGCCTGGACTTCAGTTAGTGGTATATTTCTGTCATCACCGGGGAAGTAGGCTGAAGCATATACAAACTTCCGTACCCCTCCATCGGTAGGCACCTCTTAAATTAGGGCAACGACGTCCTTTGTCAAAAACTCTGGAATTATAAGAAAGTTAATATCAAGACAGGCCGCCTTAGGGGTCTGGCAAGTGTGTTTTTTATTATCTTCATTCCAGGGTTATTAGGGCTTAGTATTATCCGAAAAATTTAAGGCTCGGAAGAAAGAAGGCCAATAATGCCGCCACTACCAATCAGTTACACATTTAGGATTCATTGTGGATTTTCTGAGTTGCATATTTGACAGTTCTGCTTGTTACGCAGTAGCCAAGATGACTCAATCGATTTTCCGAGTGCATCGAGCTTTGACTTTGAAAAACCACAAGAAAAGAGGTCTGGGTGGTAAAATTGCCCAACTTACTGGCTACTTTGAGCCTAGAGCTATCAACTGGCTAGTCCCGCCAGCCTGCTGCAAACTGGCTTCTTCTACACAAAATTGGTTTACTTTTCTTGGTTCCTCAAGTCTTGGTAGAACGGTAGACTCTTTGTTGCACAGACGTGAAGCCCTTCTAAAGTGATCGTTCCGTCTTATTTCAACTGTATCCAACTTCGGCCAATGCACGCCATCAATTGGAATCATCTATCGATTTGGATCGTTATATTCGGAACTAAGGGCGAAAAACATATCCAAAACTAAAACAGGTATTATGAGAGATGACCGAGGAGAAGCATTTAATGAGTCAACAGCATCCTCGAAGTGGGTTACTTACATCGGTTTTTCACCGTCCTATACACAATGGGCTACGTGAAATTTGCCCTTCATGTAGCGGCCTCGGGCAACCTCCAACATATTATCATGATAATGAGATCGCTGGAAGATACTGGCCACATGCTCGTTGAGGTAACTTCTTATACCCCAACGACTTACCTAATAATTGCAAAACATAAATTCAGTTCTCCTTCTCTTCTTCATATGGTAGAAAGTCTGTGATCTACTCCCTTGCGTTACGTACCTTTACAATTAATTGACCTTCGTAACATCCCAATATCATTAAAATCCCCCCCAAATTTAACTCCAATTAATACAAATAGACCTTTTATCTTCGTTTTTATTGGCACACAGAACAACAGACTGTCCTCCACACACATACCTTTTTTCCAGAATCATAATGATATCGAAAGCGATAGCCAAAACACGAAGTTTTAATGAAATTAGTCCTCGAAATCCTCTTAAGAGTCACGTGCCATTAACCTTATCGCCAGTCGAGTACTGAAGCGCAGACATCTCGCAAAAATCTACGCAAAAGAATCCTTCAAACCGACCCAAAACACCCTACCCCACAGACACTGCCCCTTTGTGAAGGAGCTTTTCATTTTGTTTGCGTTTTTTTGACAAACACCACGCGATTTTAACAACTTGTGGCACGTTGTCGCTATGGTTGGGCTCACGCGCAAAAATTCCGGCGCGGCGGGTCAATGTTAAAGATTAGGATCAGATACAGCGTCCTCCATCGTCAATTACGGTCTTAGCACGATTCTTTCATAAATCCCACTGGTGTGCATAAATTTAAGCTTAAATTAGAAAGTCGTTGAGAAGTTTGGAAAACACATTTTAAGTTGGTCGGTTGTAGTCGAACGCATAAAGTCAAAGGTGGATCGGATTTTCACCTCTGGTGGGGCTTTTGTCCATTTAATGCTTCCGGTAAATTTAATTCAATGTCGCTTCATTCGTGTTAATTGACATTTAAAAATTCAACAAAGGATTGACGAAATTGTTTAAGGCCTTCGTCTTAGTCAGACTGCGTCATTGGATATACCAGATAAAAATAGAATAAAAGCTTTACGAATGTTACAATCAATGGCGGCTATTGCAATGAAAATGTAAGTTTTGAGATTATATCCATCAAAGACAAAGAGCAAGAGCAAGAGCAAGAGCAAGAGCAAGAGCAAGAGTAAGAGCAAGACCAAGACCAAGACCAAGACCAAGACCAAGACCAAGACCAAGACTAAGACCAAGACCAAGACCAAGACCAAGACCAAGACCAAGACCAAGACCAAGACCAAGACCAAGACCAAGACCAAGACCAAGACCAAGACCAAGACCAAGACCAAGACCAAGACCAAGACCAAGACCAAGACCAAGACCAAGACCAAGACCAAGACCAAGACCAAGACCAAGACCAAGACCAAGACCAAGACCAAGACCAAGACCAAGACCAAGACCAAGACCAAGACCAAGACCAAGACCAAGACCAAGACCAAGACCAAGACCAAGACCAAGACCAAGACCAAGACCAAGACCAAGACCAAGACCAAGACCAAGACCAAGACCAAGACCAAGACCAAGACCAAGACCAAGACCAAGACCAAGACCAAGACCAAGACCAAGACCAAGACCAAGACCAAGACCAAGACCAAGACCAAGACCAAGACCAAGACCAAGACCAAGACCAAGACCAAGACCAAGACCAAGACCAAGACCAAGACCAAGACCAAGACCAAGACCAAGACCAAGACCAAGACCAAGACCAAGACCAAGACCAAGACCAAGACCAAGACCAAGACCAAGACCAAGACCAAGACCAAGACCAAGACCAAGACCAAGACCAAGACCAAGACCAAGACCAAGACCAAGACCAAGACCAAGACCAAGACCAAGACCAAGACCAAGACCAAGACCAAGACCAAGACCAAGACCAAGACCAAGACCAAGACCAAGACCAAGACCAAGACCAAGACCAAGACCAAGACCAAGACCAAGACCAAGACCAAGACCAAGACCAAGACCAAGACCAAAACCAAGACCAAGACCAAGACCAAGACCAAGACCAAGACCAAGACCAAGACCAAGACCAAGACCAAGACCAAGACCAAGACCAAGACCAAGACCAAGACCAAGACCAAGACCAAGACCAAGACCAAGACCAAGACCAAGACCAAGACCAAGACCAAGACCAAGACCAAGACCAAGACCAAGACCAAGACCAAGACCAAGACCAAGACCAAGACCAAGACCAAGACCAAGACCAAGACCAAGACCAAGACCAAGACCAAGACCAAGACCAAGACCAAGGGGAAGATTACAGTGTCTTAAATTTTATTGTTTTTGGATATGGTCATGTTTAATGACTCCTGCTGTCAAATTCGGTTTAACCCTGGACATCTAAACAAGTATATTTTTCCATGACCGCCTGACTGATCGTCAACACATCAGATCGTGCATATTTGATATAATTTTATAAAAAGCGATGGTCATCTTCGTCGAAGGAAGGTTTCTTTTCTAGTTTGATCTTGAATTTGTCTGGCTAAATGAAATGCTTAACATTTTGCAGTGGTTCCGATAACAGGTTACAACGTATGATCAGTGGTTTAAGACTCCGTACAATGCCTTGAGTTGGTTTTTCAACCTCATTTCTTTTTCAAGAAAGTTTTTAGCCAACAGTCATTTGAGGGTTCCTTGCCTCATATCAAGGGTTAAAAGTCGTCGAGCTTTGAAAAAGTTTAAGATCGGTATCTATTTTTAGTGTTCCGTCCGCTCTGTTGTCTTGCATTTTACCGCCCTTCCGACACAGAGCCGTGTCTCCTTAACCGTTATAGGGAGAAACTTGCAATTTTCACAAAAGATATACTGCTGTTGCTGCTACAACTAAAAATAAAAATGTTATAAAGAAAAAAAAAATAAATGGGGGTCACCATATAAAGAAAGTGTTTCATGAAAACGTAACTCAACAAAGCGCCTAATAGTAGGCAATTAGACAACCTAACAACTTTTTAAAGTATGCAATCATTTCTTTCATCGAAAACAATGTTAAAACTTGTGGCGCGAATATAAAAGTGTAGTGGCATTTTTTCAAGAAAATACAAGCTTAATCAATCAATATCTTTAGTTGGGATAACGAAACACATACAAGCAAGTGACACGCGTAAGAGTGGGAAATTCGAGTTTACACAAACACCACTACATTTAGACGTTCTTCAACGAATTCCAAACGAATTCTCACACGGGTTGAGATGAATTCCTTGCATGAATTTGCAAAAAAAAAAAAAACTCGGAATCATTTCTACATGAAGTAAGCATTAAATAATCTTTTAAGCGTATGATCGTTGTAAATCCTTATTTGTTTAAACTTTATAATTTCCCATCTGTAAGTTCTTGTAAATTTCCCGTTCGGAAGTTCTGGTAATCCGTCCGATTTTCGGATTTCAAAATTTTTACTCTATGTTTAAAGGTCCCATTAGTAAGATTTTTAGACGATTCGTTTATGCATAAAGATCACCTGAAACGCTTATGGTTAAATTTGACAGGATGGCTTAAATTTTATGACGAAAAAAACTGCCAAAAAACAGAGCAATTTCATTTCTTAGTTCAAAATCAATTTAGTATTAAAATAAAAAAAATTCAAAATCAATCAAATTCATAGAAATTTTAGTTTGATCTATCTTAATTCCAAAAGTCTCATCAACATTATTTTTTTTAGCCAATTGGCTAAAACAGTATTGAGTTAAGATCCTTTCATATTTTGATGTAGATACCCCTTTCTCTATTTCTTGGTCCACATTCACTCAGCAGTGCTTGGAATGTTGTGTGAATCCTAGGTTCGAAAATTCTATCAACAGGAGAAATTAACCAATTGAGCCGACTTATTAACCGCTGAACATTACCTGCAACATATGGTCAGAATAAAGAATGCCCGATGATTGGAATCTCAGTAGTGTTTGCCCAATCCTGAAGGGACTATAACATCTTTGGCATCCCTTCCAGACTTTTCCTTTTGTGTAGGATGACGATGGAGAACGCAAGCTGCTTCAATAAGTTTGACAAAGACGTCACCGATTAGTGTGATGCACTGTCGTGCGACTTCTTCAATATCATATTTGGAACAATAGTGAAAAAGTCTCGGTTCAACACTAGAGGCACTATTTTTTAAAGGTCTGCCGGTAATCGGAGAACGCAGCTTCAGACAGAAACGGCAAACGCCTTCGCTGTAAACATAGATAAGCACACAAGTGTTGATGAAACGAAGAGAACATCTTGAGAGAAAAGTGTGATCTATTTAATGTTAAATTCGCAAATATTGTTTTTTTTAATTTTTCTTTTGAAATTATAAGTAAACCGATGAACGAACTGAACAAGTAAACCGAGTAAACCGACTTGTTTCCTTTCTCCTGCGATATGAGAAATCTTTAATTAAAGAAAAAAAGTGTTGCGTACATTTAAGAAGCGCGGAACCCTTCGTCAACTCTCACTTGACTACTTTTTTTTTGTTTTGGGGTGAATAGAGTCAATTTTCCAGGGTTTCACTCACAGTCCGTAACCATCAGTAATCCGCATGTAGCACTGTGTTTAGGCATCTTTCTTTACAGATATCTAGGATTAGTTTCATGCTGAAAGTCGCCACCACCGGTCAAAATATTGACCGCTTGTGGTCTCTCAATTCGATCAATTGATAGGCCCCATGTTCAGACACAAGTGGAAGCCTTGACTGTACAATATATCTTATTTTCGACTTCGGTCCACTCATGGTTGTAGCCTCTGTAAATAGTAAGCCTTGTCATGCAACCCAAATTATCAACTTGTTGTATTGGAGTTCAAGGCTAGCCGCCTAAACAGAGCCGTAAAACTTTCTGAAAGATATTTGCTCTGCTGCGAAATCATAACTCAAATAATTGAGCTGTTACCAAAAAGCAGTCTTTGGGGGACGCGCACAAGTTGTCGAGTCCTTAAATCGAATATCAACCTTGCCTCAAGTGAAGATTTTAACTGAATATTTAAAAACGTCAGGATGAAAGTTGTAGCAAAACTGGTTGGAAGGAATTGACCAAGACGACCATAGTCCATTCTGTGAAAATTTCAAGTGTCTACCTTTTGCGGTTCCGGAGAAGCAGGCTTATGACAGACAAAGAGTATTTTTTGGGTTTCTATGTCTATGCCAAAGGAACCCTTTTGACTTGTGTCTGTTTCTCATAGCTTTAAGGGACCGCTGCCAAAAGTATTTAGAATTAATTGATACTTCCACGCATTCATAAGAAAAAGGTTGGCGACAGACAGGCCGTTTATCCTCTTGAGGAACTGGATCTTAATGATAAAGTTTACGAGTAAGTTTGAAACTAACATTTAGTTTTTAGTCTTCCTAGCAACTTTTCTCCCACAACTATTCAAAAGAAAAACAACTAACCACAGCTGCAGGCATTTCGGGTCGTTGATCCATTGTTGTGGGTTTCGAACAATTAGTCTTAATAGTTTTCCAAACTTCTTATAGCCAAAAGTCTATAATTAACCGAAATTAAGGAAGCAGAAATAGTTCCAGTTCAATAAACCTCAAGCTCAAGTTGTCTTCATGTATATACGAATATGCCCACACATAGTGACTCACATGTGTCTGCTTTCTATCTAAGTGACTACTTCAATTATGTTGCCAAGGATAAGAAGGCACGAGCACTACACCTGTTAGTACACTACGAATTCGAACACGCGCTATAAATAAACATCCTTAAATCCGGTCGGTCTGTATTGCTGCCAGCGATTTGCCAAACATTAATTCGATAAGACATCTCATGCTCGTGCAATGAGCGCACATGGAACGTATCCTGCTGCCATGTCGTCCCCCCTTTCAACTCTTTCATCGAAGAAAATTTGCATTGAGTACATATTTGGGTGTGGGCCAATCAAATCTGGGTTACATCCGTGAATGTGCGAATTGTGAATGTGGTTTGCGTGATGGCATGCATCAATATCCTTGGACTTTAATTGCAAACGGAATAGAGCAACAAACTGGAAGAATAAAGCTCGCCCACCGTCGTTAGTCGAAGGACGAACCATTGTTCATTCGATTGTTTGATGATAAATTTCGTGGACACCTAGGGTGGTCACCTTATCGTCACCACAGGGTCACACCGCACCACTTCTATTTGTAGTTTAATATTAATTTGATTTCGAGAAACAATTATCCTGTTGCCAGCAAGACATATCAATGTTGACCCACTTAGTCACACCCAGAAGAAGAATGGGTAAAATAGTTTTACAATCACGTGAGTGTCCTTACGGAACAAATTGAGTGTTAGCTGAGTTAGGATGAATAAGCAGAAGCCTGCTGGTAATACACTAGTCCTTTAACCAACCATCGTGCCACTCAATTGGACAAGAAATTCTTCCTTGTTCAGCAGTTCGGTTTAGGATCTAGACGGGCGCACACGTGTGAAAACCTTTGAAAAAATACGCTATAGAATAACTCGAGTCCTGGTGTATGTTTATGTGCTTCGCATGAACGTAAGCCAACGAGTAATTTCACTTGTGTTCGGTTGAGGACAACGGCGGATTGGTTGTGCCTTTTCTCATGAAGACAACATCGTAAATGTGTCCTGGATTGCTTTTGTTGTTCCGTGTGTTCTAGGAAGCCCGTAGGTGAAGGCACATTATTGAATGGAATGATTTATCGTGTTGGCATTTAATAAACATAAATCTATAAGGTTTCAATGTCAAGGGGGGCTTTAATGTGGATTGCTGCCTGTTGTTAGCTGGTTTCTTCGTGCGAAATGACAAATAACTGGAAAACTGAGAAGCCAGTGAAAAATGTTTCCAGGTAAATATATGATTTCAACTATGGTATCCACGCTGTTGCGGTTGGCATATCAGTTTTTTGTGTGAACAGGATACTAAAATTTACATACATGTTTGTTGTATGTTATGTTTCATGTTTGTTTATAATTTAAAAATATCTATGTATGTGTGGATATATCATTTATTTGTCCTGTTGAGTGATTGTGAAACAAATTTAAGTGACAAGTTTGTGTGGGCGCCTTAAGCTAATTTCTTTTTAGGGTTCCGTACCTCGAAAGGAATAAACGGAACCCTTATAGGATCACTTTGTTGTCCGTCCGTCCGTCTGTGTGTCAAGACGCTTTTTCTGAGGAAAGCGTGGAGGTATCATGCTGAAATTTATAGGAAATACTGAATTCTATTGTCCCTTGGAGCTTCTTAGCCAACGAAATCAATAGATTCAGCCGTTTTCGAAACTCGCAAGGGAATCAAGACCTACTGGGTACTTCCCGTGAGCTCAGATTCTTGAAATTTGTTATGAAGCAACGTCGTATAATAGGACTACCGGTTGAAAATGTCGTTATTTCAGACAATTTCATATCTATTACTCTGAGGTGAATTTTGACCATGACAGCTGTCACATCAGAAACTTCATGTCATTGTCTAATTATTTCAGTCTAGGTCATTGGTCATAAGTGAAAACACATAAGTTTTTGTAAAGCCGTAAAATGTCTACATTCGTGCCATCAAAACAACATTTGCGGGAAGTTTTAAAATGCTTTTTTCATTTAAAGAAAAAAGCAACCGAAGCGCATCAATTGCTTGCCAAAGCTTAACCGGGCTATACTACAGACGTCAGATTGTGTCAGCGGTGATTAAAGCGGTTCAAAGATGGTGATTTCGACACCGAAGACAAAGAACGCCCCGGCCAGTTGAAAAAGTTTGAAGACCATGAATTGGAGGCATTGCTCGGTCAAGATCCGTCACAAACGCAAGAAGAACTTGCAAAATCACTTGGCGTCGCTCAGCAAACCATTTCCGATCGTTTGAAAGCAATGAAAATGATCCGAAAGGTAGGACATTGGGTGCCGTATGAATTGAAGCCACGAGACGTCGAACGCCGATGCGCTTGAACGCCACAAAAAGAAGTCTTTTTTGTATCGAATCGTCACTGGTGATGAAAAATGGGTACACTACGATAATCCAAAATGTCGGGCAACGTGAAAAAAGACGTGATTTGAAAACAAACGACATTTTCAACCGCTAGTATAGAGCCCTTAAGCTGTGAAAATAAAATAAATTTCTAAGTCAACGCAAAACCGCAAAGGTACAACCATTTATGCCGCATTTTTTTAAAGTCACAACAACTCGCAAGGGAATCAAAACCTAAATTCAAATTGTAAATGTAAACATTATTGTAGTTACCGCAATGACCGCGACTTATCTCTATGTTTTTGGGAGGGGGCAACATTTTTCAAAAAGCTTGAGACCTTTGTCTTTAAAAACACCATAACTATGACTCGTGATGAGTGAACTTTTACTTATATATCTACAGCTTTGTACGGAACCCTCGGTGCGCGAGTCCGGAGTTACGTTGACACCGATAGATCTTATGCGCATTCATATTTGACATTAACGTAGTTTTATATTTTCATGGTATGAAATGGAGCAAGTAACTTCCAAAGTGGATGCCGTTTTGCCGAAACAGTGCTTATCTAACTAACTCTAACTGCAGCTGGTGTACGCAATTTTTTAAAAAAATGCTCGTTGTCTTGTTCATACACATCAGCAAAGTGTTCGTTACCCTGAACTTTCAAAAACTGATGCAGTTCTTGGAGAATGTAGGAATACGTGGAGCAAAAGCAGACTGGCCTTATACCTATCTGAACAACTGTGGTATCAGGGTGAAAATAAAAGAGGAAATAAGCGAGCAGAAGAGGTGTACCACAAGGATCTTAGCTCGGCCCGATTTTATTAATCTAGAACACAAACGAAATTGCTAAAACAACCCTAAAAAAGCAGTGCATTTGCGTACGCCAGATGAAACGGTAATTGTTGTCCTTGGGTGCTGCAATATGGAAATGAATTTGGTAATTAACGCAAAAAAGATCAATGTGGAGTTCAAACTGCGGTATGGAGTGTTACCATGTGGAAGAACTTCAAGATACCATTTGGAAAACCTGCAGAAACAACAACGTTCGGCGCTCAATATAAGTCCATATGTCAAGAGAGGAGAAAGTAATTTAAGGGTCCTCACAGTAAAGCAAATATTCAAGATGACAATACTTGTGGAATATGGAACACACGGTTTTTGATTCCAATTGTTCATTAAGTTAATACTAGACGCAGAGTTGGATTGGGCAAACAAACTTGTATGGCAAAAGAAACTTGAACTATACAGTCCCATTTATTTCCTATAACTGTAACCAGCATCAAAAACACAAAAATAAAAAATTAAGAAACCAAAAATTTTCTATTTTCAAATTATGTCATAATTTAATGACATAGGAAAAAAAGAAGTTAATTGCAAATCAATTTTGATTTTCAAAAACTTTACTTAAAATATGGAAAGTTTGATTGAACAATCCTCATATTTTGTTACACAACCACCTCGAGTTGACCACTCTGCTATGCGGGTAACGAATAAATTATTGTAAATATTTATTTTATTCATTTGCATATTTTACACATGAAGGGTTCCGCGCCTCCCAAGAGTATGCAAAACTTAATTTCTTTAAATATAGATTTCTTATGGCGTCGGCAATAAATATGTTCGAGTAAGTCAGACCAAATAAAAACTTCCAGACTTTCAGATAGGAAATTAAAAAGTTTCAGAAAATGAGGACTTTAAACGAGCGTGTTACATTCGTGCACGTGTTTTGCTATCACAACTAAAGATATTGATTATAATGGTATTCTGTTGAAAATAAATAATTTAAGATAATATTCTTGTCTTAAATGTGATTCTGGAACGTTTTTAAGCTTTCAACATATTCAAAAAGTTGCTTTAAAAAAAGAATTGAAAATATGGTAAAAAAATTCAACATTGAATACCTTTAATAACGTTTCTCATTATTTTTCAACCCTCTTTTTTAATTGATTAATTGAAACCCTGGGAAATCAAAATCAAATAAAATACATATTCAATAATATATTTTTGAAAAATTACATTTTTTTTTTAATTTTTACGCATTGAGAAAAACGCCACCAAGAATGCAAATCACGTTCACATGGATGTGATACTTCGTTTGGTTCGGTAAAAAACTTAACAACACTCAATTCGCACTAACACCTCCATATTTTGACATTCGTTCCACAAGTGGCCAATTGCTTACTTTTTCTTATTGGAATTCGAGCTTAAGCATTGTGCTGGATTGAAGAAATAATTGCATACTTTCAAAAGTTATTCAGTTTCTCCATAAAACTGATTGTCTATTGTTAGGCGCCATCCGTGGAAACACTTTTTTTGTATGGTGACCCTCATTTATTTTGAACTTTATATCATTTTAATGATTTGTTCTTGTATCGACAATAGCAGTACAACTTCTGTGAAAATTGCAAGTGTATCCTTTATAACGGCTTAGGAGATACATCTCTGTAACAGATTAACGAACGGATGAACAGACAGCGGAGGCTTAGTAAAATGTTTGCTTTGGACCTTCTGGGACGGAAACCTAAAAACTATTTGACGAAAACGTAAAGGACCTGAAATACCTAAAGTTGTATTAACTTGAATTAAATATTACAATTTAACTTTCGCGCCTACGGCTTACAGTCTATGTAAAAGATGTCATGAAAACAATAAATGAAAATGAAATGAAGTAAAAGAATTTAACGTATCAGCCTGTGCCGACGATGTGGCTCAAAACAACTATCTGCTCCGAGAGTGGAGATATACCAGCGTTCACATCTCGGAAGCTGAAGGGTATGGAACTGAGAAAGCTAATTAAACAAACCATTTCCGACATAACATGGGTACCCTTCCCAGAAAAGGTCGATTGGATATGCACTAAGATTGTGCGTACGAAAAAAGATGGCAACAGATTAGATGCATAAGAAGATGCTGCAAACCAGAAGGAGCAAGCAGCAACTACATAATAACTGTAAAAAAAGGAACCTATGAAGTCTTACAAAATATTAAGAAGTCTGAAAATAAGGTAACGAACAAAAACAAAACAAGAAAACTCAACTCCAGTCGCATTTGATCTCAAAAAAGTTTAAAGACCCGATCACAAATACTTTACAAGATTGACTTTTTTTAACATGACGTAGATTATCTAGTTAAAAATTTGTACTAGATCAGCGGGTTTCGAAGGACTAAAAGATTAATCAACCCTACCTTTAACATTTACGCTTAAAAGAACCGAAATCCTGTTTGCAACACAAAAATCGACCACTTCCAGTTTGTGCTTCAGTTTGGCAGTTCGACAATTGACCAAATGACATCAACGAATAACAAATTGATACTTAAAACCTTTTCATCGACATCAAAGCTGCATATGACAGCATTCACTGCAGTGAACAATACGAGACGACGACATTCGTTTTTTAGAATCTCGAGAAAACAGATCGAGACGAGCTGAATAGTTTGAACGAAGAACCTCTGATTTATTCTAGACCTGCACTGCATATTTTTTAAACTATTTTTTTCGAAAATGTGAACAAGTAACGTGCAGTTCGAAGGTCAAGCACTGAAGGATACTAATGACCAATTGGAAGCAAAGTATCCTTGAAGAATGGTGAGCAGCTCTAGCTCCGGCTCCGATTTTCCAAGGACCTTTTGCCTCATAAATAATTTAGTAATCTGCTATGTATCCTGATTTAACATAAATAAGGTGTAATCCCATCAAGGCCATTAATTGCCGTATGTTCTGATCCTATAGTATCTGGCCAAAATCTCCGCCAAATCCATTCACAAGTTGTTCGTCCTGTGATTGGACTCCTCCTTTTGGAATGGAGAATGAAAAATTTAAAATTGTATTCATGCAAATTACATTTCACGCGGTTTGCAAATTTTCCACTCTTTCCCGCAAAACACCTCGCCTTCATGAATATCAAACATAAAAATTGGTTGTCCTCATGGATGCCGCCAGCATTACAATATCTCTCCATGACCATGTCCTAGCTCGAAAACGATCCGGCAAGGACATGGGTACAAAAACAAAACAAAGTTCACCTGACAAAAATTGACATACGACTTGAAAAAAATCAAATCTAAAATCCAACGTGAAACGCAACACGATACTATTTATAAACAGCTTGTAACACATAAAAAAACAGCTTCAAACGAATAGCATATGCAAATGAGTCCTTGCCACTCAGAGACACGTATTCTCATGTAGACGTCGGGTCGACAAGAACATGGAATTCCTCAGCGAAAGGTTGTAAAGCCAGTTGGACTGAATGTCAGGCTAGTCCAATGCATTCGATTGAGGGAAGTTAAAAGGTCAGCATTACATGCTGACATTCGCCTTCTCAACACATTTGGACTTGAGGCAATGACGCTACCGTCTCCGAGTATTTCACGACTGAGTACACTTCTTGGACGTGTGCACATATCACATTTGCAAGCAAATAAATGATGTGAAATCCTGCCAACTAGACAGGAAATAGCAGCACAGATGGCACTCGGAATAGTTTGCCAGTTTGAGTTTGAGAAAGTTTTGTATGCACAGTAGGCATTGACGGTTTTGTGTCAATTTTAAAGTTGCGAAACTTTCCGAACATCAACAAAAACTCAAAGCCAAAGAGGAAACTATGCACTACCGCCAATCTGGTTTTGATTTTATTTTTTTTTTTTTAATTTTCATTTGAGTTGAACTTGATGGTTGCATAAATAGTTTCACAATTTTTATTTACTTTCGAAATTATGATGAAAAATGAGTTTGAAAAGTTGCAAGACCGCAGCTTTTCAGGAACACAACTACCGGTGTGGAAGATGCAGAAAACTTTTTGCCACGAAACCGGGAGGTCAAACATTTTGAGCGGTTTTAACGATTGAGAGGCTTTGCAGCATGTCGTGAATTTCGCGGCGGATATTTTCCTCAAGCTTATTAGCAAAGTTTTCCACCGAACTTTTCGATGGTTTGAGACACGGATAACACGTGTTCGTTGAGCACAACAGACACATTTTTGTTTTGTTGGAGTTGAGCCTCGTCTCTACAAAAGATGTAATTTTCAATGCGAAATCTTTCCACCAATCTTCAGCAGAACGAAATTATACCTATTTAGAGTTACTTGAACACAAATTTTGAAAGGTGCCAAAGCTGACGCACCGATAGACGTGGATCATCATGCAAGCCATGTAGCACCGTCTGAATGTTTTCGCTGGCTCTTGATGTGAAGCTGAGCCATGGCCGATGGTTTCTAAATACTGCAGTTTGTATCCTCGACTGAATTCGACACGTGAACAAAATTGGCGTAAAAACATTTTTGTAGGATTCGCCGCTTTAAAAAAAAAACTTTTTCATCGTCTTCCAAACAAAGTCGGGATTCGGTGGTTGAACTGAGCCCTAGTTTGGTTAGATGTGATCTCAAGGGGCATTGGCCTGAGAGGAAGCTAGCTTGTTTTCCCACTTATTGGTCAGACCTGTGGCCGTAGTCCAGCTTACGCCACAGTATCTTGAGCTCTGCTTGGCTGTCGGAATATTTTAGATTTCTGGCCCCTTTATGGCCTTTCGCAAGGTTTACTGTGGCACAGGATTCAAAGGCTTTTAGTTCAGCCTGGAAAACTCTTGAATGTTTTCCCAGGGGTATAGAGATTTTAGTGTTGGGTTCATAGACACCGGCACCTACACCATTGGCCATTTTTGAGCCATCGGTATACCAGATTAAGTTGATCACAGTTAGAAATGTCTGCCTCAAAGAGACGCCCAAAGCAGTATGTTGCCTTCATCCAATCAGGGATCGAGCAGAACATGTCTTTCTCCGTGATGAAATTGATTATTTTCAAGTGTCCTGTTGGGTCACCTGGTTTGTATTTCATTGCCAGTTGCACCTTAATTTCTGGCGGCTGTTTTCCTTATAAAAATGTTACGAGGAGACCGCTCAATGACAGCTTCCAGTGCTGCCGTAGGGCAGGTTCTCATAGCACCAGTGATGCCCAAACAAGCTATATGCTGGACTTTTTCCAGCTTTTTAGAAGTTGTTACTTCTAAAATTTTGGGTCACCAAGTAAAATGGTTGCATAGGTAAAAATAAGTCTAACCATCATGATGCACAACCAGTAAAGCATCTTAGGTTTGAGACCCCAAGTCCTACCTTAGAACCGCTTACAGGCCCACATGGCCCTTGTTGCATAAAAGTTATAGTTTTGTCTAATTGAATCTGATTTGGTATACAATTCGTTTGTTTTATGCTTTCTTATTATTAAACTAAATTAAAATTTCGTACTCAAGTCTTAAATAATTGTATTACGAGCAAAAGTTTGTAAGCTTGTTTGTAGGAGGCAATCTTCTAAACTACTCATTCGATTTAAAAAATACTTTCACCAATATTTTCAGGATGAACATAGGCTATATAACCATATAGGTAAAAGGACCTTTCATGGGCGAGAGAACACCTTTCTTACATAAACCTAGTTTTGTATTTCTACCCGATTGCGACTTTTGGTGTATTTAGGAATAATAATAAGAAAAAGAGGTTTGAGTTCGCTTCGTTCTGCCTTCACCAAATTTACGTTTGATTCAAATAAAGTTTTTGGTTAGAAAGGAAGAATGGAGTGCAACTATACATTTCCACTCAAATAACATTCTTGTGAATCTTTCATACTAACTTAGTATTCGTAGTGCGTTGGCTTCGTTTTTTGCTACGGTACTATGCCTGAAGATATCACAGTTTGCGCAGTTTCTGACAAGTAGCCATCTCAAGAAAAGGTTTTCTTCTTTGAAATCACTTTCATTGTACAGTTTCCTGATGACAAGTCATGTTTCCAAGCGTTGAATTCCGTTCAGCTTAAAAGAGCAGTTTTTAGGGTTCCGTTCCGTCCGCCTGTCAAAGAGATTTATCTCTTACACTGTTATAGGGAAAGACTTTCAGAATGTGATCTGCTATTGCCGCTTCAAAAATAGAAAAAGTTTCATGAAATCGCAAAAACTTAGCGCCTAACAGTAGACAATTAGATTCGTAAAGTAACTTAATAACTTTTTAAAGTATGCAATCATTTCTTTCATCCAAAACAATCTAAAAGCTCGAATTCCAATAAGAAAAAAAGAAATGTTTGCAACTTGTGGAAAGAATATCAAAATCCAGTGGTGTAAGTGCAAATTGAATGTTGTATAGTTTTCGAGTTTTGCTTTCGTGGCGGAATTTTCCTCAATCAGAAAAAATAATTACAAAGCCATATTCTAAAAAAAAAAAATGTCAAAAAAAGTGTTTCATATAATTTCTAAATTTCTGTGTCTGATTTTTGATGTGTGTCTAATTTTTTTTTTTTAATTTGCTCACTCTCAAAAGATTATGAATACTTTTTTTTATGTAAGTTGCAAAGAGTGAGTGGAAGAATGAGGAAAAGAACGAAAGATTAGTGGTTGGAGAAACTCAGATGTATTTGGTTTCATTTCAATTCCCGAAATGGGACGGATGACTTGATATCGACTTTTTGAAAGCTTGAAAAATTTCAGCTCAACATCCTGCTGTCAGTGTTATGCCTTCACATTAGTGCCATCTGCAAATAAATTTTCACAAGCTACAACACGAACTCAGAGCTTTAGCTGATACAACAACCACTGCAACAACAGCACCCATCACAGTCAAACTTCTATTACGGTTGATCCAAGACCTGTTATTCAAAGGCAGACGCTCTACCAACTGCGCCATCCAGCCATTAAAAAGTTGTGTGTGTTTGATTACGCATTTAAAGCGCACAAGGATATTCAATGTTAAGATACATTTTGTCTTACTTTTCAATATTTTCCAAACCCTTCTTGAGAGAAATTTCTTGAATACGTTGAGAACTATAACTTAAGCACGCTCCAGAATCGCAATCACACTTGCCTTTTATTACATAATTTCAAGAGAATATTTTTATAATCAATATCTTTAGTTGCGAAAGAAAAACGCACGACACACGCATAAGCTTCAAATAAATAAACGTTTACTAACGTATTCTGATCGTTTTCAGTCCTTACTAATTTAAACTTTTTTATTTCCGAGTTGGAAGTTACTGGAACTACAAGTAAACCGATTTTATTTTGTCTGGCTTACTCGAAATATAGTTTTACATACTCTTGGAAGGCGCGGAACCCTTCAACTCTCACTGGGCTACTTGTTTTTATTCTGATGATTATTCAAATCATATAAAAAAAAATTAAATAAAATTCAATCTCTTTCTAAAATAGTTCTGCTTTTTAACAAATACCAAAGAGATTTTTACTAAAGGCCAATATTGATATATTAGAAAATTTTAACCTATAAACTAAATTCAATAGTTAAAGTAACTAGTAAAGTGTACTAAAAATTTTTCATGCGTTGATAACAAAACGAATTTAAGTAAGTTGCTTATTTACTTTTATTTGTGAGCCTTCAAAGTTGTGTCGTCCTTGGGTTTCTGTTGCCCTATGCCCACGTGTCTTACCCTAAATCCATTACTGAGTATTACTCCGAGGTTTTTGCAGTAGCCTTTGGTCAATTTTCTTCTCCCGCTTTGATGAATTGCTAATTAATCATTAGCTAAGCGTCTGCTCCAAACCCTTACGAATATGCTTAAACAGGTGGCACCACAACATTGTTAATAGAATTTCGATTATTTCATTCCCAAAAAAAATATCTTTAACGTCTTACTCAGGAATTTCATTTTTCCCTGAAGTCATTAACACTCAAAATATAGCGTCAGCCGCTGAAAGAAATCAAATACCAATTTTCATCATAAACGACCGCTTTCCCCTCGGTAATGGCTAAAAGATTCTGGTTCTGGGGCCCCACCTTTACCAACAGTTCGTAACACTTCAAAAACAACGTTTAGTTCTCGTCAAATTTGTAAACATTCATTTTCACAAACAAAAAGTTTTCCCGCCCCCCCCCCCAAAGCTCCGCAGGACAATTAGATAGCTTTTCAAGCGGAAACAACACACAGGAAAAAATTTATTTGTTCTCCTGAATACGAAGTTTTGAAGTTTTTTCCAAACTCACAACACACAAGTGACCCTAATTTGGCTTTGTTTCCGCCCTCGGGCTACCTCGAAATAGTCTATTACAGTTCCTACACCAATTAATGGGCTATCAAGTTGACTGACTATCTTAAAGCAGCTCTTGCCACAATCGAGAGTGCATTGACTCGAATAAGAAAGTCTAGAAGAGAGGGACATTCGTATTAAAAATTTATCGTCCTTGCATGTTTATGAATTCTTTGGCACCATCAGAGCTAAAATGATGGTTGTGGATGGTGTTTAGATTGGGCATTTTGGTGAACTATAAAAATAGCTTTAAGTACCTCGGGAGTATGCTGTGCTGTGTCAGGTTGAAGTTATGATCCTTTTGCTAATGAACATGTTAATTCTAGCACGTGGGTACGTGACTTAGAATGAAAGTAATTTTGAACTCTGTTACGCTGCCTAAAGTTTTTTTGTTTCAATAAGTTTTCAAGTAGGAAACAAATACAAGCGCCAGGAAGCCCAGGAGAACTTCTTTATGGGTCATGCCAAGTGGTGAAGCCAAAGAAACCACTTGAATGCAAATAGACATCCAGAATTAGGTCAAACGCCATTCATTCAAATACCCTAGATGATGACTCTCACTTAGTTTTCTATTTTTCATAAGTCCTCCTTTTTTTTTTGTCTTTTGCCAATCGACCTTGGTAGTTTTTCCAGCTAACTTAAATTGCCAACAAAAGATGACTCGTCGACAACAAAAGGTCAATAGTTGTGATGAATAGTGTTGCGTGACGGCTCACGTTTTCGAAAAAAAAATTAATTTGATGTCCTTTCGTAGCCACGGTGAATTGATTGAGAGGACTTTCATTACATTTAATTGATTAAGTCGTAGACTGAATTTAAATTGGGACAAGGAAGTTTTCCATTCTCGTCTTTTCCTTTCCAACAAATAATATATCAAAATGTGTCAGCCGGGTTTGGTAGGGAGAAGGCCTTTAAATTGCTGCCGAGATTAATGGAGCAGCATTTACCTATGCATTTTTTTTTTTTTCAAAAAAGAATAGTGCAATTAAGAATCCATTAAATCTCGTCTTGGAATTCTCCTTTCCATGACGTGAACCGGCAATAGGGATACATACTTCGAGCTCCATACTCATGTATGCGATGTGGAATGCGAATTGGTCTTGAAAGAAATGGATAATGGTTACTGTGAGGAGAAGGATATCCTTAACAGTTGCGTGCTTACAAATCATTCTTCTCTCATAGAGTAAGGGAAAGTTGAAAAGTGACTTTCTTACAGGCAGTTCCATTCAGCACAAGGTTCTGGCGTTCGAATTTTCAAGTATTTAATTGGTTTTAATCCATTTAAGGTCGTTTAGGAAAGTTTCCTTGGGTGAAAATTTATTTTGCATGGAAACTTGCCGGTACACAGGAGTAAGTGAAGTTTGTAATGCCATCTGTTTGTCTGTTTGTTGTTTATGGGCGCCCAAACTCCTTAGCCAATTGTATTTATAGGGATGTCTTTAGGGAGCTGGCAACACCCAAATAGTTTTGAACTTAAATATTGAATGAATTGCACCCACAAAAAACTTTTCTTAGAGTGTCTAAAATAGCAATTATTTCGGGCAAAAGGGAATGCGGCTATTAAGCTCCTCGACAACGTCCTTTGCAGTTTTTTTTTTTTGGGTTTATTCTTTTGAGTGTATTTTACTTGCAGAAAATACAATGAAAAAACCAGGCGGCTCGAGTGAATCACATTAAAGCACATCTTTTGTGGCGCACACCTTTTCAATCCTTATCGCTAGAGAAAACCATTTTAAGAGCCACTGCACTGTGACATTTTATAGTTATTTGAAAATCTAGTTGATGCCAAGCTTTAATAAAGGGTTATATTTTTAACTAACGTTGTACGTAGCAGTTAAAAAAAGCGTTGTCAAAAATGGAAACAAAAACAATTATAAAAGAATGATATTTTTGGTCACTGTGTATACAAAAATCTTCAATTAAGCTAAGATATCCTTGAATAATGGAGGTTTCTAAGCCCTGTTTTTTTACTACACAGCTATGAGACATCTACACTTTAACAAGACTTTGAATATCAACCCGTCCGTATAAAAGGCTTTCAAAAAAACTAATTGCGCAAGTTATTTGGGACCAAGCTGAAAGCAAATGACCCCATTCAAATTTAATGCCATTTTTTCATGATATTTCGGATTTCGAAAACCGATCTATTTACATGCAGAAAGTTTATTAACAGAATTCAATGTTTCGTCATAGAAATGTTTTTTGACAAAAATATGAACATTCAAAAATCATAATTATTTTGATGAAATTTGGTGGACCAGTATTCTAAATGCACCTTTTTCATGATATTTCGGAATTTATAAACTGATCTAGCTTTTTGACAGATTTCAAAATTTCGTCATAAAAATGATTTTCGACAAAAAATTTGGACATTTGAAAATCAAGCTTATTTTGATAAAACTTGATGGACTATAGTATTTAAGTACCGATATCTCAAATCACTCGTAACCAGCAGTCTGCGAAATTACATAGCAAAATCACTATTTCTCAATCAAGTCGATACTTATCTATTCGACCAATTAAGCACACATGTCTAGCCTCGCAAGGATGCACAGCCTATATCTGGAATCATCGACCAATCCCTGTAAGGTTGAAGTTCGAACGTGGATTTTCACTTTTTGATTTATTTATGGGACAAATATTTGAGCCTAAAATAGTTTCGTACTTAAATCGAAATTAGTAAAACCTTATCTTATGTAAACTTTAATAAATAAAATGTTAATAATGAAAAATAAATGACGTTTCCAGCACACAGTGCACAGAAACCTTAAAGCGTTAAGAAAAACATCCATACTACTTTAAGATTGCATTCAGGAAGCTGCATTTACTGTGCGCTCACGTGGAACTTTTCTAAATAATAACTGCCAATGATGACGAAGGAAATTCTCACACGTACGTTCCATATGGTTCGGTCTTCCTTCCTTCCATGAACAACACGGGACGAGCCCAACATAGCTCTCGGCCAGTGCGCTGTTAATTTCAAATGCAAAACAAGACGTCCACATTTAGCTGAAGAGTACCTTCGTCCTTGCCAAAGCTCAAGTAATGAAAAAGGAATTTATTTTAATTCAATCCAATCAATACATTTCTCCCAGCCCCAGCTGTGACTTCGAATCGTGAGCAAATAGAAAACATGCCTTCCATGCTTCTAATCCGGGATCTTCTTTTTTTTTATTTTTTCTTTCTTCGTTCATCGTTCTTCACTCTTTTCTCTGATTTTTATTACTTGTTTTATTGTTAACGTGACTCCAAAAAAGGAACACCAGCAGGAAGAAAACTCCGTTCACTCTGGTCTACGTGCCAGGAATCGTTTGTGTAGACGGTGATTCTGAATGAAGCATTCTGGTACCGGTACGACGTGGCACCGATCCCATTTATATTGTTGCAGGTTGTCTGCGGTGCTTTTAACGTTGCTAGCTGTTTTCGAAGTCATTTGGTTCCGGGTTTATCGAGTGAATTACTCCTACACAATCCGCAATCGAATTGAATGGTTATCGGATGAAGTCAAAAGCTGAAACTGACATCATCGTTAGCTCATCGGTTTTGTGTTAACTCTCTCGACGTTTGATACCCCCGGAAGTAGAAATTAGCTTCCGTATATTCCGTGGGGGAATTATGGATGTTGTGCTTGTGAAGGGGTGCGGCAAGCTTGTGGTGGGGTTCGGCATATTTCGACGAAACAGGAATTTCCTTAATTGAAATGACAGGAGGCAGCAATTGTTACAGAATTCTGACATTTGTTTTAATTCGTATAGTTTTATATTTACCGAACGATTTTGTAAGTTCAAATGGGAAATTTAATAATTTATTTATATTTAAGGGTTCCGTACCCAAAAGGTGCAAGCGGAACTGTGTCTGTCAACTTTCACAGAAACTACAAATATGGCCGCTTAAAAAACATATGTTTAATAAAAATAATAAAGTTAAAAATTAAAGGGTGTTCCCATACAAAAAAACAGTTTTATTAATCTCAATTGAATTTGACGCCTACAAGTAGACTATGAACAATTTTCTTCGCTACAAAATTAAATCTTTGACTCAATATTACTTTTGCTTTTGCGTCATATTTTCAGACGCAACAAATGAGTTTCAGACAAATATTCCAGTAGTGGAGTTTAGCAAAAGATGTTTGGAACAAGGTACGAAACCATTTGTGTGCATGTCCGACTCGCTCGTCGCCCTGGCTCAAGGGATTAAGCTAAAAATGTCTGATCACGAATTTTTTTATGTGGCGTACGATATACGAACGAACTTTCAGGAAACTACGATTTTGTTCTGGGACTTTAAATAAAACAAACAGCGACAATCTAAGCTTTGATGGCATTCAGGCAATTTATATCATGGGGTCTCCTAACAAAGAGATTTATCCTTCAGCCTATTCCTTTGCAACGAAAATAAACAAAAAACCGCTCGACACCATGGATTTAAACATTCTCAATTAACAAATTCATTCGGATTTTTTTCAAATTTGTCATTCTTAGAAGCTGTTAAGGGAGTACCACAAGAGTCCCTTCTTGGCCCTTAACTTTTTCTTCGTATTTAAATGATATTTCTCAATTGATCGCACATTGAAGTGTTTATTTATATGCAGACGATAGATAGATAGACTTGACTTGTCCGCTCTCCAGCGTCAGGAGTGCCATTGGTGTAACAAATGCAGAATAATTCGTTCCCTTAACCAAACAAAATCTAGCTCTATGCATTTTTAAAAGAAAACTTAAAACATCATTCACTCCAGCAATAAAACTTGTTGTACAAACCGTATAGAACGTTTGCACATCCAGCGATTTGAGTGTTGTGCTCATTGAAAGTCTTAAATGGGCCGATCATGTAGTGGTTGCATAAACTTAACTAGAGAATAGGCTTCCACAAGTCATTGCTGTTGCCTAACAGTATATCGAAATGCTTTTGCCACCATCGGAGAATATGTCGTTTGGACAAGGCTCAGCGATCACAGCCTTAAAGCAAAACTTCACTTATATAGCCGCTTTTCAAAGAGTACAAACTAACCGTTGATAAAGTGAGAAAGAACCTTATGCATGCTCACTGAAATAATTACAAGATGCTGCTGACAGCTTTATTCTGCAATTGGCGGACCGACAATATCGGCAAGACCTTCGCTGATGAGGATGACCTTCAAAAACTACGACGCCTTTAAGAATCAAGATGGAAGTCTCAGTTGGTAATATTTTCTTCTTAGGTTAGATCCCATTAAAACCTGATTTCATAAAACCGTCGGACCTTAGAACTCTTAGAATTACAAGTGCAGCTAGACCGGCTTTCGATTGGAAGCAGCACTGATGAGGCCCGAAACTGAGGTACATGTCGGCAAACCTCACAACTGAACAACTTAAAGGCTTGAAGATTTTTCAAGTCATGACAGTCGTTTGCTGCAACACCAACATAAATTCAGGACTTTGAATTGTGTATATGCGATTTCATCCCAGTCAATAAAACTTATGGATCTGAGTACATTTTCTTGACTTGATGATTTCTAAGTGATACAAAATCTCATCTCTCATTAGCTGCCCGCGGTTTTCAATGTTTTGCAAGCATATATATATTTAATTGGCGCCCAACGTTGAACCTAGAATTCAAATTTAAATTTGCAAAACTTGCTACACACAAACTTAATGTGCACAACCATTTAACCGCATGAACTAGCCCCGACACCACGCTGAAATTCAACAAGTGCAGCACAAATGTTTTAAAATTAAATTTGCATAATTGCTGCATAAAAAAAAAATCATATTTCTAAAACCCTTTTCGTGCCAGCATGAACGTTATCCACCAGCCACCCTTACGTACTAACCCCTGAAAAATACGAACCCATAAAATCCATACGTGTGATGGAATTTCGCATTCCGTGCCGAGTGGGAGTTAGTTATTAATCATTTCTAGGTTTTGCAATTGCACCACTCTTCCCAGCCAATATATGTGGATAGGAATACCTGTCATGGTTGTAGCAGAAGTATTTGGAAACCTTCGAAATGTTAGAACTCATATTCTATGCGGTGAATCCATCGATGATTGGAAATTCCTTGATACGGATACACTTCTGGCAGGTAATCACTTCAATGCGATTCGACTCTTCCTGTTTGCCAACAACTACTCCACCCATTCCAGGTTCGAGGTTGTTTACACGGGTTTCCATAGAAAAGTTGTTGTTTGCATGCGATTTATGCTTTCGAATCGAACGATGGCTTCGTTGAGCTGCAGGGAATGACTTTAGTAGTAACTTACAGTTTATGACATAGACGCTGACTAGAAGAAAGTGTGAAATTGTAATTGTGTCCTATAAGAATTTGAATAAAATTGTTAAAAAAGAAACTGTGTAAAATATAAAAAAAAATATTGTTATAAGTTTGTTGTGATTAAAATGTGAATTGACAAACAATGAAACTTTGGGATTAAACGTTATATCGCGTAAGTAAACAGATATTTTTAACGTTATTTCAAAGTAGTTCAAAAAATTTAAAAATTTTTATCGTTGAAAATTGTTGAAAGCCTTATTTCTACAAGGATTATTTTTTTTTTGAAGAACAAAGTAAGTCGCAATTTTATTCAGAAGTTAAATTCAGAATGACACATTTAAAAATAAGTATAATTTATATTGACACAGAACATTAAAATAAGAAGAAAATAAAATTTCAAAATTAATGAAAATTTTTTACTAAAGATAAACAAAAAGAAAAAAGGAAAAAAGTTAATCTTTAATATTATATAAAAATACTATCTTCACTTGCTTTGCTTTTCTGGCAGAATGTTAAAAAGCCAGGGCGCACTGGCACCAACGGAACCCTATTACTAATGTTCAGTTGTCCGCCCGTATGCCCATTTGTCAAAAGGGCTGTATGTTCTGATCACTTTTCACGGAATGTGTTCTACTATATCCGCTTTAATAAAAAATAATATAAACAAGTAAAGGGGGGTTCCTATACAAAAAAAGCTAGTTTTAAATAATCTTAACTTGATTGTACATCAAGAAGCAGGTCATGAGCTATGACACTTAGATATGAGAACTTTAATGTTAAAAAATAAATCATGTAGTGTTGCTTATTGCACGGTGATACGGAACCCTTCGTTTGCTTGTCCAACTTAAATCCTATTCGATTGCTAGCCTTTAATGTTAGAGAATTTTCTAAATCAAGTTCACTTTATTTATTTCTTGCTTTATTCCATACCAAAAACTTAAACCTAACATATAACAAATTGGTTTTACGTAAAAGTTATAAAAAAATAGTTTTAGAATTTAGAGAGGTAATTGTATACAAAATGTAAGAAATAAACAAAAAAAAAAAATGTTCTATTGTCTTTTGTTGGGGAAAATTAAAATAAGAAGAAAATAAAATTTAAAAATTTTCTGGCAGAATGTTAAACAGCCAGGGCGCACTGGAATAATTAAACCAGGCGTGAAAGTTGTGTTTCATAAAATTTGGTACACTTAGTTTCTATTCCTTACACGTAAATTATATTTATCAATTAACACATTATCTTTTCGAGATAAATATATACAAAGCAAATAAAGAAAGCAATTGCAAACAGAGCCTTTGATATTGAAAAGCATTATACTAAAAACAGAATGGGAGCCAAAACAGAACCCTGCAATACAACAACATTAATGAGACTCTTTGGACTAAAAAAGGCACTTATTTTATTGATATTAGGTATCATCAATTATAAATAAACCGTCTTAGACCTTACTTTATCGGGGTTATTTAATAAAAGTAACTTCGCTTGATTTTTTAGACATTTTTGAGCTCTACAACTTGAAACCAATTGATTATCTCCTATCGCTTAAGCAGCGTTTGAGAAAAATTCATTCGCTTGATGGTTTTGTCATCGAATTTAGTTACATAATTCCTCGCAATGAAAGGTAATTTTATTTAAAAGATAAAATTCACATGTTGTCGACTACGAGAGTCCTTACTAAATATTGGTGGACGATTTTTTTGCAATCGACATAGTAGTTTTGAAGATTTTGAAGTTTCGAGTTCTGTAAACTGTTCGAAGATAAAAATTTCACATTGAATTTTCTCATATTTAAAGTAACAATAATTTTCAGAATTTTTGGAGTGGCCTGCTCAGCGTCTGAACTGTTAAATAGCGTAGTTTCCACAGTAACAGCTTCATATTAAATTCCATTTCAGGCTTAGAACTACTGAAAATTATAAACTCGTTAAGGAATTCGAATTCTTGTAGTGACAATGATATTTCCAATTCTATTCTAAAAATAATCGCTCTGAACGTGGTTGATATCTTAGCTCACCTTTTTAATTTAAGTATGTTCTCGGGAACCTTCCTGAATTACTGAAACGAGCAAATGTGATTCCTATTTTCAAGAAGGCTATTTGAAAAGATAAAGCGAATTATAGACCGATTTCCGTATTCTCTAAAATATCTAAAATTTTTGAGAAAGCTATTAAATGTAGAGTTCTGAGCTTTGTTAATAATATTAACTTTTTAAGCGAAAACCATTTAACCGAAGGTGGCCTTCTAGATTTTTGTCAGTCTACTTATCATGAAATCGACGACAAAAAAACTTGCTCTACTCTACTCTTCGTTGATATAACGAAAGCCCTTGAAATGGTATCACGGAATGGATCACGAAATTCTTTTGTCTTTCACAGGTTTTCGAGGCTTTTTCTTAGAATGTTTAAAATCTTACCTTAAGAACAGGATGCAAAAAGTAAAACTTGGAGACACTACGGGCAGATAAAAGATCATCAATATTGGCCTTCCACAAGGCTCAGTCCTTAGCCCCTTGTTGTTCTTAATTTATGTAAATTCAATTTTTAGTCTTCCCTTTGTAGGTAGACTGCAAGCTTTTGCTTAAGACTCTGGTTTGTCGGGCAAAACTTGATTGTTAGCAGCAAGACGAAGCTCAGGTTTTACAGTCTAAGTACTAAAGAATCTCCGGCAGTTAATATTGTGTTTCATTCTGCTACCTATCAAAGATTAAGCTTGCTTAATTGTGGTTGCAGCATTCTTTAAAGTGAAAACATCGGCTGCAACATCAATTGTTTTTCTCTTAAGAACTATAAGTACTAAGGTGTGGCAATCAAATAAAACTTAAGAGAGTGATCATATTTCCGTTTTAAAACAATATTTGCTAACCACACTGAGAAGTTCCTTTCGACTAAGAAAGTATTGCTCCACAAGCATTTTAAAAAAATATTTACTTCGGGATCTTCCTTTCCAAACTGCAGTATGGTATAAGCTATGCACCCCACACTGAATCATTTTAATAATGTGACACTAATACTATTTTTTACTAAACATAAGTGTCACTAACTATTCTTAAATTTTTTGCTGCGGTACTTCTAGGACATGTATTTTTTACCCATGTTTACTCGTTTATTGAATTTTTGAATATTAAGAATTAATAAAACAAAAAATATGTTTACTACTGTGTCCAAAAAATAATGAGACATTGTATTTATTTTGAAAATTCTTTATTTATTCTTCCAAATCAATTTCATCCCCTTCAAAGTAATCCCCTCCCGATGCAATGCAGTTATGCCAACGGATTTTCCAATCTTTGAAACACTGGTTGTAGTCACTTTCCGGGATGGCCTTCAGTTCCGTCTTCGCTGCGGCTTGAATCTCCTCAATCGTATCAAAACGGTGTCCCCGGAGCGGTCTTTTGAACTTGTTGAACAGCCAGAAATCGCACGGCGCCAGATCAGGCGAATACGGTGGTTGCGGAACGATATGGGTTGAGTTTTTGGCGAAATGATCACGAATTACGAGTGCGGTATGGGATGGTGCATTATCGTGGTGTAAAAACCAAGAATTGACTTTCCACAATTCCGGCCTTATTAGGCGGATAATCGAAGAAAACAGTCAACATGCCCTTGATTTTTGAGCGACTTTGGCGGTTTTTTTTCGCCTTTTTTCCAAAAAATTCAATGTTTTCGGTACCAGTCGAGATTTGACGCGCTTGAGGCCCAAAGCATCCTTCAAAATGGTATTGACTGAGCCTTTCGATAAGCCAACTTCATCAGCAAGGTCTTTTATCGTTAATCGATGGTTTTTCAACACCAAATATTTGATTTGTTGGACGTGAGTTTCATCGGTTGAGGTTGATGGTCGCCCAGAACGCTCTTCGTCTTCGACACGTTCACGGCCGGCTTGGAAATCACTATACCACTTGTAAACATTTTTTTTAGACAAAGCCTCATCATCAAAGGCTTTCTGCACCATCCTCAACGTATCCGCAGCAGAAAATTGATTCCGCAAACAAAATTTAATGCAAATTCTTTGCTCAATAAATTTCGACATCGCAAAAAACGAAAAACTCACTTTTAGCAGCTCACAAAACGACGCGTATCTCAAACACTATGAATATATTTTGACATGAAATTTAACATAGATGTCACTGACAGTACTACCAACCTAAAAAGAAAGAAAAATTTCCAAATCCTTCGACGCGCGCAGTTTAAATTCATATGTCACCTTATTTTTTGGACACAGTAGTATGTCGGAAAAAAAGTTAAATTAATTATTATAATTATGATTTATAAATAATTATATATATATTATATATATATTTGGGAGAATATTTTTTTTTAATTTAAGATAATTCTTTTAACGGATATGTTGTAGGTTTTTAGTGCAAATAGAGCTCTCTATTAAATAACTTCGTAGGACCTAATTGATTGTATTCAATCAACAAGATTATAGTTTAATTAGCCAAATAAACATCGGCGCCACCACCTTCAGAAGGAACGTTTCCAATCAAATAAATTAGTCAGCAACGGTTCATTGGTCAAATATGTACAAGTTGCCCGAAAAGCTTTTCTTTGGCAGTCATTTGAAAGTCCTCTACAAGTGTTTCTATTACTTTGGTTTCTTGCATTTCAAATTCAATCATCAAACTAAAAGATTCGAAGATTCAAAATTTCACTTAATCTTAGCAACCATCATTCAGTATGCTTTGAAATACGCATATGGACTTCAAATCGGTGTATTATTTGTGTGGTGCCTCCAAACCTACACTACTATAGGGCAACCTCATGGAACCTATAAAAAGATGAACTCTGTCGACATACAGGAAAACACTCTTATGTTGCCCTTACTTTATATTCCCACATTGTCAACGTGTATCGTGGCATCGGGTTGCATTCATTTTCGGGACAAAGTTCTACCGACCCTTCACGAAATTCTCGACATTTGCCATCAACTTGACATTCATAATTCAGAAATGTATACGAATTGGAGTTTTCAAAAATTCCTAATCATAAAATTCTGCATTTTGGTGATTCGTTGTAATATCAAAATTTTTGTTCGAATTATAATTGTAATCTGGGGCTTACAATGGTTAGAAGTGCACAGCTTGTTAATTTTCGAGCTCATGGTATTGGGTCATATCTACTCCCAATTGACGTTGGAGTGCTTCTATACTAAAATGCGTGAAATATTAGAGCGCCATGATCTATCAAACAGGAGGACCAGACGCGACGCTAGAGATTGTGTTTTGAAATTGATTTCGATATCTTTTCGCATTCATTGTGTCAAAAGGGTCTTAAATTCATTTTTCACACCAATTTTGCTGGTCATTTATCTTGGATTATTTGTGGATATTCAAATGGTGTACGAAGTGGTGAAACTGTTTATGTTTTCTAAGTACGCAGACCCCGATATAATTGGATTTAGAATCTATTATGATATGTTTACAAATGATATTCCGCTTTGCTTTTCGGCTTCTTTTGATTTGTTTATCGTGGGCTATTTGTCGGATATTTTAACTCAATCGGAAGAATTGTTCAGAAGGAAGACATTTGAGATATTTCTATCAAGATGTTTTATTGAAGATAAACATATCCAAGGGCAGGTGGGTATAAAATGAATTATAACAAAAAAAATGACAATTCTTTGAGTGTTTTTTCAGATTGAATTGATGCTCCATCTAAAAGTTTTGTATCAGCTAAACACGAAGGCTTTTCACACTATTATAATAAATAGAGAATTTTCCTTCGTCAGTACTCTGTCCGTGCTCCTTACATACGTGATAGCTTGCTTACAATTGTATGCAGGTGCTTCAGTTTACTCAGGCAAATTATATGTTCCGCATGTCGGCAGCCAGATGCAAACTTTCGAAGGTTTCCCTCTTCTTGAAGCTTAAATGTACACTATTTAAAGTGAAAATAAAATGCACAAGTTTGTTTTATTCCTCAGAATGGCCAGAGATTATTATACTGTCACGAAACTAACTGGATTGCCTTCTACACTTCAAGCCCTTTCATTTGATGTCCATATTATGGGGGTGGAAAAAGAAATGTAATCTGCCATTTTGGAGCGATAGCCATTTTGAATTAACTGTGATGTTACTAACTTTATCGTTTTCCACTCTTGAAGCCCTCTCATTTGATACCCATAAATGTAATGCGCGGTCTTGCAGCGGTGGCCATATTGAATTTGCATAAGTACTGTGATTTTAATACGGCTTTCAGTATCTATTCTTCAAGCCCTTTCATGGGATACCCATAAAAAGGAGGGTTAAAAAAAAAAAAATTAACCAGCCATCTTGGAGCGGCGGCCATATTGTATTGTTACCGGGCGTATGCATAAATCTGTTCAATCCTATACAAACAATTGGTTGAAAAGCTGTTTGCAAATTTTAAAGCTGCAGACGAACAGTTGCGTGTAAAAATGACTGGCCCTATGTCTAGTGCTCATGTCATGTCCTTCAACTTCATAAACATCTTATAACTGCCCTCGTTCGCACTGTGGTAGAAAGACCAGTATATTCGATTGCTGTTCGAAGCTGTTCCCTCGCAATGTGCCTTCTGATAAGCTTTTCATGGAAATTATTCATTCAGTCAAGGTTGAGCACATTAAAAAAATTCCTAATTTTTGGACTCTGGTGCTTTATATAAGCGAAGACAAGCGCTGTCAAACTAAGCTCCATTTTTTATATCATGATTACTCCTATTACACTGCTTGGATAGAGCGAGCAGGAAAAAGGACAAATTGTGAATTGTTTTTAAAATCTGATGCATTTTGGTTTCAATTGTTATATGGTTGGGGTCCGAATTGAGATGCTTTAACTTACGAATAATTCGCAGATTTTTTTTTACATTAGTTAATGTACCAGAAGGTTGCGTTCTTGGAAGATTGGTTCATCGCCTTGCTGCCAGTGTTATGCTAAAGATAAAAAAAAAAAACAAAATCGGAATTTTGAAGGCAACGTTTTACGTCTGACATTCTACATAAAGACGACATATAAGTACGCTGGGAATTGCAATAATAAAAGAAGTCAGGAATGGGTTTTTGTGGGTGTCGATTTTGCTTTTCGTTGTACTCGTTCCCGGACTGTGGTAGAGATCTTCGTAATGGTATAATGCGAGAGCAAAATTATGTGAATGTATGGAGATGCGATTATTTCACAGCGTATGTATTTTTATTTATTTGTTCTTGCGAAATAAATTTATTAAACGTCGATATCATTGCTGATACTGATATTATGAAAGAGATTTGCATGCTGTAGCATATTTCCAATAGAAGTCGTAACTGAATGAGTTGCTTATGAAGAATCCGTCTATATCATTTAGCCTATGATTTGTCGACGCTTGATTGGAAGCACTGCATCTGATTCTGAGTCTTAATTTTTTTTTACACTTCTTAACAGTTGAATACAAATTTTTGCAGCATTTCAATTTGACAAGTTGCCTCACTTCCAATGCAATTCATCATCAATAGAAACTTAGGTCACATTTCTAGGAAGCATGTTCTTTGCCCTTGTCCATCAAACTGGAATTCCTATCTTCAACATTATAGCGAATCATATTTTCCTCAATACTCACATCATCGTAAATAATTGAAAAGTTTTTACTTTGTGCGCTAAGTAAGTGGACACGATCTTTTATTATATTATTTTCTCCAAAATAATTGTACAAGGATCTATTACGGAAAAATAGACACTAAGATATCCACTTTTCATTTCCATCTTGCTTATCAATAACATCATTGTGTGTTATTGTGTGTGTGTATGAAAGTCATATTAGCAATAAATAATACGAATCGTGTTAAATGAGAAAAGTACTTTACAGAATTTCGATCGTTAAATTTGCTTTCAAAATAGTCAATTTTTTCACATCAATAAATTTCGTTTCGTCATTTCGTTCAATGAACATCCCACATTTTCCCTTCCTTCGTCGCGCAACACAAAAAGTGAAGAATGTGAGCAAAAAGAAAAGGAAAGAGATTGCTGCATAAATTGAACGATGCATGCACGAACTAAAAATTCTAGCAGCTCATACAGCAACCACTACAGCAAAGACACCGACTAAATAAGAATAATATCACTGGTCGACCATTCCAATGGCAAATAGGGACTGAATCAGATTTGAAATCTTAACCAGTGTTCGAACTAGGGACCTAACAATTCCTCCAAATGAAATTCAGGCGCTTAAACACCTGCGCCACCCAACCTTGAGTCTGTCATCGAGATGATTGATTTAAACTCGCTTTAGCTATTTTGTCGGATTTTTTTGTAGCACTGATTCTTAATCTACATGAAAGTAGAAATAAATCTGTCGAGGCATTTCTGTCGAGGATATTTAAAATTGACACCGTCCACGCGCTCTGACCGTTCACGGGACAGAGCAAGAATCGAGTGCCGCAGGTGACCGACGCAGCAAAAAAGGCCCGTATTGAGCAACGGGAGAAGTTAGCGAGTTAGCGGCTATGGGTCAGGCATTGCCGATTAGCGCTAATAATAAACACATTTGTGTAAACACATTACAAAATTTTAAACGCACTTTTTTTCGAAAACACAGAGTACTCAGAAAATATGTCTTCACGGAATGACGGATCGTTTTTATGCGTAAAAAACGCGAACATTCGATTTTTTTTAATTCCCGCCATTTTCCGGAATTTGTACTAAACGAAAAATCCATTTAAACTTTACTGGTTTCCTTTAAAAAAAAAAATGTACACACCTGAAATATGGCATGCCATAAGTCTCCCTCAATAATTAATAGTTTCGATTGAAGTTTTCTTGCTTCAGAAGGTCTACCGCCTGAAAACCCAGTTTTGTTTTTCACTGTAAAAAATGTTTCAAAAGGGAAATATTGCAAAGTAACTGACAAAATATGTTTCAAAGGAGTTTTCGAAACATTGTGAATTTCGAAAATATATTTTGATTGGAAAAATGCCCAAACCGCTGCTGGTGTATACAAGCTTGTGAGGAAATATCGTGAGAGGAAGCATGGAAGCTGGCCACCAATGCTCTCTCAACTTTAACATGTATTAAGACAGATCTAATCCGGTCAAGCTCTGGTCGAAAGTCTCTTCTATTTATCACTGCATCAAATGCTGGAATAATTTTCGCCAGGGGCATCTTTATTTTTTGCCGGGCGAAAGTGTCCACTCCAACATGCTCAGGCGACCAATTTCGTCGGATTCTTGGTAATACCTCTGAGGTGAATCATAACTAGCTTATGACTTTCTTGTTCCTTCTCTAAGGATATTCGTCAGAAATTCATGAGAACTCTTTGGTTAGGTGTAATCAGTGGTTGTGGGATCATCACATCGTTGCAGATAATATCAAGTCTATATACAGAATTCCCTGCAGCTCCTTCATGCAATTCCCGTTGGAGACTATTTCGTCAAACAGCTGGTGTACGTTCTTTAAGTGGTTTGTCTAAAGTTAAGAACACCTGACCTCATATAGAATATTTTCAGCACTTTATAGTAGTACAAGTGTCGAACTGGAAGAATCTTCAAATCTTTGAATAATGGAAAACTCGGATGTAAACGAGGCTTACGCCAAATTATTTCTATAATGGCTGAATTTTATTCCAATAAACCCCTCCCCAACAGGTGACACCATATTCCAATCTAGAATGAAAAACTCCATAATAAATCTTTGACAAAAGCTGTGTAGAGCAAATATTGCCCAGTAAATAAAAGTTCCTGAGTATATCACAAAAATAGTTTTTAAAGCTCATCCTCGAGTCAATGACAAGTCCCAGATACTTAAATTCGCTAACATTTTCAATTTGAAAACAATTTTCGCATACAGCCGAGACAGCTATAAAAAGTACAAGAGGACAAACTTGTATTGCAAGGGCAGAGACCTAGGTTAAGCCTTGGGTAGAAAGCAAACCACTGCATTAAAACTGTTTTGCGTAACTAAATTGAAAAACATAACTTTAGTTTTTGAGCTTATAACTAAATTATGCTCAGTTTACCCGAGTTTTAATAAATAAAGATCAGCATTGATGTTTTAAATAAGATTTAAAAAAACTGCTTGCACCAAAGGCAAAACCGGTAACGGTAAACTGAACAACGAATTGATGTAAAATAAGAAGAGAATTGGTCCCAAAATTGAGCCTTGAGGTACTCCAATGTTAAGAAACTTTCCATCGCTTCTTATGTCATCAATTTTTACTTTTTGTAATCGATTCCCCAGGTAGGACCTAAACCAATTGCAAAAAACCCCCTGAAAGCCAGCGTTTTCCAATTTCCTAAGCAGTATGTCATGATTAACCGTGTCAAATGCTTTTTTTATGTCAACAAATAATCCAGCTGTACACAAAATGCAAAAATGTAGAAGAGCATCCTCTGTTGATCTAGTTACGTTTCTGAAAACCGAATTGTACAGGACTGAAAAAATGTGTCTTGTTCAAAAAATTCACCATCCAAGTTTTTATAACTTTCTCAAATTTCTTGCTGATTGAAGGTGGAAGTGTGATAGGCCGATAATTACCCAATTCATTCACTGAACCTTTCTTATAAAGAGGCAAAAATTGGAAAAGACATTCGCTCAGTGCGAATATACAGAACTTAAAAAAAATTATCAATTAAATTTTTAACTAACTAACTATTTATCCGGCCGTCAAGCGCAAGGCTTGAGTTTGATTTGATTTTTGAAAACGTTATGAGTTGGTAGCTGAAATAGAAGCAACCCATAATGCATGTCTATAAGGCCATCAAGCTAATTGATTATATCCATTAAACGAAAATATTCTTTAATTAGCCAAGTAAACAGCGACGCCACCACCTTCAGAAGGAACATTTCCAATCAAATAAATTAGTGTGCAACGGTTCATTGGTCAAATATGTACAAGTTGCCCGAGAAACTTTTCTTCGGCAGTCATTTGAAAGTCCTTTACAAGTGTTTCTATTACTTTGGATTCTTGCATTTCAAATTCAATCATCAAACTAAAAGATTCGAAGATTCAAAATTTCACTTAGTCATAGCAACCATCATCCAGTATGGTTTAAGATACGCATATGGACTTGAACTCCTTATATTATTTGTGTGGTGTTTCAAAAGCTATATTACTATAGGGCATCCTCCGGTATCCTATAAAAATATGAACTCTGTCGACATACAGGAACAGACTCTTATGTTGCCCTTATTCTATATACCCGCAGTGTCAACGTGGATCGTGTCATCGGGTTACATTCATTGGCGCGATAAAGTTCTACCGACCCTCAATGAAATTCTCGACCTTTGCCATCAACTTGACATTCATAATTCAGAAATGTATACGAATTGGAGTTTTCAAAAATTCCTGATCATAAAATACTGCATTTTGGTGATTCGTTGTCATGTCAAAATTTTTGTCCGAATTATATTTGTTATTTGGGGCTTACAATGGTTTGAAGTGCACAGCTTGTTAATATTCGAGCTCATGGTATTGGGTCATATCTACTCCCAATTAACATTGGAGTGCTTCTATTGTAAAATGCGTGAAATATTAGAGCGCCATAATCTGACAAACACGAGAACGGGACGCGACGCTAGAGACTGTGTTTTGAAAATGATTTCGATATCTTTTCGCATTCATTGTGTCAAGAGGGTCTTAAATTCATTTTTCACACCAATTTTGGTGGTCATTTATCTTGGATTATTTGTGGATATTCAAATGGTGTACGAAGTGGTGAAAATGTTTTTATATGCTAAGTACGCAAACCCCAATATTATTGGAATAAAAATCTATATGGATATGTTTACAAATGATATTCCGCTTTGCTTTTCGGCTTCTTTTGATTTGTTTATCGTGGGCTATTTGTCGGATATTTTAACTCAATCGGAGGAAATGTTCAGAAGGAAGATATTTGAGATATTTCTATCAAGATGTTTTATTGAAGATAAACATATCCAAGGGCAGGTGGGTGAAAAAATTAATTATTACAAAAAAATGACAATACTTTGAGTGTTTTTGTTTTCCAGATTGAATTGATGCTCCATCAAAAATTTGTGTATCAGCTAAAAACGAAGGCTTTCCAAACTATTATCATAAATAGAGAATTTTCGTTTATCAGTTCTCTTAACGTGCTCCTTACATACGTGATTGCTTGCTTACAGTTGTATGCAGGTGCTTCAGTTTACTCAGGCAAAATATTTGTGCCGCATGTGGGCAATCAAATGCTCACTTACGATGGTTTTAATTCGAGTAGTTTGAAAGTATGTTAACAAACATTAAGTAACAATATTTATAATCCCAATAAAATGCTCAAAATCTCCACATATCGATGTATTAAGAGTTGGACATTATTTCATTTAGAAGGAGACTTGTTGTAAGATAAAAAAAAACAACCAAATATTAATATGAGTTTTGTAAGAAGACGTTAAAGCAACACTTGCGTTGACGTGTTACAGCAGCAGCAACACCCAAAATGCATATGTTGATATTCACGAAATGGTTTTACCGGGATGCCCAACATGGAAGCAAACTTGGCTAAGTTTTTCGCCAAGATGTCCGCCCTCATTTCATTAGAGCAGAGGTCCTAAAGATTGATAGTCCCGCTTTCATATAACTCTCAGATAGAGTTTCTTGGATGATGTACCGTGTTTTAAATCAAATGCTGAGCACCAAAGTTGTCATTGAAAAGAAGAACAAAAGCCTAATTCTTACCGCAAATAAACTGCTTCTTTATAAGCTTGCGAAGGCACCATGTGTTTTGCATCTGTGCTATTGCGGGCTATCGAAGACTGTTTCGTCGATTCCCTGGAAATTGTCCTCCCACCAAAAATGAAGACAAAAAGGGAATACGTTCTCCTTTCATCTGTATTTCCTCCCCAATGTGCATTGACTATGTACGCCTGCAGACCTTGCGTCAGATGTAGTCTTGATGCACCGCAACAAGTGTTTTTATGCTCCAAAATATTCTATGTGGGGCTCCGCATTGAATTTGGAAAGTTTGTTGAAGAGACTGTCAAAAACATTAAAGCGCCCAAAATCGACTGGTTAGAATTAGGTTTTTTCCTCTGGCATGTTTCGTTTTGACACTTTGACAGTTCCACTTCACGATTCAACGGCGTTGAGCAGGGCTTACTTACTTCCATCTTGCATTGGCTGAGGAGTTCCTCAAAATATTAGGGTTGATGTATTACAATGGATCCTCTCCTCACCCTGTGGATTTTTTGTTGTTCGGGTTGGAACATAAAAACGTCTTCGCTTAGCTCTCCTTTAAGATAGGATATCTTTCCACTATAAGCAATATTGTAAGATGAAGCAAAAACAAGAAAAATGCTCACTTGTATCACGTTCAGTTACGCTCATGCAGTATCTCCAGACATTGGCCACGTCTCCCGAGTTGCCAGGTACGTGTAGAATTCTTTTGTCTTTGGCCCTTCTAGCAGCATGATATATGATAGGTGCGTTACACGAGTCCGATATATACCCGTGTGCGTCCAGATACAAAAACGCAGATACAAAGACGCAAATCGTCTCTCGGTGGAGATAAACACAAAATGCAAAATAACATTTCATCTACACAAACCATTATTTTTGTTTCAGCAGCTGATACAGTAACCACTACAGCAAGGACACCGGCTAAATAAGAATAATATCGCTGTTCGATTATTTTAATGATGATTAACTTGATTCCAATGGCAAGTATTGACTGAACCGGATTTGAAAACCAGCGTTCGAACAAGGAATCTATCAATAGCTCCAATTGAAAAACAGGCACTTTAACAACTTCGCCACCCACTTTAAACTCGCTTTAGATTTTTTGCTTCCGGAGGTCTACCGCCTGAAAACCCAGTTTTTTTTTTTTTAAGAAATGTTTGCAAAGGAAAAGTTACTCACAAAATGTGTTTCAAAAGAGTTTTCGAAACAGTGTGAATTTCGAAATTATATTTTGATTGGAAAAATGCCCAAACCGCAAGCTTGTGAAGAAATATCGTGACATGCAGCAAAGAAGTTGGCCACCAATGCGTACCTATACTCGTGCACATTGGACAATAGCGGTAGTTCAACCTTTTTCGAAATTCTAACATGCATTAAGACAGATCCAATCCGGTCATTCTTTTACACATCACTGCAGCAAAGGAATAATGTTCGCCAGGGGCATCTTTATTGTTTGCCGGGCGAAAGTGTCTGCATTCTCCACTGTCAACATGCTCAGGCCACTAAATTCGTCGGATTCTTGGTAATATCTCTGAGGTGAATCATGACTAGCTTATGACTTGTTTGTTCCTTCTCTAAGGGGATTCGTAAGAAATTCATGAGAGCTCTTTGGTTAGGTGTTGTGTTAGGTGATGTTGTGGGACTATCATATTGTTGCAGGTAACGTCCAGTCTATATGTAGAAATCCCTGTAGCTCCTTCATGAAATTTCCCATTGAAGACTATTTCTGCAAACTGCTTGACTGTGGTCCTTTAGTGGTTTCTTTGGAAATGTGTTGATTAAATAGAAAGGGATGAACCAAGTGGAGTGTTTTTAAGTGGCTAATTGATTGTATCCATTCAATGAAAAAGTCCTTCAATAGAAGTCCCCTGTGATTTCGTGCGCGTAGATTTCGTGTACGTAGAAAAGTTGTAGAACTCAAAAAGGCCTATACGTCGTCGGCTGACACAAAAGCGTACTTTTTGTCCAAATAATCTTGCTTAATTAGCTTTTATTTTTTATTTTAGGCAGGCAAAGTTAGTTTCCTACTAAAATTATCATGATAAATTGAAATTAATTTTAAATATATTTTTTATTCATATTTTAACGATTTCTATATTAACCTTAATATATAGAAATATGTCACCGCTGACTTTTTTATAGAACTTTTTTAGTTCTTAAACTTTTCTATAGAAAGCAAGTAAACATAACTTACCGTTAAGCCAGCGTTCACAAAAACGCATTCGCTCGACCGTTTTTTCATCGACTTTAGTTACATAAATGGTCGTCATGAAACCCCCTTTAAATACATACAAAATTACAAAGTTTAACTCTTTAAAATATTAAAGTAGATGAAGTTAGTTAAAAAAATCGACGGCATCATCTTCAGAAGGAACGTTAGTCTAAAATATTTTATTTTTTTGGTAAAACATGAACAAGTTACCCGTTTCAAAGACCTGCGAGGAAGATGTTCTGAATACTTAGTCCTTATTTCTACTTGGCGTTTTTGTAACAGGTCCTTTTATTCAACCACATAGTATGTTGCTTTTGAAAAAAAGTTTGCGAATATAGTAAGGAATAGAAGCTTAAAAATTAAATCCCACGATAGTTGATTCCCAATTTTCATATGAGAAACATTGGAGCCTTTCTAAAAATCAGCTGGTATTCGATCGAGATAAAAAAAAGGTTGGTGGTACAACAGCTCCTTTGAGGGCCACGGCTTAGCTTCACCACTTGTGTGTACACTGTTTCCGAACTACCCCAGAAGCTTTTGGTTGACAGCTTGCGGAATGAGTGTCAGTCACTCGCCTGAGGTGGAGCCGTGCAAAATTGCCAGACGTTCTTACCTGGATTTGAATGCGGGTCGCCACGCTAAGGAGCAGGCATACAATTTTTTTTAGCTTTTATTTGTTTATTCATTTACTTACATGTTGAAAAACTTAAGTCTAGCTTAATAAAGTAACGTATATATACCAGAATTTACTGACCCTCTTCGGGCATTCAAAGCTTAACCCAATCAATTTAAAATAATGACTTTTATGTCTGTCAACTCAGCTTGAAAATAAATCGTCTTCCAAAGACATTTAAGCCGATTTGGTCACAGGGGTCCCGTAAATCATTTTGATCTGAAGACGAAACTTCACTCTTTGATCTGGAAATTACTGTCAGTAGTGAAGACGCCCATAGCTTAGTGGTATAGATCAAAATCGGGAAGCTCCCTCTTGCATTTTCACGGCCAAAATACCGCGATCGATTGAAAATACGAAATGCTTGAGAACAATTGCCAAGATAAGGCTTCTGCGGCCGCTCGGAGTCGACCTCACTGATACCGTAGAAATCCAAAGTCTAAAGATTCGAAAATGGTTCCACTTTTAAAGATTCCATTCCGCGAACAAAAGCAGAAGTTTGCGGGAAGCCCTCCAGTAATTCAATTCAATTTCAATACCAGCACACGGAAGGCTGCCCTTTGAAGAGAAATCAAAAGAAGTTACAGGCATACGTTGCTCGCATAATTGCGTCAATGACTGTTTAGCGTCAAAAACGTTTGCTGAACTAAAGCCAACGTTCGAAAAGGAACACATTTGACGGGTCCGCTAGTACATAATTTTTTTTTTTTTTAACTCAGTTACAAGTATTTCAATTTTCCTGGATTTACTTTTAATCAAATGTGAACAATAACGGAATTAACATTATAAATATGGTTAAATCCAATCAGTCTTTCGTGCATCAAGTTAACTCATTAACTCATTGAAACGAACGCTTTAATTAGGGCTTCCACGTATTGAAGCGGATTAAATGAAATGATTGAAGCATTTTCCCCCGACTTTTCTGCAAATATTTCCCATCCCTTTCAATGCTTCTCTGAAACTTTAAAAAAGATAAGACTTGCGAGAGTAAAACTTTTGACTCTTATTGGCCCTCAACTTTTTCCGACCGGTGATACTGAATCAGAATTTATCCATTTCCTTGAAAACGACGCCAGAGTGTAAAAAATTATCTGCGACTCATAAAACTGTTTCACGAGCAACTTTTCATACCTCTTATATGAAATCTTATTTTTTTTTCAAGTCTCGAAATTGTCCTTGACTTCATAGAATCCTTTATTTTTAAATTTTTCAATTCGTTCACTTGGTTCAGTGATCTGGAGAACGGCATCAAAGTCGCTTTGCAGCTGTAGTTCAATAAAAACAAGAACCTCCAGATGGGAAGTTAAAAAGGACTTTAGGAAGTTTTTTGCGCCTATTGTTTGCTTATGAGAGTTTCAACAGTAAAATGGAAGCAAAAGAACAATTTTTTCCCTTAGCTTGACATGTTTTTTTGGCGTTTAACTAATTACGTATTTTTTTTTTAATTCATGTTGCAGTGATTTTTTTAAGTAAAGGAGGATTGCGAATTACGATTACGAAGTCTTCGAATGCGTCTTGAATTTTTGAAAGAGTACATGATGTGAGAACTTTTTCGAAAAGGATTCCGAAAGCACAATTGTTTGTTTATTTCAAAAAATGCGTCAACAAACAGAAAATGCGACTGACACCAAATCTGCGATTTTTTAACCACTACTGGATGAATTGATCTTAGGGGATCTTTTCAAAATTTTTAACAATGTTTGTATTATCAATTTGAATTTTCCAAAAGTTTTTGAACTGTTGGGATGTTTAATCTTTGATAGTTAAAAAAATTAAATTTAAATCATATTATAAATTTACAATATTATAAAATATTTAATACATTTTTTTTAAATTAAAGAAGCATGAAGTTTGAAATTTAATTCGTATATATTTTTAAAGTTTAACGAATATTTTTAAGGTTCGTTGGAAGTTGTTTCATAATTGATTGTCGGTTAAGTTGTCGTTTCTCATAATTTTTATATATCACAAAAATTTAAATAAGACCTTGCGCTCGTCTTCTGGTGTTGAAACTTTGTGAAAAGTTTGCTGGAATCTTAAGTATTTAGTCCATACTCAGAAACTTGAAATGTAGATGGTTTTTTTTCAAATATTTTGACGATTATCTGCTGCACATTAACAAGATTGTCTGTATGTGTTTTGATGCATTTCCCCATATCAGTATCGAGATTCAACTAGCGAATAAGAAACTTGTTTTTGAGCATTCTTAAATGTACGTTTATTGTGACTCCGAGATTTTTAATCGATTTCACTGCCTCAATGGCATCACTTTTTTCGAGCTAGGACATTTTGGGTTTTTAAAAAAAATACTCCTCATGTTTGTTCAGTGCACGAATATGCATCAGCTGCATTTTAGTAGCATTGATGACTAATCCAATATTGAGACAACATCGAGAAACTTTATAAAAATTGCTTTTTCATCACAGAAATTGCGGTTTCAAGTCACCTGTGTCAAATAACAATTACTATGTCGTCTACGTATGCAAAAATGGTGCTGTTCTGAAAAATTCAGAAAAGCGCATTCGAAAAATTATGAACAGCACTGGAACAAGTTTTTACCCCTGTGGTACACCATGAGTGCAGCTTTTTGCTTGACTCCATGAATTTCCAACTTTTACCTTAAAGGTACTTGCTATGAGGTAGCTCTCCATCCATTTCTTTTGTGTCAATTTTCAAAGGACATCCAGTTGTTTTTCGTGACTTAGCTTGTCGAATGCCTTGCTGAAGTCCAGAAACATTACCAACAGGTGATGATTTTTATTGAGATCCAAGAAATCTTCATAAGTAGTTGCCACCCAGTAGTTTTGTAAAAAGAGTTCAAAACTTTTCAGGTATTTTTTCAAACCAATAAACAATTGTCGTATTTAAAAAATGTTCAAAGCGAATGTTATTATTATAATTTTTAATACTAAAGCTATGTTCAGACGATTGCCAGACCTGACAATATTGTCGGATCTGTCAGTTATCTGACAATGAGCTGACAATAGCGAACAACCTTACAATGCAAAATTGCCAGTTCACACGGTTGCCAGATTTTGTCCCAAACTCTGACAATTTCATTGTCAGATGGTTGGCCTGGCAATATTTTGTCTGACAACGTTGTCAGGTTGAAAATTGTCAGTTCACACGGTTTACAGAAGTTTGTTTACAAATAAATTGTCAGATCCGTTGACAGGCATTGGCAGACAAATTAAAAATTGGTTTTTCATTCTGTGAAGTGAATTATAGAAACGTTAAATAATAAAGCATAAAGTGAATCGAAATGGAACAAAAGGAAGCACTTGCGACTATTTAGGCGGCATATATATAGGAGAGCAGCGAGGAGGATGAATTGCCACAGAAACGCCGGCGTGTTTGGACGAAGGATTTGGTGGCCCGCCGTCAACAGGAAGGATTTTACGCTAAATTGTTCGTCGAATTGAGAGATGAAGAGCCAGAATTATATCGCAATTTTTTGCGTATGGATGCTAAGCAATTCGATGATCTGCTAGCTTTGGTGACTTCACATATCCAAAAGCAAGAAACGAATATGCGCGCGAGCATTTCAGCGGCTGAGCGGCTTGTGTTGACTCTACGATATCTAGCTACCGGCGAACATTTTCGCTCTTTGCAATATCTATTCCGCATTCCTGTATCCTGGGACCACTCATAATCAACCTTCCTGCGATATGATTTTTGTACTTTTTTTTTTAGTTTTTAATTTTGGCGGAGACTGTGAAAGTTGCAGAAATGCAACAGGCCGAAATGTGGGGTCGTTTTCCACGTCAACGTTTTCAGACATTTTCAAAAAATCAGTTTTAATAAAACAAAATAAAAGTTGTTACGAAACTTTGTTTTCTCCGTGAGAATAAATTATCTGACAATAAAAAAATTGTCAGACGTCATAAGTACAGCACATCTGACAATAGCAAATGAGTCTGCAAATGTCTTACACGCATGACAATGGTCTGACAAAGGGGAATTTGTGTGTTCAGACGATTGCCAGGTAGCTGACAATTTCATTTTCAGAACACGGTCTGAGAATTATCTGACAATGTATTTTATGCAAATATTGTCAGACAAAATTGTCAGTTCACACGGTTACCAGACTTTTGGGACAATCGGTCTGGCAATCGTCTGAACATAGCTTAAGTCTTTTTATTAATTTCCATTTATGCTACAATAGAAAATTAAAAAAAAGAATGTAATATAACGTTGGATGTAAAGTTGGTTGGCCTGGATTAGTCTAGGCTTAAATTCAAACAGATTTTTGCATGTTACAAAAGATATCTAACGTTCAAGTTGCCAAACAAAATTCAAAATAATTTTCTTTGTCTAGTCTTATATTATTAAGAGTCAACATTTTTATGTTTGTATGTACGAGGTAATCTTCGGAACTGCTTATGTGATTTCAAAAAATTAAAAAGCAATATTTACAAAAGACTTTCAGAACATTGGAAATAAAAGGAAAAGGATAAATAAAAGGCACTTTCGTGGCGACCAATTACGTTACTAAAGAACAGTCGACCGAAGGCGTTTTTTGTGAAAACTGTTATAACGGTAATACATATTTTATAACTCAAAAAATTCTATAAAAAAGTCCGCAATGACGCATCTCTATATGTTCAGGACAATAGTAAAAATATGACTTAAAAATATGTTTAAGACTTATTTTAATCTGTCAGGGATATTTAAGTAGAAAATGACAAATTATTTTGACACAACATTGTTTGGCCAAAAGCATGCTTCGTTGTCAGAGGATGGCGAATAGACCTTTTAAGCTCTACAACTATTTTACGTACAAGAAATCTACGTGGCCGAGTTCGCAAGGGACTGATATTTTTTAATTAAAGCGGTGTCTAGTAGCATAGTAGCATTGAAATTTGAGCCGTTCCCTATCGTAGACGTCAACAATAAGTTGTCACAATGCCGCACTTAATCACAAAAAAAGTGGACTCCACTTTAGGCTACCTTCCAGCTGTGAAAAAAATGTGTGGCAGGATGACGAGTGCAGAAACAGAAGACAACAGAAGAGGCGCTCAAGGAAAACGCAGAAGAGAAAAGCACGAGCAAAAAGGAAAGAGTAAATGCTTAGCGCAAACGACTTATTTTTTTTTCAGTATAGACATCGGCTTTTTTTTAGGGCGCTGTATCGAACTGTCTGGTTTATTGAAGTCGGCGCACAAGGTTAGTCTCGTCCAAAGTTTGGAGAATTTAGTTATTGCAGTGGGCGTGGAGACGAGACGAAACTTTAAAGCAAAGTGACTTTGTCAGAAACGGTAGCAATTCACAAATCTTCTTTTACCATGGAGTATTCATTATTGCTAGTTGTATACCGTTCGTCCAATTAGGTTTAAGTACATTTTTGTTTCGTAGTTTGTAAGATAAGATTAGTTTCGAGGAGCCAATGCATTTCTCTAAGCTTGATTTCGAATTTGTCGCGCGTTTTTAACGTGTGATTTTCATTTCAGTTACTCGGTTGGATACGGGATTAAAGCCTAATTGAGAAATGTTGGTTTTACATCATTTAGAATGATTCGTCAAGTCTTCGTCTACTCCAAAAAATTATCTTAAGTTTGGTCAAGTTTTCTCGTTGAAAATTCGACTGTATCATCCATTGCGAGAAAGGCCACGTGATCCGCGAATGTAGCAACGACTGATATTTTATCTTTGTCATGCCACTCGTATAAATTAAAAACAGAATTGGACCCAGGCACTTCCTTGGGGAACACCGGCATGAATTTCTATTCAGTCCCGTATCGGAAACGAAAAAGCCTGTTTGCGAGCTAACTTTCTAATATTTTGAATGGTTTCCCCGGAAAAATAAGCCTTAGTTTATACTTAAGTCCTTCGTGTCAAGCCTTATCAAAGGCTTGTGATACGAAACCCCCTTCCGGGGCATTTTCTATCACATTTGTTATTTGACAAGCCTGATCAATTATGGAAAGGTGGTCCGGTATTAATCGTCTTTCTTCAATAACCGGATGCCATCGTTTTTGGCAAACGTTTTTCAAAGACCTTGAATATTACCGGCAAGAGCGAAATAGGTCCTTATGATTTTTTGTCTGTTGGACTATTTTCAGGAATAAGGTCGCATCCCGGAGCTTTGTAATTTTTTAAATTCCTTATGGTACGTCGAAGTTCGGACAGTAATAAGGTTTTAATTTTAAATTTGTCCTGTCCATAGAATAATGTATCGTCGTTCCGTACTCCGGTTGTTCCAAGCGATGCTTTGTATAGTTCTTACGAGTTTGTCGACTTCGTCTTCTATTTCCAGCGGCATTTTGAGCGATACATTCAGAAAAACATTTGCCTTGTAGTTTCAAAAGTCTTTTCTAAAGCTTTTAAAAAAGAGACAAAATTATTGCCTATCTAGACTCCCCTATAGGAAGTTGTCCTAGAAGTATAATTTTCGAAAATGACGTTTCAAAGTCTTGTAACCAGCATCAAACAGCTCAACGTCATTTCTAAAATTGTTCAAGATTTGTTGTTTCCAGTTCTCATGGCAAATCTTTCTTTCGAATATGATCTTCTTGTCACTTTTTAAATTAATTGAAAAAATCAAATATTTATCCAACTATCACATTTTGATAGTTGGATCCGACTTCAGAAATTTCAAAAGACTTCACAAGACTTAAAGACTTTAGAAGAATGCTGATGACTTTTTATGATAAGAGTTGACATCAATGCGACTGCAATGAATGCGAATTCAGCCTCACATAAATCACGAAGAGATTTGAAATTTTTGCTTTTCATTGCAGATCAAAGGAAAACGCTCTTTCAAAATTTGATTGGAATAGATCCATATCGGAGCCGGATTTGACAGGTAAAACAATCAAGCTCCAAAGCTATCAGTATTTTAAAAATAACCTTATACTCCTTGACAGATAGTTCCCATTTCCTTGATCGATTTGTCATCCGTAACCTCCACGAGCATATCTCAGTTGATGACCTTAAATTTCACCGCCGCAAGAGACCACCAGGTAAGTTCGATTAAAAAACCTCAACCTTGCTTAGATGTGCTTAAATTATACTTGTATAGATTCACATACTCGAAGTACATTCTGCCTGTATAATGAAGATGAACCAGTGCTTCCGTTTGGCTCCTTCAAAAGCGAATATACAAAGCGATTCCGAAATCCAGAACGAACCCCTTGTCGGGCGTTGTTAAGAAGATCCACTTCACTGCATCTAGAAGGTTCAATGAATACAAAGACCGAACATCAAACACAATATCTTCCATACTCTCAAGAGGACATACAAAGGTAGGTAATTCATTCGCCAGTTTTACATGTCAAGACTAATTTATTGTCTCCACTTTGATAGCTGCCGAACATATCCAATTCGAAATCCAGAGTCTCTACAATTCCTTGGCGAGAGCGAAATGAATGGCGAATATAGGTCATCATTTATTTCCTACCCAATGGTTGATCGCACAGCATCAATCCTTCCGCGACAGGCTTTCAAAGTTTCCGAATGCGAAGCACCCACCACAGATGATCGCTTCAAAAGAGACATCACTGCCCAGCCCAATCCACCAAGAAAATCACAGCCTCAAGTCGAGGGGGACATCTCGTATGCCCCATCTGAATACAGACGTCAATACATACAGTTCCCCATCGAAAAGGCCCATTCCATACCGCAGCTAAGTCATATAAAGCTTCACGGGGACTTTATTGGCGTTCCCGAGTATCGGGACAACTACAAAATGTACGACTGCTATTCAAAGAGCGCCCCCATCAAGAAAGCTGACAATCTTACCGTTTCCGGAGAAGTGTGTGACACCAAAGAGATCCCGGAGTATAGAGAAAAATTCAAGAAACCACCGAGCATACCAAAAGAGAAATCTCTCAAGACCGAAGACCACCTGTATCCTAGGGGCGAGTTCACCAAAGAGATTCCCGAATACTTCGAAAGCTTTCGCGATCCACAAGTCAAAGAAAAACCCGAACGTGGTAAATGTCGGGAGCCATACCTCCGACTGAAGGGCAAACTCGAATTCAATCCAGAGTACCGCAGCACCTACTTGGAATACCCCCGATCGCGACCGGTCGTCAAGAAGGCCACGTCATCGATTCGCATTTCGAATTCGCCAAGGCGAAAGTTCAAGTCCAGCTCGCCCAATCGATATGTGGACATGGATCCAGTACTGCCATTGACCCACCAACCAGAGTACCGTCGTGCTCAGTACAACTATCAGATAAGGGAGCGTTCTCCACCGCAGAGGATTGCAGATTCTTTGCCAGAACCTGCCAAAGGTAAGGGCAGAGAAAATGTCAATTTAAATGGTAAAACCCAAAAACGTCGGACTTCTAGGCATCGACAGGTTTCCTCAATAGCTGACCTAAAGGCAAAGCAAGAAAGTTTCGACAGTGTGGGTTCCACGAAAAAGTTGGCGAAATTCGGAAGACGAGCTTCCATGGCATCGAATGCGAAGGAGAAGACGTCCATGGCTGAACTTAATCCAAAGTATGCAGCCAAAAGACCTACGGAAGTTTTGGCGCCAAATAGAAAGGAGAACAAGGAATCGTTTGTTGTTTTGAAGGAACCTTGCAAGAAGAGTGTTTGGATGAAGAAGTCGTGGTATGAGTCTTAGTCGTTGGTTTATCAGTAAGGGGTGGCGATGCTATAGAATTAAATGTGTTATAAAATTGTATGGGAAATGAGTTTCATTTGTTTTTGTTGACTTTCGGATGAACAACGTCGTTCTGTGGTTTGCAAAGAAATGGTTAACTTAAATAGTCAAGGCCAAGTGTCCCCGCTTCAAAATAGCCCAAAATGCATCACCCTTTGGAAAGATGCTATAACTTTTGTTGGAGTAAACAAATTAATTAATGCTACTCAAGATGCGGAAAACTGAAATGTTTTGGTTTTGAAAAATGCCGACTGTTCTTCACCAAGAAGGCGTTTTGCTTAGGTATGCAAACGATATATCGATGTTTCAAAAAATCGGTACATCGATAAATCGTTTCTTTATGAACGATACATTAAGTTGAAACTGCACCCACAATCAAAAGAAAGGTACTTGATATCTAAAATGAACGCTGGTTGGAAGAAAGGCCAGAAGAAGTTCGCACCCGTTGGAATTCAACGTAGTAATAGGACTTCCGGTTGAAAATGTCGTTATTGCAGACAACTTCACATCTATTACTCTGAGGTGAATTTTGACCATGACAGCTGTCACATCAGAAACTTCATGTCATTGTCTAATTGTTTCAGTCTAGGTTATTGGTCATAAGTGAAAACACACAAGTTTTTGTAAAGCCGTAAAATGTCTACATTCGTGCCATCAAAACAACATTTGCGGGAAAAAAGCAACCGAAGCGCATCAATTCCTTACCGAATCTTACCCGGCCTAAACTATAGATGTTAGAATGTGTCAGCGGTGGTTTTAAGCGGTTCAAAGATGGTGATTTCGAAACCTAAAACAAAGAACGCCCCGGCCAGGTGAAAAAGTTTGAAGACCGTGAATTGGAGGCATTGCTCGATCAAGATCCGTCACAGACGCAAGAAGAACTTGCAAAATCACTTGGCATCGCTCAGCAAACCATTTCCGATCGTTTGAAAGCAATGGGAATGATCCGAAAGGTAGGACATTGGGCGCCGTATGAATTGAAGCCACGAGACGTCGAACGCCGATTTTGCATGTCCGAAATGCTGCTTGAACGCCACAAAAAGAAGTCTTTTTTGCATCGAATCATCACTGGTGATGAAAAATGGGTACATTACGATAATTCAAAAGTCGGGCAACGTATGGATACCCCGGACATGCCTCATTATCGACGGCCGTTCAGAAAATTCATGGCCTGAAGGTTATGCTGTGCATTTGGTGGGACCAGAAGGGTGTTGTGTATTATGAGCTGCTAAAACCGAATGAAACAATCACAGGCGATGTCTAACGACGACAATTGATGCGTTTGAACCGAGCACTGAAGGAAAAACGGCAGGAAACGGTCGCAAGACACGATAAAGTGCTTGGCCATATGTTGCAAATGTCGTCAAAACTTACCTTGAAATGCTCAAATGGGATGTCCCATCCCACCCGCCGTATAGTCCAGATCGTGCGCCATTCGATTACTATCTCTTCCGATCGATGCAACATGGCTTGGCTGACCAGCACTTCCGTCATTTCGATGATGTCATAATATGGCTCGATTCGTGGATTGCGGCCAAACCGGTCGAATTTTTCAGAACGAGTATCCATGAATTGCCAGAAAAATGGGAAAAATGTTTGGCTAGCGATGGGCAATACTTTGAAAATTTAATTTATTCTATTTTTCCTCAATAAAGCATTGATTTTTGAAAAAAACGACATTTTTAACCGGTAGTCCTATTATATTATTGTTATATAGTTCTGATGCTCCACCAATGATGACATTGAACAAAATCGGCTGCAAAATCGTGCAACCTTTAGAGTCTTAAGAAAAGTTCACCAAATAAGTTTGCGGATAGAATTATGTCACTTATGAGCTATTATCGAGGCAAATTAGAAAAAACTTTTTCAAATACATTTCAGAGCAACGTTGCATTAAAATCAAAAATTAAAAAGGAGGTTGCAAATCGATAATCGATAAACTGGAGCACTGTTCGTCGTTGGCTATTGCAACTGCGTTGGATTCACGTTTCAAACTGATTCATTTTACAGACTTGGTTGCAAACGATAAAGTTTTAAGTTTTATTAACAAGTTTTTATTCAATATGTAAGCAAAGTTTTTGCCACAAACAACAAGCACAAACACGACATTTCAAATGTTTGTTTCTTCCCATGTAACTCTCATAAAAGGAAATCCTATTGATACATGGGACGACAGAAAAGCTATATTTCCTTTTCTATTAAAACTGGCTATTCAATACTAACTTCAGTTTTCTGGGTATACTATAACTCAAGAGCGGAACCGCTTATTGAGCATCAGACTGTCACAATTATTGTTTTTTAATTGAAGTATCTATCATATAACCGGTTTTTCAACAGGGACGCTACAAAAGTAGAGCGACAGGGACAGCAAACGACATCATATCTCTTGCCGCTCTTTTGACATTTCTCTTCAGTTTGCCATTTCATGGTGGAAAGATATACGAGCCAACAACGAGTCGAAATTTATAAAATTTACTACCAAAATTTGGAGTCAGTGGGCCTCAACGTTAAGAGCGCTATGTCCAATTTATGGTCGTCATAATCGTCCTAGCAAATCAACAATTGAGCGTCTAGTGAAAAAATTTGAATCCACAGGCACAGTACAAAATGTTCCCGTGCCAGTGAGAGAAAGAAGTGCCCGTAGTGTCGAAAATATTGCTGCCGCTGAGGCTTCAGTTGCAGAAAGCCCAAATGTGTCCCTCACACGTCGTTCTCAAGCGTTGGGCATCTCTGTGACGTCGTTATGGCGAATTTTGCGAAAAGATCTTGGCCTACATCCTTACAAGATTAAATTGACGCAAGAACTGAAGCCGCTTGACCACCAGAAGCGTCGTATGTTCTTGAATTGGACTGAGCAACAACTTGAAAATGATTCGGATTTTCATCGAAAAATCATCTTCAGCGATGAGGCTCATTTCTGGCTGAATGGTTCCGTCAATATACAAAATATGCGATACTGGTCAGGTAACAATCCACACGTGCTCCATGAGTCATCATTGCATCCCGAAAAAATTACGGTTTGGTGTGGTTTATGGGCCGGCGGCGTCATTGGGTAGTATTTCTTTCGTGATGATCAAGACCAGTACGTTACTGTCAATGGGGATCGCTACCGTTCAATGATTACCGAATATTTTTGGCCCCAATCGGATGAAATGGACTTAGAGGACATGTGGTTCCAACAGGACGGCACCACAAGCCACACAGCGAATGTCACAGTCAATTTATTGGAAACCAAGTTTGGAGAACGTGTTATCTTACGAAATGGTCCATTCGCTTGGCCGCCTCGGTCTTGCGATTTGACGCCGTTAAACTTTTTCCTGTGGGGCTACGTCATGTCTATGGTCTATGCCAACAAGCCAGCGACGGTTGATGAACTTCGTACGAATATCGAACGTGAAATTGCAGCAGTATCGGCCGATTTATGCTTGAAAATCGTCGAAAATTGGGTTCAGCGTCTGGACTTCTGCAAGCTTGCCCGTGGTGGCCATGCAGAAGAAATCGAGTTTCATACATAATGGCATCGAACGTACGTTTACAGAAATAAAGAATTTCGTTTTTGTTTTATTTAAAAAAAACTTTTGTAGCGCTCTTTTTGAAAAACGCTTTATAATTTGTTAAACGTGAAATATAAAGCATTTAAGCAATACTAAAAAAATACTACTACTACTACAATTCTACTTTTTCCCGAGACACTTCCATTCCATTTAATACAATATTCTTCAAATACCATACTTTAATGTACTATTGGTTTAAATAAAGAGATTTTAACTGTGTCGTCACAAAAAAAAAAAAAAACAATAAAAGCATGGCTTTTTATTCGTACGCATTAACCGTGCATAGTACAAAGTACAATCGATTAATTTACTAGCTCCATTTTAACTTCTGTCGATGTGTCTGTCCCAACAATTGTGAAAAATAAAAACATTAGCGCAATAATCTCGCGGTTTCTCTCCGAACTCAATAAAGTTAGGAACGCCAATGGGAGAAACTGGCAAAAGTATTGTCAGCCAGTATACAGACAACAGTATCTATATTTGAATAGATTAATCTCATACCAAATTCAACGACTGCGTAACCAGAAGTGGAATAATAAACTATAAGAGCTTGACAAGGGTGCCAAGCCATTTTGGAACATTGTCAAAATAATCAAACACAAAAACAAGAATCTGTCGTGTCTTCAACGCTCGGACCAAACACGTGTCCTAATAAGCGATTTGGAGAAATCAAATGCGCTGGCATCGGTTTTTCGCAGTAATCATGCTACCTCACGGAATCTAGGTGACCCAACTACAAATGGCATTGTAAGAAATGTCATTGAAGCTTTCAATTCAACAGTAGCCGATGTAGATGTTGAGTTTGCTGTAGGTGAATTGAAAGTGAAGAAGTCAGGCGGTCTTGATCGCATAAAAAATTTATACATTAAAGAGCTTGTCTAAAAATGCAGTACTTTCCTAAGGTCTGGAAGACCGCTACGGTAGTACCGATTTTAAAAGCTGGCAAGCCTCCCATGGATCCAAGTAGCTACAGACCCATAAGCTTATTAAGCACTATAAGCAAAATCTACGAAAAAATTTTAAAGGAAAAATATTCGAAGACCGACACATTTTTCCAGATGAACAATTTGGTTTTCGGCGGTATCACAGCACAGTACATCAAGTGCTCAGAATATGTGAGCACATCTGACTGAACCGAACTGCCGGTAAATCAACTGGTATGATACTTCTCGACATCGAAAAGGCCTTCGATTCCATGTGGCACAATGGCCTCATTTATAAAATGATAGATTTCCATTTTCCATTATATCTGTGTAAAATTGTTCAATGTTTTTTATCCGATATAACAATAGTGCGTCAAGTGATTTTTGTAACCATTCAGGTGCCCCCCAGGGTGCAGTTCTTAGCCCAATTTTATACAACATCTTCACAGCTTACGTTCCGCAACTACCCGAGTGTGAAATCGCCATTTATGCTGATGATACAGCAGTTTTCACATCGCATTCATTTTCTCTCAATATTGAGAGGAATCTTCGTAATGCGGTCGAAACACTTTTAAAATATTATAGCAAATGAAATGTGGAAAAGATGCAAGCAATTTTTTTCACGCGAAAAAGAAAGCAATGCTATGTTCCTGTTAACAAAAATTTGTATAAACGGTGTTTTGCTCACCTGGGAACCATCAATTAAATACCTTGGCATGCATCTCGGTAGTATGCTTACATTCAACGAGCATATTACAAAGTCTCTACATAAGTTTAGAATTGCAATTTCTATGTTATACCCATTAATAAATCGGAAATCCATGTTATCGAAAGGCAATACAATAAAAATACTAAAAGCAATCTTGCTTTATGGTTGTCAAGCGTGGGGAGAGTTCGCAAAATCTCACATTCGGAGATTACAACTTAGCGCAAAATAAACTATTAAAGATGATGCTAAACCTTACCTGGCATCATTCAACCTCTGATCTCCGCAAAAAAGGAAATGTTGAATTGATTTACTCTAGAATCCTAAAACTAAATTCATGAATCGCTGTGCATTCGCCGATAATGTTTTGGTTAATCAATTATCAGTCTAAAATCACTTATTAAATTTATATTAATTAAAATATAGATCAACTGTGATTATATTTAATTTTATCATTTATTAATTAATTAATTGATTTATTTATTTATTTTTTATTTATTTATCTATTTATATATTTATTTATTTATCTATTTATCTATTGACTTATTTATTTATTTATTAATTTATTTATTTATATTTTTATTTATTTATACACTTGCTTCTTTATTTATTCATCTACTTGTTTTTTTTGTGCACTTTCTTGTTTATTCACGTATTTATTTATTATTTGTTGATTTATTTGATCATATTAATCTCTCACCTGTTCAATAAACTGTCCGCCAAATAACTTTTTTTTTTGAAAATGCTTTAAAAAAAAAAACTGCTGAATATTTTCTCAAATTTCTGCTTTTTTTAAAGTACAATCCTTCCGGTTAATAATGAAAAATAATTTCATTCAAATGGCTGCCTCGGCTGGCCATGCAGTAGCCTACACGATCGGTCCAATTTTTAAGCACATTATCGATTGTGTCCAGCTGTATTTCACCAATGGCTTCACGAATATTGCCCTTTAAAGCGTCAATTGTCTCTGGCTTGTCGGCGTAACACTTATCTTTGCGGGCACCCCACAAATAATAGTCCAACGGTGTCAAATCGCAGCTCCGAGTTGGCCAAACGACATCAGCTCTGCGGCTGATAATGCGATCTTCAAAAACAGGGCGCAAAACATCGAGTGTAGCTTTGGCTGTGTGGCACGTAGCGCCGTCCTGTTGAAACCAAATGTTGCCAATATCCTCCTCTTCAATATTTGTGAACAAAATTTCGTTCAACATGGCCCGATTACGATCGCCATTGGCCATTGAGTGTAACGGCCAATCCTTGCTCATTTTTAAAGAAAAATGGCCCAATTATGCCTCTGGACCAAAATCCGCACCAAACAGTGACTCGTTTTGGGTGCATCGGCTTTTCAATGTATGCGTGCGGGTTTTCTGTGCCCCAAATGCGACAATTTTGCTTGTTTACATATCCGCCAAGATCAAAATGAGCTTCATCTGAAAAGATGATTTTTTTTTGAAAAATCGGCATCTTCTGTAAGTCGATCGCAGGCCCACTTAGCAAAGCGAAAACGCATTGGATGGTCAGTTGGCTTCAACTCCTGAACCAATTGGACTTCATATGGCATCATACCAAGGTCTTTATGCAAAATTCGTCTCAATGATGTCTCCGAAATGTTCAATTGTTGAGAACGACGGCGAATTGATGTTGATGGCGCTTCACGCACACTTTCTGCCACAGCAGCAATATTCTCAGGTATACGCACTGTTTTTGGCTTTTCACGCTTTGGTTTATCGATGAGGATGCCAGTTTCTTTCACTTTTTTCACAAGATAACGAACATACGGAGCTGACGGTGCTTCTCTTCTTCCAAAATCCGTACGCAATTTTCGCACACATTCTGCAACATTACCATGATTTCCAAAGTAATGTCGCAATATTTCCCAGCGTTGTTCAAGCGTATACACAACCATATTCGTTCAGCGGAAGGATAAAACTAATTATCGGTCAAATCAGACATGAGCTCAGTGTTACCATTCACGAAATAAGCACTAGTTGAAAAAAAGATGGCGGACCCGTTATATCTAATTATATTCATGTATATATAAACTTTTGTATATTTTCATATTTATATTTGCATACCTATGTAAATTTTATAAATTGCCATATATTTATTTATTTTCTTTTACCTGTTTTATTAAATTGAAGGTTTTTGTGGTAAGATTCCTTCAGAAGAGTTCTTTTTATTTGACTAATATTATTGTATAGAAACTAAATTGTTTTTGAGTAGAAAGATATAGAAACTTAAATATCAAATCTCTGTATGTTAAATGTGCGGTCACATACCAATTTGTAAATTCTTTACCAAATAAAATAACAATAATAATAACCGTACTCCCCCCTTAAAATTTATCAGCGGACATGGAAAAAAGAAATTTGTTGCGAAAATCTTGAAGAGGTTTGTTAAAATATTAAAGACACTTTTAATGCTCTGGGTTTTTTTTATTAATAAATGTTTATAAATAAGTGTTCACCACGCACACTGTCTAATTTACGTAATATGATGTATTTGTGTGAGCTTGTGACGAATAAATCGTCTCACTAGCATAATATTGCAGAAAAGACAGCACATAGACAATAATAATATTTACAAAAAGATCAAATGAAAACTGTCGATCCAATCGTACCGTATCCATAATAATTGTGTTTGTGTCGTATAAATTATTTTGAATCAACATCATTTCTATCTGGAAAACATAGAACAAAATTGAGATTGAAAAACACTTTTGCACTTCATCAGTAAATTCACCTTCCTATCGAGGCTTTGCTTCAATGCAAGCTTTCCGTGTAACAATAGTTCCATAATGTTTTGCTGAAATAAAAGTTCAGTCTTAACCAGGCTGTCCGATATATGACCAATGAGAAACATGTCGAAAAAGACCGATATATTGATTGGGAGAAAAACGGTTACCCTCCAAAACATATGGAGTGCGCTTCTGACATCCGTGCGATACTTTGAATAAAATACAATCTTCAGTAGCTCATACATTTGGGCAATGTCCCTTGTAACCCTCACATATGTAGCCATATGAACTGCTGCAAAGAACTTGTCCATGTGCCTTTTGACGCGATGTATGCGAAAGGACAATAGAAGCATATCATGAACACACTTGGCACGATCACTTTTTCCAGTCTTCCAAACACTGTACCGCAGAATATCGGTCATTTTATCGTAGAAGCTTATCAATATCATCTGCGAGTATACATGGCTCAAGGGCATCAATTCCGAAAGTAATAATCCATAGGGCAGGGTTATGTTCTTCAGTAAAAAGACGAAGAGTGAATAGCTTATAAAATCGTGGCTAATTCGATAGATCATTAAGCAAATTTTCATCACGATGATTTTCCGGAAACTTATATCGAAATACAATCTGGAGCTGCTTTTACGTTTGATATGGTTGAATATGTTAAACATTTCATTAAAAGCACAAATCAGCTTTCCACGATTGCGCAAGCAGTTCAGCTCGATTATTGCCATGGATACTAAGGATACTAGAAAGTAAACCGTGGTAATGGTTTCGTCTTGGGCTTGAATTGCATTGTTGACTATGCCCATACACCTGTCAATGCCACCAACCAGAATCACGGAGAATTGCAACAGACTGCCAATAAGTAACGCAATCAAATGCAATGTTGACACCATTGTAAGAAGTTTTGTTTGACGGAATTTTCGCCTTTGATTATCGTACTTGACGTGCAGGAATCCGCAGTATAAGAACCAATTGTAAATCACTTTCAAGTGTGCGTCGAAGACGAAATTTTGCCGCGTTTCGAACATCATAACTCCACGGGTGACTGACTGACACGAAAGAAATTGAAGCTTCCGCAATGGACGTCGATTGGAAGGCGAAACGCAAACATATAATTAGTTAAAAGGAAATAAACGACACAAATAATCGAAGTGAATGCGTTATTAATTTAACGTAATGCAGTGACGTCCTTCGAGAATTGATATTATTTTCCAGCAAACATTCAGAGAACTCAACTCGAGGTGACTGGGGAATGTTTTATATCCTGTCAGTGCCTATTCTGACATTTGGAAGGGTTCAATGGCTTAAGATGAGTCTGAGTTTTGTTTTCAAAAAACTATAGCCCTACTTTATAGCAAACACAAGCGCGGATAATGAGGAAAGATCCGTTAAAGAGACCGACGTTTTGCATGTCTCAATATGGCCTTGGTAAGGGCCATAGTCTTATAACCGGCACTCTGCTCAATCAGGACCAAGACTGCGAATCAGATCACACTTCTATTTCTATATCACTTACAGAAGATCTACCTCAAGATTCAGGAAATGCCTTCTTTGGGCTATAATTGACAGGAGCAATTATGGGTAAGTTGGGCGCTAATATTGCGTTTCCAACATTTTGAAGGAAAGCCACTTTTTCCCCTCTTCAACGCTGAAATGCTGGAAAACTCATAATGCGTTTAAAATATTTATTTATTTTTAAACCAAAAGCTAAGCCACCCGCGATCTCAAAAGAGTAAATCGCAAATAAGCCAAGATGTAAGGCTTGGATAATTGAAGGGCCCTAAAACGGTTTGAGCACTTTTTTATGAGTACCTCGTAGAAAAAAGCAAAACTAACACGCACCCAAGTTAAACTGATTATAGACCTATTGCCAAAGTCTCATGCCTATCCAATGTGTTTGAAAATACCATTTTGTCCCAATGCCAAAATTATCTGTTTTGATAAAAATTTGGTTTTCGAGTGAATGTATGGACACTTCTTTGGCACGCTTTGTAGCCTATACGGCTTGATCGATTTCGGCTTCAGTGGTGTCGTTAGATTCGCCTAAGCACTGAAAGTGACTCTGTTTATATCAGAATTATAAAAATTTTAATGGCCGATTTTTTGCGCCATTTTATAAGTCTTAAATTTTTTTTTTCTCAAAACCTATCGAGTGGGGTGTCAAAATAAGGGGCAAAACATTTATGGAATTTGCATATTTACATGTGGATACTGTTTAAATAAAAAATGCTCAAAAAATCGACAAAATAGTTGTTGCCTTTGCTGCTTGGAAAATGATATTTACAATTCGACTGAACTTTGTCCATTTTTATTGATATTTTTTTATACCGACTTTTATTTACAGAAATCAATGGATTAGCGTGGAGTTTTCTTGTGCGTTATCTCTTTGACAATGTGTAATAACATCCTGCAATGAATGTATGAAGAATAAAATTAACCATTTTTTATGTTATACCCAATTGCAGTAAGTAACTCAGCTTTTTTTAATGTCTTCCAATAGGGACTTGCGAACTTTGACAGTTGATAGCGGCCATATTATTGAAGCTACATCTGTCAAATTGACTGTCATTTATTAAGTCTATTTCGGCAAGTCACCATGGAAGAATATAGCGTTCAACAACACGTGCAAATAATAAAATTGTTTTATCAAAATGGGTGTTCTGTTCAGGCAAAGTTCCGTGCCGTGTTTTGCCCATTTTACGGTCATCATAATAATCCTTTCGAGAGGACTATTTGCAGTGTGATGGATAAATTTGAATACACTGTAATTAGTAAACGGTGAACCAACATATGTACGTACAGTGACGAAACAGGAGAATCCGATGCAGTCGATTTCACGTCGCTCACAAAAACTCGGCCTTTTGCAGACCACAACTTGGGAAATTTTTCGTCGTGATTTTGACCTGAATCCGTACAAAATTCAACTGATCCAGAATCTGAACGTAAATGGCGGTCACTGAATAATCAGAGAAGAGGATCACACTGGAACACTACGATCATCCACGAAGAAAATTCCTCATCGGAACTGAGGGATAATCTGCTCCTTCCTCCTTAAACCTCCTCTATCCATAAACAAAAAATCTATGATACACCTGAAATTAGCATAAACAAGACAAGCCCATTGGAAAAGGATCACAGCTGCACATGCTTGTCGATGGTGCTCTTCTCATGTTCATATCTGGATCAAAGTTTGGTAACCACGATGATTATGATATGAACTTTCGAAATTTCTTCAAATCGCTAAGAGAAAAGGTTCTGCAGCAGCTGGATGAAACGTAGGTTATTATTTTGGACAATGCTTCATAACAAATTATAAAGCCGTATGCCAACTCCATCGGCAATAAAAATTGAGTTAATTAATTGGCTCGTAGAAAATAATATTGCACACAGCTCTTCAATGTTTAGAGTGGAACAACATGATATAGTTAAACGAAATAAGACGAATCCTCACCATGAAATAGACGACCCGACGAGATCGGGCTACCACCATAACATCCGGACTTAAGCCCAATTGGCATTATAGAATCAAGAGTATCGGGAAGAAAATATGGTCGAGGAATTGAAAAGTAAGGACAATGATTTGATATACCTTCACTGAAAGAATTGTCAATAGATCCGGCGAAGGCGATGATGATGAAGTGATATTTTCAAGCGAAATTCATATGGCAAAACATTCTATCTTCCTTTTAACACAATAACTGGAAACTGCAGATCTATAACTATTCTTCCATCAAATTATCATTACCACTTTACACTTGGGCTGTAACAGTTCATAAACTCCAAGGTACCACAGTCGATCGGGCAGTAGTGGACCTTATCTATATGATCAAAATTCTTTGGATTAGGTTCGACATTTACAGGAAATGATCCTATGAACTGATGACTTGGAACCTCAGACTTAACATAAGGAAACTTGAACTGAATTTTGATTTTTTTTCTGAATGTCAATCTTGAAACCCTATTAATTCTTTGATGTGGGCGTACCTCTGGGTATATTTGGCTTTTGCTGTTCACTGCTGTTAATGTTACTGCTGCTTTTAGTTTTCTTATAACTGCAGCGAACTATGTTGTTGCTTTCGTTGCTGTTGTTTGGTGTCACTGTTGCTGTAGTCGCTGTTACTCATGTACTAACAGTTGATAAAGATATATAGATATTTATTTCGTACAAATTACAATTATGTAGAACTGCTACCGCACAATTTACAGTACAGAGATACGATATTTTAAATTACCTTTCAACTGAACTATTTTTACAGTGGGAAAGTACTATTTGCAAAAAAAAAAAAAAATAAACAAGTAAATAGCAAAAGTATAATAATAAAAAAAGACCAAAGAAAAAAAAAATAAATATCACAGCTTTAAAAAATATAGAATAATAAATATAATTATAAAAAAATAAAAAACTTAATAATTGAATTAATAAATAAGTTGACACATTTAAACATAAAATAAATAATGCAACAAGAAAGATAATTAAATGAATAGATACATTAATTAATAAGTTGATAAATAGATAAATAAAAATCAAAATATTTAAATAAATAGATAATCGAAATATATTAATTTTTGTCATGAATAAACATTTCGACAAGTAAATAAATAAACACTAGGTTAGTAATGAAAAATTGTGACAAACGTCAAATAAACATGATGAACTAAGTGTGCAACTCAAGTGAAGAGTTATTCAACTGATTTAGCAATGGATTATCAGGGAAATCACATCTGACCAAGAAAGTTTAGGTGAGTTTTCGAATTCTGACAGAGATCAATTCAACATTGGCTTTATCATGAAGATCTAAAGTAGAGTATTGGCAGGGAAGATTTAACATCATTTTTAACTTTTGGCACAGGTACCCCACACTTGACACCTGTATAGAAGCTAGGCTTGAAATATAACTTTGTGAATTATCCGAGACCGATTTCATGCGATGCGCATCCTGGCAGTTTTGGGAAAACCGACGTGAACAAATAATACAGTTCTGGGGAAAGAACTGCACCTTGGGGCAAGCCATCATAAAAGTTTATCAAGTTTGAGGGATTGTCATTAACATACACTCTGAAGCAACAACATGACAAGAAACTTTTAACGATTTTACATAGGAACGGGGGAAAATTATTATCTATCATTTTGTGTATGAGATCATTGTGCCATACCGAATCGAATGCCTTTTCGATATCAAGCAGTATCATACCCGTAGATTTTACCATCGTGAGGTTACTTTTAATACTGTTGCAGATTCTGAGCAATGATAACGTCTAAAACCAATTTGCTCATTTGGAAATATGTTGATAAAGAGCGCTTTTAATTTCACTCTTTTCCTGTCGAGCTACGTGCTTTGCCTACGACACACCACGAACAAGTTACTGGCACCCGTATAACGATCTGAATTTAATTTGGAAACCACCTCCACCTCTTTAATTTTTGATGCTACTACTGCTGTTGCCATTGGTTCTGCTGTCACTTCTGTTGCTGTAGTTGTATGCGACTGATTTCAAACTTCAACAAGTCTCGGCAAAAAGCGGACGGGTGCTTGTCCAAGTTCGGAATAGATTTTAGCATCCTTCCATTCTTGTACATGTCTTCCAAGGCTGATGACTATTTTGACGGTTAAAATTTTCTTGCAAATGCGATTATTTTCAGATAAACTTCAAAGCTAGAACAAATTATTACCAACAGAAGATGGCTTAATTTTGCCAAGCGAAGGAGCATCGAAACTTCTGCTCCAAGGCCGGCTGCTGTGCTGATTCCAATTAAAATTGACGCATAAACTCGAAATGATGATAAATTAGAACAAAAATGTCTTCTTGCTATTACAACGCTGATTGCTTAGGTCAAATGAAGCCGTGAAAAAAACTTTTCCCAATTACGTGACGTGAAAAGTTCTCAGACACCTAGACTTGGCGTGGAGCACCAGGTGAAACGCAAAAATAGTTAATAATGCTCATAAGTATTAAATGATTTATTCTCAACAAGAAAGTTAGTCCTTGCGTTAATAAAATCAGAAAAGTTCTTTGTTGATGTTCAAATCCTTAGAAGGAGGCTTTGGATTTCCACTCAAATGGAGTGTGTTAAAAATATCTCAGAGAAAATAATTGAAAGAAGATTAATTATAACTCTGGACAAGTCCATAGAAAATAGAACTGGCCACATTCGTGGTAATCTTTTCTAGGAATATAAACAGTACAATTGACATTCCTTAAGCGCTGCTTGATTGTTTTTTTTTCATCGACAATAAAGGAAAAAGTCAAACCACATGTTATTAAGATAAAACATTTTCCCATTTTCGCAATAATTTTAAAGGATTAATTATATTTTTGTTGTACTTAATTAACCAGACAAACGCGTCAGGCGGCAATGTTTTAATTTGTCCCCATAATTGGCTCGAACAGTTGCACCGCCGTGCGCCGAAGGTTAAAGCTGCGGTTTGTATTGGCATTAACTCATTCGATACCAACAAGCCTCAGGACATCAGCGTAATATTTTGCGAAAATCACCTCACAACGCCCTTCCTGGTTTTGTTCAAGCGCTGTGATTTTATAATTACTCGAATTCTGTGGAATTCTGCACGAAAGTATTATGCGGATGCTATGCAGCACATTTCACTGAATGGTTGGATAATGAATCGTTTTGTAAATTAAAGTTTACTCGCACATTGTAAAGGATTAAAATTAGCTTTCAGAGGAATTCTCAGAACTGATATGTCAGCACTTAAGTAAGTGGAGCCTGTTTGTTTGTGCGTATGGTGAATACGCAGATAAATCTACTTTGCGAGTGTTCAAATGCTGAGAAAACCTTAAGGCAGGATGACCGAGACAAATACAAACTTCCGACAGAAATCCTCAAATAAAATTATACCTTGCATACAGTTTACATAGAACTGCTCGCATGCATCAATGCTGAAAATTTTACAATCATAATTGTGTAAATACTAGAAAATTTTTAAATTAATTCCCGTAGTGTGGGGACACCCTTTATTTTTAACTTTATGTTGTTTTTCTTTTTCGTGGTCAAAGCAGTTCCCATTTCTTGAAAATTGCAAGTGTCTACGCATTACGGTTGAGAAGATACATCCCCTGTGATAGGCGGATGAACATACGAATGAACGAACGGACGAATGGACGAACGGATGAATGAACGAACCGACAAACGGACGAACGGACGAACGGACGAACGGACGAACGGATGAACGGACGAACGGACGAACGGACGAACGGACGAACGGACGAACGGACGAACGGACGAACGGACGAACGGACGAACGGACGAACGGACGAACGGACGAACGGACGAACGGACGAACGGACGAACGGACGAACGGACGAACGGACGAACGGACGAACAGATGAACGGACAAACGGACGAACGGATGAACGGACGAATGGATGAACTGACGAACAGTCGAACGAACTAACGGATGAATGAACGAACTGACGAACTGACCAATGGACGATTTGACGAACGGACGAACGGACAAACGGCCGAACAGACGAACGGACGACCGGACGACCAGACGAACGGACGAACGGACAAACGGACGAACGGATGAACGGACGAACGGACGAACGGACAGACGGACGAACGGATGAACGGACGAACGGACGAACAGACGACAGACGAACGGAAAAACAGACGAACGGACAAACGGACGAACGGACAAATGGACAAACGGGCGAGGAACGAACTGATACACGGGTACACGAATACACGGACGAATGAACGAACTGACGAACTGACCAATGGACGATTTGACGAACGGACAAACGGACAAATGGACAAACGGGCGAGGAACGAACTGATACACGGGTACACGAATACAAGGACGAATGAACGAACTGACGAATGAACGGTTGGACCAACGGAGAAAGGCGCGAACGGACAAAGGGGCGAACGGATGAACCGATAAACGGATGAACCGAAAAACGGATGAACGGATGAATGGATGAACGGATGAACGGACGAACGGACGGACGGATTCTTAGTAATAGGGTTCCTTAGGTATCCTTTTGCAACGGAATCCTAAAAGCAACTTTGGAAAACACCTCTGCGGGTGACTCACCAGTTGAAAGCTACCATAGGACTTGCTGTTCTAACAAGGTTAAAAAAATGGGCCATTCAAACCCTTTAAAGCACCCGATGGAGATGGTTTCTTCCCTGCCTTCTCCAAAAGGTCATTGCTCTCTGCGCCTTCCTGGATATTGAGGGTGCTTTTGACAATACTAGTTACAACTCCGTTACGATCGCAATTCGACGACTCGACTAAAAGATGGATGCCAGAAAATCGAGTTATAACTTTCTGTGTGAAGTGCGAAGGACTCTCTGTGAATTCTAGCAAAGCCGCTCTGGTTCCTTTCACAATGAGGAGATTACTGCTGAATCTGAATCTACAATGAATACTACAGTGAAGACAATTATCTCGGTGTTATCTTGAATGAGGAAACTGAACTGGACTTCACATATCGAGTCCATCACGGAACTCGCCACCAAGGCCTGTACGCGGTTCCATGGTAGGACTTGGGGTCTCAAGTCAGTCCTATTTTAACATCTAATAATAAAAATATAATTTGGTGATCCAAAACGTAAGAAGAAACAATTTCTAAAAAGCTGTAAAAAGTCAAACGGAAAGCTTGTTTGGGCATCACTAGTGCTATGAGCACCTGCCCTGCCCGACAACACTAGAAGCTGTCATTGGGCTGTCTCCTCTTGATATTTTCATTTGGAAAATAGCCGCCAGAAATACTCTTAAGATGCAACTGACAATGAAATATAAACCAGGGGATCAAACGCGACACTTGAGAATACTCAATTTCATCTCGGATAAAGACAGGTGCAGGAAAGCATCGAAGCTGAGCTACAAGCCACCGAATCCTGCTTTGCGAAAGCCCAAAAATGGGCCAGAACCCTAATATACTCAGACAGCCAAGCAGCGCTCAAGGCACTGTCATCCAATCTTATGGAATCAAAATGTGTCAAAAGCTGCTACGACGCCTTACAATATCTAGCCCAACTTTGTTACATTGGATGTAGGTTAGGATGGGTTCATCGAAGGTAATGAAATTGTCGAAGAACTAGCCAGGGCTGGTTCAAAAACCGCTTTCATTGGTCCGAAATCTTTCTATGGTGCAAGCTGAACTACGGCCAAAGGTCTGACCAATAAGTGGGAAAACAAGCTTCATATTTCCCACTGGAAAAATCTACAGGGACACAGACAATCTAAATTACTAATAAAACCTTTCTCTTACAGATAATTCCTTAAACTCAAAAAGGAGAACTTTGAAAAGCTTGTGAGCTTCCTCTCAGGCCATTATCGCTTGAGATCACATCAAACCAAATTAATTAACCACCAAATGTCGACTGTGTTTAGAAGACGACGAAATGGCTGTTTGTGAATGTTCAGCTTTAATTTGGTCAAGAAGGCATTCTGACCTTCATCAGAAGGATCGAATGTCTGTTAGCTTAAACTAACTCCCCAAGATATAACTGGTATATTCCTTCAGACCGCAGTGTCCGCCACTTGGGCAGGGGTTTGGTTCACTATATTCTGACGTTCATCAACGAATTCCAAACAAATTTTGCACTAGTTTTGAGATGAATTCCTCGCATAAATTTGACAACACAAAAAAATTGTCAGAATCATAGATTCACACCTTTCTACAGTAAGTCTGCATCAAATAATATTTTAAGGGGGTATCCATTTTTTATTAGTTATTTATGAACAAAACAAGAATATCTACAGAAAAAATCAAAAAATAAAAGAAAGTTTAAAATTTCAAAAATTAGCAGTTGATGATATGGGGGTCTCAAAAAATTGGCGCGTAACCATACCCACGATTTCAATCCTCCTAGCAATCTGAAACCAAAAAAACAAAAAAAGATTATTAATCTAGAATAATGTCGGAATGTCTGGAAATGGAATGTCGGAATGTCTTGAACTACGGAAAAGTTGGAAAGTTTTTTTTTTTCACAAAATGGAGACTGCCTGAAAAAAAAAACAATTTTTATACCACTTGTTTTGACAGACATAGACTAATCTATAAAAAAGACTCTCTAAACATTTCAGGTAAATCGGTGAAGTAGAACTTGAGGAATCGTGGGTATTGTTTTGAAAAAGATAGTTTCGAGAAAAACGCGTTTAAAGTTTCGCGTAAAGTTTTTCGCAGTCTTAGTCATGAAATGATATTGTAGACTTACATTTATTCAATCTGCCATTCCCGCTTCATACATCGGACCTTCCTTGACTTCAAAAAAACTATTTTCCGCGTTTCTCTCTTCATATCGAGCAGTTTTGGCCTCCTTTGATGCGTTGGATGCACGTATCTCGGAGCGGTCAATCCGGGCGTTGTCTCGTTTCACTGCAAATGAATGAACTTCCGGGCCAATTTTCATTCCCATAAGCTCCATCATTTTTAAAATAGGAATGAAGAATTCATTAAATATACAAATAGCAATTAATGTCGCTATCTCAATCAACTTAGGTCCCGAATGAATATGTTTTGGATCGAAAGTCCAAATCAAAGAGTTTAGAGACTCATTATTATTTTGAGTTTCAATTGTTAGCAGCTGGACGTAAGTGAAGAGTAAATATAAAAGACACAAGACACCTTGGGTTCTTGTATTACAATATGTACAAAGGACAAAAGGTTTTACTGAAAAATTTCTAGACTAGAACACCCCTTTAATCGTTTTTTAAATCCTTATTTGTTTAAACTTCTGAATTCCTCATCCGGAAGTTCTAGTTCTTATTGGGATTAAAGGGTTTTTCAACAGGGACGCTACGAAAGTAGAGTGACAGGGACAGAAAATGACTCCATATTTCTTGCTGCTCTTTTGACGTTTCTCTTCAGTAAGGTTTGCCATTTCATGATGGAAAGATATACGAGCCAACAACGAGTCAAAATTATTAAAATTTACTACCGAAATTTGGAGTCAGTGGCCTTAACGTTAAGAGCGCTACGTCCAATTTATGGTTGTCATAATCGTCCTAGCAGATCAACAATTGAGCGTCTAGTGGAAAAATTTGAATCCACAGGCACAGAGCAAAATGTCCCCGTGCCAGTGAGACAAAGAAGTGCCCGTAAAGTCGAGAATATTGCTGCCGCTGAGGCTTCAGTTGCAGAAAGCCCAAATGTGTCTGTCACACGTCGTAGGGCATCTCTGTGACGTCGTTGTGGCGAATTTTGCGAAAAGATCTTGGCCTACATCCTTACAAGATTAAATTGACGCAAGAACTGAAGCCGCTTGACCACCAGAAGCGTCGTATTTTCGTGAATTGGGCTGAGCAACAACTTGAAAATGATTCGGATTTTCATCGAAAAATCATCTTCAGCGATAAGGCTTCTGGCTGAATGGCTCCGTCAATAAACAAAATATGCAGTTTTGGTCAGGCAGCAATCCACACGTGCTCCATGAGTCATCATTACATCCCGAAAAAATTACGGTTTGGTGTGGTTTATGGGGCGGTGGCGTCATTGGGCCGTACTTTTTCCGTGATGATCAAGACCAGCACGTTACTGTGAATGGGGATCGCTATCGTTCAATGATAACCGAATATTTTTGGCCCCAATTGGATGATTTGGACTTGCAGGATATGTGGTTCCAAACAGGACGGCACCACAAGCCACACAGCGAATGTCACAATCAATTTATTGGAAACCAAGTTTGGAGAACTTGTTATCTCACGAAATGGTCCAGTCGCTTGGCCGTCTATGGTCTATGCCAACAAGCCAGCGACGATTGATGAACTTCGTACGAATATCGAACGTGAAATTGCAGCAGTATCGGCCGATTTATGCTTGAAAACCGTCGAAAATTGGGTTCAGCGTCTGGACCTCTGTAAGCGTGCCCGTGGTGGCCATGCAAAAGAAATCGAGTTCCATACATAATGGCATCGAACGTTCTTTTACAGGAATAAGGAGTTTCATTGATATCCAAAAACGTTTTTGTTTAATTAAAAAAAACTTTTGTAGCGCTCTTAATGAAAAAACCTTTACAAGTAGACCGATGTCGATCCTCTTATTTGTCTGGCTAAATCTTGAGGGCGATGCCATGAGAAATCTTAAATTAAAAAAAAACAAAACAGTGTTGCATACATTTAAGAAGCGCGGAACCCTTCGTGTGAGAGTCAACTCTTGGCTATTATTTTTATATTTATTTACATATACACAAAAAATATTGTCAGTTAAAAATGAAATGAAATGGAAATGAGAACCAAGAAGAGGAGGACACAACTATAGACAAAAATTAATACACAAAGTTAAAGTTATAAATAATTAGTTTAATTTTCAACATCGAGGAGATACACAACATCTTTTGGCTTCAAAATGCAATAATAAACGATTAGAGTGATTGTAAAAATTACACCGCTGTAGATAATTGTATCGTAGAGGAAGCCAAACCACCAGGACTCATACTCCGAATGGATTGACCAAGTGAATGTCATCACAAGATTCTCCACCATTGTGACCACAAAAAATCCAACATACCACAGTCGAATGTGCTTAAACTTAATTCGAAACTCAAGGATCACAAAGATGTACACATATGCCAGCAGCAGATAGAAGGCGGTTCGTTTCAGTTTGTCCTGGAGCTTGGATTCGAATGCCAACCAAATGAGCATAAGCAGGTAATGACATCCCACCAGAATGAAGAAGGCCTTGGTGAAGAAGATACAGAATGTCGACAGAGCCATCATTCGCATGCAGATGAATGTCAACCACCCGAGGAAGGCAACAGTCTTGGCAGCAAAGTCATCCTGTTCAATTCCGTTTATGATTTGACGCGGTCGAGAGATGAAGAAGTCAGTCTCATCTGGGCAAGGGCTTGGGGGAATATCTCTTTTGTCCATTGCCGGATTTTCTTCCAGTTTTTCTGTGATCATTTTTGGCGGTCGTGGTACGTTTTCTTTAATGTACAGCATTGCATTTAGCCACAGCATGTCCTTCAACGTTGACATCCTATTTGCTGTGGCAGAGAATCGATTTTGTCGTCGTGTCGCTGTCGTCGAAGTGTTCTGCGCCTCGACAGATGACTGCCTTCGTAGTTCGGCTGGGGGAAACCATTCGGCCGCGGGTAGTGGTGGTGGCGGTGTCTCTGGCACCATGTCGCACTCTTCGATAACATTAATAGAGTCCTGGCTGACGTAATGTTTCTGTAGTTGGGGACTGTTCGATTTGATTTTTTCATCATCTGTGGAATTTGTGGCAGTTTCGGATGGCGAATTAGATATCCGTTGTGAGTGGATGGTAATGAGTGGTTTTGTGGCATCGGATTCAGCTTCGCAGTCAACTTCATCCTCGCCGGTTACTTTGATGATTGTGTCAGGTGATTGTTGATTTTCGGTGTCATTGCAGTCGTCGCCATTGCCGTGGCGCAATTTAAAGTTCTCCATTATTTTATTACTTTCGGGGAAGTCGGAAATTTTTCGTTCGGATTCACGTCGTTTGCTTTCATTTTCGCGACGCAGACGCTCGGCAGCCAGAAGTCGTTGCTTTTGGCTTTCAATTTGATTTGGAACTGCCCAAGGGTATGGGCGACCAGCGAGTTTTTGGCTCTCGAATCGTTGATAGGTGACGGTAATGCTTGCCAAGTCGATTGCTGAGAACACCAAACTGATGGTCTGGACGGTAGCTGCAATGAAAATGCGAGTATATTAGAAATTGTATTTATATTGTTGAATACGATTTTTAATGCTCTAGCAATGTTAAAACTTGTTGGACTTTTTAACCTTTTCATCTTTAAAAATAAACCGAAGGCAATTTAAGTTCCAGTGGCCTCACATGGACCAGTTAAGGTCCAAAGTGGAACCAGACTCTCAACGTAAGGCAGTGTTTGTGTTGTGACGAGCGAAAATTTGTGCATCATCAAATAAATTTATTATTATGGTATTTTCTTGAAAATAAATAATTAAAAAGCTTAAGTTATAGTTGTCAACGTATTCAAGAAATTGCTCTGGAGAAGGGATTGAAAAAAAAAGTATTTACATTGTGTGCCTTAAATGCGTAAACAACACACACTTTATTTTTCAACCCTCTGTATAAAGATGTTGTTTTGGTTAGCGATACCAAGCACAAGTGAAAGTACTTAACAAACCTGTTTCATTTCAGAGCTCGAGATACTTTTTCAATACTTACGTCTGGGTCCGGAGGAGAATTACTATCTAATGGTCAGAGATCTAAATCATTCACCAAATACTAGAGGGAATCTACTGTTCAATTGGTTGGTTCAGAATATTGTCGAGTGTCGACTCGATTTAATTATGTTTGATTTAAAACTTTATAAGTATTAATTCAATACTTGACAAAATCCATATTTCCCTTAAAACTATAATTAATTCAGTCTTGTTTTCCCTTATGTACTTCTTTTTACAAAGTCTAAGCATTTGCTCTTAAATATTCTAAAGTTTTTCCCATTTTTTATATCGTTGGGAAGGCTATTAAACAAACTAAAACCTTTGTATATAATTGTATTTCGACCGGCTGATGTGAACTGACTCCGCAGTCGTAAGTCCTCAGCATTTCGTAAATTTTACGGCTGCGAATCTCTCACTCGTTTGACCTCGTTGGTTAAATACCTCGGTGCAGTTCCATTTTTGATTTTGAACACAGCTATCAATGTGTTGTACACCAGTCTTTGTTTGACGTTCAAAAACCTAAGCGCTTCCAGGTTGCACCTTAGGATATTCCTCATACCTTTATTTTGCAACTTTTGAAGCCTTTGAATATGTTTCTGGTTGCAGCATGAGTAGCAAATGGTGGCGCAAAGCTCAAAGTAAGGTTTTACGAGGGTGTTATAAACCATTATGGCAGTCAAGTCAACCATTTGTTTCCTGATCCTCTTGAAGAAACCAATCTTTTTACCTAATTTTTTGCATATGTAGTCGGCGTGTTCATGCATATCTAACTCCCTGTCGATACTTATTCCCAAGTATTTGATATTTTTGACACTTTCAATCTGTTTCCCGTTTGTATTGATATAGTTCTCTGCTCATTAAGTTTCAGTTTGTTCATTTTAAGCCAAAGTATTAGTTGTGTTATATTTATATTTGATTTTGTTTCTACATGCTTCAGCGTCCTTTCCCTCAGCGTAGATCAATGTGTCATCGGCGTAAAAAATAACTTTACAAAACTTTATTACTGTGGGCATATCATATATGTAAAGAATAAAGAGGAGTGCTCCTAAAATTGAACCTTGTGGCACTACTTGCTCAACTTCGATGAACTCAGACACGGTATGATTTAATTTTGTGCGTTGTAGTCTTATAGTCAGAAAAGATTTAAACCAATTAAGCTCAGTACTTTGTATCCCATACTTATGAAGTTTTCTCAAAAGTATATCTCGATCAATGGGTTCGAAAGCACGTTTGAAGTCTAAGAATAGAGCTATTATTTTCTTTTCCTTTCCGCCGTCCTTTCATTCGTTTACTAAGTGGTTAATGGCCGCTTCACAGGAATAATGTTTTCGGTACCCAGATTAGTAAGTTGATAGTAGATTCTTGGTTTCTAGTTATTCCACCATCTTTTGTTTAGCCGCCGTTTCAAGAATTTTCTCTACCATTTTAAGTGTGTTGATGGGGCGGCATTCCTCACATTTGTTTATATTCATTACTTTTAGCACAGTTGAAACCATAGAATTCTTGGGAACTCGTCTTTTAATAGCGATTTGTTTACTATTCTATGGATGGTCTGTCCTAAGATATCCGTTTTTCCCCTAAGATATCACTTTTCACAAAGTATTCGTTGAACTTTTTTGCGATTTCAGAATCGTCTCTATATTCCTTCCCATCGCAACACACATGCTTGATCTGATTTATGTGCTGTCCAAGCACCATTTTTTTAATAGTTACTCACATTACTTTCTGTCCATTTGCGGGTCTTATCTTGTTCCTAATGTATCCGTTTTTTGCATTGATTATTTAAAAGCGACGGATAGTCCGTCTTATCCCAGATCAGGGTCATACAAAGATCTTATGCTGTTTGACGAACGGATACAGCTGACTAACATGGATTAACGAACAACAAACTGTCTTCACTTATTCGTGTATGACAGTAACCATTGCCGATTTAGTGCCGTAGTTACGATCCCCAACTTGATTGAGGAGTTGGAGGAGTATGTTCAAGCACATTCTTATAACTACATTAGGACGCGGTGGACACAATTCTCCTACAAAGCAAACATTGGACAGAACGATCTGATTGATAATATCAATATTTACCGCAACGCTACGATCGACGGTCTACACCCACAAAAGAGTACGCTACTAACAAGGTTCAAACAACTGTACCAACTCAAGTACACATCAAAATTTCATGAAATTCTTTTATTTTCAGTAATTTATTATTACAAAATGATATTGTTATTATTCTTTTCGGATTGAGATCAATGCCACCACGAAAGCATAACTCTAATACACTTGGTTTGGTTGGTCGTTCCACAAGTTGCAAAATGTTTATTTTTCTTATTGGAATGCGGGCTTTTAACATTGTGTTGGATGGACAGGATCATTGCATACTTTCCAAAGTTGTTGAGTTGATCACTGAAACTCATTGTCTACTGTTACGATGAATCCGTTTTATGGAACAGTTGAAACCAAATATATCTGAGTTAAAAGCACATCACAATTTTTGCCTTCATCCCCTAATAATTTTGCGAGCTCTGAATGCATCATAATGTTTAGTGGTATGTCTACTTCCTCCTGAGAGGAGAAAATTATAAAATAAAAAAAAAATCACGCATTGGTTTAGTCGGTATGCCATGCCAAGCGAAATTCAAAATCGAAGTTATAAAAAGTCTTGCATACTGAAGAGTGATGCGGAACCCTTCGTGTGTGAGTTAAACTCGCACCATTTGAGAAAGCAACAAAGACTACAGAAAAATAAACTCTATTCGATCGCAATCTCGTATCGCATTAAAGTCACTGACTTATTGAACAGCCTTCGTACTGTTTTTTAGGGAAAACTGTTTTAAGAGGGAAAAACTGAACTTCTTGTCATTACAGTCATTCCTGGCAAATGGGGAACCCCAAGCTGGCGTCACCCAAGTCGCAAAGAAAGTTCGTAATCACGGCTTTAAAAGTGACGAAGACGATGGTGCTCTGCCGCAAGAGTATCAATTACCAACAGCACCGCGAGCCAGCTGCGTACATTTCTTATTTGCCATTCGATGCCAACGAAGACGACATCATCGACTTCTTTTACCCAAATGAGCTTATTTCGTCACCTTTGCCACGTTAAGATGGCGACTGGACGAGTTCGGGGCTTTGGCTATGCTGAATTCGAAACCCGCGATGATTTGATCAGTTTCAGCAGCCTGATCCGCAGGTAAAGAATCGACGTGTTCGCATTGAGGTATGAGAATCGAACAACAGTAGAGCCAGACGCGCAATAACGGTGATCAGAATCAGAATCTAATGGCTTGTGTTCCGGTGAGAATCGTGACTCGACTAATCGGAGCCGCGACAAGGACAATGAGGATAACGACCGGGATGGTGGACGTCGTGGCGGTAGGCGAGCACAGTGGCTCCATTAAGGATCGTCAGCCGCGTAATGGCTCCCAAGAGAGGGGCGGCTCATGGCGCACTGGTGATCGGCCAGCATACGTTTCTTCCCCTCATCATGGTGGTGTAGGCGAATTTGATCGAAACGCTAGATTCCGTGATCTCGGAGATCGTGGTGATGACCGTGATCGCGACCGTTGCGATCGCATGAAACGCAGCTATTTCAGTAGCAGTAGTAGACGTGACCACGATGTTCCACAAGAAAAACCAAAGCTCAATTTGAAGCCAAGGACATTGCCGTTGCCTGAAATCATCAACAAGCCCGAAGAAGAGGGCTTCAGCTCTGACGTTGAGCAGAAGGAGAGTCACCCAGATTCGGGCTCAGATTCCGATACAAAGTCAAAGCAACAACGCCCAAATGGTAATACGGCGGAGAATGTTTTCGGTTCGGCAAAACCTGTACATACAGCTGCTCGTCAGAAGGAGATTGAAGAGCGTCTCGAGGAAGCCGTGAACAGGACGAAAAGGAGCGCGAGGACGACGTGAGCGAAAAGTTGTCAGACGTTCAGCTTAACAAAGACGACAAAGAAACTTGGAACACGGCAATCAGCGGTTGGCGATTCCGTGACGACGAAGCAGACATTAGCAGGAAATTCAAAACAAACACAGACCGTGGTCGTGATAACCGCAAGTTCAACTGCAACAGAACGTTGCGGCAATGATAACTGGGACTTTAATCGCAACAGAAACGATAGAAATGAAAGGAATGATCGCTCTACCAAGGATAGGCCAACTTATAGAGAAACCAGGCCCACAGACGATAGTAAACAAAAGCGTGAACCTAAACCCGAAAGGCAAATGTCAAAGTATCAATCCCCAGCTGCAGGACCGATTCTGCAAACTGCAACTAAAAATTCCGATCTTTTAGATGATGCCTACTGCGAGTAGAATGTTTAATTTATATAAAAAGAAAAACATGTGAAGATTGGACCAGGACTTTTCCACTGATGAGATCGACACAAGAATTAATAATCAAAAGCGAATGATTAATTTCGGAATCCCGAATGAGGACAAATGAAAAGCGAATCAGTCTTGTAATCTGCTTATCCAATTTTTGTCGACCCCTCTTAATTCGATTTTTCCTATCACTTGAATTGATGACCTTTTCATTGGGAAACCGACCCAGTGGTGCCCAATTTTCTCACAAGTATCACATAACTCCTTAATCCCATCCGCCATCCGGCCAAAACCAATTTGCGAAAATCTAATTAACTTGCACACCGTGCGCGCCTGGCAAAAGTATAATGAAAAGATTTCCTTATCGTCCTTATTAAGTGCGAGTATGTGTTCCTGTTACGCTAGGAACCATGAAAAATGCATCAAAGTTACGAGCAGTTCAAATGGACTGGTTTAATTTCTGCACATAAATCCTTGTGTATCCTTAAAAGGCGTCACCCTGACACACTTGACTGCAGATGATTTCTATGAGAGGACCAAAAACTCTCCTGCCAAACAATACATTGCCAATTAGACGACTTTGTCATGGTTAAGGTTTGTCTTACTGATAAATCACATTCTTACTTACTTGTATTGTAGTTTCTGAAGAGATCTTGCGTTAGCATGTGGTAAAGCTGAAGGATGATTTGTGGAGCTGCTTGGGCATAAGCCTGAATAAAGTGATATAGTTCGCATGTTGAGCATTCACCTGACTTTGACAGACAGTACATGCGTTCGTTGTCATCATTGTCATGGAAGAGTGCTTCTACAGCCCAGAATATCCGACGGGCAAATCTGCAAAGGATACCAAAGTGATTATGTATACATAAGTGAAGCTATTCATTAATAATGAAAAAGGCAATTATGAAATAAAATGGGGTGGTTCATCTAAATGCTCAGAGGACTGTTTAGGAAATTTCTTCAACTAGACTGGACTGGAGTGGGTTGTGGCTTTTTGGGTATTGCTTTTGTAATTGGGACCAAAGAAATATTTCCACCTCCGGTCAGGCATGAGGCGTACACCTTGTTGTCCAGACGACTAGTTCATAGAACCTTGTTGTTTCGATTTAACAACGAGCCACGTTAAAGGGGTGATGTGATTAAATGATTATAGAATCGTCAATATCCTTGAGAGTCCTACCCTGTGATAAGAATTATTGCCATCAGGGTAAACGCAGTCGGCTGGATTATGAGCATGACCTCATAAAGGAGAAACATGGTTAACTTTGTGGAGTGCAGATGTTGCTTTGTTTTAGAAAAAGGATTTTGATTAAGATCTTCTTTTTTTTAATTATTTGCTCGCTCTTCAAGAGGATATTAAGACTCTTTTAATGCGTGTAGCACAGAGCGAGCGGAAGATTTAGGAGAAGAATGGAAGATTGTGTTGTGGTTTGAGAAACTCAGGTGTAATTGGTTTCAACACACTTCCGTGGGTGGAGCCCGAAACGGGACGGAGGATTTTTATATCGACCTATTGGCTTCAACTTAATTCGCAGGATTTTATTTGACATTAGTTATGATCTATGAACTTTGAAAGTTTGGAAAATTTAGCTTAAACACCCCGCTGTCAGTGTTATGCCTTCAAAGCAGAGCCATCTACACACAATCGACACAAACTGCGATTTTGAAAATATGAATTAGGAACTAAGCCGATACAACAACCACTACAACAACGTCACCCATTAGTCAGACTACTATCACTGGTCGATCAAGCCAGTGATAGTGTCATTAACTTGATTCCAATGGCAAATGGTGACTGGACCAGATTCGAAAAACTAGACCACTACTCTAGGAATCGAACCTGGGACCTCTCAATTGAATCAATTGAAATGCAGGCGCTTTACCAATTTCGCCACCCAGCTGTTAAATCTAATCTATAAAGTTTATGTCTCGAGGTGTGTCAAAAACAACAGTGTTCGAAAAGGGCGAGAATAAAAAACATCTCGCGCTTAGCGGATTTGTAAGTGAACACCAAGCTGGGTAATTGACTCACTCCATCACATGGGCAAAACAACTGTGATGATTGTTTTAGAAACTCGGAATTGGATGCTTACGTTACAACTCTGCTTAGTGAGAATTGAGTTTAAAGCTGCGGGTAGTTGCAATGTGTGGGAATTTTAGAGTTAAAATATGTTATATCCGCGGTCTGATATTGCTTATCAATTCCCACCACAATACGGTCAATATTCCAATGCGGAATTCAACTTCATGTGGTTTAAATTCTATGTCCATAAGCAAACAATTCATTACCAAGTCCAAGCCTGAATAGTTCATCTCCTTTTGACGAGTTTGATGAGCTGTCCAACTCCATTTCAAGAATTGTAACCCTCTATCCTCATACTGAAATTGTTGTTGCGGGCGATTTCAATATACACAATTCTAGCTGGCTTCGACATTCTGTTCAGACAACAGCCGAAGGAAGGTTAGTGAATGAGCAAACACGAATCCTGGACATTGCACGTCACAACGCCAACACATTGGACTTGCTCCTCACTTCTCACCCAGACAAATACTCTATTGATGTATTGGCGCCCCTAGTTTCGTCGAACTATTATGTCCCACTTCTCTTCTTCAAACCATTAAAAGACTTCTTTGGCAATATGAAAAAGACGACTGGGGCTTGTCTTTAACTTGTCACTATGTTTCCTCGATGGTGACGCGGACGCCGCTGCTGATATGGTCACAAATATTATTCTCCAACAAGGTGAAGACAATTAGGCCAAAAGAGAATTCATGGTTCGACTTGAGCTGTTAAGAGGCTGTCAGGCTGAGAAAGCTTAGTTTTCGGTCTTATTAAGCTGACCCTTCAGAGGAAAACCGGAAAAAGTGTCGACGAGTCCGTAATGACTGTAATGCTCTTCTACGACATACGAAGCTCTCCCATGGAATACATTTAAGGCAAAGAATACTACGTTGTCCCAGTGGAAGTAAACAATTTTGGTCCTTCGTCAAAATTATTAAGAACTCTACTTCGTCATCGATTCCGACGCTCATTTCGAATGATACTCGTGTCGTTAATGATCTTGACAAAGAAAATCTGCTTGCAGTACAATTCGTGGCCAGTTCTACACTTCCAGATTGCACTTTACCACCACCTGTGCTCGAGAGCGTTGAACATTCTATGGGACAAATAAATTTTCGCACAGTCGCAAGAGTACCAAAAGATTTAGGCATTCAGAAATCCGCTGGTCCTGATGGTATTTCCCCTTTAGTTCTGAAGGGGTGTTCTTCAAAACAAAACCAGCAGATGGAAAAATGCATTTGTCTAGCCTGACCCTAAAAAGGGCGATTCTTCTTCTCCCTCTAATTACAGACTCAAAGCATTTAGGGTCCCTTACGAAATATCTTGAAACACGAAAACTCCTCAAGGACCGGAAATATGATTTTCGTAGCAAGAGGTCCACAGATGATTTGATGACCAGTCTCACCGAAAAATGGTGAATCAAAGATGCGAAGATAGTTGCACTTGATATTTCAAAGGCATTTGACAGAGATTGGCTTCCAGCTTTTTGGGCTCGGTGAGTCTCTTCTTCGATGGATTAGAAACTACCTTTCGAGTCGTAAAACACATGTTGTGTTGGACGGTTTCACGTATACAAGTCACGATATAAATCTTTGGTTTTGTGTCTGACTATCTTTTAAATTTTCATCAACGCTCTCTTGTCTATCACATCTAATCCAATATAGTCCTTCGCAGATGAGAGTACCCTCAGTTTCTTATATGCGTTTATTGATTCACACTCCTGCTCTTCGGATGTGGACATCGAGCGACAACGTATGCTAAACTCATTCAATTCTGATGTTGAGAGAATAACCAAATGGCGACAAGCCAACAGAGTAGAATTTAATGCTTCCAAAACTCAATGCTGTCTTATGTCATTAAAGCGATACCCTAACACCCATCCATTGTCCATGAATGCTATTTGCGTTGAAGAAACCGAAAAGCTTTCAATGCTCGGTATGTGCGTCAATTCTAACCTACGTTGGAATGACCTCATATTCGATACTGCCAAGAATGCAGCGAAATGCTTAGGTGCAAGAAGTATTTTATCCCCTTCTGATTTAGCCATAATTTATAAGGCTTTTATGCGGCCTAAAACGGAGTTTAACGCTCACATCTGGGCAGGTGCACACAAGATTACATTGCATCTCCTAGATAGAATTCAAAAGCAAGCAATGAAACTTATAGACGATGACAACATATCGAAACCAACTCACTCGCTGGAACACCGTCGAAATGTGTCTTGCTTGACTTTGTCTTATCGCTATTTCTACCACCAATGCTCCGACGAATCTTCGAACGCTCATCAGTTAACCCTAAAGCCTGCTTTCGGGCGCACTGTGAAATTTAGAACTTTTTTTTAAAACCAATGTGCACTGGTACCTCCTTTTTTCTCCCTTCCACTTCTGCTCGTGCTAAAAAACACTTTAAGGGTACTTCAAATCCCTTGAGCACTTGAGCACTATTTACTAAAAAAAAATGTCCACTTCTAAATCCGAATTGTTCATGAGGATATATGGACTTTTAATCAATGTATTCCAGAAGCTTCTCTTTTAAGACTCTTTCAAAGACTTTGCTCAAAGACAACTCAAGAGGCTAATAAGTCTGTAGCTATTTGAAGATTCCCTATCCTTGCCAGGTTTTAAAATGGCTGTCAACTAAGAAGTTCCGCTCTGTCATAACATACTAGGAAATTGTAAACTTTTTATCAGACCCCATTTAAAAAATTTTACAATTTCTTATTTTTTGCAAAAATTCAACAAGTTTTTTTCTTTAACAAGTCCACAATTGTTGTTTTGAGTTACAGAAAGTAGGTGATCCACAAAATTTAATTTTGTTTAATTTTGTTGTTTTGAGTTTCAGAAACTTTAATTGTAAGTTAAAAATCACTTGTTGTACAATGCTTTTTATTTCGCGGTAAAGGCCCCTAATAAGTTTTTTTTTTTTAAATTTTAATCGTGTAACTGAATGTTTCCGTTGGAAATCTCTTCTTGGATTCGCTCCCCCGATGAATCATTTAACCTTTAAAACTTTTCATTGCTTCACTCGTATTCACTCGCAGAGATAACGCAATAGAATAATCAACTTTGGAAGGGAAAAAAATCGTTGGCATAAAAACTATCTCTCATTACATTTAACGCACTTGTGCGGTTCCAAGAATTTAATCCGGTTTCTTTGGGCCGATTCTGATTGTCTGATAAGCAATAAAAGAACCCCGTCCCTTGTCGATTATTCATATTTCCGAAAATCAGCATTATCAGAAAAAACAAACAAACAAACAATGATTTCGTCATAAAAAGAAAATTACCTGTAAACAGCAAACAATGGAAAGAATAATAAATTCATTAGTTGATAGCCAACAAATTGTTGCTTGTTGGCGTGTCTTGGGTTCGACCACTGCTCCGGTGACGTCATTACGAACAAAAAACACAACACAGGTGGGGCTAGAACTAATATTAACGTCAGCCAGCCGAACAGCGGTTGACCGGTGTGAAAATGCTGGTAGGATACGGCACTATCCGCGATTGTCTGGACGATGTAAACCATCAGCTCCAGACAGGATGGAATGAGGTACGACACATAAATCCGAGTTCGACTTCTGATCGTATAGCCGAGAATGTGTCCAGGAGTGCCATTACGGGCATCCATAGCGCTGGCCAATGCCAAGAATCACGTATGGCTTTGATTTGTGTTTGAGAAGCTTGGCAAGTAAAAGAAATTTCCCTTTGCGGTTTATCGGTTTGGAATTCGCGAAAATTGATTATGGACTGAGGTTTGGTTCGAGTGCGACACATTGCGCTGGCTGGGCTCGTTATCGGGTGACTAAACAATGGCACAGTATTGTATCTAAAGTCTTTTGTGTGCTGCTTTTGAGATAAGATAAATGAGCCTTTGGTGAACAGGTGAACATTTATTTGTTGTTGTTATGAGTGTATTTGGTGACGCTTTTATTTTGTTTGAGTTGGAAGGTGATTCTCACTCAAAAGCGTCAAAAAGGCTGCCAAACACACTTTTTTTTGCATTTATTTACGGAAGTTTCTTCAAAGTTCACACTTTGTTGGAGCTACGAGGAAAAGTACAAATTTCTGGTCTAGCGCCTCAAGCGCATGAAGACTATTCCGTGTAGTTGATTATTGTTATTATGATATTACGGCACGGTGCACACACTTTTTATTAAGTTAAATTCAAGTAAAAACTAAAGACTCAATTTTAAAATTAACAAACAACATCTTTTCAGAGGAGGAATTCAAATCAAACGAAAGATAATTCTAAGAAGAAGGAAGAAAGAGGGAAATTGAAGCTTCAGTCCTAAGGAGGACAACGTAATGATGGTCTTTATTATTACGATCTGAGTTGTTAAAAAAAAGATAAAAAAAACTGATGGCAAGATGGTGGCAAACAACGGTAACTTATTTTCCGTCTTGGAATTCACAAAGGGTACGAGGTACGCATTCTGTTTAACTGATGGTTTTTAATCTTCCACCAGTTTTTGACTTAACTCCGAGTTAATTTTAGTCGGGGTTAAACCCGAGTTTACCCCAGAAACGTGTTTTTCAGTTAAGAGTTAGCCCCGAGTTAACTCAGCTAATTTGGTGAGTTAAATCCGGATTAAATGAACTGATGTTTTTTGACAGATACTGAAAAAGCATGCGAAGAGATTGATTTCATTCCTTTTTATGTGAACATTTTGTAAAAGTTAAAAAAGGAAATCCACTGAAATCAGACTGTGATTTATAGTTGAGCGATGCAGAATTGTTTGATATAAATGACAACTGACAATCCTTGTTTACATTTTATGTGACAATTGGAGCAACATACTACTGTGTCCAAAAAATAAGGTGACATATGAATTTAAACTGCGCGCGTCGAAGGATTTGGAAATTTTTCTTTCTTTTTAGGTTGGTAGTACTGTCAGTGACATCTATGTGAAATTTCATGTCAAAATATATTCATAGTGTTTGAGATACGCGTCGTTGAGCTGCTAAAAGTGAGTTTTTCGTTTTTTGCGATGTCGAAATTTATTGAGCAAAGAATTTGCATTAAATTTTGTTTGCGGAATCAATTTTCTGCTGCGGATACGTTGAGGATGGTGCAGAAAGCCTTTGATGATGAGGCTATGTCTAAAAAAAATGTTTACAAGTGGCATAGTGATTTCCAAGCCGGCCGTGAACGTGTCGAAGACGAGGAGCGTTCTGGGCGACCATCAACCTCAACCGATGAAGCTCACGTCCAACAGATCAAAGATTTGGTGCTGAAAAACCATCGATCAACGATTAGAGACCTTGCTGATGAAGTTGGCTTGTCGAAAGGCTCAGTCAATACCATTTTGAAGGATGCTTTGGGCCTCAAGCGCGTCAAATCTCGACTGGTACCGAAAACATTGAATTTTTTGGAAAAAAGGCGTCGCGTTGAAGTGTGTTAAACAATGCTTTCCGACTACCAGAATGTCGTGAAACGCATTATAACTGGCGATGATACTTTGATCTATGCTTACGAACCCGAAACAACCGATCAATCGAGCGAATATCGTGCCAAAGGAGAGCCGAGACCAAAAAAACCACGCCAAAGTCGCTCAAAAATCAAGGTCATGTTGACTGTTTTCTTCGATTGTCGTGGTGTTGTGCTTTATGAATTCCTTCCAACCGGCCAAACAGTCAACAAGGAATATTATTTGAACGTTATGCGTCATTTGCGTAACGCTATCCACCTAAAAAGGCCGGAATTGTGGAAAGACAATTCTTGTTTTTTACACCACGATAATGCACTATCCCATACCGCACTCGTAATTCGTGATCATTTCGCCAAAAACTCAACCCATATCGTTCCGCAACCACCGTATTCACCTGATCTGGCGCCGTGCGACTTCTGGCTGTTCAACAAGCTCAAAAGACCGCTCCGGGGACACCGTTTTGATACGATAGAGGAGATTCAAGCCGCAGCGAAGATGGAACTGAAGGCCATCCCGGAAAGTGACTACAACCAGTGTTTCAAAGATTGGAAAATCTGTTGGCATAAGTGCATTGCATCGGGAGGGGATTACTTTGAAGGGGATGAAATTGATTTGGAAGAATAAATAAAGAATTTTTAAAATAAATACAATGTCACCTTATTTTTTGGACACAGTAGTATTTCCTTTGAGCTGAATGGTTACTTATACGTAGGCTGCTAGATATATTTCTGGCCTAGACAACGCTAAGTGCTGCCAGGTGCAATCTGACATTTCCATTGGAAAGTTTGACATTTTTTAGCATAACATCAGTCAGAACGTGTTGTCATTTAATCGTGAATTGTTTTATTTACAGAAACTGGAAAAATTCACAATTTGACAATCGCTCAAAAAAAGGCTCGTGTCGATTGGTGCAAGGAAATGTTAAAAAAATACGAACGCGGTGCTTCAAAAGACGTTTATAAGATCGTCACAGGTGACGAATCATGGATCTATTCGTATGAGCCCGAAACAAAATAACAATCGACCGAAGACGAGTCAAATCCAACAGAAGTGTTGTTTGTGGAAGAAGCACTTCGAAGCAAATGGTCGCCTGTTTCTTCGGCAAAACTGGTCACGTGGCGACTGTTCCGCTTGAGCAACGTAGGACAGTCAATTCTGAGTTATACACTACAATTTGTTTGCCTGAAGTCTTCGGAGAAATTCGAAAAACGAACAAGAGAAGACGAATCATTGTTCATCGAGCTCTCACACATCGGCTCAAACCAGCGCCTTTTTGACCGGCCAAAACGTCGAATTGATGACCATACAGCCCTGACTTGGCACCCAATGACTTCTTTTTATTCCCGCACATCAAGAAAAAAATGTGTGGTCAACGTTTTTCGTCGCCAGAACATGCTGTTGAAGCGTTCAAAAACCATGTTTTGGAGTTGTCTCAATTGGAGTGGAAAAAGTGTTTCGACAATTGGTTTGAGCGCATGCAAAAGTGTATAAATCATGTTGGAGAATACTTTGAAAAACAATAAAACCACTTTTGATGATAAATATTCGCATTTTCATTATTAAGCCAGAAATATATCTAGCAGCCTACGTATCAGTCCATTTAAAAAACTTCCTGGAAAACAAAGCGGACATGATTTGATTTTCGTTGAATAGCAGGTCAACATTTGCGGGTTCATTAAGTACATTTTATTACAGTGGAAATTGTATTAACTTTTAAAGTTATGAATGAATTAATTCATTTTTATTTTATTCCTGAATTCTTCTGTTTTGTCAAATAACAATTGATCTGTCAGTATAGACAGATATCGATAGTTTTTTGACAACTTAATCGATAGCATGGAGTCAAACTTAACCCTGCACTGAAAAACTGCTACATGGGTTAACTCGGGATTAATTTTATTCCGGAGTTAACTCAGCATTTAAAAACTTGGCCTTAGGAATCCATGTGATATCGCAGTCGTGTATCATGGTCCGGTTTTTTGTCCTTGATTTAATTCCTCAGGGATCCATTATTGGGAAACTTCAAATGAGCAAGCGAATAATTAAATTTCATGTGAAAGCGCTGCTCCTAAGTGTCACTGCGATCATCTTAAAGAGGGTCAATGAAAAAAGGGGAATGACCTGCATCTAATGATTTTTTTAATGATAATAACGTAAAACAACATTTTCAATTGTTGCCATAAGGCCTGTATTAATTGTACGTCTAATGCAAACCATTAATCATGATGAAATCAACTCAAATTATCAGTTTAGTGGTTGAAAAGTTGATTGTAGAAAAATCTGTGAACTGTATGTGACCAAATAATTTGACAGCTGCCAAGTTTAAGAAAATTTTCACTTGTCACTTTTACGTACAGATACCATGTATCTCTCGGTGTTATACAAAGCAGATCTTATTTGTTTTTTGAGGTAAAGAAAATAATCTTTTGATTGTTGTTTAATGATTCAATTCGTCGCGGATAACTTTTACTGACGAGATGCATTTAAAGTAAAGTTAAGCCTTAAATCACATTTATTTGTAGGCAATAAAATAACTTAATTTAAGTTTGACTTTGTTTTAATAAATGCGAACGTTTTTGAACATGTTTGTAGATTTTTTGGTTGAACTGAATTCAAGTTCGATCGGAAAGTAGTTTTGACTGCATACCTAAATATATAGGTCGATTCTTCTCCTTTAAATAGTTGTAAAGGGTTTTCCAATAAGGACTTGACAACTTTTTTTTTTTAAATAAAATGGAAACCATTTAAGATATTTCAAAAACTTTATTATCGGCTTGAAGTACAATCAAAGCATTTATGAATGGAACTCGACTTCGTTCATATGGGCACCGCGGATACGTTTGCGGTGGTCGTTTTGTTCGACCCAAATTTCGATGATTTGGCTACAATGTTAGCCCTGAGGTCTTTCGACGTTGTCGGCTTATTGACATAAACCAATGACTTAACGTAGCTCCAAAGAAAATAATCTAGAGGCTTTAAATAGCACGACCGGGGCGGACAGTCGATTGGCCCATTTCTTGAGATAACACGCTCATCAAACTTACTCTTCGATAAATCGGTTGTAAGGTGTGCTGTGTGACTTTTGGCACCATTCTGTTGAAACCACGTGTCCTCCAAGTCCATATCTTCCAACTCGGGCTACAATTAATCGGTTATCATGGCTCGATAACACTGGCCATTCAAAGCAACGTGACGATCGTTATCGTTGACGAAAAAATATGGATGAAGTGGTGTTTCATGAAGCAAATGTGGATTTTCACCCGACCATTCACGCATATTTTGCTTATTGACATTTAGCCAAAAATGGGTTTCGTCACTGAAGATGATTTTGAGATGCAATTCATCATCTTGGCGCTTCTTCTCCAGAACCCAATCAGAGAACGTACGTCGCTGCAAATGGTCCATCGGCTTCAATTCTTCAATTCTTGAGTCAGCTTGATCTGAAGCCTAAATGGCAGCGATATTTTGGACACTTCGACCAAATCGTTGTCTCACTGACACGGCATCAAACACCAAATATTTTGACTTAAATTTTCGCACTAAACTTGTTACCAAAAATTGGAGTTAACGCTCTTAAAGTTGTGGGTACCGACTCCGAATTTCGGTAGAAAATTTTTATAATTTGCAGACGTTGCTCACAGTTCGATAATTTGTGAAAGGGTGCGTTCACATATTAAATTCAAAGTTGTCAAGTCCATTGAAGCAATCATACTGCACTGCGTTGTTTGTTCTATTAACCGCAAATCGCAAACTAGTTACAAGGATAACTGCAGAAGCTCCGCGAATGAATTTAAAGATCAGACTTTTCAGTATTTGCTTTTGCACTGCAAAACCACACGGAAACCTAGAAACCTAGTCATCGGAATCTGATTCAAAAACTAGGTGGTAAAAATTAGTAGTTCTCCTGACTACAGGAATTCAAATTCAACCTAACGTTCGTCGAGTGGAAATGAGATATGTGCTCAACACTTATCCTTCATAAACGTCATCTTACCGAATGTAATTAGAAATTTATAAAAATACTATTTTTCATCACCAAATGGAAGGTTCATGGTACCAAAATCAATATTGTTTTTCCTTGTGGTTCCCTAATTAAGTCGCAGCAGATTTTCGTTCCGAAAAGAAGCCGTGGTATACATTCAAGGCAAAAATATACTTTTGCCGCTTCAACTGTGTTGTTGTACCTTACTTTGCAAATCTTACGAATCATGAGTTTGCCTACTTCCCACCTGCAAGTGCACATAGACGACTCATTTCCTTCTTTAGCGCTTTACCGAATTGCCAACCAAGTGAAACAGAAATATACTCATCAACAGCAACCTTCCAGGTTTCCTGAGCAACTATGTTTATTTGCGATAAATAAACCAAAGCAAACCTTACTTTACTGAACAAGCGACAAAATTAATTCGCAAATTTTCCAGTTTGAACGTCTTTAGTAAAATCCAGCAACATGAACGACGGTTACGTGAACAATCGAAATAAAATCGACCATCTGAATGATCCTAAAAGCACGTGTACGTCCGCTCAAAGCGAGATGCATCAGAACTTTCAGTCTCCAATTCTCAAAAAACCAGCTGGTAAGTTACCTCATTCTTGCTAAATCATTTGAGAATGTAATAAAATGGCCTACAGTTCATTTAACAATTTTTTGTAATTTAAGTTACTCGGGCCAAGCGTCTGGAGCAGTTCCTCTGGCATGAGTTTTACGAGGAGTATATACGTTCGAAGAAGCGAATAGAAGCAATGCGACCGGGAAATCCAACAAGTGAATACTCTGACGAATTTGGCAAGCTTGCACCACACATTATGGTGATGGCTAAAGAAAAAAAGGAAGCTAACGAGCTCATGCTCAATAAATATCCCCTGTACTCGACTAATGCCATAACGGTGTGGAATCAAAAAGGAGATTTTACATGCAATTTCCGAAAGAACTCTACCATATCATTGCCAACCACATTGCAGCGTGGACAATTCGATATCTGACACTAAAAAAAAAAAAAATTAAGTTCAATAAAGCGATGGTTTTATTTGAAACTTCATGGATGCCGAATAGTTTATTTGTTTGCGCTTCACTTGATACGCTTTGTAGGGCTTTTATTTCCAAAACAGATTCGAATTTCATTTCAAAATTCACACAAAATCAAAAGCAAACATTTTTCGCTTTCCTCAAATTAATTTGGGTTCGTCGAACATGCTTTCAATTATGAAATTCGCCAGTCCTGCGAGTTTTCGAACTTTTTTTTTCAAAATATTGATTTGTGTGCGATATGCGCTGTCAACACGACGGGCTTGAGAATGACGTAAAATACGAAGATCTACAGTTTGTTTTTAAAAACTGATTTTAATCTTCTTAACGAATTAGTTTCTAAAATAAACTTTGACAGGAATTTTAAAGGAACTGTTGACCAAATGGTTGGTGAATTTTATGAGAATATGTCGACTGCTTCGTTTCATCTGTTCCTTTTAAACAAGCACGAATGGGCTAACAACTAACTGTCTCATGGTATATTCATGAATTACGAATTAAGGCATGGAAAAAGTACCTTTCAAGTAATAATTCTCTTACGTCTTTATGATAATTATATTGAAAGAATGCGTTTATCTCTTCTAAACGACATACAAATTGTTTTGGAAATCTGTCAACTGCAAGAGAAAATCTGATGTTTATCCTTCCACTATTTCGTATTTGAAAAACTCAAGTAAAAAACCAGCTGTAATTTGTTCTCCTCTTTTTTCAGTTCAGCCTATGATTCTGATAATTTTTTACCTGACCCAAAAGAATTCGCTCACCTAGAGAACTTTTACCCTACTTCAATGGGTAAAATATTAATGACTCGTAGTGACGTGGAATACCATCTTGCTCGCCTTGAAACTGACATCATCTGCGGACTTGACGGGATATCCCTAATAATCTTTAGGTTGGCTTTTTTTATTTCAAGCCTCTATTAACCAAAAAGTTGAAAATGGTTTTATAATTCTGGTGCACAAAAAGGGCTTTCCGGGAGATGTTACTAATTACAGACTCATCGCTAATTTATTTATTTATTTAGCAACGCCGTGACATTGCCGACATTCTTTCCATTCACCAGCTCTTATCCGGTATCATTGACCGCCCAACGTTGCTTCAATCGATTTCTTTATTTACAAACCCCCGTAACCTCAGGTCAGCTCATCTATTCCGTTTATACCCACATCGCAGAAACTATGGTTCTTATGAACCTATGTCCCGAATGTTGCGTAATGCCAATGCCACGCACGACCTAAACGGATCCACCTTTAAAAATATCCTCTCCCTTCACATCTCTCATCCACCAAATCCCTAGTTATAAGTTAGAATTCAAGTCCGGGGTATGCCTCGGGCATAAAAAAAATCAGTTAAAAGACACTCAAGGCATTTCGCTATTGTAATACCAACTCAAAAACGCCAGTCTTTATAAGGTCGTATACAATGCCCTGCAGAATGGTAATCACCAAATAGACTCTTACTGCTTTTTCAAACATTGCATTAATGTTCGTTTGAAAAACAATGCATGTGAATTTAACACATACAAATTTTGGCGAAAGTTTGGAGTCAAATAAAATATAGTCAAGAGGTTTCCACCATAATGTTAATGTTTTTAAGGTTAATGCATTTTTTTAATTTACTTATCTGAATAACTTATTAACTGGACAAAAACTGGCTTAAGTAACTTCATTACACTTAATTAACTTGCTAGCCCCATGCGAGCACTCTTAGCTAAGCCTAGTACTTAAACTATATTTTTTGACTTAAAATAACTATTTTTATTAGTATTTAATACTAACAATTATTTAACTAAAAATACATTTTTTTTTAAAAACTTGGTAGCTGGACGTTTTTTTTTTATTATTAAGACTTAAAACTTCTTTCAAATAACTTAAAATACTTAAATCTATCCTAAAATATACAAAAACATTTATAAAATAAATATATGTATATATAGGGTTTTCCAATATGGACTTGACAACTTTGAATAACTTGTGAACGCACCCTTTCACTAATCATCGAACTGTCATTGTCAAATTTATAAGTAAACTCAACATTTTCATCATGGTAAAGTACACGAACGAGCAACGTCTACAGTGACGAAGCTCATTTCATCAATAAGCAAAATATGCGTGAAGATATGGACTTGGAAGACATGTGGTTTCAACCAGCCATACAGCACACCTGACAATCGATTTATTGAAGAGTAAGCTTGATGAGCGTGTTATCTCAAGAAAAGGGCCAGTCAATTGACCGCCTCTTTCGTGTAATTTAACGTCTCTAGATTATTTTCTTTGGGGCTACGTTAATTCATTGGTTAATGCCAACTAGCCGACGACGTTGGAAGAGCTCGGTGCCAACATTGAATGCGACAAAGCGGCGAATTGTGTGTCCGAGTCATCGAAAATTTGGTGCAACGAATCGACTGCTGAAAATCGTGGCCCTATGAGCGAATTCGAGTTCGATTCATAAATGTTTTGATTGTGCTTCAAGCCGATAGTAAAGTTTTTGAAATATCTCAAATGGTTTGCATTTTTTTTGAAAAAAAAAAATGTTTCAAGACTTTATTGGCAAACTCTTTAACTTAAACCCTTTATAAACTCAAATATAATTATACATGTTTTCCAAATAATGTTAACCTTCAATTAAGACGATCTAAATCAATGCAAGGTGGCCAAGGCGTTTTGCAAGAAAAAAGGAAGAAACAAGATGAGGCCAACTTTGCCCCGAAGGGAAACCTTACTTCGTCTTAAATCTTCTGATAGCCACAAAAATTGTTTATAGTTCCTGCCATGTGGATTTGGATAGGCACTTATATAGTATATGCAAAGACTTTACGAGTGATCAGAACATATACATAAGTTATCCACATGCTTTTTTCTGTAAAGAAACCACTTGGTTTCAACTTGCTCTGTTTGGAGGCTTCGTTTACGAAATCTATGGACTCATAGATCTGTTTCTTTTCGCTAACCTTTGACACAAGTTCAAAACGAAGTCGAGCGGATATAAACAGACGGGTTGAAAGCTTTTTTTATACGAACGAGTTATAGTTCGAAATCGTGATAAAGCAAAGATGGACCTTAGCTATGTAGTAAAAAAATAACATATAACATCTTTATTTTATGTTGCAGTGTTGCAGAATTCACCCGTTCGAATTTTCGTTTAACACCCAAGTGTTTTTGTGTAGAAGGCTCATTTTACTCAGTTTATGTATAACAGAATGTTTTGCCGGAAACTTATGAGCTTTATCCTTCTTACTTATCCTTCTTTAAACAATGGAATCCGACCACTCGCCCTTGAAACGTGGAAATCTAGGATTATATCAAATTTTTGAATTCTCAAAATCGGACCCATTTCAAGAACTTCCAAATGGGAAAATAAAGTTGCCTCCTTTGTTTCGATATTTTTTGATTAATTTTAAGAGAAACCCTTATTTTGGTTCTTTTGTTTTTGCTAGCAACGTAGAGCCCCGTGTGTTTAATGCGATTGTTATGTAGCCGAAGTCATCAATTCGGTGGTATTTGATTTTTGGGACCGAACTATCTATGCCAGACTGCCGGCCAAATGGGAAACAACCTGTTGTTTTGTGAATGAATTAGGATTCTGCGCAGATCCCATGGAATGACTACTATGAAGAGTACATTGGCAATAGTGGTATTATTCCATGCCTCTAAGTTCCAGTGCGAAAATTTACTTTCCAGTTTCGTGCTATTTGATTCGGCCAGAGACACATACGCAATTCGTACACTTATGCATAACGACATTAAATCGACGATGAATAGATTAATCCTTAGCGGGTGTTATTTGGAATCTTAGATCAGTCTTGCGTAAGTTGTGAATTACCCCGAAATCTAGTTTGTCTTTAAAAAATGACACTCAATAGAGTGCTTTATAAGTTTTACAAGACAATACGGGCCAATAATTCAGTCGGACTATAAGCTGCTCCAAAAGTGAATTTTTTTGTTGCCATGGCAGTTCTGTAAATTTGTTTATTTACAAATCTATAAAGGAAGAAATGACAATTTTTTGATGAAAATCATCGGGTACGCACACGAAGGGTTCCATACCACCATAAAGTATGCGAAACCACAAAAATGTTGAACGCTTAAGATTTTCTTTTATATGTGGATTTTTTCCATATGTGCATATGTATGTGGTTGCCTTGTAACATATGTATGTAGACTGTATTTTACACATGTGGTTTAAAAAAAAAACGCATGTTCTTTAAGTTGGGTTTTTGCCTAAAATAATCCCGCTTTCTCCCATTTCAACAATTCGCAGAGGATAGATTTCAATAATTCGATTTTTTTTGTCGATTTTTTTCGATTCGATTAAGATTTATTTTTATTTAGTCTAATATTTACAATTTTGACTTAAAACTAGACTTATAACTACAATTTTATATATTGTTGGCTCAACAATAAGGGCCCTACGTATTTCGGTTGTGATTTTATACAGTACTAAATTGTCTTTACAAAAACTGATTTTATATACAATTTTCCAAACATTATGAAAATTGACTCTGAGGGAGTTGTTTTAAAGACGAAAAATAATTAAAATATTATACAGGGTATTAACCTCTGTAGTAGTTTTTGTTGGCTTTCGTGTAGAACGAGGTCCAGTCGATGATCTCTTGAAGGTGTTCATCGATGATTGCCCGTGTGCTGAGGTACCTGTGGGCTGGCTCAACTTCTTGTCTGCTAATGTTCCTGGTTTCTTCGTTAGGGGGGCTTCCTAACCCTTCAATGATTTTTCTTGACAGCTGCAGCATGTATTCCGTGATTAGTGTGATCCGTGCGCTTTCGTACAGCGTTGAGTTGCTGACGTATTTCAGCGTACTGAGATTTCTCCACAGTCCAGTGCATGATCTGAGGATTTTCCTTTCCAAGATCTCAATTTTCTTCATTGAAGTTGGCGGCACCGTGAACCAAATTGGGAAGGCGTAAGTAATTACTGGTCTTATAAGTTGCTTATAGACCAGTAATTTGGTGTTTTTATGCAAACAAGATGAAGGGCGAAATTGGCTTTCTGAATAGCGTTTTCAGCGTGTTGCCGGAACTGGAATCGCTCCCTGAAGGTTATCCCCAGGTACTTCGTTTTGAGCTGTGGAGCAATCTCCTTACCATCGTGGCATCTCGTCGCGAAAGCTTTCCTACTTCTTGTTGCTGTGGTCGGTGGTCGGAAGCAAATGAGCTCTGTCTTGCTGCTGTTGATCTTCAGTCCCCATTTCTGGTAGTAGTCCCATAGCTTCGCTAGGTGTTGTTCTACCCTAGCGGCTGCTATTTCTGGGGCTAAGGACGTAGCGTATGTGATGGAGTCATCTGCGTAGAGGAGTGTCTTTGTTCGGGCGTCGTTGGTTGGCTGGTCCGCTGTTAAGATGTTGAAAAGGATGGGAGAGACCTTTCCTCCTTGTTGAACTCCTCCGAGAAGTCTTCTTAAAGTTGATAGATGATCCTGTATCTGGACGAAAAAGAATCTTTCTGTTAGTGAATTGAACAGGATTTTTACCAGATGCTGAGGAAATCCCATTGTCTTCATTTTGTAGATGAGGCCCTTAATCCAGACGCTGTCAAATGCCTTTTCTATGTCCAGCAGGCAAGCCACTACGATTTCCTTCTTATTTAGACTTTTGGTGACATCATGATGCAGTTTCAGCAGTGGATGGATGGTTGAATGCTTCGCCCGGAAACCATATTGATGGTTTGGGAGAATTCCCTTCTCCGAGCAAATTGCCATGATTTGGCGCAGCAATACTGATTCCAGCACTTTCCCAACACAGCAGAGAAGCGCTATCGGCCTATACCCGTCAATGCTGGATCTATTTGTTTTTTTTCGGGACTGGAACAACTTAAGCTTTTTTCCAGGAGTTGGGAAAATAGCTATTGTTGATGCAGTTATTGAAGATCACAGTCAGAAGTAGTATAGCAACATTTGGCAACTTTTTTAGTAAAAAGTTGGAAATGCGGTCTGGACCTGTGGACTTTTTTGAGTTTCCACTCAAAATTAGGTCCTCTACTTCTTCGGCATTTGTGAAAACGCCAATACCTGGGGCTGGGTTTGTTGCGGGATTTTCTCTGCTGAAGTTCGTCACAGTGCTGGTGTCAAGTAGAATTCCGTTGATCACATCGTCAACTTCTTCCAAAAACTCTGGTAGGTGCATTGGTGGCCTCTCGGTGAAATTCCTTTCGAAGTGCGCGGCGAAGGCTTCAGCCTTATCTGCTGGCGTTGTAACCGCTCCTTGTCCGCTGTTCAAGCTTTCTGGAATCGTGTTGGATTTGCCAACTATCGCATTGATTTGCTTGAATGTGTCCGGTCCAGGCTTGATTTTCTCCAGACGTCTTATGAATTGCTCCTCAGTGTGGTGTTTCACGGCTCTTCGGAACATCACGTTGATGCAGTTCAGTTCCGCTTGTACGCTCCTGTACTCGTCGTTGACCGTGTTCCATGTTCTATGCAAAATCCTTTGAAGCTTCTTCCGGAGACGCTGTCGGTGAGCGTAGATGGCTTGGATGTTGAGTGGCAAGTGGGCATATCGATCCTTGCTGCTCTTCGGTTTTTTTGTCTGGTGTACGTAAAATGGTCATGATTGGCATACTCGGTTTGACCCTCAGCTCAACTGCCAGATGATCTGAGTCACTTAAGTGGGCTTCGCAGGTGAAATTCCGGAACTCTGGAAGTATATTTATGAAATTTGAGTTAACTAGGAAAAAGTCAAGCGATGAGGGAGTCCTCGGGAACGTCTTTTGTGGTTGGGAAGCTACTACCCATGATTGAACATGGGCGTTTTCGTCCAACCATTCGACAATTACGCATCCAGATTTCAATAATTTGTTCTCAATGAACATTTTATACTGATGACTCTAGTTTAAGTTTTTAGACGACATAATATTTAATAAATTGCTACCAGCACAGATTTACCAGATTTATTGATTATAGTTCATAAGCGAGTGCTTACTTTTCAACCGATATTGATTCATTATATTTCTTTATTTTAACTTTCCAGTTGTAGTCTTCAAATGGTTTTGTTTGCCTTCCGGGTCTTGCAGCTGATCCAGAATTTGTACTTTCATAAGCTATAGCCATGCACGCACACGGCAAGGCAATAAGATGTCCTTCCTAGCCTTGATGTTGTTGCAGAAGTCTTGGGTGCCTTTTGTTACTTTTACAAAATTTGACTTTATCCCAATCAGATTACTAATAAACGTCAGAAAAACCTGACTTTAACAGCTTCCTGCATAGTAAATATTGCAAATATAGGTTTGTTAAATGAAGAGCTGAAAAATTGAGTTTTTGTTCATGGAAGAACAATTTAATTTTTTGAATTAAGTTTCTTCAGATATTGAAGTTTGAAGATATGACAGTTTGCATTTGGCAGTTCTTATTTAAAATTCCTCGTAGCCTACTCATTGGCATTTATTTATTTATATATTATTTATATTTATATTTGTTAAATATTATATTATGTCAGACTAATGTACTAAGAATGGAGCCTAAGTTATTGGGTTCCGTTTTCACCTTTTAGATACGGAATTAAAGGAGCAAAAATAAAAACACGAACTTAATGAACGCGGTAACAATGTTAATTCAGCTTCATATATTGGGAAACGCAATTGCATGGCAATACACTGCCAAATATTAAGGTACATTTCTCGACAGAAAGCTAACCTTTAACATTTAACACAACTCGCAAGCCTCTCAAGAAAGTAAGCATTGCTGCTAAAATGTTTTACTCTTTTATTAGCAGAAAGTCCTAACTTTCCACTGAAAATAAAATAATGATATACAAAGTGGGATTTCAAGCAATTCTCTTATACGGGTGCCAAACTTGGAGAATATGTGGAAAATATTATAAAAGAAAGCTTCAAATTGCACAGAACAAGATACTCAAGATGATGCTTAATCTTCCTTGGTATCACTCTTCCTTTGACTTGTATCATAAGGCAAATGTTGATTTGAACTGCAACAGAATATAAAAACTCTCTGAATCTTTTAAAATCAGATGTGACATCCCGGAAAATCCCTTAATTAATGAACTAAATTCTAAATAAAAACAATAATATTTGTAAATCTTATATTGGTATATATTTTCTTATTTATGTTCATTTTTGTATTTATCTTATAAACATATATAATTTATTTAATTTATTAAATTCTTTTTAATTTATGTAAATTATTAAATTTATTTATGTAATTTATTTATTTTTAAATTATGTTATTATTTATTACGTAAGGTTATTGTTTTTTTTTTATAAAAGGACTTTTCAAAAATCAATGCTTTATTGAGGAAAAATAGATATACTATGAATTCAAAATTCAAAGTATTGCCCATCGCTAGCCACACATTTTCCCCATTTTTCTGGCAATTCATGGATACCCGTTCTGAAAAATTCGACCGGTTTGGCCGCAATCCACGAATCGATCCATTTTTTGACATCATCGAAATGACGGAAGTGCTGGTCAGCCAGGCCATGTTGCATCGATCGGAAGAGATAGTAATCGGATGGCGCAAGTTATGGACTATGGGGCGGGTGGGGTAGGGCATCCCATTTGAGCGTTTCAAGGTAAGTTTTGATGACATTTGCAACATGTGGCCGAGCATTGTCATGTTGCGAAATAACATTATCGTGTCTTGCGACCGTTTCCGGCGCTTTTTCTTTCAGTGCTCGGCTCGAACGCATCAATTGTCATCGGTAGACCTCGCCTGTGATTGTTTTATTCGGTTTTAGCAGCTCATAATACACAACACCCTTCTGGTCCCACCAAATGCACAGCATAACCTTCAAGCCATGAATATTCTGAACGGCCGTTGATGTTGAGGCATGTCCGGGGTATCCATACGTTGCCGACTTTTGGACTATCGTAATGTACCACATGTCATCCACAGTGACGATTCGATGCAAAAAAGACTTCTTTGTGTGGCGTTCAAGCAGCATTTCGGACATGCAAAATCGGCGTTCGACGTCTCGTGGCTTCAATTCATACGGCACCCAATGTCCTAACTTTCGGATCATTCCCATTGCTTTCAAACGATCGGAAATGGTTTGCTCAGCGATGCCAAGTGATTTTGCAAGTTCTTCTTGCGTTTGTGATGGATCTTGATCGAGCAATGCCTCCAGTTCATGGTTTTCAAACTTTTTCACCTGGCCGAGGCGTTCTTTGTCTTCGGTGTCGAAATCACCATCTTTGAACCGCTTAAACCACCGCTGACACATTCTAACGTCTATAGTATAGCCCGGGTAAGTTTCTATTTTTTTTGTTTTTGTCAAACTTGTTTATTTCCACCATAATTTTAACAATTTTCTTAACGAGAAACAAGATAAACGCTAAATCAATAAATTTACATTTTCGTTAATGGCCAACTAAAAATTCATATAATTTTATATTAATTACTTAGATTAAATTACTACAACAATGACATTGTCAATTCTAGACATGCCGGAAGCATCCAATAGTCTTTTGTTGGAGACGTAATGCCGAAAGTCGGAATGAGCGCTTCTGTACATTCCCATGCATGCTCGTTGACATTTCCTCTCAAAAATTCTGTACTTCTCCCTATAAGATGGGCTTATGTTCCACCACACTGGACTCGCATAAGTCAAAATTGGACGCACAAAAGCTTGGTAGCAAATGACTTTCACATCTGATCTCAAATAGTTTGAATAAAAAAGTTTCTTCAGCGACATAAATGCCGCCAATTGCGTCGCAAGTCTGAATTGCCCTGTCCTACTGGGGTGCGGAACAGTATGGTTTCGCATTTAGAATTGTTTATTTCTAGTTTCCAATCCTCACAGAATTTTTCGAGGGTATCAAACTTCAGTTGGAGTTCTTTTTTAATTTCGCAAATTTTTGAACCATAAGCATACAGAATGACGTCGTCGGCGAATGCTATTGAGCCATCCAAGTCCCTCAGCATTTAAGAAACTTAAATATTAAAGAGTATTGGTGCGGATACTGTGCCTTGTAGCAGACCATTAATGGCATCAAAAATTTTTTCAGTCTTCTACTTTCTATCTGTTACAACGAATTTCTTCTCGCGTATCATAGATACGATTATCAATGTAAGATGATGGGGAAACTCATATCTGATTAGTTTGTAAATAAGCCCGTCAATCCAAACCGTGTCAAAGGCTTTCTCGATATCCACTAGACAGGCACCTGTACTTTTTTTCCATTAAGGTTCCAGTTTATATCAGTTTACTAGTTTTGTAACAGCGTGCACTGCCGAGTGATTTCTTTTAAATCCCGGGTAAGCTTCGCCGAAGTAAGTTTCAATTTTAATAAACTGCAACCTACTTTCACTTTTTAATCAGCACTTTCGAAATTGCCTGATTTCTCTCATAGCAATTCGCATACAGTTTTTAGCCCGGTAAATAGAAAGTTGTGAGTTCTTGGTTTCAATTTTCAGTAGGAAAATTTTCCAATTTTAGGTAGGAGACTTAAATAAACAATAAAATCGTATCATTGAATGATAGCGAGCTGGAAACTTTGTTTATGACTGGAAACATGATTCGCTACACCAAAGTATCTGATTATATTGAAGGAAGCATGAACTTTTACCTTCTGCCTTTGACAGTTTTACAGCAAATGGCAAGCAGTTGGCAGCATTCATATCCTTTAAATATCTTGCTTGGGATCATTAAAATGGTTCATGTTCAACGCACTGCAACTCGCGTCGACTTCTCAATGTTTAACTTACTTAGTCTACAAAATTAATGCAAATAAATTGGAGGTTAGCTCGCTCTCATACCCGAAAAATACTCCAGGCTCTGGGTCCATATGCATCTTCTCCCACCTTTGCCAACAAACTTTGCACTTCACATTCGGGAGATGTGTTTCCACTATGTGGAATATCCTTCCAAAACCACGGCAAAAGTTTATGAACAAAAAAAAAAAGAAATCAAGGAACAACGTTTCCAACCTTAAAAGAAGACGCGCACAAAATCCGGAAACTCATCTTTTACTTACGAGGTCATCTGCAAGTCAATCCGAAACTTTCTTTGAAAGCGTTCCCCAATGAACTCTTCCTTTATAATTTAAACCACAAGCTTACAATTGTTCTCAGAGACAACAAACGAAAGTTTCAAGGCGCACTTTTAATTGTTTCAAAAATGTTAATCAGATTTTCTGACAAAAAAAAAAAACAAAGTAAAATATCCCGGAAGTCATCTCAGTTCCCATTATCTTTAAATGACTTGCAAATTTTTGGGGGTGTGTGTGACATATTCCCATAACAGGAGCCCCGAGTTTTATAGGTCATCAGGGAAGTTGTTATTTTACCGTCGTGTGGTAAACTTGGTTGCGTAGTGGGGCGGAAGTGAGGGGATACCTTTATTACAATAAGGCAGAAATAAATTCATGTCAAGGGACTCCCCCTTCTTAAGCACTGTGGACACATTTTATTGGAAGTTAAAGTCGCTCTTCTGCGAGGATGTTTCCAAAGTGACAACGCAAGTTAAAATGAAGGAAGATTTTATTGATTTTTTTTTAACATCCTTAATTTTATCAAGCTTAAGAATTCGCGCATTGCCAAATCGTGCATATACTTGAGGGAATCAATAATATTTAATAGCTTGGAAGTTTTTCTTCCCTTAAGGCAACCCGAACAAAATTGAATATGAGAATTTCAAAGATATACAAATAGTAAATTGAAGGGGCTGGATCGTTTTCGAAGAACTCATTTTCGTTCCTTTATTGAATGTGTTGCGTGCAGCTTTGGGAGTAACATGCAGTCAATGGCTTTCTTCCCCAAATCAATATTCGATTAAATGTCAAGCAACTCATAAAAATACGACATTTTGAAATTAGGTTTTTGGTTGAATAATAGTTTTCTGCTGAGAAATGTCGAATTTGAAAAATAATTCTTGCCGTTGCACTGGATTCCATGGTCTTTCTCTAAAATTGATTTAAGACCGATTGACTTTAAGCTGATCCCTAGAGCTGTGGAGTTCAGGGATGAAAAAATAGTGTTTACGATAACAATGCTTACGAAACATACAGATTGAAGAAAGTGAAAACGGGGCTTCTATCGCGGAACTTGAAACGAATTTGATTTGAAAGGAGGTACGGGTAGTTCAGAGTTGAAAGCAAACCACTAGAATTATGTGAAATTGTGGATGGTTCTTGATGATTTAAGGAATATAAGAAGCGCATAGTTCCTACAGTATTACAGCTAAGTTTAACATTGAGTTAAACTAGTGTAAGTTTCGAAAATAATCTCGGTACTAATGGATCCCTGATAATTCCACAGGCTATAGTTGCAAATTACAAAGACGTGGACAGAGTAGTTTTAAGTGGAGCTTTTTGCTTCTTAGTTTATTTTTAGCCTTATATTTAAGGTCACTCCATGTCTAAGAAAAAGTAAATAATAAAAATATATGCTAAAATATATCATTTTTCTAATATCTTTTTTTGGAGGACCCTCTGTTCAGTAGAAGCTTGCACGTTTTTCCGATAGAAAACGGGTCTTTTTTCTTTGGGCTGTTTTAAGTACATAATCCTTTTGCTTAATATTGATGAATAACATAAAAATGGTCAAAATCCTATCTGTTTTTCGTTATTGGACATATTTTGTTAAGGTTCCATTTTTTTTCCGAAAAAAATCCCTCACCACCACACCAATCTTTGTTCCCACAAGTTAACACCTCAAGTGTCTATCTTCGTAATGCTTGGGCTTATGTTTTTTTTAGTTATGACGTACGTTTAAATCTATTTTGCCTCATGTGCAGAGCAAAGATCCAAATGAACACACTCACCCAGTTCGGAATTCAAAATTTTCAAAAATGATTAACACTTTTTACACCTTGCAAAGTATAAAAAAACTTTGACAGTTGATAGTGGCCATATTGTTGAAGCTTTATCTGTCAAATTGGCTGTCATTTATTCAGTCTGCTTTGCCTTATCGCAATGGATGGATAAAGCGTTCAACAACACTTGCAATTAAGAAAATTACTTTATCAAAATGTGTGTTCTGTTCGAGCAACGTTCCGCGCGCTTCGGCCATTTTTACGGTGTCCATAATCGTACTTCCGAGAGGTCTACTCGCAGTTTGATTGATAAATTAAGATCCAATGGTTCAGCAAACGGCTAACCAGTATACGTGCGTCGACAAAACGCGATGTCTACCGAAAACATCGCCGCTGTCGGTGAGAGTCTGCGTGTGAATCCGAGGTAGTCGATTTTGCGTCGTTCACAAGAATTCGGCCTTGCGAAGTGCACAACTTGGAGAATTTTGCATCGTGATTTGGGCCTGTACCCAAGCATAATTCAACTGACCCATATGGTGTTTGCTGAATGGGTTCTGGAGCAGTTCAAAACTGATCCTTTTTTTGATCGAAAAATAATCTTCAACGAAGAGGATGTTTTCTGGATGAATGGCAAACAAACAAAATTGTAGAATTTGAGATCCAAAACCGTTCAATGCATCCCGAAAAAATCACTGTTTGGTGTGAATTTTGGGCTGGCCATATTTTTTTGAGAACGACGTTGGCCAGACCATCACTGTCAAAGGCGAGCGCTATAGGTCGATGTTTACCAACTGCTTTCGGCCGGAATTGGATCATACAGACACCAACGACGTATGATTTTAAGAAGATGGCAGCGCTACAGAACTTGCTACTGAGATCGTGCGATTTGACCCCGTCAGACTTTTTCTTGTGGGGTTTTTTGAAGTCGAAGGTCTATGCGAATAAGCTTCAAGCCAGAGCAGTCCTCAAGGACAACATAGCATGGGTTGCCATCGGTCAAATGCAGCCTGATTTATGCGCCAGAGTCATGAATATTGGACATTTCGGTTGCAGTTGAAACTTCTCTGTCAAAAATGGAATTTAATTTCCAAATTTTAAGAAGAATAGTATACGAAAAAAAAATGTTTTTTTCGATTCGATTTAAATGTTATTTTCGACATTTATTTGCGATAAACTATGAACTGAGTTTATTTGTTTTAAGTAATTTAATTCGAATGTTAGCCTGAGTAGTCAACTGAATTGGAACTAAGCCAAACTCAAAGAATTTAAGGACAAATTTCAAAAATATACTCTTTGGAAGGTTATTTCACGTGCATGAGTTTATGTTATATGAGGTGAAAAAAGTAAACCACTCGCATTAATGTGTGGATGATAAAATGGGTCAAATAAAAATGCTTAAAATTTGGACGAAAGCAAGAAAAAAGATTCCGAATGACAAATTAATAAAAATAATAATCTGACAAATAATTTTTCGCATTTTAGGTGGATTATTGCAGATATTTCACGAACTTCTCAAGAGAGATGCCTCTCTTATCATTATACATTAAGCATTTACTTATGGCTGTTGTTCATTCTTGATGTTGCCAAAAATGAACGGCCTTCCGAAGTACCAGTGTTTATCTACAACAAATTCGCTAAGAAGTTGGAAACCAACATTTGCAGATGTAGAAGAGGTGTTTTATGTTTTCGTGGCGGTATTTCGCAGTATTACACTCAGCAGTTTATAATGAAGCCATATTAAGATACGCAGAATTAAATTTTAACAAATGCTAAAGCTCTGCAAGAGTTCCACTAGAAAATATCGCTTTCAAATTTTGCTAAAGGCAATAAACTAGTACTTTGAAAACGCAATCCAAATGTTTTAGTCTACTGTTTTCTACGCAACTATTTAAAGAAGACGAATGTTCCTTCAAATGAAGAAACCGTCAACAAAAAAAAACTTCTTTCCAAGCGGACTAGAATCCAGTTCATCAAGAAAATCTACAAACATTTCAAAAAACGTTTGTAATTAACTATGCGTAAATCAATCATATAAACACGAAGTCAAATCAAAATTATGTTATTTTATTGTTTACAAATAAAAGTGAAATAAAGTTAAACTTAAATTTAATTGCATCTCCGTGAACAATTCAGATAAATAAGTTCGAAGGCATAAGATGATTCCTCTTATTGGCCAGTTACATTTTTTTAACGACTTGTTGAATTATGAAACAAGAATAAAGCACTTAGTTTGTTAACCTCAAATAACGAATAAGAACTACGAAAAATTACATATGTATTATGTTAAGTGTTAAGAAAAATATTTAATGCGAATTTTCTTAAATTTGGAGCTAGTCAAATGACTTGCCTAAGTTGAAAAACTTGCAAATCAACTTACACAGTTCAAAATCTTTAGATTTCTAACTTGTCAACCGTCAAACTGATCGATTGACAAAGCCACACACAAGTTGATTTCATTTTAATTTGACTAAGTTAAGGAAGTGTATGGTGTCAATAACACTCCATAAATTTTAAAGAACTACGACATATGTAAGTATGCTTGCGCCAAATATGGTCCTCAAACAGAAGGTCAATAAGTGGCTTCCAGAAGATTAATTGGTAAATCGTTAATGAAAGAAATATTAGTTGGTGAATTTAAACCATCCAGAGACTCGTTCAAACGTACTCACAAAATTTCATTAAAATCGGTTTAGCCGTTTTGGAGAAGTTCAGTGACATACACACTTGCAGAAGAATAACATATATAAAAATATAAAGGTAGGATTACTATCTGCTGATTAATTTCTAAAACCCTGTAAAAAACACTGTTCAACAATTTTGAACGATTCTAACTTTGTATTTTATTGAAGCAACCCTCGAAACCCACCAATAAATTATAGCCATTGATCCATCGATGGTTTCAGCCCCCAATATTGCTCTTGAGTATCTGAATATTTGCTAGATTGTTCGCATCGAAATTTAATGGTTTTCCACAAAAAAAATAATCGGATTTTCTTTACAAACCACACTGCTTAAGCTTTTTCATCTGTCTTACTCTTCAGATCTCTTCCCTAGTAGATGGAGAACTGAATTTGTCCAGCCTGTCCCTAAAAAAAGTGAGTCTTCTTCTCCCTCTAATTACAGACCCGTAGTACTAACGTCCCTTCTTTCTTAGGTCATGGAAACGCTGATTAACCATCAGCTTATGAAATATCTTGAAACACGAAAGGGCCAGAAATATGGTTTGGTTTATGGATGACCTGTCTCACAGAAAAGTGGACCCAATCTTTATATAATTTCGGCAAATCAGGGATGAAAAGACAGTTGCACTTGATCTTTCAAAGGCATTTGACAGAGATTGGCATCCAGCTATTTTTTTCGAAAATGCGTGCATATGGGCTCGGTGAGGCTCTTCTTCGATGGATTAGAAACTAACTTTCGAGTCGTGTTGGACGGTTTCAAGTCTACAACTAACCATATAATGGGTCCTCCATCTAACGTTTTTTTTCAACTAGTGTTTATTTCGTGAATGGTAGCACTAAGCTCATGTCTGATTTGACAGATAATTAGTTTTATCCTTCCGCTGAACGAATATGGTTGTGTATACGCTTGAACAACGCTGGGAAATATTGCGACATTACTTTGAAAATCATGGTAATGTTGCAGAATGTGTGCGAAAATTGCGTAAGGATTTTGGAAGAAGAGAAGCACCGTCAGCTCCGTATGTTCATTATCATGTGAATAAAGTGAAAGAAACTTGCATTCTCATCGATAAACCAAAGCGTGAAAAGCCAAAAACAGTGCGTATACCCGAGAATATTGCTACTGTGGCAGAAAGTGTGCGTGAAGCGCCATCAACATCAATTCACCTTCGTTCTCAACAATTGAACATTTCGGAGACATCATTGAGACGAATTTTGCTTAAAAACCTTGGTATGATGCCAAAAAAAGTCCAATTGGTTCAGGAATGGAAGCCAACTGACTATCCAATGCGTTTTCGCTTCGCTAAGTGGGCCTGCGATCGACTTACAGAAAATGCCGATTTTGCCAAAAAAATCATCTTTTCAGATGAAGCTCATTTTGATCTTGGCGGGTATGAAAACAAGCAAAATTGTCGCATTTGGGGCACAGAAAGCCCGCACGCATACATTGAAAAGCCAATGCACCCAAAACGAGTTACTGTTTGGTGCGGATTTTGTTCAAGACGCATAATTGGGCCATTTTTCTTCGAAAATGAGCAAGGAGTGGTCGTTACAGTCAATGGCAATCGTTATCGGGCCATGTTGAACGAATTTTTGTTCACAAAAATTGAAGAGGAGGATATTGGCAACATTTGGTTTCAATAGGAAGGCGCTACGTGCCACACAGCCGAAGCTACACTCGATGTTTTGCGCCCTGTTTTTGAAGATCGCATTATCAGCTGCAGAGCTGATGTCGTTTGGCCATCTCGGAGCTGCGATTTGACACCGTTGGACTATTATTTGTGAGGTGCCCTCAAAGATGAGTGTTACGCCGACAAGCCAGAGACAATTGACGCTTTAAAGGACAATATTCGGGAAGCCATTGGTGAAATACAGCTGCACGCAATCGATAATGTGCTTAAAAATTGGACCGATCATGTAGGCTACTGCATGGCCAGCCGAGGCAGCCATTTGAATGAAATTATTTTCCATTATTAACCGGAAGGATTGTACTTTCAAATAAAAAAAGAAATTTGAGAAAATATTCAGCGGTTTTTTTTATAGCATTTTCAAAAAAAAAAGTTATTTGGCGGACCCTGAAATATTGGTGTTCCCCAAGGCTCAGTTTTGTCTCCGACTATCTTTTAAATTTGCTTATCTATCACATCTAATCCAATACATTCCTTCGTAGATGACAGTACCCTTCTTTCTACCCCTTTCACTTTTCCTTCTGTTCGCACTGTGTAAACAATCACTTTAAGGGTACTCCAAATCCCTTGAGCACTTTAACAATTTAAAAAAATGGTCAAAAATTGAATTTAGCGTTGGGCTTGAAGAACATAAAACAGAATAGTCCGCGGAAGGCAACGTTGCCGCTGACGCTGCATGTGGCGGATGAGCTTTCAACGTGGACCAAATGACGTACCACGCAAAAAGCCATTGCTCGATTCTTCTTGTGACACATTTAAGTGAAAGAGTTCAAAGTGCATCCTTACAAAGTGCAGGCGGTCCAGCAGCTATAATTGCTTGCAGTTTCGTCATTCGTTGCTACGCAAACAATGCAATAGTTTCACGAGGAGGTTCCTGAAATCATCAACTCCGATGAAGAAAATCATCATAAAAGAAATACAATAAATAAATAATTATAGGGAAATAAAAGTCCATTTCCTGGCTATAACTTGAAGCCTCAGGCAAACCCAAGAATTCAATTTTATAGCGCGTTTATTGCTACAGCAATATTTCTCATTTTTCCCCATCAACCTCCGATTAATTGCTATTTTCTGTTCCAGGACAAATAAATAATTGGAATTTTTTATTTGGCATGACTTCACAAAATTAGGAGCAGTCTTTCCATGCAGCTAAAGAGCTGGAAAATTCCATGCGGATAATGCCAATAAAAGGTATTCCAGACGTAACGTTAATGGTTCATTTGCTTGATTGCTCGAGGGCATTGAGTGCTCTGCGTCTTTAGGTTTTGCCACTCGTTAGGCGAGTTCTTATTTTTTTTTTTTAACCTGAGAATCCTTATTGATCGTAGTTATGAAATTATTTGAAAAAAAGCTCAATTTGCCGAAAGTTATGTAAACGTTTTGTTTGAGATTCGCAGATGGTATCGTTCTCATTGTACCATCGGTAGAAGGCTTGAAGAAAATTAAGACGTGGAAAGATTATTAAGGCAGGAAACAGAAAAAAACAGTTTATCAGTGTTGGGGAATGGTTTTCGTAGGAAAAAAAATGAGTCACTCGAAAACTCACACCAAACAGTCACTCGGGTAAGACACGGATATTTTACGGATATTTTGAAACCTCAATTTGCAAATCTTGCTTGTTTATGTAGCCGCTAAAATAAAAAGGCTTCTCGACTCAAAAGTCTATCGTCATTTTCGAGCTGCTTTCATTGCAAACACAAAATTAATTGCGAATTGGCGGTAATTTTCTTCAATTCCTGAACTCTTTTAAGTGAAAACGTAATTCGAAAACTTTTAAAAAAATGATGCCAAGGCTCTTGCGACCAACATTCAGCTGCTGAGAACCTTGGCGCGTTGATGTTTTTGGTCAAGGAACCAAATCCACCATGCTCACTTGATTGCACAGGATGAACTTTGCCGTGTTCGTCTCCTTCATCAACAATCCTGTCTCACGGTTTTTATTCAGTAACTTAGTTGCATCAATTGCAGTTGGTGTGTTATTTCGGCCGAAATTTCTTTTCAACATTCGCATTTGATTTGCAACACATTTTTGGAGGTTGCAACCTTTTTCCAAAGTTGCTCAAGTGTATATCCATCCATTCCCAAGAGCTGTCAATGACAAAATAGCGAAGGAATAAAAATAAGGACCAAACAGATGTTTGTTGAAAAAACAGATGCAGAATGAAGATGACGATGGCTGTTCTGTACCAACTGGTCATATACTAATCTATCTCAACTGTCACCTCAAGGAGACTGAAAAAACGGTCATCACGACGTGCCATACAATTGGCCGTTCGACATTCATTTCTGTAGCACGTTTTAGTGAAAACAAGGTTTACGATCTTTTGTCCTCAACGACGGAATAGGCGAATAGAAGTTGTAAACGGGCCTCATTTTCTCGAGAGTGCGGTGTATAGCGCAGGAACCAAAACTAATGAGCCATGATGAAAAAGTTTTTACTGCCGCACACTGATAAATTGGAACTGCGCAATTGGTTCCAATAGAACTGTGCAAACATATATGAACATAGCTCTCAAACATATGGATATTTTAAAGCATGCGTTTTCGAATCACCTTATGTATGGTTTTGGTTTTAGATGTGATGGCGCAAGTTATGTCTTTGCATTTATTTTTAGCTCACGTGTAACGTCTTAAAGAAGTCACAGAATGTACTAAAGTAGTGCGAGAATTTGACATTCGAGGTTTTCGGCAAAATGATTGAAAGTTTGAGAAAAAGGACCGAAATTGTCACCAACAAAGTTTGCGCCCAATTGACTGATTTCATGTTAAAAAAAACAGGACCTTCCCGAAGAGAAGTTAAAAATGACACAAAAAACACACCAGGTTCGAGTTACAAGTGCACACGAAGGGTCTCTTACCTGCGCACAATATACTATATATACTTTTAATTTTAAATTTCTCATAGACTACTTCTTGGCTTAAAATTGGCTTGATATTTTTAAAAACCATTTTTTGGATTTTATTTATTTAAAGGTTTATTCTATTTTTATTATTTGCAAAAGAAGCACACATTCTGTGAGCGGACGGTCGGATATAACGATGGGCGACAGGACCGATAGCGGGGCCTTAGTGAGAGGGTTCCGTTGGCAGCCTTTGGGTACGGAACCCTAAAAACTATGAAATTGTGTCGTTTTTTTTAAAGATCGAAGCCAAACAATATCGGATAATATCAACACGGACAAAAAGTGGTGCATACAGAGTGATTTGTATATGATGCGACAGAAGAGCGAGTAGTTAAGGTCAAAACAAGAAAAATATTGTGCGAAAGAGGTATCCGTCTTCTTTAATTTGTGTTTTGATTTTTCAATATTTTAAATATTCGATGCTCATTTTTTACCAAACTCAAAAAACTTGTTGCAAAAAATGTGTATTTTCAGAAAATGAACGGATTTGCCCTCTTTTACTTTTCTCTGCATAGCATCAGTTTTGTTGGAAAATAATAAAAAAAAATAAAATGGTTCAACTAAATTTTACCCTTTTTAAGATTCCGTTCCTCAAAAAGGTGAACAGACCCATTATATTAAGTTGAAATAAATGCAAATGACTACGGTTCCTGAAAGTTGTTAGTCAATCAAGCTTTTAAATCGGCGCCGTAAAAAGATATGCCCGTTTTTGCCGCATATTTTGGTACTCGCAAGTGGAATCAAAATTTTAAGGGTGCTACTCATTCATATAAACAAAAGCGGAAAAGCTCTTTGAGATTCGATTTCTTTAATAGACAAACTTGAAATTAAAAAAAATCGATTTTTCTTATATTTTCAAAATTTAACTATTTAAGAATATATCTACAAGAGGAATTTTAAAAATTCAAATTATTTTCGGAGATTTCGGTATTTTGCTGATCTGGCATCCAAAATGGTTCGGCCGGGCCTAATCGAACAAAAGACATCAGGGATTCTCCGTCTACCTGAATCCATATTTCTCAGTAAAACCTTTTGTCCTTTGTATGCAAGAGCCCAAGTGCTCACTTACATCCAGCTGCCAACAGTTAAACCTTCAAAAATGATGGAGCTTATGGGAATGAAGCCCATTCATTTGTTGTGAAACGAGACAACGCCCCGATTGACCGCTCCGAGATACGAGCATCCAACGCATCAAATCGAGAACTGCTCGATATGAAGAGAGAAACGCGGAAAACAGTTTTTTCGAAGTCGAGGAAGATCCGATGTCTGAAGCAGGAATGGCAAAATGAATAAATGTAAGTCTACATTATCATTTCATCACTTAGACTTTCATCACTTTACTCGAAACTTTAAACGCGTTTTTCTCGAAACTGTCTTTTTCAAAACAATACCCACGATTTCTTTGAAATTTTAAGAGAGTCTTCTTTATACACTTGTCTATGTCTGGAACCCCACATCCCCAAATTTTTGTTACTTTTTTTTTTTTTTAAAATTCGAAACAGTCAAAAAAAGTGGTACGAAAATTGTTTTTTTTTCAGGCAATCGCCATTTTGTAAAAAAAAATCTTTCCAACTTTTCCGTAGTTCGAGACATTACGACATTACATTATTTTAGATTAATAATCTTTTTTTTTTTTTGGTTTCAGATTGCAAGGAGGGTTGAAATCGTGGGTAAGGTTACGCGCCAATTTTTCGAGACCCCCACTTCATCAACTGCTAATTTTTGAAATTTTCAACTTTTTTTTTTATTGTTAAGTTAATAAATAACTAAACAAAAACATTGGATTGTAAAAATATTAATTGCCTTTTTTTGATGACACTTCAAAAATTACATGAAATTCATGTCTCTAGACATCCATACTTTTTACATAATTTCGTACGGAGCCTGCGTTGCGCTAGTCCGACTCTCACTTGGTATAGAAGTGTCGAAGGAGAGAAAGGTTATCTGCTGGATCAACAAACGTTGGAGCAGATGGTTGGATGTAGTGCAATGGAATTCATCACATAGCTCTTTGATGAGATGGATTAAATTTAAAATTCTGAAAATTCTCTCGTATTATAAATGAACTAAAAGTTCTAACTTAGAAAAACCCAAAAAACAAATGTTTTCCTGGGAAAAAATAAATTTTATTGTTTCTTAATTTCTCAAAAACCGACAACCCTCTTTGCGTCAGGTTTTTTTAATTTGATTAAGAATAAATCACAGCATTGAATATTGAACAAAAACTACACTCGATAATTTGTAAAAAATCAATTTGAAGTAAAAATAATATTTTTTTTGATATAAAACTTTATTTCTGAAAAATTATTTACTTTGTCATTTTGAATCAAAATTTCAATTCGAAAATGAGATTTTGGCTTAGGAAAAATTTTTATATGTGCTTTCGTTTTTTTAAAAAACAAATTCCGTTTGAAGTCAATTTTTCTGAAAGTGGACCCACACCATATTCAATGTTTTACTTGTTAAGACCTAACCTACTACCAGCTTATGCAAATCACCCGATAAAGTTTTTGATGTGCAAAGAATTTAATAAGACTAAGGATTAATGAGTCTTGGCTCTTAAGGCGCGGCAGTTCGATAAATTTGAATGGAAGCTTAAAAAGTATGGTTTAACAAAAAAAAAAAAACAACGGCCAAGTGCGAGTTGGACTCGCACATCGAGGGTTCCGTACAAACCTGTAGGTATATAAGTAAATGTTCACCCATCACAAATTTTAGATAAGATTTCACAGCTCTAAGGGACAGTAGACTTGAGTATTTGATATAAAATCCAGCTTGATGCCACCACGCGTTCCTGAGAAAAAGGGTCTTGACAGACAGACAGACGGACGGAAGGACAACAAAGTGATCCCTTAAGTGTTCCGTTTTTTCCTTTCGAGGTACGGAACCCTAAAAAATGGATAAAACAATATAGTTGAAGGCTTAATGTCCTCGGACGATTTGGTTTGCATATAATGTCAATGGCGCTTGCATTTCCCGCCTGATTCATCTCTAACGCTTTCGAAAAGAATGGATAATTACATGCCGGAGCCAGGCAAGTACTCGTAATAATACGGATACGCATAATTGATACCAAATGTCCATCTTGCGTACCTAATACAAATTTATTTAAATTTTTCTGAAAATAGATCAGATTCCTGTCCAAGTACTTATGTAGGCGTAAGCATTGCTGTCAGTTTTAAGTTAAAAGTAGGCGAATGTTTTTCTTACGCAACGAAATGGCTTGATTATGAAAATTTTTCTTTCACTTCGCAATTTGAAAACAGATGCGAATTTATCATTTTTAAATGGTTGGGAACTAATTGTAAATTTATGAACTCGATATCGCTCTTGATTGGTTCCATGGCATTTAGTCTCGAATCTGAAACAATAATTGACAAGCGTTTTAATTGGTAATTCGATTCTCTGTTTATATGAAAATAAAATATTCCGCGACATACGCAAACAGAATTCAAACGCGTGCTTTTGACTGGCAGGAAGGACATTTAAGTTTTTAGGGACTTTAAGCAATTCTAATGATATGGTGAAAAAAGTCGCGTGGACAGACTGAGGAAAACTTTGCACAAAGATTCTGGACTATTCGCTTAGAAGGATCAATTGATATTCTTAAATGAACACACATTTCATTATCGCTTGTCTGCGTAGAGAAGCTCGAAATTAAAGAAAATTTTGCTCAAAAAAATCATTTTATCAGCTGCGGTGAATTCATATTCATAATTCTTCTGTATGTGTGTTAGTCACTGAACTCCTCCTAAACGGTTGGACAGATTTCGATGAACAATTTCGTGCATGCTTTAGTGAGTCTCTGGATGGCTTAAATTCACTTACCAATGTTAATTTCTAAAAAAAATAATTGAATGATTTTTTAAAATTTTTTTTAAGTGCCAATTTTGAAAAAATGTACAATTTGCTTTGAAATGAAAATAAAAGTACTTTAAGATTTTTTTTTTTTTTTAGATGCATACAAATGCACTTGACTAGGGCCGTATATCAGCAAAATCACGCAAAATGTTGAATTACAAAGACAGCGCGAGAGCGTGACGAGAGCGAGGAGAGTCTAGCGTGAGTTGTCGAACAAAGTTTTAATCAATGCAAACAGTACACAATGGCATGAGACTCGTCCTGTCGCAAAGCCTTGTTTTCGAAAAATTAAAAAACTCTCGCGGCGTTGCAGCGTGACAGCAGGCTTCTATGAGTGGCCAGAAAGAAAAAAATGGTGTTGGGTCGTATAGTTTTTTCATCTTACAATTAGACACATAGACTACATGAGCTCGCTGACATAAATTTGGCTTTCCTTGTGTACTGCGAAACGATTTTGGAACGTCAACGATTTCTCGCCTCGCTCTCACGCGTCATTGTGAATCGAGCATAAGATAGTTGTTGTAATTGTCTAATCTTAAGGGGGACTTTGTCCTTGGGGTGCCATGCCAATCCGTTAAAACAGCTCCTCATATCGCTGATTGCAAACGGCTGACATCACTGCGCCCTCTTTGATGATCTGAAACACAAATTCAAAGCACATTGTCAATCTCTGACGCTTTGGTCATAGTATGACGGATGGGTTTTTCGTTTAGTACAAATTTCGGAAAATGGCGGCAATTAAAAAAACATCGAGTTTTCGCGTTTTTTTTTTCGCATAAAAAGATAAATAATAAATGCAAAAATGTATCCATCGAAAAAATGATCCATCATTCCGTGAAGACATATTTTCTGTGTATGCTCTCAAAATTTCAGGTCCATATTTTAGTAACAGCCGTTCGAAAAATGTCAGCCATTTTTTAAAACGTGTTTTCGAGAAAAACGCGTTTAAAATTTTGTAATGAGTGTACACAAATGTGTTTATAATTACCACTGATCGGCAATGCCTGACCCATAGAGGCATCCCTCCTCTTTTTCTAGCTGCTCATGTTGAGCCGCTAACATCTTCCGGTGTTAAACCCGGCCCTTTTTCACTGCGTCGGTCACCTGCGTCTTCGCGCGCTCGATCCTTGCTTTCTCCTGTGTATAGTCAAATCGCGCTGACTGTGTCGACTTCAAGATTAAGAATCCGTAATAAAAAAATATAAATTTCTTGAAAATTTCAAGGCCAAAGTCTCCCTTAAATGTTCGCATATAAAATACAATTTTCGTAGGATTTAGAGGCTTTAAGTATCGGAATTTTGTATGTCCGAATAAACTTTAAATTTTTTTTATTTGTTTTAAAAATTTTGTCTCTTTCTTATGTCTTTCCCTTATATTAATTGAATTTCTCTTTTTGTTTTTAATCAACTCTTAAAAAAATAATAAATAAAAATTTAAATAAATTTTTGAAAAATCAAAAGAAGCACTTACGTTGTCCGAATAGTTGTGCCGATGACTGCATAATAAGTTAATTCATGAATTTCTTAATTTCGAGTTTTTATTACTTTTAGCCATTATATGATTCTATATATAAAAATATAAACATGCTATCAGTTTCGGAATTTTCAATTTAGATTTGTAACAAGCAACACGATTGCTACTTATTTATTCACTTTCCTTATTTAATTTTGTTCAATTATTATTATACTCTTACGTTCACTGCTCTCTTTCAATAACATTTCATTTTTTTGAGCTAATTGTTTAATTATTTTTTTTAAAAGTTAAGCTGTAACGTGAAGTTCTTGCATACACAGAATTAAACGGAAAATAAAGTCCAATAACATCTACCGTTATAATTTTGGGTATAAAAGAGCGACGCGAAGAAGCGCAAGTCGCAGTCGATGTCATACACGTTTTAAATGCACACAATAAACTTGGAGCTGTAAAACAAAGTGTTTTCTTGAAGACTGTTCTAGGGTGTTCAGTAGACAGGTTGAACAATTATTTGGTCGCCTGGCTCTGGTTCTATTTTTTCGGCTCACGCAGAAAACGAAGCGACAACCAGCTTCAGATTTAAATTTGAAGTGAAATTGGAATGCACCAAATTTGAGAATGTTTGCGTCATCTAGTAAAAAACTCCATTTCATAACAGTTTTGGAGTGGTATTCAAAAGGATGTCTTACAAAAATTAATAAGACGACTCCAAAAAGCAACTGTTGCGAATAGAGGTAATACAATATATATTTATATTAACTATTAATCCATATAAAACACCATTCCTTCAACACTTCAGAGGCGTAAAATATCAAAATAATGTGTCTTAATAATGTTGTCACATTATTTCTAATTTTCAATTACCTGATTGAAGGTAAACGCGAGAATAAGAAGTCAAGAAATCAAGAGAGATGTCAAAAACCCACAGAAATTACAACTATTTGGCTCATTGGTTTCCTATCAGACTTTTGTTGTCCGAATAACCTTGTTAATGGCTTTAGTTTATCGAAAATCCGAAAATCAATGCTGAACTTAAACTAATTTTAAAAGAGCAAAACGTTTGCCGGGTTTTTTACCGAACTGACATGCATTAAAGAAGCGCATAAATATGGCTCATCTTTCCTTGTATAGCAAACAGGACAGCCACAACGTCAGCTTGAAATGGGCCAATGGAGTTACCTTGAGTCGCTGCTGTATCGTTGTGACACGATATGTTGGAATTTGCGAATAGATTGGGTACAAGTATCCCGGATCTTCACTACTAAAACCAAGATACACAGCTTCCCGCTCCCACGTCGTCTGATCAACCGCTTTCTCTTTCTAGCAGCGCTAAGTATCAAGGCGTTACTTTAGGCCCTAAACTCAGCGGGTAGCTACACATTTATCAGCGACTTAAAAAGGTGTGCATAGCTTTTTACGCCTGCAGTATGCACCTGTATGGTGTCCGGCCCTTAAACTACATAAATAAGGTACTACAGGCGCTCTGCGATCGATTCCATCAGATGCTCCGTAATGCTTGGTAATGTTGCATCTCCTACCTTTGTACCTTTTGATCTACACTTTAAAAATACTACAACACACAGAGCCATAAGGCTCAGAGAGCCTGGATGCTGGACTTCAAAACCATATGGTCATAGCACTATACGCGATCTTATACCAAGAGCTTTGATATCATCACCAACGGCCTATACGGTCTCTAGAATTTATCCATCAAATGACTTTGACATTCTTATCCCAGAAATAGCGGAATGGAATAGTGGGCAGATATATAAGGACTTTAACTGGACAACCTACACTGACGGCTCTAAGATGAGCGGCGGAGTCGGTGCGGGTGTGTTCTCAGAATCTCTGAACATCAGTAAAGCCCGACGATTCCAGCGTTTTTAATTGGAACTTTTTGCCATCCCGGAAGCATGTCGACAAATCAAAATGCACCCAAATATTTTGCCAAGTCAGCTATCAAAGCTACTGCCTCCTTTACTTCACATTCAAAATTATTACAGGAATGCCGAGCTGAAATAACGTCGCTAGAAGGTCAGCTCTTTTCCCTTATATGGGTTCCCGGTCACAGTGACATCCCAATTAATGAGAAGGCCGATGAATTTTCTAGGCTGGGATCTGCCCTTCACAGCTAGCCTCGTCTCACCACATGCAGTTAAGGCTATTATATTCTAATAATTCCTTGAAGCAGCAAACCTTAAATGGGCCAGTCTGATGACCCGAATACAATCAATCAAAAACAAAAGATCTCCTTCGGCCAACCTGTTATGATATTGCTAGACCAATGGCGGTCTGCACAGGACACTGGCCGATTGGAGATCAATTGCCACACAATTCACACTCTTTCAGCTGCAAAATCATAGCTTAGAGGAAGACCCTTACAGATCCTTGTTAGAGCTAGAGAGCGAGCGCTTGGTAGACCCTTCTTCAATTCAATCAATTGTGAGATTTCTGCTAATGACATTAAGCACCTAATGTCCTTTTTAAATACCTCAGGCTTGAATTAGAGATATCTCAAAAATACCTCAGAAAAAAGGTGATAGAGCTTTGGCATTAAAATTGAGTCACTACTTTTACCTACCCACCTATAACCCAGGTAGTAAGGAACCAATCCAGTTCTTGTATGAAGGATTAAACATCATTTAAAGACTTTAAAAAAAATGCATTCTCGACCATGTTTGAAAAAAAAAACACCAACTTCCATTCAATGTGAACAGAGCACTTTGAGTAATGATATAGATATGGTTTGGTCATAAATAAAGCCCCATGGTCCCTGAGCCAACGTCAAATGATCCACTGAATAAATAAAGCCTATAACACATGCGAACGCTCCTTTGCACCCACCTATTCAATCTGATGCCGGCTTTTGCACAAAAATGCGTTACGGTTCCCGACCGCAGAGAGACAATATCCGAATTACTCCCCAAATCAATATTTATAAAAATTTATAGCCTCAGAGGAGATATCCTTTAACTGGAGCTCGTTGTATGTTTGCCCGACTGCAGGATTTCGGGTTGGAGTTCCAAGCCTTAAATTCTACTGCAGTGGCTGTGGGCAAAATTTGGCTTAAGCCTTGCGAACGAATTGTAATAAAATTAAATAAATGTACCGAAAATAATGCACACTGCAGGGGGCACTAGTATAAAATTTAACAGCGTACCTAAGGGTAAGTACCTACTTTGAATTCATTGACTATGATAAAACACTGTACGATATGCAAAAGGTTCGTTAGATTGCTTTTGCTGGCTTTGTCTAGGATCAAGGCTTTATCAGTCTTCATTCTTTTTCGAATCCTCACACTAATGATGACGTTAGAGTTATCTGTAAATGGATGACAATAGCGAAAGGACTTCCGCACGCATGAGTTGCCATTGATTTGCATTTAAGGTGCTTTATTTGTACATCATCACTCATCACGGACGAAATCTCATATCAGTTCTAGTGCAGCCCTTGGCCGAGTTATTGTAACTTTTGCTTTTGTTATAAATAAAAATGTATTGCGACTTTTTTTCAACATGGCAAAATGACATATGCTTTTGCCGGCTTGTGTTTGGAGTCGTTTGCGGCAAGAACAATAGGAGTGTACAATTCCGTGTTCACATTGTCTCGGCAATAAAAGGAATCTTTGGATTCGAAAAGGATATGAGTAGGTAGTTTGCTTTAGACAATGGTTGGCAAGGATCAGAGGTGTGGCATTTAACTTGATGCACTTTAATAAAAGCTTTTGTATGAATAAAGAAGGAGTAACCTTCAAATTTGAGAAAATCGTTTTGTGGCATTTTAGTTTGTGTGTCATTCATGTAACTCTGAATTAGGGTAATGGAGATAAATTGTACCAGAACAGCATTGTGCTGCAATTAACCGCATCCTCCGGAGAAGGCTTACATAAGCTCCAGGTACCACATCGAATCTAACGATCTGTAAATTAATGCAAACATATACCATATTGTTGCAAAGGGCATGCTTCGTGGTACCATCGTCGCCAGTAGGTAGAGAAAATTGAAACAGCTCACTTTTACTAACTAGTTTGTGAATCAGTTGCTGATATTTTCGACTTTTAGAATACTCGGCAACTTTGCTTGTCTTTAGACTGTACGTGAGTCATGCGCTCACTTTTACCAACTAGTTTGTGAATCACTTGCTGATATTTTCAAATTTGAGAAAACTCGACAGCTTTGCTTGTCTTTAGACTGTACGTGAGACATGAAAGTGTCCTCCGCTCACTTTTACCAACTAGTTTGTGATCCAGTTTTTGTTTTTTTTTTATTTCAGAATACCCGGCAGCTTTGTTTGTCTTAAAACTGCTTCGTAAGGCATGAAATTGTCCTCGGCTCATTCTTACTAACTAGTTTGTGAACCAGTTGCTGATAACTTTGAATTTGAGAATACTTTTCCTTGAGTCTCTCAATTCGATATCATCTTCAAATTTCTTTGCCCGAAGGTATTTCTTGAGCTGGAAAAAGAGATAGAAGTTAGGAGTACTGAATAAGGCGTGTGTTCAAGCAGCTCGAGTCCTGTAATTGCAGTCATTGCGTCTGCAACCTTGTGAACAGGTTAGCTGTCCGACTCACAGTTTCTCTTTCTCACAAATAGCTCCCGACATCTTCAAAATCAGTCTGGATAGTAAGAAGCTAATAAAGTGGCTCCAAATACTTCACCAGAAATATTACTTCAACGTCCCAAGACACTGATGCCATTACTTTCTTTGCCGAGCTCGTCCTTTTGCAGTTCTTTGGCGTCGGTTGAAAAGGTCGCTACCAGGTCATCGATTGATGTTTGATTTTGGTCTGCATTAAATTGGTGGATCCCGGTCTCATCCATGATAATGAAACGTGACAAAAAGTTTTCGGGATTCCGAGATTCGATTTCAGCTACATGGCTTCTCTTTGATCTGCCATCACGACACTTTCAGTAAGGGAGGTGGATTGACATCCTTGAAAAGAAGTTAAGCGTTGCTGCAAAATAACAGAAAAACCTATGTTTCTAAGTGTAACACACATTTTTTCAACCGTTACCACTCAAAGCAGACAGATTTAGGAATATTAACACCAGGATAGAGCTATGCCCGGTTGAGTCGAAATATGAAGTTTCTGGACAAAAAATAAGTTGGCCAAAAGGCTTGTAATCCCTACATTCAATCATGGTAGTAGTTCCACTAAGGTCCTTGGATGTTTCTCTTTTGTCGATGTTGAATATCATCCCTATCTATGGAAGGAGAAAAAGCAGAGGAACGGACAGATAGAAGAAGAAAATAACTTGCAATCGGGCTTACGATAAAAAGGTTCAAGATTCTCTAAGCTTGCAGATTGGACATGCACATGAAGCTTTCTATACCAGGGTACAATATTTTTTTATATATTTTAAATTTCTCATAGTATTGTATTTTTGTATTGCTCGGTGAATATTGTGTTAGAATTGGAAGTACCACCCTATTGCGGTTCAGAAGATACAGCCTAGAAACAGTCAGACGGAAGGACAGTGGAGCCTTAGTGAAAGGATTCCATTGCCACCCTTTCTTCCACATAATTACTCTTACAATGCATGTAGCTCAGAGCAAGAAGAATGGTTTGTATAGAGGTTCAAAAATCAGATGTATCTTGGTTTTAATTACTCAATGGTTAAGCGAAAAAGCTGTCAAAGATTCCAATCCACACTCAATATCGCAATTATTTCATCCAAGAATTTGGGCATTCCTATTGTTAACCAAAATAATAAAGAGGGAATCACAACCCCCCCGGAAACTTCCTCATGAGGCTTCCAATACAGATTTGAATACTTCCCGAAATCCTCAACCAACAACGACTTTTTCAAAGCTTTGATCTCTGACATCGCCAACCAACACAAAGCTTTGGGATGGAAACTTCTATTCACAGATGACCCCAAAACAGAGAATGGTACATCATTTGCTGCCATTTTCAGCAATTTTCACAGCAGAAGCTTTTGCCATTTATGAAGCCATCAGCCTTTCTAATACCAGGAAAACTATTATCTTCTCAGATAGCTTCTCTTCAATATCTGCAATCAAAAATGTAACACAAATAACATCCACAATCGAAGCGATGCGCGACGTTTTGATTTCGAACGAGGGGCGCCTAAAAATTGTCTGGACACCTGGCTACTCCGGAATCGCAGGAAATAAAGCTACCGATGCAGCAGCCAACTCAGCTATACTAAAGCCGTTACATATGTCTTATCTTAAAAATTGGAAGCACAAGCGGAAACTAGATTGGGAGACCTACAACCATCTGTATAAAAACTTCAATCAATGTTCAAACAAAACGCAATATCCTAATGACATTGGTCTAAGTTCGGGTTGAATATTTGGAATTTTTTGAATTATATTTCTTTTTATTCAAGTTCTTGCATTTACGAGGAGTACTTACTCTCATCGTTTGGCTCAGGTCTTACCTTGAAAATAGGTCGCAGGGAGTTAATATTGATTAAATCAGAATTGAAATAGTGCTTTTGAATGTGGAAGTACCTCAAGCATCTTTGTTGGGACCAATACTGTTCTTGATATATTCTGTTGGCAACTAAGTCATTGCGGATTTCACTCATAGATGGCTTAAGTTGAATTTTTAGGTTTGCTGACGTAATCGAAATGTCAAACACATTTTGTTATTTGATAGTTGGTACCTCAACTGTCAATCATTAAAAAAAAATTGTTTGATCAGTTGTGCAGTTTTTGTTTGGCGTCTGTTGAAAAATGGAAAATCAAAATGGACATTTACATCAGATTTTGCTTTTTTATTTCGGGAAAGGAAAAAACACAGCTCAAGCTCACAAACAATAATGCGCTGTTTATGTTTAAAAGAACGGCAGTTTCAAAATTGCCAAATTTCGTTCTGGTGATTTTTCACTCAAAGATGAAAAACGATCTGGTCGTCCAGTTGAAGTTGATGACGACCAACAAATCGTCACAATACAGCGATTTGTAAAAGAAACGTAATGAAAATGATTCATTTTTAAAACGATTGATGACTGGTGATCTCGGAGGAAGCCAAGTGAACCAGCTCAAACGACATCAAAAGCTGATATTCTTCAAAAGGAAGTTATATTATATTGCGAAACAATTGTCTACTTTGAACTTTTACCACCCAACTGAACGATCAATTCAGATGTCAACATTGAACAACTAACAAAATTGAACAATGCAGTTGAAGAAAAGCCGCCCGAATTGACAAATCAAAAAGGTGTTGTATTCCACCTTGACAATGAAACGCCATACACCATACACATCTGGTCACTCAGTAAAAATTATTGGAGCTTGGTTGGGATGTTTTGCCACATAGTCCTGACTATGCACCATCTGATTACTTTTTATTTTGATCTTTGCAAAACTCCTTGAAAGGTAAAAATTTCAATAATAATTTTGTTTTTTGTTGATAAAAAACAGAAGTTTTATGAACGTGGAATTATGATGTTGCCTGAAAGATGGCAAAAGGTCATTGCTCAAAATCGGCAAAACATTACAGAATAAAGTTATTTGGTTCTATGCAAAAATTGTCTTTTATTTTCTAAAAACAATCCACAATTACTTAGTTGCTTACCTGATATATGAATTCATTGTTCAGTCTCGACTTCAAGGGTGTACTGAAAGCACTCTGTAACTAGTTTCAGATTTCATTTGGGATCTACATAAATTGGCTCTGAGCGCCAACATTTTTGCGAAATGTTTGCTCTACTGAACTGAACTGTTCCAGATTTTTGTACTACAGCGTATTGTAATTTTTATCCTGGTGTATAATATAAACTAATTATTTGACCTCGAACTAAACAAAAAATTGAACCTTTGCTTTGATAAAATTTTGATATTTTGGTTGAAAAACAAGTTTTTTTAACGTTATCGTTCTAACATAATCGGGCATCTACGTAAATTTTCTTTTTTGTCTTAAGCTTAGGAATATAAATCTTTTTTGCTATTTTTAAGGGTCACCCTACCCGTCTATTGCTTTATTTTTGAAACGGCGCTAAAATAAGTTTAAATTTTTTTTAAGCTCAAAATATGAATGTCTATTAAATAAACTTATAAAACAAAAAATATTCTATCCATATAATAAAAATGAAAAATGAAATCTAACTCTGGTGACCTCAAATCGCGGAAACGCGACCTCATTACCAGAACTTCCAAATGGGAAGCAAATAAAAACGCATTCAAACCATCTATTGTTCAATCGATAAAGCTCGTTCGGAATTTAAAAAGTCAACATAGCCCTGACGAAGTAATAACAGAGTCAAAAAACATTATTTCCGACACACTGCTCTTATTTCTTCAAGTTTTTATTGAACTTTAAATTTCTACCTTTAATGCAAGTATGCTTAAAAATTTTGAAGCCACTTTTTTGTAATTTTTTCGAAGAAGCAATGAAAATTGATTGTCTATTTTTATTGTTTATTTTTGCTTAATGCACCGATATTTTTATACACAAACTTTGTTTGTATATTCTTCCAAGGCTGTGGTATTTTTTTTTAATTATTATTAAAAGTCAATAAGCATGAAACAATTTGAGTGATAAGTTAAGCCCCATTAGGCATTTTGAAAAAGTCAACCATCCTGACTACTCTTCGGTTTTTTTTTTTTTATGCAAACCTTCTTCATCAGCCTTCTCAACTCAAATTCAAAGCTATTTAGAGAGCCGTGTCGTTCGTGAGCACAGGAGTAATATTTTTAAAAGCCACGTGCCATTTTGTTTCCAATAAATTTACATCTGCCGGTTGAGCTGATCCACAGACCATGGCGAAGGTTAACCCCGGGTAATTTGTCAGAGTTTACGGATAATAGGAGCGACGCACATTTGAAGCTGCAAATCTCATACTGACGACATTTGAATTGTAAAGGGCACATTTCTTCTCAATTTCAAAAAATAAACCCCAGTCTGAGCAACTAAGGTGAATATGAGAAGACAAAAGACAACCGCACCGACTTTGAGAAGGTACACGTGTTTTGGGTAATCCAATGAAAAACGCTTTACCCTCGGTATCGTTATCTGTGGAGCATTACAATCTGAAGGTGAACCGCAAAGTGTGCAAATTAATCGTACATTTTTTTTTGTGATTCTGCGGCGTTTGTCTTGAAAAGTCTTTGTTTCAAGAACAAACAATTTAAGTGTGGTCGATAGGTTCAATGCTTCATTAGCATAATAGGTTAACTAAACGACGAAACATGTCTTTGTTGGAAGGAAAGTTGTCATCAGTAATCTGTTTTTAATTATTACAAAAACACTCTTTTTTTGGAAATCATCCACGATTTCAATATCACTGCCAGAATGGAGGCCAATACAAGATCCTTTTTTTATAATTTGCTCGCTCTTATCATGCATCTGGCACAGAGCGAATGGAAGAATTTTAGAGGAAGAATGAAAGATTATGTAGAGGTTTAGTTGGGTCTCAATTCCATTCCGTGGGTGAAGCCGTAAATTGAATAGAGGATTTTTAATATCGACTAATTAGCTTTCACTTGCTTCGCAGGATTTTATTCAACATTAGTTTGATACATACTTTGAAAGCTTGGAAGATTTAACTCAACACTCTGCTGTCAGTGTTATTCCTTCACAGCAGCGCCATCCACTCATAATCTACACAAACCGAACTTAGAATTCTAGCCGATACAATAACCACTACAACCACGCCATCCACCAATCCAGTGATAGTGACAAAAACTTTATCCTTATGGCAAGTGGTGACTGGACCAGATTCAAAAAGCTAGATAACTCTTGGAATCGAGCCTGGTTCATATCGATTTGAGCAACTGAAGGCCAGACGCTCTACCAACGGCGCTACCCAGCCGTTTTTGTTCTTAAAGTATGCATGACAAAACCTCTTAATTTTTTTTTAAGCTGTTTACTCTTAAGGTGTTGTGACTACCCTCATAATGCATTTACATAGAAGGACCAGCCCATCCTGCAAACTGAACTATTTTGTAGTGGTTTGAAACTGAGGTTTATTTTGGTCTCGATAACTCCATGGTTTGAGTCCACGTTAGGATGGAGAATTTCCTATTAATTTTTTGCATTCTCTCAATTCGCAGGTTTTTATGCGCCATTGTGTATTGTGGATATATTGACTTGTTTTTGTTATTTTTTGTGTTAATAAATTCTTTCATTACTGTGCTGCCTTCAGAGCAGAGCCACCATTTGGACGGAACCAATTTAGAGCTCCACAATGACATGTTGGGAGAGTAACAACTACATCACGACCACCCACTTAATCATACTACTTTCTTTGGTCTATTGGGCCATGAATTTGATCCCAACGGCAAGTGGTGGCTATACCTGGTACGAAAACCAAATATAATGGCGGTCAATGAAAACGCAGCAAATGCCCATTGAATTCCATAAGTTTTCAATGGGGCTTAAATATGGGCTGTCCTGGTAGCTTTATATGTTTCCCCAAGCGTTTTCCAAAAAATCTTTTACCTACAAATTAAATATAGAATTTAAGAAAAAAATTAAACGAGTAATATCAAATAGAAATGGTTATGAACAATTTCAGCTCGGTGGCATGAATCGGAATCGTTTTGATAAATGACGCTATCAACGTGCGCGAGATGATTTTCTTTTGATGGTACCAAGTTTCGAGCTAATAAGTCAATAAAATATCTTGCGTTTGCAATTCCATTAATGATCTCCAAATGTCCAGCTCCATAAAATGAAAAGCATCTCCAAATCATCGTTTTTATGGTGATTTGGTCACCAAACACTCTCCACATATTTGTCGTACTAAGATCATACCATCAGAGTCGTGAAGGTTGACTTTCTTTTCATCTGAAAAGATAACATATTTAAGTTTTCCACAGTTTGGTGATTTAAGCCTATTTCCACCGAGCAGTATTCTTATTATCTGTAAGTGACCTATTTGCGATGAGCATACCGGTCTTGTGAGGCCGACGTCTTTTTTATTGATTTTCCAGAATTTTCTAAATTTCATTTTAAGACATTAAAAGTATTGCAGATAATCCACCTTTAGAAAACCCTACAATCTGACGTTGAATTTGACATCCCAAGCCTTTTTTTTGCAGCACGCTCACTGCTGTCCTTGCTCCTTGAGCTAGGAAAAGAGAAAGAAGTCACAGGGGGCCAGATCTGGAGAAAACGGTGGGCGTTAGAGCAATATCAAGTTCCTCGAATCGCGGCCATTGCCATATTTGCCTTAAGCTCTGGCGCTGGTCTTCGGCCTTAAAGTTTGTCCTGTCTCTTCTCAATCAATCGTCTGATTTGGCTTTTTTGTTAAAGGTAATCCGCAAAAACAAGTCCTCATGACTTGATATTTTTTTTGCCGAAATTGCGATTTCGTATTCGTCGCCGATGCGATCCGATTTCCAGGGTCACAGACTCTTGTTTCGTCTCAGGATTAACATTTTTGTAAACACCTCAGCCATAGTTTTGAAACATCAGCCACTTTTTTCGCGTCAGACTGGAAGTTTTCAAAGTTTGCACCTGAAATGTGTGCAACCTAGTCTAGTAGTGTCATTGGTTTTTATTTCTTCAAAATTAAGGGGTCAACATGTTTTTCCATGTTTTATTATTTTTTTGTTGAATGCACAATATTTTAGGAATTTTGTGACAAAATTTCAAGTCAATTTGAGCATAAATGACGAAGTTACGAGTGTTTTTATACCTGTAGGATGAACGTTTTATATCAGATTTTTTAATGTGTTCAAAACATTTACAAAACATAACCTCCCCACAACTCAAGTTTTCAAAGTCGTTGGCCCTCATAACTTAAAAACCACTGCACCGATCCTTTTGAAATTGCGAACGCTATTTGTGTACATAATTTTCGAGGCAACGCTGGAGAGTTTTTTTTCAAATTCATTAATAATTTTTATTTTACAATAAAAAATTAGCCAATTTATGAGGGTTACCGCAATTCTACTCTTTTCCGAGATACGTCCGAATAATTGCGGCCATTGTCGTGTTTTTTAATATATCTGTTTACAATATTCTTCAAATGTCATTCTTTAACGAACTATTGGTTTTAACTGTGTCGTCATTAAAATTTTACAAAAGGATGTCTTTTTTCGTACGAATTAACCTAAATCCCCCCCTTAAGGAATTATGCGTTCCTTAAGTAAGACTTAAGACTTTGAATAACAATAAACTGCTTTTTTTGTATTTAGATCCAAGATTTAGATTTAGATGATTGTGGCCACCATGAATGGCCGAAGATCAGAATTTGTGAATGAAAGTTGAATTATCTACCCCACCTGAAGGTGTCCACCCGATTTCATAAAAGTATGACAAAAAACTATAAGCTCTAGAATACAGATTTGTTTGTTAGTAAAGAAAGAATTAAACAAATTTAAACTTATTTATCAATTTAACTTGGTTAACGGGAATTTTATTGGTTAAATATTCCTCTGGGATACTTCTGAATAAAGAGGCAAAGAAACAATGAATTGTTTGACAGGACCTGTCTCATGAAGAAGGCCTGCAACGGACTTGTATTGCTTGTTCGAGCCATCGAAGCGTAATCCTTAATAATTGCTTCATTAACTACGTTGTGAAGCCCACGACTCTGTGTGTGTCATTAACAATTAAAAAAAAAATACAAATACAAACCATTCAATTTAACCTCAATGAGTTCGTGGAAAAAGAAATACCGGGAATGCTTCAGGTTGGTGGAGAAAACTTAATCGAAGCGATGTTTAATATAAATTAATGAATTCGTGAACGCATACATCGGATATTTACTTATGGAGTCCTGTAGTCTGGATACTTCTCGTGTAGACAGTAAGTTTTTCAATATTTTGATTCTCTTCTAAAAGCAATTAGTTAATAAATTTAATGAATCGTTAAAGCATTTGATTTCTAAGTTTTTTTGACACCAATTTAAATCAAAAGAGTTTTGAAAATTGAGACGAGTTTAACCTGAAGGACTTCAAAAAGGAATTGTTTTTAAATTAAAACCTATTTAGGATTCTGCTGAACCTTCTCTTAAAAAGAAAATCAGGGATCACCAAACCGATAAATATGCTTACAACAAGTCTCTTTCCGAATTTCAGCAAGGCTTTTGACCACAGTTTGGCAGCTAAAGATCAGCTTCAGAAAGTATGAAACACCTTTGTTTGTAGGCATCTTGGAACACCCCATACAATTTTCGAAAATTCTGTACCGTTGGACAGCACGGGCAGCCTCTAGCGAGTCGTAGAGTAGTCAGATAGCTTGTGATCTTATACCTCATGGCCCTTACCCTGCCTTTACTTGCAAAAGGGATGCCTCTCCTCAGTCACTCCTCAATTACAATTGTCAATTTAGAATGGATCGGAGATGCCGATTACCTTCCACGTTGCTGTCAAAACGTGGTTAGAAGACCAATCTTAAACTTTGGCCGCAGATAATTGGATTCAGGGTAATCAGGAATTCTTTTTAAGATAACACCAACAATTCTAATGGTTATTTTTTAAGGGAAAATATCCTTCGTCATATTCGTCTTCTCATAAGTGTAAAGATTATCCATGACGGTTTAAAAATTGCACGACTGAGATAGTTTAGTTGGCTTATATAGTTAAGGTTAACTTGTAGTAAGGTAGATGGTTAATGCCATAGGCAATCGATGCTTCTTCGACTTGTCAAAACAACAAGGCTCAAAGCTTCAATTAAAAAAAGTCGTCCTCTAAAAACGCTCATTGAATTTGAAATCGAAATTTTTCGTCGAATAAACAGTCATTTCCATGAGGAGGGGCAAACTGAGGAAAAGGAAACTGACAGAGTTTAAAGTGGATCCCGCGTGAAGAACAATATTCAGCGATACTCTGATAGTTGCAGCTGCTTTTGTTGATTGCATACAAAAAATCTCTGGCCATTTGGAAAACGAATTCATTATGCTTAAAAGCATCTGGTTTTCAAACGGTCCAGCGTAGTCAAGGTGAATTCGAGCCAAGATGACATGAATTTGATGGGCGATAGCGCTGATGATGCACACGCTAAGCATTTCCTGACAACCTGATTTTCAAATTTCAAATTACGGACGTATTGAATCTCAAATATATAAGTTAGTAGCATTTGCCTCCATCTCTAGAGTCGTTTATATCAGTTTGTTTGTAGCGTAAATCGTTTACCATAGACCTGCAAAATTTCTTCACACAGAACACTTAATCTACGTTATACAATTCTAAAAAATTTAAGATTGATACCACCACGCGTACCTGAGAAAAAGGTCTTGAGAGACAGACAGACGGACGGAAGGACAACAAAGTGATCCCTTAAGTGTTCCGTTTTTGCCTTTCGAGGTACGGAACCCAAAAAAAACTTAAAAAAAGCAATAAAAATTAAATTATTTTCGAAATTATTTTCGAAAGCGAAAGCAATAATAATAGTTCGAAAACAAATAAAAAAAACACCAAAACATCGATTTAATAACACTGATGATCATTGTGGAAAGATGTAGATAAGAATTGCGACGTTTCTTGGCGTTGCATCTCGGACTCGATCCCCATTCAAAAGAACTCAAGTCAGTCTTAAAGAAGATTCGAAACAATAAACAAGAAAAAAATTTAAGTTGGTCTTTAATTTGATTTATTCTGAAACTTTAGTCGTGCCGCTCCGGAAAAAGCTGGAGCAACATAACTGCTCTAAAGTTGTAAGTTTACTGGAATATTGGTGTTGATGTAAATTATTTGGTTCCAATGAACTCTGGGATGTGCAAATATTTATACAATTTTGATATAAAAGGAATAATAAGGCGTTTGCAAAATAATTAATTTTTTCCTTAAAACATTTTACACCATAAATTGTTTTAACACCCTCTACATACAAAAAAAATCTACTGTCGTGAGTTCTTACTACTTACTTCTTACATATAAGACATAATTTTCTTTGACAGCAATTGCTGAAGTTCGATAAAATAATTTGGAGCACCGTGTGATTCTGTAATCAATGAAAAATTTTATAAATGTGAGAGGCAATAAAGGATAGTTAGTTATTTTCAACAAACAAAAATATCTTAGTCTAAGTCGTTTCTAATGTTACGTTTTTCAAACAACGAAAAATGTTATTTTGAGCCACTGTGCAGCATAGTTATACTCGTATTTCGTGTACGGACTGCCTAAAGGCTCATTGAAAGAAAAATGTAAAGCTCAATGTCAAATGTTACTAAGTTTTAAGTTTATCGAAAATGCTGAACCCGCAGACAAGCCAATCAACGCTCGGACAGGATATTCTTATTCGGGTCCGCTAGTTATTGATAAATTGTTTGATTTATTTTGATTTCTTCGTTATTTTGTGAAGTTGGTTTCGAGTTTCAACCCTAAATGCAATGAATAGTGTAGTTGTAACCGAATATCATGAATCGATGAATTTAAAAATAATGAGAAGTATTATTCGCTATACTTCTAAGCTTTTAGATCAGCTAAAGACGAGTCAAATTTGAGAAAGAATAGCAATAACAATTGTCAATTCCTGTTTTTTTTTTGAATGATAACACGACAATCTTCTTCTATTTGGTCGATTATAAGTTTAGCCTATCCAAAGTATTGCAATTAACAAAAATTTGTAGAAGTTGGTTAGCGCTTCAAATGACGGCCAAGGATAAGAGGCAAAGGCAAAACTTTGTTTATTTTTTGTTAAACTAGATTTCCGGGTGTCATCGTACGTGTAGACGGTAAGGCTCTAAAAAGCTCTTTTTTGACGTGCTTTAATCTCAGTTGCTTTTATTGTGGCCATGGTGGTGAAGATTCGTCCTGTTCTAATAAAATATCTGCCAGGGAATTATTTTTAAAACTAGTGAATATCGACAAGTATATTTGTGTCTAGGATACTTGGTCTTTGAGTCTTGTTAAACACCATGTTTTTTCCTTAATTTTAAATGTTAAGTCATTGCAGACATTTTGCAAGCCCTCAACATTGCACAGTAGAGGACCTAAGGTATTCAATTTTATCTCGACCTATTTCTAAAGAGACCATGCACTCAAATTGTCGTTTCGTTAAAATTTTAACCCTAAACGGGAAAACCATGAAAAGGTTTTTATTTTTATCAATAACGAATCCGTATTCTAACTGATATATAGTATTTGTTGTGCGTCCTTTGGTGTCACCCACGAAGATACAAGCGGCAAAATCACTCTCATTCTATGTCACTTTTTCATGAAATGTGAGACAGGATGGTCAGGTGGGTGACAAGTGTCAAATAAAGTGACAAAGAGAATACTAATTTGGCACAGTGGCATAGGGTGACACGACTAAAAGAATTGCGGTGATTGATTTGTCAAGCCTAGAGATTAGACGGTTTCCTTTGTGTCTCTGTTTTATATTTTATTTAATTAATTAAAAGAAATATTTTCTCTTTGAATAACTCCTTGTCTCAACTCAAGTTCAATGTCACATAAAGTTTGTTTTTTTTAGAAATATAATAAATCCTTTTTGTAATATCATTGATGATACCAACTATGAGCGGTAAAAAAAATAAATGTTCGTATCTTTTAAATAATTGTAATAATAATAATTATTATTGTAATAAATTTCTATTCGTTTGTAATCAGTTATTTTAATATGTACTATTGTGTCCAAAAAATAAGGTGACATTGTATTTATTTTGAAAATTCTTTATTTATTCTTCCAAATCAATTTCATCCCCTTCAAAGTAATCCCCTCCCGATGCAATGCACTTATGCCAACGGATTTTCCAATCTTTGAAACACTGGTTGTAGTCACTTTCCGGGAATGGCCTTCAGTTCCGCCTTCGCTGCGGCTTGAATCTCCTCTATCGTATCAAAACGGTGTCCCCGGAGCGGTCTTTTGAGCTTGTTGAACAGCCAGAAGTCGCACGGCGCCAGATCAGGTGAATACGGTGGTTGCGGAACGATATGGGTTGAGTTTTTGGCGAAATGATCACGAATTACGAGTGCGGTATGGGATGGTGCATTATCGTGGTGTAAAAACCAAGAATTGTCTTTCCACAATTCCGGCCTTTTTAGACGGATAGCGTTACGCAAACGACGCATAACGTTAAAAAAATATTCCTTGTTGACTGTTTGGCCGATTGGAAGGAATTCATAAAGCACAACACCACGATAATCGAAGAAAACAGTCAACATGACCTTAATTTTTGAGCGACTTTGTCGCGGTTTTTTTGGTCTCGGCTCTCCATTGGCACGATATTCGCTCGGTTGATCGGTTGTTTCGGGGTCGTAAGCATAGATCCAAGTCTCATCGCCAGTTATAATGCGTTTCATGACATCCTGGTAGTCGGAAAGTATTGTTTCACGCACTTCAACGCGACGCCTTTTTTCCAAAAAATTCAATGTTTTCGGTACCAGTCGAGATTTGACGCGCTTGAGGCCCAAAGCATCCTTCAAAATGGTATTGACTGAGCCTTTCGATAAGCCAACTTCATCAGCAAGGTCTCTAATCGTTAATCGATGGTTTTTCAAAACCAAATCTTTGATTTGTTGGACGTGAGCTTCATCGGTTGAGGTTGATGGTCGCCCAGAACGCTCTTCGTCTTCGACACGTTCACGGCCGGCTTGGAAATCACTATACCACTTGTAAAGATTTTTTTTTAGACATAGCCTCATCATCAAAGGCTTTCTGCACCATCCTCAAATTTCGACATCGCAAAAAACGAAAAACTCACTTTTAGCAGCTCACAAAACGACGCGTATCTCAAACACTATGAATATATTTTGACATGAAATTTCACATCGATGTCACTGACAGTACTGCCAACCTAAAAAGAAAGAAAAATTTCCAAATCCTTCGACGCGCGCAGTTTAAATTCATATGTCACCTTATTTTTTGGACACAGTAGTATACGCTATTTCTTAAATCAATTCCAAAAATAACATTTGGTACAAAATCGATTGGTTTGTAGAGGCAAGAATGGCCTACTCATTGCCGCTTTAACTTTAACTTCAATCTTCTTTTTTTGCCTGAATGTTCATTATTCATGTCAGTCTGGTTGCTTCGCAAGAAAATGATTACTTCATCCTGAAATGAAAATGACTAATGACTCGGTGTAAGGACTGAAAAAAGAAAATGAATATTAAACTTGCAATTATGATTGCAAACAGGCACAACCTGATTCTTCAATTTTAAAGCATCCCTTGCAACTTGCAAAGAATTTCGTTTACTCTTTCCTGAACTCCTCATAAAAAGGATAAAAAGTCAATCAGTCCTTGTCATTGCAGACAAGGATCAATTATTGTAGAAGAGATACGAAAAAAAAATTACGTATACGCCACCGAACCTCAATTTTAATTTATTAATTTGTCCTCTCGGGCGGCAAAATGTCCTTCTGACGGCATAAGAGAAGACGACCTTCATTTCATCATACGTGGGCGACCACTTGCTAGTGATTGTTTTTTAACGCAATTCATGGTATCATTGTCGTTTTATGTAAATGCCATTACCAATAGGATGGGTGAAACTTTCGATTACAATGAGTCCTTTTTATTCTACGAAGATGAGAGGAAAAAACAGGAGATACGTAATTGTCATAAAGGTTGGATCATTGTGATTCTCGCTCTCAGACCATTTCACATAAACTTGATATTAAAAGCGGCTTTAAGTCTTTGTCTTGAAAGAAAAGGTTGAAAATATTTATGAAAGTCTGTGTCCGGATAAAAATAAACGTCCAACGAATCCTCAAATGGTAAAAGACTGGTCACTTGCAACGTATCGAAGTGTCGGTGGGTTCTTGTTCTTCCTTTTAAGTTGAGGTTATAGTTCGAAATTAAGGGATTAAAATACTCCCACTCGACATGCCTCTCGATTTCGGACCAATTCATCATCGAGGCCATTCCCTGGAGCAATGAATTCAACGAAAATTTTATCAAATTTATCAAAAACCCTGTTTCTAAGTGTTTTAATTATATATTCTTAGTTTTTACTTTAGGTAGGCATTTTGTCTAGCATGTAATATAATGAATAAAATTAATTTAAATGCACTGAATTGAAAAAAAAGGTGAACTGGAAGTCTTTTGAGGGATCTTTGATAGATAAACTCAAGGACAACATCCCCAACTTCACTTCTAATCTGAATAACGCAGAAATCGACGCTGCTATTGAAAAAATAGAAAGCTCGATTGCAACGACTTGAAGAAGTAAAAAAACTTCAATTCAAAATACCGGAACCTCTCGACCATATAATTAAAATTTATCAATCGCAGTATCAATCCGTGCTTGAATTTCCTGATACAACAAGTACCCAAGATTTTGTGAAGAGCACTGAGTTTAGGAAAACACTGAGTAAAATCAAACCAGGCCCTGATACTTCCAAAAAAAAATCAGTAAACTAGTTGGCAAAAGATCCACAATTGTGGACCAACTCCATCATGGAACTCACTTTTTATCATCTATCGATAAAGGAGCTAACGCCTTTGCACACCAATTATCAAATAGTTTCCGTCCAAATTTTTCAACCCACATTCTAAAAAAACATTCTGCCACTGCTATCATATTCCTTACAATGAAAAATAGCTGAAATCTTTCCAATCGCCAAAAAGCCAAGCGCAAACTACATTTCACAACTCAAGCCGATCTCACTTATTCCAAACTTCAGCAAACTTCTGAAAATGTTGATACTTAGGAAATTTGAATCGGTCTGGTAACTACTGGGTTCAAAGTACCTCACTCCACTTATCACGTGTTGTTGAAACTACACACCGAAACAACGTTAGGCCTTAACACAAAGAAAATCACAGTCGCCTGCCTGTACAAACTGAAGACACTGAATTTTCCACTTACTTTCATTTAATTCATACACAGTTTCCTGATGGGTTGAAGATTCTACGTTTGTGTAGGAACATTTTCTTCGCCACTCTTTGGAACTCATGCAGGAGAAGCGAAAAGGTACAAAGCTAGGTCCGCCCCTGTTCAATTTCGATAGCCATGACTAACCCCGAAATTGTGAGAAAACAACAACAATGCTGTTCACGGATAGTTCAGTCATGAACTCTTCTTCCAGAATGTCCTCTGTAACTCTCCGCAATATTAAGGAACTTATCGTTGAGCTCTGGGTTTACTTTCAAAAATAGGGAATTAAAATAAACACGACCAAAACCGAACTAATCTGGTTCAGGACCGCCTCATACATTGAAAAGCCATCTAGTGTAAGAACCTTGCCTTGACCATGCCCGATAATTCTTTTATTCGACCAAAGCATAAGGAATGGTTTGCTATTCAAGCAGCTAATCCGTCCCATCGTGACATTGTTTCCCAATATGGTTCACGATAAGCACACGACAAGCCTAATGACGAAAATTCAAATCTATAGAAATAAAATACTGTACAACACGGCAAACATGCCACCCATAGAAAAGTATCTATGCGCATTGTCCCCAAAGATGCTATGCAGAATCCCTTCCCACCCCAACAATATTATTAATATAATTACTGGTAGTCCACATATTGAAGATCGCTATTTCAATGTTCCTTCCATGATGGACCCGGGATATAGAATACTTCCTGAAGAAGGATTCATAGACGGTAATTCTTGATTATTAACTTTGATTATTCTGCACTGAGGTCCGCCATGACATTTGAACTTGCAGCTATGATGCAAGTGATCCATCGCTTGCATTGAACGTATTTAAAACCGTTGTAAGACTGTCGAATCGAACACATTTCGAAGCCATATTTTTAAGTTTTTTTCAAAGATGTTTTCACATTAGATTAGCCCCCACATTAAATGTATTCAATGCTATTTCATTTTCAATCTTTGGTTTATTCGCCATTAATTCTTTTGAATAATTTTGAATACTAGGATGAACCTGACAGACTCATTTTATTTTGTCAAATTCATTTTTAACTTCCCATCAGGAAGTTCTTGTAATCGGTCCGATTTTCGAAATTCAAAATTTTTACATTTCTCCACGTTTGGCGGTCCCAGTAGTCGGATTCCATTATTTTTAGAAAGATCTCTGTGTGTGTGTGTGTACAATGTACGTACGTACGTACGTTTGTGCGGATCCTTTCGTACAGCCTAACTCGAGAACAAATCAAGCTATCGAAGCCAAATTGATTTCATTCGAAGCGTGTGTGCATAAAGATCACCTGAAAAGCTTTTGGTTAAATTCGACAGGGTGGTTTTAATTTTATGACGGAAAAACTGTAAAAAGAGGGACAGTTCCATTTCTTCCATTGAAATCAATTTAGTTTTCCAATAAAAAAAGTTCAAAATTAATTAGCCATCTTTTTACCAGAAAGAAAGAGATCCGATGTGGAACATTTTCCAAGCTCGGAAGGAAGAGATGGTGGAAATCTCTCGACTTAAGCTATGTATTTTTGTAACTTGAACGACATAAAGATAATCACGCTTTAATATTCCGAGAACAACAAGTTCACCGTGCAAGGTCGTAGGAATAAATTCGAAAATACATTGGACACGGAGTTGACATAAGCGGTCCTTCACAATGTTTATATCGAAACGACGACGATTCAAAAGCCAACCTCTGGTCACAAATTTAATTATTTCTCATTTCAAAACAACGTCCTAGAATTAACTAGAATGGTAATAATTTGAAAGCACCGTTTCAGTGCTTTTCGGCTGTTTGTCCCTCATGAGGTAAAATTAATTGGTAATTACTTTAACAACAAATTCAACTTCCAATGTAAAAGTTGTCGTTACATAACTCCCAATTTGACACATCTTATCTTAACGTAGACTTCTATGCTCTTAGAGCGATGCCTGTGTTCCACTATGTGCCTACAGAAGACTGGCTAAGAATTTGGGTCGTTAGTCCGACAAAGCAATTTCAGTAACAATCTGATTGCACAATTTCCGTTCTTTTGGCAAACAAAACTCCCGCCCAAAGTTAAAGTTGAGAGATTAAGAAACAGTAAAGAGGTTCGGAAATTCTACCAATAGATACAACAATTTTCTCAGGGTAACAGAACCCAAACCAAAGCCTGAAAAGTTCAAAATGGAAAAATCATTTTAGAATTGCACGCACCACTTTTTGATCAAGTTCAAGGTTGGTTTTGGATTCTGTTTCGTCCACAGAGACGAGATGTATAGGTTTGGCATCCCATCGAAGCTCGTTCTTTTGTGCACGATGACGATGGAGAACTCAAGCTGCTCCATTAAGGTCGTCCAAATTGGCACCGACCCATTTGATGTCAAACAACGTTTAAGGCAAGGTGTTGCACTATTTTGCGGCTTCTTAAACAGTATACTTGAAAAAATAGTGCAAAGGTCCGATGTGAACACCAGAGGCACTATCTTTTAAAGGTCTGTCGGTAATCAGAAAACGCAGATTGATGTCAACAGTGCGTTTATGAGTGTTCAGATTAAACTCAAAGATGGGTTTGGCGGTATACGAGGGCACAAAGAAGCATATTTTGTCATCAAGAAAGGACACGCAAATCTGACGTCTGGGTCAGAACGTTGACATAGAGAGCTCTAACTTTGAGGACTTTGTCTGTCTAGGCTTAGCTGTAAACACATACAATAACACTAACGCTGACATCAAACGAAGAATACCTGCAGCTAAGAAAGCAATTTTGTAAAGCCCTTTCTCGAAGAACTTAAATGTCACTCTATAAGACTTGTATTATCTCCGTCCCATTATATGGTGCAGAAGCATGGACACTTTCAAAAGCGGATGAAGGCGCCTTAGGTTGTTTCGAGAGAAAAGTGTCATAAATGTATTTATGTTTAATTCACAAATTTTTTTAGATGATAACATAGCATATACATATTCGTTCAGGGCAGCTTAAATTAAATATGTACCTTATTTTTTTTGCTATGCATTTGTCTGGGGAATGAATGATGTTTTCAAAACATTGATAAAATTTGTTGGTGGTGGCAAATAAAATAGCACCTACATATTTTTTATCTTAAGATGGGAAGTTCACGGTATGGGCAGACATACTCACATCCAAACCAATTTAAATTAAAAGTAAAGAAATTAAAAATTCGATACTCAGTTCTTTTATTTTTGGTGCTTTTTCATTTGTGATATTCAGAATAATTTAAATGCTAGACGAATTGCTTAAAACTAGCTATATTAACAACACTATTCTTAATTAGCTCAATCTAAAAAAGGTGATTCTTAACTATGTCTTTTGACGTAATCGAACTAAAAATAAGAACTATAAGCTTAAATTTCATATTACAAGAAAAAGTATCAAAGAATACTTATAAAAAGGATGGTTTTGTTTATAACTTCAACTAACCTAAAAATTACCTTAATCTACTTACATACATATATTTACCTAACTTAAGAAGATAGCCTGTGCTGTGCTATTTTTTCTCCCAACTATAACTGACTCTATAGGGACTGTACCTATCTTAAAAGCTGTTGCTCATAAAGTAATCGCAACAAAAGAAACAAACCAAGAATGTGATCCTCTTGTCGCGATCTGATACCGCCCTACTGAATCGGCTTATCCCTGAGCTGCGAGCGACGTCTCCGTTGTAAGCCAGTCACCTACACACACTTTTTCTGGCAACTTGGAAGATTAACGTGACCTTAGAAGAGGAAAGCCTCTGGTTGAGTAAAACCGATGAGGCACACTGTTTCGTAGTACATGAAGTTGGGGTCATAAGTCACGGAAATCAGGTTATCTCCCGACGTCCTTGCTCTTGCAACGTGTGTCCAAATTAGTTTAATTGGAAATTTTTCCACTCGGATAAGGTTCGCACCGTTGAACAGGACCTCATTTTAGTAGAATATTTTGTACTGAGACTCTGCAGCTCTCTATAAATGGACGGAATCCCTTAGACATCATCCCTCGAAAACCCGAATCCTTTCTATTAAGCTTGCTCCCACGATGAACCACACGGAATATGCATATGCGTACACAGATAGAATGAGGGCCGTGCAGCAGGTCACTTTTACCCTGGCATCAAGTTGGCTGCTGTGGGACAGTCTCTTTATCATTGCATAGACCGCTTTGGCTCTGGCTAGCGCAAAATGCATATGTTTGCTAGAATATAGATACAGAACAAGCTAGACCTTAAAATATCTGACTATACTCCGACTCGCCAGTGGCTGTCCATTTTTTCCGACGACAGTGAACTTTTGCCAATTCTTTCTGGTATCCCAAGAGGCTCCAGATAGAGGCGTCTTTTACAAAATTTATTCGCTCATTTGGAAGATCCCAGTAGAAGTTACTGTTCAGCACATTAAAGAGTACGTACATCAGTGTTTTGTTCATGCCCAGCTCGTCTTTCTTGTTAAAGAGCCAATACAGTGTACAAAGCCATCTCCAAGTCAACCAGACTGTTGGATATCCGATATAAGTTTTAATGCGGCATGTGTAGTATATCATGACCCGCTCTTAAACCGAAACCGAACTTACTTCTGTAAAAAGAAGAATGGACTGCATAAAAATGCCAAATTACTGATCTATAAACAAATTTGTAGACCAATAATAACGTTCGCCGCGTCAATCTGGTTCAACGATGAAGCGGATATAAATACTGGAAAGGAAAGTCCTCAAAGCATGCATGATTGTGACGAAATCGCAACACTCGAGGAATAATAATAAATCACTCGAACGAAGACATCAGGGACAATAGCCTGCAATATTTTCTGTTTTAATTCCATCAAAGTGTTCAGAAAATTGATTTGAATTTCTAAAAAAAGGTGTTTACATAATTGAATCAGATTTGAAATACACAACCATATAATGGGCCCTTACTGTTAAGTCAACAACGTTTTAATTATAATTGCGAGTCTAGTTCTAAATTTAATTGTAAATTGTACGCAAAAACTGAACCTGGCAATGTCGGTTATATGTGTTAAAGGTCCTTTTTGCAGTGCTAGAATCTCAAATGCTGGTGTATCAGTGGGCTTGGGTTTAATATTATTACACCTTATAATGGCTTGAAAAAGTCTTGTAAATAAAATAATAAGGGCACTTAAGAAAGACCCATCTCTGCACGCCTAACAACATTCAATTAACTAAGAGTGCCGTATCTTGCCATGTTATTTCGCCTTAAACCACAAACTCTACGTTCGCCTTTAATTTCCATCAGTACATGTCTAGACAACACATACATTTTGAATACTCAAAGTAACCCTGATTTGCCTCATTTTACCCAATAATAAATAATTTATAAACACAAAGCCTTTACCTTCCCATCGTTCTAAAACCGAATTTCAAGTGAAAAACCACTCAACCTACCCTCGACTCAGATTCATCACTTAACATTTGTAATTTGATACATGCTGCTCCTTTGAAAACCGGATACTTGAAGAACTTTTGAAAATTAATCACGCACCCTTTTGTGTATGCATCCTCGAACGTTGAAAAATAAATAAATAAATTCATGGCATGCTCTACGAAATGATTGTCCCAACAAAAAACAAATATTCCGTTTGGTATTCGTCCTTCAAATGAGGGGATCTCGTACAACCTTCCTGGATACGCATTTTATGTAAAAACTTTAAATTCAATTACCCCGTACTGTTCTGACTATGGCCATGCAGGTGGAAACGGCCCATGCTTGTTGCAGGTTATTGAAATGTGCTGCGCGTATTCCTAGGTGCTAACACCGGTTTCTTGGTGTTGACAAGTGACAAGTGATTATATTTGTTGCTATGTCGGGTTGGGTAAGGGTAAAGGTGGCTGCCATAAGTCGACCAAAGAAGGTTTTTCTTGGATTGGATTTTGGGCGAGGTCTTTCGGGTTTGCTCGAGAAATGCTGTAAAGAATTGGGAACCGCGATTTCCGAACCTTGATTTTGCTAGGGCTTGGCATTTATAGAGCAGATGGGAGTTTGCAGATATCATTGGACTATGCTCCTAGTCTTTCAACGTGTCTGTCAATAAGGCCGTGAGGCAAAAGGTTTAGTAGCTTCCTTTCGCTGTAAATGTTTTTAATGTTTAGTTTGAACAAAGTCATGGGCATGTCAGTATTTTGTGGAAACGCATCTTCAGGAAGCATTACGTCGTGGCATCCGATGCATAGTTTTGGAAGTCGTTCCAAAGTCCTCTGGCGTAGACTTCGCCAAATTGGTATGAATAGAAAAAAAGATACAATTTCGTTTTGGATCCAAACGAATTGATTAATCACTTTTTATCGAACCAACGCAAACTGCTAACGTGAACTGTTCTCTTTACTCTTATAAGGGCTCGCTCCACCTGCTTGAGTTTAAACTATCATAGTTATATGCTTTGAGGTCTCACATAGTCTGGCAGCTATGAAATTCTATTCACCTATTAACGCTTGCATTCGAAACTCAATCTTCCCACAAAAACTGGAAGCATGCCTATCGCTATAGGATGCAAAGTGTTGTTGTTGAAGATTGTTTTTATGCATTTAAACTGCTCAAACAAGGAGTTCCTCAGGGTTCATTTTTAGGGCGCATCTTATTCTGCATGCTTATCGATCGTAAGATCTTTCCTCAGTCTGTAAGCATATCATCATTCATTTGTATCCGATCGATATGCATCTTCACCTATCTGGACCTGGCAGTAAAGTTAATGTGGTAGTTGTAGAAATGTCCATCGGATACAATAATTGAGCTTGCCTTCGTGTTCGAGCTCTACTTGCGAAGCGTATCTCGCAAGCTTTTACTTTTCTATCGCCACCAAAGAAAGTGTGTTGTACAACAGTCAACTTCGAGTTAATACTTGGCTTACTGGCATCGAAAATGAGAACTACATCATATTTTTTAGCTTTGTCGAAGAACCGCTTTTGTTGTGGTGAAAAGATCGGAGTTGTTAGAGGTATTCAGGAAGGCATCGCCTTTCAAGCAAAGATGTTGTATCTCACGTAAATAAGAGATCACTTCATGAGCGGAGGGCCCGCCATTGCCCACCAAAAAATGGGCAGGAGGGTTACTAAGTAAGAGGGTGAGCGTTGACAACACCTTCAGCCTCGACGATCACTGTTCTAACTTGCACGAAAGTAAACTTGGCCTTACCTAGGACCATCTTGAGTACATTTTTGATCGTGCTTACGAGGCGCTCCCAAAATACACCCCACTATGAAGCTTCTTTCGCAATAAAGCTCCGCTTGACGAGCTTACTGGACAAATACTCTTGGACTGATTCATCTTCAAAAAAGTATTTAACAGCGCCCATTTCTAAAGCCGCACTTCGAAAAGTTTTAGTGTTGCTGGAGTAAATGACGGACGGAACACCTAGACGAGCCATGAAACGCCCTGATCCCATTAGGCAACTTCTTGTTGTTAAACTTCTTACTATTTTTCAGTTCCACAGAACGAATTGCGTCGCACGTAAAAACCATCATGTAAGTTTTTCCCCCTTCCCCATTCGAGTTATCGAAGCAAAAGAAGGGGCCAGCAAAATCGACACAGACTTTGTCGAAGCGTAAACCTCTCGATTGGGAGCGGTGCGAATGGTTGGAAATGGAATAGTTTTCGGCAGCTCGGACACTCAATCTGTGTTCTTTTAATCAATTGACGGCCTTTGGGAATCCAAAAATGAGAGCTTATCTGCGATGAGACCATTCTGACTCCGCTATGTATTTTTCTTTCGTGGTAATTTTTTACTATAAGCTCAGTTACGTAGGAATTTTTTGGCAATATAATAGGATGCTTGAGATCAACGGATTCTAGTGCAAGTTCTTCAGTGTTCAGGTAAAGGGAAGACAATTCCAAGATAATTTAAAGAAGCGGAACATGAAGGCCTCCATGTACTGAAGTTTCTGCAGCAAAGAAGAGGCTTAAATGGCTTATTCAACAAAAAAGAAGTTAGCATTACCCACAGAATGGTATTTCCCACAATAAGTCAGCCAGGCTTGTCCATTTGTCCATAGCAAAGGAGTTCGAAGTTTTTTTTTCTCTTTTACAGAACAGAGCTTCCAGTCTAAGGCGGATGTGTGACGTCGTATTTTGGTAACTCGGCTCTGCACATAAATTTTTCACTGATCGACTTGAATCCAGTTTAACGTGATTTTCGAATCCGTCCACATATGGAACTTCCGACAGGGACCACTCTGCATTTTGAGCATGGAGAGGAAATGCTCCTTTCGCCTGTTGTTTTGGTGTTCTTGATCTATGCTATGGTACCATTTGCTTTGAGGCTCGCATCAGAGAATATGTGAATGTCAAACAAGGTAGAAGAGCCGAGCAACAATGCGAAATGGCTATTTTTTAAACACCAGTATACTTCTTGCGCAATCATCCCATTCAGCCATTAAGTGCGCTGGATGAACTTTATCCCAGGGCAATCTAGATAACAACCGTAAAGCTATTCACGAGCTTCTATTCTGATAAGTCCCAGGTGTTACCAATTTCAAGCAGTCTTATTGGTGAGGGTAAAATACCGAGTATTTTGCTCTCTCGAAGCTTGAAAAACGCAATAAATTAGTGACTTCTACCAATAATTTCATGTTCAGAAGTGGTGTACAGCAGTCTTGACATCGTCTACGAACATCTACTGTTGTCTCAGTTCAAATATTGGAACTGTCCTTGCAAATCAAGAAAAGACTTAACACAGTAGCTTTCAACAAAACACACTTTCAATACTTCAGTACTCAGCAATCCCATCCCTTTTCCTATTTCCTTGAAGTTCATTTTTTTTGTAAATTCTCTTCAATAATGTTAATTAAAAATACACTAAAGTAGTACTTTAAAAGACCATGTCTGATTGTGCGATTCTTTTCAAATGCAATAAATTGAAATTGAAATTTGAAATTGAAGGAGCAATCCCCTCTGAGAATCGTGGAGACATTAAGTCTTACCAACACCTCTTGTGTCCAGTGACCAGTGATGAGAAGATCAGCTCCCTTTTCTGGTTGGGAACTTGAAATAAATTCGAAACTGGACCCTTAAAAGAATTATCTGCTTCTTAGATCGCTCTTGTCTTGCTATGTTATCCTTTATTTCTTTCGCTTGGATATTCCTATGGTTCATAGATTTGGTTCATGATTTGAAATCACAACAGTGGTAAAATAAATCAATCTTCGGGTGTTGTGAACTTTCTTCCTGAGCTGTTTTTAATGCACGAGAATAGTCATGATTCTACTTTGGCATTTTGCTATCTTTCGATAACGCTTTTTGCGAAAAAAAATTTACTGACTTATGCTGTCCTGATATGGTTGAACCATACAAAAGCAAGTAACTACAGCGGCCACCACGGTGCTTTGCCATATACAGGCGAGTGCAAATTTGAGGGTATTTGACAGAGTTTACGTTCGGCGACTAGCTGCATTTAAATATGTTTCCCTTGCGCCAGTGTTGCAGACCTCATCCAAAATCATGAGCAGGGAAAACAATAAACATTTCGAACTTGAATTTGCGTGCTGTTTTTCCAATCTTCGCCGTCCGAACGAAGTGCAAGAAATTGAGAAAGGGTCAGTTCAAAATATTAAGTGGCAGCTGCTTAAAAGAACTCTTTTGGGACGAACTTTGCAGTAGTCTTATGATCAATACCACTCAAAAATATTTAGAAAAAATTTGTGGATTTTTTTTTGTATGATAAATAAAAAAAGGATAAACAATTTCGTACGAATTTAAAAATTTAATGTCCGGAAACTTATGAACGGCAGTGTTAACATGTTTAAATATGTTTTTTTCTTATAAGGATTTAAAAAACTGGAAGTCAAATGGATTTTGAGCTTCTTTCACTTGAAAACTAATTTTATTTTAATTTACTAATAATTGAATTATTTTCAAAACATGCAAGACGAAAATTTCCCCACGTTCAAACACAGATATTTTTCTTAAAACAAAAGAATCCAACTCCTGAATATTTAAGAATGTTGAATTTCGAAAATCGGGGCAAACGTTTTATGTGTTATGTTTTTTATCGAATTTGCCTACAATTTGCAGTCAGTTCGAAACCTGATGATCAAATCTATAGAACGAATATTAAGAGATTGAATCAACAGCTTCTTATCGAGTCCGAGAAGCCCCCATGTTTTTCATCACACCTATACTCAAGCCGGTTTAAGCTCGAGATCTTACTCTGGTCACTTCTCAGTTTCGACTAGTGAGCCATGGCCGTCAACAAGAATAAAGAAAACCCGGACAAGCGCGAGTTTGTCTCTCACACGAAGGGTTCCGCGCCACCTTACAGTATGCAATACTTAATATTTCCTTAGTTTTAGATTTCTTAAAAGCACATATGACCTGGTAGTAATTTTCTGAACCCTATCCTACACAAGTTATGACCTCGAAATCGGTTTGCAAGCAATTCCAAGAAGAGAAATGAAAAAAAGTCATTTTTCAAATGAATGAATTAAAATCATGAATTAAAACCAAAAGGTGCTTTGATGCCGACTTTTTATAGAAATTTGTAAATCTTTAATTCCGAAATTTTATTTGTGAATTTCATGCGCGAAAAGCGAGTGTAAAATGGAATTTCCAATTATAATGATTTTAAGAAAAAAAAAAAATTTGTATAAGGGCCCTCTTTATTTTAAATTAACATCAAGTCACTCGTTGTGACAGACGAATGGTCAGACGGGCGGACAGATGAGTAATATGGTTCTGTAGCCTTTGACTACGGCGCCCTAAAAACTATATAGATATGAGGCACAATTCCGGAAAGTACACTGTCCGACGATAAACCGATGTCTTTTAATTTCGGTCCGGCTTGCGTTGAGGGTCTGTTGAAGGTAGAGTTCAGTGGTGAGCTCTTCGGGCTATCCTGAAATATTCATTTATTTGGAATGTGCCGCTTATTATGAAGACTACAAAATTGAAAGGGAAACTTCAGTCACTGTAACGCAATCAAAGTGAATAAATTGAATTAACATTTATCCTTATAGTATCTATTCCGAAATACAACGATAAACTTTTTGGTACGAAAATACGCAAGGGATTACTTCAGCAAGGAATAAGACTAGTTTCATAAAATCATTTATCACCATCTTTCATAACATCCTGTCATCCCATCTCCATTGCCCTTAGGAACACTATCTCACTGAAACAATATTAATCCTCTCAGAATTTTCTTTATCAAGTGAGGAAATTCATCTCAACAAAGAAAGGACTCTATGCAAATACATTGGCTTCATTTTCTTCTTCTTCCTCTCCGTTCACACATTTGCTTAATTACTTGTGTGTTGCTTCAGTAAATCTTCCTCCCTTTTCTTTTCTGTAATAAATTTTATGGCACATAAATAGTCAAACTATTTCCTTGAGAGCTTTGTCCGCTTGACCCGCTCATATGAATCCTTCTCCAATTAATCCCATTCAAGTTGGCTAAAGAAGCGAGTGCTTTTTAAAGCCTCACCTCACACCGAGCCCAGCAAAAGTGATCAATCTTTCAAAAGCACATCTCCACGTGACAGCTTACGAGATGAAACAAAGTTCATACAATTTTAAGGACGCCTGTTGGAGGTGTCAAAATGGAAGTGTTGGAACAGAATCCCGCCGACGCGACACAGGCAAATTAAAATCCTTCGTTAATCGTGCCCCCGAGGCTGCGTTTTTTTTTTTTTTTTGTAAATAAATTAAAATGTTTCTCTCAGCGTGTCTTAAATTTAATCAGTACTCAGTTGCCGGAAGCGATTGATGGGGAGCACATGTAAATGCTGTGTACTGCCGTCAGTGCTGAAATGATGACGCTCAGACACCACTGTGCAACGTTGTGGAAATCATTGATTAAACCGGTGACGGTTCATGTGACCTGGTTGTATATTTTTTTATGATTTTTGCTTCTGACAGTGTTTGAGGTGCCAAATGTCATATAATCTAAGAATAGATGGATCGATAGGCAGCTTAAAGGGCGTAACAGCATATGTTTGGATTAATAAATGTGTCTAAGGACTTTCAACACGATGATTAGGATGTTTTAAAATGCTACTTTATTTCTTGTGTTTGAGTATTCCATTCCATTCTTTAGGTCAAGATCAAGCTTCCGCCTTCCGCGATTGCTTTGTAGCGACTTAAGAGGAATTAAAGCTCTACAAAAAAAACCTAGACCTAGCGCGTAAGCCGGTTCAATAATCAACTTAGTGCAAAAAGAAGCCTTTTTTTTGTGACATTTCACATTTCCTTTTAGAGCAGCAGCAGCTGAAGTGTGGTGTCAAAAATAAATTAAAAAAAATGGTTTGGGTGCGAGTAGACCTCCCCATTCCATGAACTTCCCATCTCATTAGATCGATAGATATTCTTTATTTTCGTATATAAAAATTTTACATGTTTTTGTTTGTCGCACAATGTACACAGAGATTTGATATTATTTTTATATCTTTCTACTGAAAATAATATTTGTAAAGATAAATTTATTGAGATTAATAGCTTCTAAATTTGAAGGAAAGTACGAGAAAAACCTTCAATATGTAGAATTTTCACAGTGTCAGTTGATGTTAAAGATACAGTATTAATAAGTAAATAAATAAATAAATAATAGATATATAAAAAAAAATAAATAACTAAATAAATATAAGTAAATAAATAAATCTTTATTATAAATAAATAAATGAATAAATAAGTAAATAGTTGTATAAATTTGTAGTAAGTAATATAGTAAATAAATAGATAAATAAGGTTAGTAATAAACGAATAAATATGAAACAATTTGATATGTAACGAAACAAAAATTAACAAGAAGAAAGTGTAACATAACAAATAATGTTTATAAATATACAAATAATATATCCGCTATAAATAAAGGAATAACTATATACATAAATTTAAAGTAAACAATCAAATGAAGTTTATTACACAAGATACAGAAAGTTTACTCTGACAATGAGCGTAGCTCATTTATAAGCGGGTTATCGGAATGAATGCATTTGCTCATAAAATTTTGTTTAAATTTGTTAATTCGACAGAAACTCAATTCAACATTTGCTTGGGAATGTAAAGCTAGTGTAGAGTGTAATATTGGAAGGTTCAGCATCATTTTTAACAATTTATTTTGTTTAACCTGTAGTTTACGGATGTGACAATCTGCACAGTTCCCCCATATTTGGCATCCGTACAGGAGAATAGATTGAAACATGACCTTGTATAGTATTATCGTGCTTACGAGGGGATAAAGCAGCTTGGTTGCAATGTTCTTCTTTAAAGAAAAAGATTTTTGTCGAGAAAAATCCCGAGGTATTTTATGCTATGCTCCCAATGTACATCGACTCCATTTAATTTCAATGGACCGCATGGAAGATAGCAATGTTTTCTTTTTCTACTGAAAAAGATAGCTTGCATCTTCTCAGCATTCAGTTTTATCTTCCACCGATTATAATAACTAATAAGTGTATCAAACGCATTCTGCAAATTCGTCTCAATGTTGAGACCGAATTGATGCGATGTAAATATTGCTGTGTCGTCCGCGTACATTGCAGAGTCACAATTGGGTAGTTTCGGGAAGTCCGATGTGTTAACATTATATAACACTGGACTAATTACAGATCCTTGTGGTAGGCCCGCATAGAAATAACGTAAGACTGAGACGCTTCTATTGACAGAAACCATAAAACATCTATTTGACAAAAAACTTTGAATTAAACGAACTAAATATTTAGGGAACCCTATGTTTGTCATTTTGTATACTACGCCATTGTGCCAAACAGAGTCAAAAGCTTTTTCGATATCTAATAACACCATCCCAGTCGATTTTCCCATTGCACGATTTTTTCTTACATGCTGACATATTCTTAGCACTTGATGAGAGGTGTTGTGTTGACTTCCCATCTCATGATTGAAAAAAAAAAACATTTAATTGCTATTTAATTTGCTCCCACTTATAATTTGAACTGGGGATAAGTTGGGGAATGGTTAGCTGCTGTGAAGGTAAAGTTGCGTATTAAACATTAATTTTAATTCAACATTTTTGTAAAAACTTACTTTCGAAGTAATCGTGTTTGATTTAGTAACATTTATTTAATGATGTGCACAAGATTGAAAAGTTTTCGAGCTCGTTATAGAAAGTTTCGTCTTGGTTGTTAGAAATTACTATGGCTTGTAAAAGCGTTTTGAAAAAAGTCTGAGTTCTATCTTGTCGAGCTGGCTGGATGTCCATGGCTTGCATAAAACGACTCAAAGAAAGCATCACCTGCTATTTAAAACAAAGATATATGACCAACGACCCAAAATTTAGCCAGTCTTCTGCAGGCACATAGAAGCACATGGCCATCCCTCTAAGAGTAACCAACTCGACGTGAAGATATTTTTTTTTATAATTTTCTCGCTCTCAAGAGGTTATGAATACTCTTTTAATGCAAGGAGAACAACGAACGATTTTTTATAGTGGTTTGAGAAACTCAGATGTATTTGGTTTCAATTGAATTCCATGGGTGGAGCTCGAATTGGGACGGATGATTTCAAAGTTTGGAAGACTTAGCTCAAATTTAGAGTTGCGAAAATCGATTTCATTTCAACAACATTGGAATTTGAATTTGTATTCGCTTTTGTGAGGTCGTTTTTCAACTTCATCAATAAAGTTTTATAAATTAAACACCCTCAATTTCCAAATATTATATAGCCTTGTTTCAAAAATATTACATTTTGTGAGAACTCTTTTTTTAGGGATTCATATTTTAAAAGTTTGAGGACCAATTGCGTGGTGACACGAACTAAATTTCGAGCATGATCAAAAGCTCTTTCGCCAACCATAACTGGAACTCTATTTCGTTTTTTTCTGATTAAAATATGGCTTTAAAAGGATCACATACAGTCCAGTTTCTTTGTAGATTTTGATAGTTTTTTCCAGGCCGATTTCGAGAGATTTTTTATCCATGTGTCATTTTCTGGAAAGACCTCTAGGATTGGGTTCATGATAAGAAACCACAACAGTGGTATAATCTTCCTTGCATTATATGAGTAATGCAGTTTAAGCCATGTGTTTTCACTTTGTCAATTAGCTTTCTCTCGATGCTTTTTATTTGAAATCAATTGCCTCATGTAAGTTGCGCCATGAGCTTCTTTTTGCTAATTTATTATAACGATAAAAAAGCGTCAAGCTACAACCGAGCAGGTTTTGAACAAAAAAACTGATGGCTCCATTATTTTATAAGGAAGTTCTCATGTGTTCTCAGTGTTTTAGACGTCATTCTGAGTCATGAAAAATGGGAAAGATTTACAGTATTCACATTTCTTAAACAATTTTCAAAGAACTTCCGTGGAAATTTGGATAGGGAAATAGAGAAAGGGTCACATCAATGTATGAAATTGCCTCAACTAAATACTCTTTTAGTCTTTTTGGTAGTCTCTATTGTTAGTAACTTACTTAGTTTAGTCAATTGGCTAAATAAACATAATATTGATGAAACTTTTGGCATTAAAATTGAACAAAAAAAAAGATTTTTTTTATGAATTTGTCCGGAAACTTATGAACGGCAGTGGATATATTTATGCATATTTTTTTTCTGATAAGGTGGCTGTAAACTATAAATTTAATTAATTTTGAACTTTTTTTATTGGAAAAGTAAATTGGTTTTAATTGGAGAAGTGAAAATGTTTTGAATTTCGAAAATCGGACCGATTACAAGAACTTCCTGATGGGAAGTTAACAATATAAAATAATAAATTTAAGGTCTACTTTTAAATTGGTAAAACAATTCTAACGAGCCTTGTTTCATAGCATTTTTACAGCTTGATCGTCAAACCAAAGGTGCGGGGTCTATTCGCAGAGTGTGGCCGAGCCAGTGCTCCACTGGTCCCGTTCTCAATCACCGTGAAAGCTTCAATGACGCAACGTCTGGTGCGACCTTTGGTGTCAATATTATGTGCGTTTTATAACAGCTTGACAGACTTGAAAAAATATTTCCTTCAATGTTGACTCCTGTCGAATAGGCTTTTGAATAATTCGGATGTTCTTGGTCAAAACTGCATATTTTCATAATACAAAATTTCTACTATTATGCGACGGAAATCGATCGGAAAGTCGAGCCCCCACAACTGATATGCTGAATCAAAGTTTTTTTTAGCGGAAGCTTGACTTTTCACTTTGAATTTTGTGAACAAAGTCACACGTCTAGTTTCAAGCTACGGAACTGTCACAAGTGCTGTTTGAAATTTCAATGGTCCACCGAATCATCTGCCGATGATTTACATGAAAACATTTTGGAACTATGTATGCACGTGCAGGGGTTATGAAAACCCTTAAAATGCAATCACATCTGTTGGATCCACGCCAGCTATTCATTTTCACGGCCGTAAATGAAAAACTTGAATTCTTCAATGAAAAAAAAAAAAAAAAAAAAATAGAAGGGGAAGAAACGGAGCTCTGCTCTCTGATACTACGAAAATTGAAAATTGAAAGGCCTGCAAGGTAGTTTTAATATTCATCGAAAGATGATGCATGGTTCGGAAAATTGAAAAATCCAGAGAGTGCCTCCATTTTTCTATGACACTGCCGATCATAAACAAGTTTTTGTGATTTAATAAACGGGAATACCGTCCTAACCGAGAGATTTTTGAATTTACAATTTTGTTTAATACTCTTTCTGCGGTACGACTGCAAAAACGGATCCGTCTAGAGGAATATTTAATGCGTTCGAGTACATGAGGAGGCATAGCATGATCAAAGAGTTTCGAGCTAGTGGCAAGGACATTTATTTTGCCCACAATGTTGACAGCTGGATTGTCATCTAATTACTTCAATCTGTTTTCCATCGTTAAATTTTGCACGACATTATCACAGATTTTTTTGTCATTTAAAATCGGAAAACTCGACTATCTCAGCTTGATAGTTGTTTGTAGTCTAATGCCTTTTGTCAAGTCCATTTTGTTTGTGTATTAAATAATTTTGCAGCATACATAGTGACACTGCGTCAAATCCCGTCAAGTTCACACTAAATTTCATTTGTCAACTTCAAAAACGCTCGAGCACCTGATAAACACCTTCACAATAGTTCGAAACATACCATAAATTTCAACAATCACAGCACATTCACCCTGCTTGTATCGACAAAAATAGTATAGAGTCTTTCAAGTCTTTCTAGCTGAACAAAAATCCTTTGTTAACACTGGCTAGTAAGAAAGGTTGTACGGAAATTGAAAAATTCAATTGCTTTGAAGTTTTGGAACAGCGTCCTCAAGAACGGAATGCATCTCCAGCTCAGGCTTAGATCTTGTCATGATCATTATCTGCAATAAAAAACAAAAGAGGAGGCCCTCAGAATTTCGCCAACTTAAGATGCATCAGTCTTCTTACAATCGCGGGAAGATACAATCTGCCGTATTGTGTGGACGCCTAAAGCTGTTCGTCAACAACCTGGTCGCTTCATATCAGTTTGGTTTTAGGCCAGGAAAATCCATCATCGATCAAATATTCACACTAAGGATAATTTTTTGAAAAAAAACCCAGACACAGCAGATCGATGCCCACCAAGAGCTAAACAGTGCAATGTCTTGTTTTGGCAAGCCTACCTAACTCGTCCTTTTTTGCAGGATTACGACGGAGAATACACGCTGCTCGATCGAGGTCGGTAAAAACCTAACAGAGACTCAAGAGAGAGTTTTCAGAAAAGGCGATGCGCTGTCATGTAACTTCTTCAACATCAGTCTTGGAAGAATTGTTGAAAACTCGCACGCCAACACCAAAGGAACAATCTTATCAGAAGACCGCCCAACTACTCGCATATGCCGACGGTATTGACACAATCGGAAGAACGCAGCGAGATGTCAATGGCACTTTTGTGAATATGACGGAATGAACTTTGTCAAAAAGCGAACGAAGTTGCTCTTGGCTTCGTCGAGAGAAAATTCTTCGGGTGATTTTCGGTCCCGTCTGTATAGATGGTGAGTGGAGGAGTAGATGGAAACCAATGCTCGGGCCCGGGAAGTCTTCGAATCCACCCACGAGGGAAGGCGCCGCAGAGGACTCAGGAGCATTCAAATAGAAAGGGTCCTCAACCAACTATGCGTGCGAAAATGGAAGCAGCTAGCTAAAGATCGAGCTAGCTTGAGGCGCTTGTTGGTTAAGGCCCAAGTAAAGTAAGTAAGTAAGCAATAAAGAAAACACGTTTTTTTAATCTCAATATTCTGTAAGCTTTTAGTTTAACAACTTTCTGATTTACCTTAACGTTATAAGCTTTGGTCTTAGAACGGGTTTGCGGCAGATTTTACTGAATAAATTCGCTGCCCGGCAAAGAAGTGCAAAAATGAAAGCACATTCACAACAATAACGTTAACAATGAAATCAGCTGCAAATGGTCGATCAATTTTTATACATTCAAATGCCACTGTATTTAATTTCAAAACTTGTCCATAATTCAGCATTATTTCGAACTACAAAAGAAAACAGAAAAATAAGTTTAAAAAAAAAATAATCATGATAGAAAAATTACCTCTCTATTCAGAGATTTTCTTTCTAGAAGTTTCTCCTCGAAGATGTTTTTTAAAAAATTCCTTTTAAAAATTTCCTCGGTTTCATTCAGCATATCCGAAAGTCTTCCGATGAGATAAACATCAAACGACACAACAAAACACATTGGAGCGTCGAAAGTTCTGTTGAAAAAATACGACATTTCGCTGATGTATTTCGAATACAGGGATATCTTGAGGAATGCATACAAATTTCGAATATCCAAAAACAGTCCCAAGAAAGTAACTAGAAAAAGTGCGGAATAAAACTTGTTCAACTCCTTTTTGACGCAATGTATGCGAAACGACAAGGGAAGCAGCTCGATGACATCTTTGGAGATGTCACGTTGCCTCGTACTCGAACACTGGCTCCCCAATATTCTATTCATTTTTGTATAGCAGCAAATCAGCACCAATTGAGAGTAGACATGACTAAAAATCATCAATTCCTTTAAGATTTCAGCGTATATCCCAAACAAGTCTGTGGTGACATACATCTTAATAACGCGCTCGATGATGACATGTAAAAAACGGATAACCACAAGGCACACTTTGATGACCAGTTCTTTTTGGAAACTCCATTCAACATAGACCGCGGGACAGGAACGCCTTTTGATTTCCTCAAAAATGTTCAGCATTTCATTGATGGTCGTCAACAGGACCTTTCGATATCGCAAATAATTCAATGAGATTATCAACATTGAAATTATATGGACGTGCTGTGAGGACGTTTCTATAACAAAATCGTGGGTATCGATGAGTTTTCGGCTTCCTTTTTTGGGAGAACGAATGACGTTCGTGTAGAAAAACAAATATCGAATAAGTAAGTAAGAAACTTGAAGTCCATAAAAAAGGCTGAGTGTATTGTATATAATCTTCGACAGGAAAGACCTCGTTCTCGAACGCTGGAACCTCTTTGCGGAACAATTGTACTTGAAATGAACTAAGCCGAGATTAAGAAAGTATTTGTACAGGGTTCGAAGATGAGATTCAAAGAAAAATACCGACGACAGCTTTAACATTGTAGGTCTCTAAATGATGCGTTCTCGTACGTAATGAAAGCCTGTCTGTTGATTGAGAAAAAAAAACGAGGAAAACTAATTCAAACTAAGTGCACCCCTCGTGATAAATTATATTTATTTTGCCTACTTGATTGTATTGGTTGTTGTTACAGCTTTTAAGGTCATTGGTCAGACGAAAGCAATTGACCCTGAAAATGAGTTCGAACACAAGGACATTATTCGTGACCAGGGTGGGCACTTCCATTTTCGTTTTTAAAGACTTAGCAGACGTTTTTGTTTTTTCTCCGACGAAACTTAATATACAGTTTACGAATTGCAAAAAAGAGGAGAGCTACTCGCTGGCTTTTCGAGTAAAGAAGATAAAAGTACAAACATCGGGCTTTCAGAAGTGAGAAGATAGAGCATGGGAAATGTGAGAGCGTTTATTGATTTAGTTGTAAAGGTTTTAAATCTTACTCGAATTCGCGTCGAATTTGAACCACATGCTCTGGCTCCTGTATTGGATTGGAAGACAATCCTATCCTATTCTTAATGATGTCCATGTTGTTCTGGTTGTTCCTTCTCCTCAATTCATCTTGCAAAAAAAAAAATGCGGCTCAAGAAACTTTAGTCACCATTCTTCTGAAGTCAGTAATTTGTACACTTAATTTTAATCAATCATTGCATGAAGTCAAATGATTGCATTCTTTTGAATTAAACAATTGAATTCACCTGATGTTAGTTGAAGTCCGCATTGAATTCATATAAAATCAGTTGAAGTCATTGAATTCAGTGAAACAATTTGATTGCATTTAAATAGTTGGGGAATCATGTAACTCAATTATTTTTAAGGGGACATGTTGAGCACACATATGAGTCCAGCGAGTCAAATGAATTAAGCTCGGACTTCTTTCGATATTATAAAACTTTTTAGCTACGCCCCATATAGTTGCGCAAGTTAACTCGCGTACTATCTTTATTTCTATTTGCAAAGTGTGTTTTGGCAAAAACATTGGCAGCACTGTCATGTTGCCAGTCAATTTGACAGTTGAAAGTTGATTGCGATTGATAACTTTTACCATTTTACTATGAATAGATTAACACCATGAAAACCATGATTCGGTTCGCAAAGCTTATCGTCCTTCTGATATCTGATCAAGTTATTCGTACACTCAAGTGGATACGCATCCCCAAAGACGACAAACTGTGCGAACAGAAGAAGTAATTCGTCATCGTTTTGGGGCCACTTTGTGGAAGATTTTACGGAACGATCTTGGCTAAAGCGATCTTGGTTCAGCTTGATCCTAATTTTCAACGCAAAATTTTGTTCTCCTATGACACCCATTTTCGGTTTAATGGAAATGTTAACAATCAAAATTTCTGAATTCTGAAGAAAACCCAGAAGCATATGTATGAACGTCGTAACATCCATCCAGCTGTCAGAATGGTATTGCTTTTGTTATCGTGCTGTTGGGTGTATGATCGTCTGATTTTGTTTTGATGAAAATGGCTGAAAATACTACAGATAAGTAAGAAATAAGTTTTAATGAAATTTTCAATTGTTTTAATCACTAAATATTTAACATGAAAAACCAGAGACTCGAAAATTTGGGCAAATGCGGAGGTGAAATTACTCATCACCGTGCGATTAGGCTTTGAGGGGGAGCTCTGTTCTGGGAGAAGATCGAAGTCAACTATCTGGTCAAAAATTTCGCAGGAAATCCTAAAAATAAATCCATTTTTGGTTTCTCGAAGAAGGAAATTCTTCAAAAATGGAACAACCTTCTCGTAACCTATAAACGCATAAAGCAGCGCAATAATCGAACTGGAAGAGAGGCTACTCGTTGGGAATATTTCGACGATTTCGATGAAGTATATGGAATCAAACGCATGGATGTCGAGTTTGGCGGATTCCTCATCGGCTGAATCAGAGGGAGAAAATGACCCGACACCAGTAGCATCAACATCAGTCCAGCCGAAGGCAAAAGCAAAACGGAGGAAAATAGACACAGCTGAAATCCTGAAATTATTTAAGAAAGAATCGGCAGAAGAGCAGAACCGTCACAACGAGCAGATGGCTTTAGAGGTTAAACGAATCGAAGCTTTGCAGGATATAAAAAATCTTTTAAATAAGTTACTGGACGGTGGCAATAACAATTAGGTTTTTGTTTTAAGTGATGTTGAATTTTTAAGTTACTTTTTGTTTTTATTTACTTCTTTAAGAGTTATTCCCATTTTCTTTTTATTGAATTCATATGATATATGTAAATGTACTGAACAAGGATAAGTATTTTGATTTACAAATAAATAAATAAAAAAGTTATGCTGATATTAGCGTCATAATGGTATCTCGTTTGTTTTTTGCTTCATTGCTTATTGCGTTATCATTGAGAAACTCTCCGCTTTGTGATTGGCGTAAATCGTTTCGGCTATTTTCTATATCGTGATCATAGCCGCTATATATACTATCCGATAAAATAATAAAGTTATGAAGAGCAACGCAGGTTATTACAATATGCTTTGACTCTTTCAGGTTGTAGATTTCAAGAAACTTTAGAACTCGAAACCTATTTTTTAGCATACCAAACGCTTGTTCAATGGACACTCCCGTTGAACTTAAACATAAATTGAACTTTCTCTGATGCTCATTTAAATGTCCATTGTCCCTGAATGGAACCATTAAGTAGGTTGAAAGTGTATATGAGTGTATCTAATGAGCTCCTGGAGGAAGACAAATTGATCCATTTCGTAGTCCTTTCCCTAATGGACTATTTCGCCATGCAGTAGCATCGTGAGATCTGTCTGGCCATACAAAAAATATATCCTTGAAAACACACTTGGCGTCACACACTGCCTACAGTAAATTTTTAGTAAAAGATAATGCCGATTGGCAGGTTTTCTTACTTGAAGTATCACTGAGTGGGTACCATGCCGGTTATAATAGCTGTCGCTATTGTTCGATGGGGGAAGTATTTCAAGATGGGTTCCATCCACACAGCCTACTACGTATGGAAATGGATATCTTCTTAGATTTTGAAATTCGTCCACTATCCGATTATAGTCGGCTTCACTTTCCGGCCACCTTATGAAGAACCTCCGACGCTTACTTATAACTCTTGTTACTCCTGTTACTATTTTATATGATAGTCCCCTTGCTATGTCAAAGCGGTCTGACAAGTCTCGGTATGAGCATCCATTTACAAGTTTCCATATAGTAACCAGCAAGGCTTGCTTGAAACTTACTCCGGGTCTTCCTAGTTCTGAAGTCTTCCAAAAAGCCCTTAATTTTGATTCTAGACTCTGAAAAATAATTAAAAAATTGTTTCCATATTGAGAAAAACTCATACCGAAAATGTGTTGCGACTCATCCGGAAATGGCTTCGGAATACATCATCAGGAAGACGCTCAATTATTCCAAAATATCCATTGGCTTTGAGAATACTGTGTTTTATTTCTGTAATTCTTACAATAACTATCTTTCTTAAAATTTCACTTCTTTTTTTTTCGCTTTTTTAGAGGCTGAGAACAATCAATCATATTATTTATTAAAATAACAGCGATCGACGTTGATTCCATTTTTACGCAGTTGGTCGTTCATAAACATTTGACATGTGCTTTGCAAGCAGTAGACTTAAGCTTCCATTTGCGCAGCTTTTCGTGCTTTGCATTGTGCTTGCTTTGCAAATCTTGCATTTATGAACGTGCTCATATTTCTTTAAGGACGATACCAGCTTAATAGTTACCGCCAACGGAGAGCGCTTCACAAACAAGATTTCTGACCCCTTCGTTCTTCAGTTGAATGGCATTGACTTCAAGGAAGTCGCATATAAATGAATTCACCGTTGACTTCAAATTACTTTAAGTGAATGCAAATGATTTCAATCCTTTGATTGCTTAAAATTGAGCGCACCAGTCATTTACTTCAAAAGAATGACGATTTTAGTTCGCAGTCTTTGAATTCTCTTATTTCAATTGCGTGAATGCATTCTCAAAAAATGCATTCTTTTACAGCTCCATATAAGTGAGAAATGTCTAAAGAGTCCCTTTTAGAAACCCCCAAAAAAACGAATTCGCCTTCCCTCATTGAGTAACAAGAAAATTTTTCGTATAAATAAACCCAAAAGAATTCGAAAAATACAGTTTTCAGCTTTAATTGGGGCACCACACGAATCCTCACTCAACATGTGGTTTTTACCAGACCACGTGTTGGATTTGTTTATGCTCCTCACGAAGCACACCGACAACTGTCCATTCCAATTTCGAGCAGTTGTCTGACACCCTGCCTGGAAGTACCACCGCTTTCACCCCAGTTCTACACGGCAACACTCATTCACTCCTGCCATACGCCAATAAGCAGTCCTATATTTCCACTACAATCAGTTTGAATGTATCGCTCGCAATGAACGGTTCCTTCGTGCGGGAATGAATATCCTTTCGAATATCGGTGAGCATAACTCGTAGTCGTACTTCGTTTCTTCTTCCTATGAACCTAACACTGACCACATCTCCAAATTGTGTACTGGATGTGGTTCCCAACCCATCATAAGTACGATTGTGCCGTGTTTTTGATTCGCTGGCAAAAAGCATTCCGCGAGCGGGTGTAGAGTGGCGTCTAACGCCTGTACGGCCACAGGTGAGAAGCATATCCATTCATCATCTCTTCGCCTGACTTCAGAATCGCGTTCGAATGATTATGCTCGTGTGTGAGGACCGGTCCCATTGAAAATATTTTTTTACTGTGCGTGAAAGTTTTCCAGCGAAAAAAAGTGTTTCCTCTGCGGCCGGTGTTTCAGAAATTTAACGCTCAAAGTGATGCAAAATAGTGTTTCTAGTGCATAGTGAATTTGTAGAGATCTTCAAAAGGCTTCGAGGAATAAAAGCTGCAGCAAAAAGGATATTGTGTTAGCTTTCCAGAACAAGGATTCGGGTGAGTTGAGTGATTTGTATGTATTTTTTTGAGTGCGTATTTTCAATCTGTCGTCAATTTTTATGCGAAAAATGCATCTGGATGAAATGCGGGAACGTTTCTGCGAGGGTGGTTCCATATGCATGTGGGTCTCGTAGTTGAAAGGGATTTAAAAGGATACCAACGTTTTCTAAAGACTGATTTGGAGCATCTGCTGCTGGACACACTTAAAACTCCCATTGCGGGTGCGGACTTTGAAATTAAAATTTGACGAAATAATTAATTATCTGGAAAAGATGGGAACTGTGGCTTTTTAGTGCCTGTCTGGTAATTGGAAAACTTTTCTTGGCGCGAGAGTGCAGTGAATGAGTTTTTTGCTTGAAATAATAAAGTGTGAGAAGCAAAAAGAACGATTTCTTTTATGGGCAAGGGATTAAATTAAAAACTGTATCATCTGTTGCAAGTGGGTTCGACACAAGTGTCGAGGCAGTCATCACGGCTGCTATAATTACGAAAGTGTTAATAGGTATCTTCAAATAAGAAGCACTGTAATACTTAACCGTTGTGTTTTATTATAATGAAATGTTATTGAAAATTATTTGAATTTTTTTATGAACTGTATTTTAAGTCGATGTAAGAGTACTTTAGCCATAGTGAATGAGGATGGGTAAAAATAAAGAAAATGTTGAATGTTTCTATTAAGGATAATATGACAAATTTTTTCATGGCATCTGGTTAATGCAGGTTCGTCTTATGTATTCCATGCTATTGTATCAGGATAGCAGGCCATATTTTGGGAATAGTAAAAAGGCTACAAAAGAAAGTGATTTTTTTTGACAGCTTAATTGAAAGGCGTTTTGTTTGAGTAAATTAATTTGTCCTCATTTTACTAAATTGCCCCTCAAATGTCCTCTTTCAACGATTAAGGACACATAAACAACTTTCTTCAATGATATAATGATAGATGTTTGCAATAAAAAATTCGACAAAAAAGAAAAAGTTCTGGCCGTTTTCGAAAGAATTTGGGCTTGTCATTCTACACAACGCAACTTCTCATTCGGACCGTACGACTGCACTTTAATTGGTGTAAACTGTGTCATCTTTTTTCTTTTTTTAATAACTGCTTCCAGACTGCTTTCGGTTGACGTGGATGTTCTTTTTTCCATCACAATTTTTCACGGCACGGGTCGAAAAGTTTAAGGAAATCTGTGACAACTCTGATATATTTAGTATTGGGGCACAGTTGGTAGACCCGCTGCTCGACCTTGTTTCCGCGAGCAAATATTTTTACTATTCTAACCTCTAAAAGAATTCTTTCTTTTGCAAGAAAAGCGCAAGAATCATGGACTGAAATGTGGTTCTTTTAAACTCAAAGTGAAACAACACTATTTGATTGATGCATTCTTCAATTAATTGACAGAATCATCTCTTGCTTCAAAAGATTTTAAATTAAAACTGACAGAACCGAAGTCAGACATTTTTTTCACCATTCTTAGTAAAAAATGCTCTTTCGAAGTTTCGTTGACTACTTAAGCCAGTGGCATGCAGCGTTTTATGATGTCAAACATGTCGAATTTTTAGATTTCAAATTGGAATTCTTTTGACAAAAAGAAAAATCTTTTCCAATGTATTGAAATTTAGAAATTATCGTAAAATCAATGACGAGGAATAACTTGACGAGGTTACCTGTGTCAAACCATGTGTCAGTGAAGAATAAATTGAAAGATGGACAATCTGTCAGTTGATTAGAAGTCGGCTGAAATTTTCAAATATTTTGATGGATAAAAAAAGACGGATAATATATTAAGACTTGTAAGACTTGTTGTTTGCCGCAACCGGAAGAATGTTTTCAATTTCAACTGTCCAGATTTTTAAAATTTCTCAAGAAATTGAGTTGAAAACTTTCTAAAAAATACATTGCGAAGAAAAATAAAGAAAATAAAATAAGAAAATTGGTTTGGGTGCGAGTAGACCTGCCTACACGATGAACTTGCCATTTCAAGATAAAGGAAAAAAAATTATAGGTGCTATTTTATTAACCCTCAACATCAATTCCACTTTATGAAAACATCATTCATTCCATAAACAAATGCATTGCAAATAATAAAATCAGATGATGGAGATGTTTTCGCATTTTTGGATCATTTTAAGTACCTACGATTTGCGTATTTAACATTGATAGATTTTTCAACATTTTGGTAAATACATATTAACAAACGTGATCTGGACAACAATTTGGCAACCCTTTTTTTTGATTAAGTAACAAAAAAATATTAAAAAAAATACTTTTTTAGTTTTTCTGCAGAAATAAATTTATGTAATTAAAAATAATGTTTTGCGTTTGTTTAAACACTGAAAAGTTAAAGGGTGATTTTTTTTTAGAACTTTTGGATTTTATTTAAAACAAAAAACATATAAAATTCAGAAAAATGTATGAAATCCTTATTTGAGTCGATAGAACGGTTTATATTTTTTAATGTTTAAAGATAATTTCATGTAAATGTTGACCGCGGCTGCCCCTGGATTCGCTGGATCTAATTTTGGCATACTCTCTCCAACATATCGGATGATATCTCACGAATAAATTTTTCAATATTGGCTTTCAGTGCTTCAAATTTTTTGGGCTTGTTGCTTTAGGTATGAGCCTTAATAAAAAATAATCTAAAGGCTCTAAATCGCACGGTCTAGGCGGTCAATTCACCGGCCTTTAACATGAAGTCTTAACCTATATCGCCTCTAAATTGGGCCATTGTTTCGAGTGCTTTATGGCATGTGGCACCGTCTTGTTGAAACCATATGTCAGCCAAGTCTAGCTCTTCCACTTAAGGCAAAAAAAGTTTGTAATCGTCGCACGCAAGCGCTCCAAGCCTTTGTGGTGGGTCTTGTGACTTCAATTCTTGCATCAGCTTTATTTTACACCCAAATCCTTCCGAAAAATTGTCCACGTAGTGGAGTTACAGAGGTCATCAACACTACTGGCGGATTCAGCTGCTATATTTTTCTCTGTCTGCACTCTACGTATGCGAGTTAATGGTTCAATGTCCAATAATGTACATTTGGTACAAAATTTAGTCACAAAATTCCGAATAGTCGCCTCAAAAGGTCGCCTATGCTGACCATACAATGGAAGAAGTGCACAGTGAGTTTTGATCATAAAATTCAATAATCCGAAAGCGTTGTTCGTTTGTAAGTCGATTCATGGTTAAATTATAGACCAAACTGAAAATGTTCAGTAACACAAGACACAAAAGCAGCTAAGGGTGGCGCTACAGTCCGCGTGGCATTGGAATTTCATCCTTTTGGCAAAGTCGATGTCGCTGTACAACTCGTACTAACATACATACAGTTCGTTGTGGAATCTTCTACTCCACTCACCGTCAATGCAGACGGGACCATAGCTCTTACTTTTCTCTCGAAATAAGCTGTGGCGTATTCATCTGCCTCCATGTCCGTGTCCATGCTTCAGCACCATATAGCAGGACTGGGATGATAAGGGTCTTATAGAGTGACACTTTAGTTCTTCGAGAGAGGGCTTTACTCAATTGCTTTCTTAACCCAAAGAATCAGCGATTAGCCAGAGATGTACTTCGTTAATACGAAGGATGGCTGAAGAAGAAAGACTTCTCATCAATGGAAAGACTGTCAATGGCAAGCTTGCCTTAAAAACTGATGTCGCCAAAAATTCTGCTAAATGTCTAGTTTGTCTCAAGCTTTGGAACGAACTGCAATATGAATACAATGTTTGGACAAGGGACCAACCCGTTTTAAGTCTTGCCTACTTCCTGACTGATCCTCCTTCGTAGGGGTACCTATAACCCCTTAAATGGTCGTATATAATGCAAAACTGCTAAAGCCGATTTCGACACCAAAATATTGATTTCAATTCTGTTAAAAGCAACTTGAGAATGTGACCACAACCATACTGATGCATATTGTTTTTGAGGTTTTGGAAATTATATTTAGTAAAAAATACTGTGCATTACAAATTCCCAACGGACGAGAACCAAAGAGAACAGCTGCTTTGAAATGATCTTCTATTATGTGCGAGGACAAAAACATGTCCAACGACTGAAATATCAGCTCCAACTACCCCAAATACAAAACAGGCGATCCTATGACTTTCAACATCTATCCATGCATACACCAGACCTCTGTCGTTTCCGAATTCATGTTCAGTGTAGTCGCTCGTCTGGTATTTTTCGGCTCGGCAAAAACCGAATTTTCAAATAATTTGAAGTCGATACTCACCAACTCATTCAAGGACCTCAACAACGTATTTGATAAACAGCAGTGATCACACTGAACTCCACAAAACGAGGGCGTCTATCGGGATTCCGGGAAGACTCATCCGAGTTTGATGTAAGCACGCGTGCAGCTTAGACCAAGAACCTCAGAGTTTATGCAGACCTGCGACGGATTCTAGATGCCATATGATGTCTTCATCCTTCGTCCACTTGTTGGAATACGCTTACGATCTTAACATCATCGTCAACATTATTGGTCTTGCCAACAGCGTAATGAAAAGCAGCCAACTTCCTCCAAAGATAGCTGGATAAGTAGGTAATTTAAGCTACTTCTTTTGAAGTTTTTTTTAAGCCGCGTGTTGATGAGAATAAGCCCCAAACAATGGTAGCTAAAAACTGAATACCCTTATTTGACTATACGACCAAAATTGAGCTTGATTGTGAATTGACGAGAATTCATGACGAGATGTGTGTCACTCACTGCAAGCGATAAGGAGGAGGAATGCAGCTGGCGAATTCGTTTAAGAACTGTTTATTAAAAAAAATAAAAAGCCAAGCGCGAGGGTTCCGTACCTTTAAACAATATGTAAGACTTAACATTTTTTTAAATTAAAGATTTCTGATAACCCCCTTTTTAAAATAGATAGGCAGAATCGCTTCTACGAGTATATCAATTTCTTAATTTTAAACTTCTCCCATCCTACTTCTTGGTGTAAAATTTAGTTGCGATTTTTAAAAACACGTTTTTTTGTAACTTAATCTTATAAGCCTAAGTAGTACACATTCTGTGAAAATTTCAAGTGTCAACCTATTACGATTCACAGGATACATCGTTGTTACAAACGGACGAATGGACAGCGAAGGTTTACTAATAGGGATCCGTTGGCACTCTTTGGGTACGGAACCCTTAAAACGATATAAGATGGATCGGTGTTGAAGCGAGTCGATTGAATTGGCAGAAGAACTGGACTGAAGAACTGGAGTAGAAAGTGAACCAGACAGGAGATCACCGGTCTCGTAAAAGTAACAAAAAGCAACAGAGACTGTGAAAAACTTCGATCGATATTATCTTTTAGAGTTTCAATACTCTGTGGTATGTTTTTATAAACTTTTCACTTAAAAAAAGGAGTGTTCAACGCATCCTACTGTGATCGTTTAGATCCAACCTCCAACAGCCCAACTCAAATCAATGATATTAAGCATATGAAGTAGACTTCTGAAATCCATAGTTTCCTCTCTTTTCATTTTCGAATAGATATCGGCACACCAGAGAGATTGTATTACATGGTCACCATTACGATGGAGTAAATCCCGCCCACAATAATAAACCTAAAAAAAAGTAGAATGTCATCTCTTAAGCATCCTGGCAATTTATATTTCATAAAAAAATCCTGCCAGTCACCCGTAAATAATTAAATTCTGTGAGTTTTCCGGTTTGTCACTTTTGTATTGAACCGAAGTTCGTTTAAGCTTGTCAGTCGTCTCCCACTGATGAAGGCATTACACAATGCTACTTCTTTTATAACAATCGAAATTATAACCTTATAACCCTCGGGATAAACTTCATACGTACAAAGAAGTAATCCATGTCAATCAAATGCGAAACGAGTGAGTAAGCACCTTGAAATACTGATGCCGTGCTGGAGTGGAGTTTCGATGCAATAAAGGAACCCGATTATATTCATCAGAATTGACACGGATCAAGCCGTCACGTAAGAGCTTATTTTGTGTTTCGCTTAAGAATACTTTATCTGAGGCTTTCGATTCCGTCAGAGTTTTTCCATTGAGACGGGGAGTGCTCATGACAAGCGAAAACGTTGAAATGTAAGGACTTTGTATGCTCACCCAGGTGAACTTCCTGTCGACACGTTTCCAAGGAGCTCTGCTAATGCTTTTATCAAAATTGTTTGCGCGAAATGGTCGTTCGCTTTCATGAGCTGAGAATAATGTTGTGAAATGGTCAGAAGTGGAAACAGAATGAGTTGGAGAATTCTGAACAAATTAAACAACTTCTTTAACACTTGAATCAAGAGGGAAGTAAATAAAATGAAAACTTACACTTCACCATCAGTCTTTAATCAACTTTTGAATTTGTGTGGAAAAAGGAAGAGAGATGCTAACAAAATTGATTCTTTTTCCTATTGGAGTTGATTTAATTCTGATGTTTTACTGGCGCCCGAGCTGTGACTAGAAAATGCGGAGGTGCTGCTTCCAAAGTGAAAGCAAATTATACCTTGCTGTGGCTCAACAACCCACACGCGAATCCAGATTACATTTTGTTGATTGTTTCATCGGCTGTGTTTGACATCTTCGACGGCCTCATTAACACGTTTGAGACATTTGCGCCACGCATTTCGATTAAGTTTTAATCATGCTTGTATATTGCTCGTGCAGTTAAACCGGATAAAAATTATAATGGGGTTGGTTCTCAAAGGATGCCAACGGAATCCGTTCGTCCCTCACAGGGCTCTATCTTCATAAAAAGCAAAAAATAAAGGCGAGTCCGCTTGCAGAAAAACGCATTTTGTAAACAGCAACTCAATTTTATGCCAAAAATTAGGCTATGATAATTTCGAAATTGATCTAAAAAACACTTCAATTTAACATGCAGAAGTATACCGTGTGTACGTGTTAAATTCTCTCTCGGCCGCTTTAATATCCATTTTTTTTTTTTTTAGTCCATTGCTGCTGGGGTAGAAAACGTAGTAAAATTCCAAAAGGTCCTTGCATAGATTTCTCAACGGGATGTTTTGACTATTCCATTTCTATTTCAACTGTATGTGTTATCTGCATGCGTGCAATGCCATTCTGACTTGTCATTTTGTTAAATAAAAGGACACGCCGAGCAATGTGCCCGCAGTGGTTTGGTTAATTGGAGTTTAATTTGTGTCCTGTACAAGCAAACCTGTTTCATGTTTGCTTGGTGGTCATCCGCCTGGGACAAAGTTGGTTACAGGAATGAAAGGATACCCAATTATGTTCTTTCTGTTGGGTTTAGTTCGATTGTGAGTTAAGTTGAGAAGGTTTTTTTGTTTGCGTTTTTTTTTTTGTGTTGTAAAAGTTGAATGTAGGGGCTTTTCGGATCCAATCGCTATCACTTGTGTAAAAAAATACAAACAACACACAAGCTATATTTGGAATAGCTTTCGAATTAATATAACCCTAAAACGTGTCTTCTTTCGATTTCAAATCTAATAAGGAACATCTGACATTTTTCCCACCCTGAGTACTTGGCAATCTTCCGAAGCGTTTAACTGCTGTTATATATCTTCTTGAGCCTTTCAAATTCAGCCAATAAGTGTAGGTGTACTACAAATTTGTTTTGTTACATGTATTCGCGTTGGTTCGTATCTTTTTTAAGCCGAGAGCCTGTGAACCTTCAGTGTTTTCGATCCTTTTTGGATCGCAGTTATACTATACTGCACCTTATACTGCGTAAAGATAGTTTCCAGAATACCCCAACCATCGTAAATGCCGCAAAAGACAGACATAACTCCGAGGTACTCCGATTTGAGGATTTTGTAAAAAAAGGACCGGGAGCAAATTTGTGTGAACGGAGCAGTGAATATATCAAACGAAAAATTTTGACAACCACTGTTTGTTGGGAGAAAGATGCTTACTGAGCAATCAAGTTATAGCTTGGTGGATCAAACTGACATGATAAAAAATAATATTTTCCTCTTGGAATCAAAGTTTTGACGACAAGTCCGTCGGTTGTACAGCAATACAGATACATAAAGAATGTTTCTTGTAAGATGGTCACCAAAGTTCTGGCCCGAAGGTTTTCTGAATTAACACTTCGCAGACGCCTTTAGTTCCAGTAACAGTGCAATAAGCAATACTCAATAAAGCCGCCGCTTTAATTTATTTCTCAGCCCCTTTATATGGGTATCAAATGAAAGGGCTTGAAGAGAAGAAAACTATAAAGTTAGTTATATTATAATAAATTGAGTATGGTGGCCTTTTCAACCCCTCTTTATTGCATACATGCCGAGTCTAAACGAGTATCAGATATCCAATGGAACAAAAGTAAGACACAATGCACTGGTGCCTGCCTGGTCGACCTGGAAAAGGGTTTCGACACTGTATGGTTAGAAGGACTCTTTGACAAGTTGAGTAGTCTTGGCATCAGCAAATGTCTGTTGTACATGCTTGTTAATATACAAGTCAATAGACAGTTCATTGTGAAAAATGGCAATTTAACTTCTAATGGGTTATATAAATTAATAACTGGTCTGTAATAGGGGGCAGTCATTTCGCCGATCATCTTCAATTTAATCACCAGTGACCTTGTTAGATCCCTTCCCCATGCCAAAGCGTACGCAGACGACTTAATTGCGTACTGATTAGGTCCGAAGCTTAAAGGCATTAGAAATCTCATACAGCGTGATTTCGATGAGATCCAACGATTTTGCAACGACTGGAAATTAAAGATAAACTTTTGGAAATGCGAAACTATATTATTCATTGTCTGTGGCCTCTATGGATACCATCAAGTATTGGCGAAATGATATCTTGGGATTTGGCTGGACCAGTAACTATATTTCAACAAAAATATAGACATGGCCCTTGCTAGAGCCAAAAATGCATTTGCACTAACAAAAAAACTGTTTTATAACCACCAACTCGATGCTAGGGTAAAAAAAATCTGCTACATGGCCCTTATCCGGCCTATGCTCGACTATGGATGCACCGTGAGGTTCAACGTGAGAGCAAGCTTAATGGAAAAGATTCTTCAACGGAAAGATTGGTCTCCCCAGAGGCCTTCCTCTTCCTAGACTCGATAAGTCTGATCCGGAATAGATTAGCGGTTCCGCTATCTTGCCCGAGGGGCTGTGGATAAGCCACTAAGGACTTTATGGTTGATGTCGCAACCAACCAAGCTCCAATAATTTTTGCTGAGTGACCAAAGATGTGTGTGACCTCGCATTGTCATGATGCAATACAACACCTTTTCGATTTGCAAATTCGGGCCGCTTTTCTTCAACTGCATTGTTCAATTTTGTTAGTTGTTCAATGTAGACATCTGAATTGATCGTTCGGTTGGGTGGTAAAAGTTCAAAGTAATCCCACCAAACTGATAACATAACTTCCTTTTGATGAATATCAGCTTTTGATGTTGTTTGAGCTGATTCACCTGGCTTGCTCCATGATCTCTTCCGATTGACATTTTTGTAAACAACCCACATTTCATCACCAATTATCAATCGTTTTAGAAATGGATCATTTTCCTTAAGTTTCTTTAACAAATCGTAGATGTATATGCCTTGTGTTAAATGATTTTCTTTCATTTCATACATAGCAAAGTTGTTTTAGCGATTTTCAATGCATGTATGTGATACATGATTGCTTTGATTTGATCGTCATAAACTTCAACTGGAAGACCAGAGCGTTTTTCATTTTTGAGTGAAAAATCACCAGAACGTAATATGGGAAACCAATTTTGACACTGCCATTCTTTTAAAGCTTCCTCACCATAAACAGCACATAACTTTTTTTGAGCTTTCAATGCGTTTTTTCCTTTCCGAAAATAAAAACGCAAAATATGACGTAATTGTCCGTTTTGGTTTTCCATTTTTCAACAGATGCCAAACAAAAACTAAGCAACCGATCAAAAATTTTTTTTAATTGATTGACAATTGAAGTACCAACTGTCAAATAACAAAATGTGTTTGACATTTCGATTACGTCAGGAAACTTAAAATTCAACTAGAGCCATCTATGAGTGAAATCCGCAATTACTTAGTTGCCAACTCAATAATAGAAAAATGTTTGTTTGTTTTAGGGTTTTTAATGCCTATTTCTCACTTATTGCACAAAAAACTAAACACTCACGGCATATTTCGAAAAAAACTGTCACCCAAAAATAATTCAATTATATTTAGCACATAATAATTTAAAAATAAATGTATGGCGTATGAGTGTTTTTTTTTAAGTTAACATTTCATTCGCACTTAATTTTCTTATACGGAAGAAAATCTCGGAACTCGCGGAATGACAAGTTATAGTATAACAAAGCACTAAGACTATAAAAAAACATGAAAAATATCACTGTCATTTAAACAAACAAACAAACAATGTAATATTTCCGAAATTACTATATAAACATTAGTTCATACATGAAATTAAATTCTCAATTCGAAAAAATATAGAACGACAGAAAGGGGTTGAGTTTTTGGATATAGTGGCTTATCTGCATATCCAGAAATTATAAAAAAAAAAAATAGCTCACGATAGAGTAGACAAGCAAAATCAAGCAAATTTCCTGCCCGGCTTACTTAAGCTTAAACGTTCTTTGGGACTTAAGGCAGGGTTTAGATTCAATCATTAAACGCCATTAAAAAAGGTTGTCTACCTGTCTGCCTGTCTGTCTAAACTTGATAACCTCAAAAACTGCCGAACGGATTTTCAAACGGGTTTCACCAGTGGACAATGTGATTCATGCGGAAGACGAATAGTTCATGAACGTTTTTAATAAATTGGCTTAAATATGACGATGAATGGAATTGAGGGTATCAAAAAATTTGCCTGTAAAAATTGTTATTTGCTGTTTAATCATGCTTCCAAACATCACCAAATATTTTAAGACTCGAGAACAGAACAAAAAGCCTGGGATAAGGTCGACATGTAAAAAGTAAGGGCAACGACCTTCGGATATGCACGTGGAATGTTACTGCTCTGAACAGGCTACGGAAAACCGTATCATAGCTAATGGGCGGATGGATGACCATTCTTTCGAGGTAAAAATAAAACTTACAGTAGAAACTCCCAAACTTGTCGGCTATACTTGCTCAGCCAAATCGAGTGAATAGACAATAATGCTTTAGCAAAGATGATATTCTAATCACCGCCAGAACATTCGAGGTGACAATAAAAACGGAACTAATGATTAAAGGACAAAGCTACCGTACATGCCAGAACGCTTAGTCTAGTCTAGTAAGTTTGACGTCTTTATGGCACAGTCTTTTCATTTTCTCACGCAATACTGCCTTCAAATATCTGAAACTTTTCTTCCTAACACAAATTATTCTTTGGTATGTGTGTATGTCACTGAACTCCTCCTAAATGGTTGGACCAATTTTCATGCAATTTTTCGTGCGCATTTGAGCGAGTTTCTGGTTGGTTTTATTCAGTCAAAAAATATTTCTTCATGAAAAATTAACCATTAAGACTTCTGAGAATTTAAGAATAGAACTTTTGAGAATTTGTTTATCAATGTTGGCGTTGGTTGTACGTACGTGCCTCAAATGACATTCAGGAAGTCCATCAGCAAGGCATATGTTATGTACGCATCATAATATATTTTCATATATAAAGATGCATTAGAAAAATTAAAAGAAATGTCCTTGTTATCACATGATTTGAAAGTAAATCCGAGTCGTAAATCCCCATCCAGAAATAGATTGTATTTCGGGTAACTTTGAGTTGATATAATTTACAAAAAAAGAACCACTACAAAACAAAAATTATTCCCATAATTCAATTCCTGCCCAAAAGGGTGCCTGGGTTCTTGGATGCCGGTCAATCGAACAATCACAGAATGTTAGAATGTTCACCCCAAGTCAATTATTCCACTTGAACTGGTATCGGATAAGCTTATTATTATTAGATAACTTTTGATGTGGAAAAAATATGCATAAAAGCCGCAACCCGAATCCTCTTTAATCCAATCTAGTGAATCAACTTTTTCTACAAAGGGTCACGCGGATTGGCAAAGGATTAAATAGAATCACGATTATTATGTTAATGCCCGGATCAATGTCGTTATATTTTTTGCAAACCCAGCCTCCGTTGGCGTGTAATTCAAACACAAACTGAATAAAAGAAAAGAGCATCAAAATCCTTTTTGGGCTTCGTTATATCAAACACACGAGAAAAAAAAATGCGATGTCAACAGAGAGATGATTTAATTCTGCGAGGAGTAAAAGGCAAACGCAGCCGCAGCCTTGCGGATTTCGAGAAAATGGAAGGCTCATTCGAATTAATGAGTTCGGTGTGTGTGTGCCAACGACGTGTATTTCGATTTATCGGTCTTCGTTGTCTGCAATCAAAAAGGTGTTGACAGCCCCTGATGTATGTAAAGAATCTTCAACACTCGAAAGGGGGCCCAAAAAAAAAGGGAAAAAAACACACGCTGCCATGAGGTTGGGAGGAATGTTGATGGAAAATCACCTACCAACCAGGATTATTGATTGCTATGGATCTGGTCTATCTGTCAGCACAACAAGTATGCATTCAATTCGTGTGTCAATAACCGCATGCTGGGAAGCCATATATGCATTCAATTATTGGACTTTTGGAATGTGTAGTTTGGTTTACGATACAAAGGATGCTGGTGTTTCAAGTTGATTGCCACGAGAAGTTTGTGAATTAAGGAAATTGTTATCAAAGTGTTTATTTTTGTCCTGCCAATTGATTTTATTCGTTTGAAAGGACTATCGATGCCATAATGTATGAAATATAACATCGTGGAAATGTTTCCCGCTGCTTCTCTGATTGGTGAGAAATGTCCAAATTTCTATGAGTAGCGCATATGTCAAGCTGTATTTGACCGTTGGCATTGGTTATGTTGGCTTTGGGAACCGCTCTGATTTTTGACTTTGACATGTCACACCAGATAACTCCATAAGAAAAAGTCTAGCGGGGTGAAGCAGCAGGATCTCTGTGACCAGTTCACATCACCTCCACTTGAAATGACCATGCCTTCGAGTCGCTCGTGGTGCTCGCCGTAGACGATGAAGGCCAACGTCGTTCTCAAAGAAATATGAGTATATGCCAACCCGAAACCCCTACCAAATAGTGAATTATTCCGGATGTATTGGAAGCTCTTGGATCTGTTTTGAATTGGTATCGTCTCAAATTCTACAATTTTGTTTGTTGACGTCCCATTTATCCATTAATGGTCCTCATAGTTGAATACGATTTTTCGATGAAAATAAGGTAAATAGTTCTGTAAATTTTTAAATAAGCATTAAAATACAATCGAAAAATCGCAGGATAATTTCACGAATCGGAGCTTCAAATTCATAAAAGAAAGATGACATAAGCGCACGATCATCAACGGATGGAGGGGCTCCTTCAGTGATTTCGTTTACATAATTAATAAATCGTTTAATATTATTAATATTTGTTATCTTATTGGTCAAGCTCTGTCGACGGCTCTTTGTATTTTCAACCACAATATATTATATTTTTTATGCAGCCCCCACCTAGCCCCCACTGCAGCCAGCTAGCAACTGGATGCCTATAGCAAGATACCACCCTGCCCCCACTGCAGCCAGCTAGCAACTGGCTACCTATAGCCAGATACCGCCCTGCCCCCACTGCAGCCAGCTAGGAACTGGTTGCCTATACCCAGATACCACCCTGCCTCCACTGCAGCCAGCTAGCAACTGACTACCTATAGCCAGCTGGTAACTATAGCCAGATACCACCCAGCCCCCACTGCAGCCAGCTAGCAACTGACTTCCTATAGCCAGATAGCAACTGGCTGCCTATAGCCAGATACCACCCTGCCCCCACTGCAGCCAGCTAGCAACTGACTACCTATAGCCAGCTAGCAACTGGCTACCAATGGCCAGATACCACCTAGCCCCCACTGCAGCCAGCTAGCAACTGGATGCCTACAGCCAGATACCACCCTGCCCCCACTGCAGCCAGCTAGCAACTGACTACCTATAGCCAGCTGGTAACTATAGCCAGATACCACCCAGCCCCCACTGCAGCCAGCTAGCAACTGACTACCTATAGCCAGCTAGCAACTGACTACCTATAGCCAGCTAGCAACTGGCTACCTATAGCCAGATACCACCCTGGCCCTACTGCAGCCAGCTAGCAACAGGCTAGCTATAGCCAGATACCACCCAGCCCCCACTGCAGCCAGCTAGCAACTGACTACCTATAGCCAGCTAGCAACTGACTACCTATAGCCAGCTAGCAACTGGATTCCTATAGCCAGATACCACCCTGCCCCCACTGCAGCCAGCTGGCAACTGGCTGCCTATAGCCAGATACCACCCAGCCCCCACTGCAGCCAGATAGCAACTGGCTAGCTATAGCCAGATACCACCCAGCCCCCACTGCAGCCAGCTAGCATGAGCAGAGCGAACTCTATCCTTGGATATATTAAGCGTTGGCCGAAGAGACCTTTTATCCTTTTGTCTTCATGTTTGTTATTATCACTTTTGTCCGCCTAAATTGACTAAAACTGCCTGAGAGCAACATGACTACAACGCCCATCTACCCCCGAACATCACAGATGTCATCGCCCGCACAGGGCCAGTAAGTTAGTATAAATATAGTTAAGTTAATTAAGCTAGCTTTAAGCGTTTTTGTCTAGCATGTAAGGAAAATGAATTTACTGAATAAAAATGCCTTGAAATGAAATGAAATCACAGATGTCATTCAAGCACCAAATTGTTTCTGAATCAGGTACATGCAGTTGTTATCCATGTCTTGACGCGTGCATCTCAAGAAACGAAGATTGGCACACGAGTGTGCGGCGCATTTGGTTCTGCGTCTGCCTCTTAATTGGTTCAATCAATAGATCCAAGTTAAGAATGCTTAATTGGATTGGCGCTATCACCACAATGATCGACCAGCGATAGTAGTCGTGATGAAGTGGTAACTCTAAGGACTTGTCATCCTGGATCTCTAATTATTTCAGTTCGCTCGATGTCAATACTGAGCGTGTTGACGTTATCTTCCGTAATACATGTTTGATGTCGGTCCTTTAAGATGGTTTGGTTTAAAAAGTCATCCTCGATGATACTTAAGTCCTATTTCTTCGCAGAAATCTGGTTTTTCTTATGCATCTGGAGGAAAGAGGTCCTCTTGCAGCAATGCCATTGCGATAAGATAACGGAGTTCGGCGATGTGTGCTTAATTGGTCATGCTGTTGACAAGTCGATTTGGATGGTCCTTGGCGGTGGCAATTTCATGGTGTTCCTATTGAGATGTAGCCCAGTACAGATCCGCAAGATTTTCCTTTATATCGTGGCAAGTTTCCTTATGTTTCCTCATGTCTTCGAAGCTAGTAACCACATGGCAAATCCATATGTTATCACCGACTTGATGAGCTGTTTGTATAAGAGTACCTTCGTCACCTGGCTGAGGCCGTTCTGCTTACACATCAAAGAGTAAACCAGATGAAAGGCAAAGCAAGCCCTTCGAAGAATGAATCCGAAATAGAGAAAATTTGGCATCCATGTAGATTAGCCAATGGCGAATAAAATACTGCGAACTTTTCGAATGCAAATAAATTGATATGAAAGTCCGTTTCCCTATTCAGACGCAAACCATTGCAATTTCGATGCATTTGGGTTTGAAACCAATTCACAGCCATTAATTTTTTCTCCCAATCCTGCTTGGTCTTTCTCTTTAAAGTGACAAAATTATTTAGAAAAAATGTGTAGATCAGACAATCAGGAAGGCATTGGACGATGGTCTGGAAAAGGATGTTCAAAATCAAGAAAATTTAGTAAACGAAATTTTGCTATGCTTTTAACAGAAAAATCTTGTTTAAAGAATCTAGGAATTATTTGATGAATTTGAATTATTCGTTTAAAGATCTTAACAGAATTCAAGAACGACGATGCTTCCTCTTCCTCCCTTAGCTGCTAATAAAGTTGGTGCTATCTTAACATATCCTCCTTGTCGCGAAATGATATCGGTTTGCTGAACCAGAGATTCTCCTCAAGGCAAATAGGAAGATTTTCGGTACCTCATGTCTATCCTGAATCAGGACACAAAGGTTGAAGTACAGAGAAGCCTTTGGTGGATCAAATGCATTAAGCCGCACTGTCTCGAGATACATCTAGTTGGGGTAAGCCCCGGAGATTCTTTTCTAGATTCAGAAGCGTCATTGTTCATTGTGGTTGTTGTTGTAGCGGTACAGCTGCCGTATGGTGAGCTGTTTGTCGACACATGTAAATATGGAGTTGAAGGCGATGTCAATTGATGAGCTGCACTGGTCGATGGATGTTGGGCGACATATGAGAATGAGATAAATTTAGTCGAAGGCTTGATGCCTGATGGGATGGCATTGAGGGCAGTCCATGTACATATGCCGGTCTGAGGTGGACACATACTTAAGCCAATATGTGGCGTCATTGAAGCGCATGAGTTTCGATTAAAATGGCCTCACGTTCTTTCTCCCGCAGCTCATGCTCACGGGCTGCTTTTTTTTTCTTTTGTTCTTTCTCGCGTTGTTCCTTTTCACGTTGTCCGTTCTCAGAAACAGAAATAAATGGATAATGATGTTGTGAGTAAGACGATGCCAAAAGACCGTATAGCTTATATGCGTGGGGATGAGAACGGTGTACTCCACTTGCCAGCAATTGGTGACGTCGATCCATCAGAAACTTTTCGGAATACAGCAGACTTAAGTATTGTTCCTGCCATTCCGGGACGTAACGGATGTGGGATTCATGCGAGCTGAGGTGTCAGTGCTGACCTTTTCTTCGGCACAGATCTTTCATCAGGACTACTTCGCATATGACTATCCACCACAACTCTGGAATCATTTACCGAAGGCACACGCGATGTAGATAAATTCTGAACCACCGATGAAGATGATGACCCATCACGGCCACCACCACCAGCACTGTCGCCACCTTGTGTACACCACGGTCTCGAACAACACATGCCTTATCTTTTTTGTTGTCAGTCTATTTGGGTAGTACCAGTAGTTTTCATGGTTTGACCTCTCTCTTTCAGGTATGCTCATGTAGTATCTCCAGCTTAAAGCTCCATCCCCTAAATGTGTATGCACATGGAGGATTCTTTTGTCTGTGGCCCTTCTAGCAGCATAATATAAATAATATAACAAGTAGCCATGTGCATCCAGGTATAAAAATGCCTCAGCAGGTTTCCGTCCACTTTCCAATGAATTCCTAAAATGCCCACGATTTGGATAAAACAAACCCGATATGAGTTCGTTCTCAGGCACATTCGTAGCTCACGCTGAACGATTCCTCACAAAATCCAGGATAACATTGTCAATTCCGGACACACCGGAAGCATCCAATAGTCTTTTGTTAGAGACGTAATGCCGAAAGTCGACACGAGAGCTTCTATATAATTCCTTGCAGGCTCGTAGGCATTTTCGTTCGAAAATTCGGTATTTTTCCATATAAGGCGGACAAATGTTCCTTCATACTGGACTTGTATATGTCAAAATTGGACGGTATTTGAACTCCAATGTGATTACTGCCTGCATGAGAACTAAGCCCATGAGATGAATTTTGTTAACCGGCTACTGCAGCGGCGACAGCTGCCGTTGATGGTGACTGTAAATGATGTGGAGCGGCTTTTGACCTATTTTTGGTGGTACAACTTTTCTCTTGGCTTATCATGTGCATATTTTTTTGGTGAGCTGTTCTTTTTATTTGTATATTTACCTGGCATGGTATCCTTAAACTTCATCAGGTCCCTTTCTATCACTTTGAGAATTTGTTTTGCTGCTGTTCGGAAGGAGACCTATCGACTAGACTAGCGGGGTTGTTAAGTGGAGATTTGAAGTACCAATGCATTATTTTGATCACCGAATCTTTCCCAACCAATATCGGCCTGTGTCCTATAATTAAATTGCTATGTAATTATTGTCTTTCAGTAACATGATATCCGTCTGCTTGAGTGAACACAACTGCCACAAAAAAATTGAAATTAAAACACAAACAGAACAAACAAACAAGCCCCTGTTTGCATATCACTTTTAATTTTTACAACAATATCCTTTGAAGCCAGGCTTGCTAAAAGATGTACTCATACATTGCATAATTAAAAAATCTTGCTGATAGCTGCGGCATTTAAAAAAAAAATCCGGCATCCATACTCAACTGGTTCACTCCCACATTGTTTGTCCTTAAATTAAATTGATGAATAAACCATCAAGTGTGCTCGCATAAAACAGGACGCTGCTTTTGCCTGAAATATCGCCCGCAGAACCGAAAACGTAAACGTCTGTAGTTGCAGACAAAAATGTTTAACTCTTAAGTTGTTGTTTTTTTTTTTACAGCAGCAAATAAAAACACACTTATGTCTCCCGTCTTAGGACACCGTCTGTATGTAGCGCCAAAGATAATTAGGAGCCGACGACAGTAGAGCTTACGCGAGCATTTACTGTCGTCTGAAAGGATCTCTGCAGATAAGCACCCGCAGGACCAAACAAACAGGGAAACAAAAATAAAACTGGAAAACACAGCACACCGGGACAATTTGGTCACGTACGAAAAGCTTATTTGCCTTATTAGATGGATATTTATTCAAAACACGTGCCACCCACAGTTCATGTAGCTAACAAGGAAGTCCTCATGAATTTGACGTTCACATGCGACCAAAGTAATAAATTGGTTAGGGTAAACATTTCATGTTCACACGACGCCAGCGCCAACGCCAACGCCAATGCGAACGCCAAATATTTTGAATCATACTGTGCTGCGACAAAAAATGATTCATGACCAAGTTAGATAAATTACCCAGTAGGAAAAATAAAGGACCTATACTCAAGGCTTTTGATTACAGCATTTACCTAAAGCCTTAACAAATAGAGGCACAGTATCCCCAACCCCTATCATCGTCGAGCATGTTAGATGAAGGCCATAAAAATGTGCTCCCATTTTTTCATGTGTCATAAACAATTTTTTTTTGTTGTTTATTAGCTTACATCTTGGCTCATAACTGGATCATTCGTCGGTCTTATTGGGAGTTAAACATTTTTTTTTCTCAGGAGCATAGAGTTATATGAGATTTGATAAATTTTTCTCACACGAAACCCCTTCTTAATTAGTTTAGAGACGCAAAAGCTTTGGCCAACCAACGAGCCGTAAAAAAATTGTTTTGCATGTGAAGGGGTTGGTCTTTTGAAGGTACTTAAACAATTAACGGCTCTTGGCATGTGCGATTTCTTTTGGCTGCTTGTACGTACATAAAATTGCATTCATTTCGAATGCTTGGCTTCTTATCTGCTTGCACAGGTTTGTTTTAGAGGATTTCATCAGCAACCTATTGGAAAATAGTACCAAACAAACTGCGAGGGCAACCCTGATTATGATTCTTGAATGAAAATCTCTGGTTTCCGAGAATTATTTTTGAAGCGTTCTTGAAGAAATGAAGTAAAGGAGTTGAAGGAGAAATGGTTTTCGTAGCCGATGCTCAATCTGATTTTTTTATGTGTTCTCTTTTTGACAGCTTACGTCTGATTCGAGATAAGTCAAAATCAAAAACGCTCAGTCGGCAACGCCATTTGGAAATTGAAAAACTTGCACCCGAACAGAACTTGTAAATTATTTAATTTTAATTTCAAGATTGATACTCTGGAAAAAAATGTTTTTCCTGCACCACTTTACGGGTGTCGAAATTGACTATTCAAAGTATAGCTTTCGATACCCTAAATCATGTTCGTCGAAAGCTTCAGACCATGTACAAATTTTCAAAAGAATCCACGAAGCTTATACTTACTTACGAGAGACATTGGAATGTGTTGCGGTTAGCTCCCGGTCTTCAAGCTTCCTTAAAGTTTCGAGCGGCAAACCACAAGGATCAATACTTGGACCTATTTTATTTTCCATATTTTGTCACTTATTCCCCGACGCTCCCTGATTCATATGTATGCCGATGATGTGCAATTGTGTTTGAGCGGACCTGTAAACAATCTACACGAAGTCATTGGACAGATAAACGATGAGTTGAATGATATTCTTCGCTGGGCCCGATGTTACTTTCTGAGCTTGAATCCGGCGAAATCAAAAGCGCTCGCCACACATAGGAAAGCACTAAACCCGTTTATATTACCAAAAGTTAAATTTGGTCAAGAAATCATACCATATGTCAGAACTGCTACGAACCTCGGTTTACTTTTTAATGATACCCTCACATGGAGCGACCATATGAATGCTGCCGTTGGAAAGGTTTGGGGTGATCTTCGATTGCTTTGGCCAACGAAAATGTATACGCCACTAACAATAAGAAAAATGCTTGCGAAATCGGTCTTGTCGCCAATCTTATAGTATGGATGTGAGGTTTACGGCAAGGTTGATTGTCAGAGTAAAAGAAAGCTAAATGTTGTATACAATAATGTTGCTCGTTATGTTTATGGTCTCCGAAGACTTGATCGCGTATCAGATTTTTCCAAACGTGTTGTAGGCTGCTCGTTTGACAACCTCTTAGTTTTTCATTCGTTATGTTGTTTGCATGATATCGTTCAGACGCATCACCGAACTGAGTGGAGTGAAAAATGGGGAACACTTTAAATCTCTATTTTTGGATCACTTGGCCAGTTCGAATAGTTAGTAACCACATGCCCACATGCGTAGAGTGGAAGATTTTATGCTATGATCTTTGTCTTAACCCCTTCAAAGTTGGTGGCGCGACAGGTCTTTAGGGCTTTGGGCTTGGATCTCCATTGCCGACTTCCAACGGCCCCAGAAGTTTTTCTCCACAGTTTTATTCATAGCAGGATTGTCAATCAGTCGCAGGAGAAAATGAGAGATGTTCTTACCTTGATTTAAACCATGGTCCTTATGTTCAGCGGCTACGGACACACATAACAAAATACAGATCGTGTGAGTACTCAAACCGAACGAAAGCCATAGCATTTAATTTTCGGTGAATGGGCATTAGATAAGCTGGAGGAAGATCCGTTCTTTTATCCTTTTCTTTGCTGCTTCACTCAAACACGAAGGTCAAAAATACTACTCAACAAAACGCTGACTTTGTCAGTCCTGCTTTTTAGAACCGAGTGCTGGATGATAATCAAAGCAGCTGAACAAATGTTTGGAAAAAATCCTTCGTAGGATATTTGGTCCAAGCAAGCATTCAAGCATTCGCGGACGCTAGAAAGCTATATCTAAACAACTGACCAACTGGAGGGAGTGTGCTCAGGACCGTCAATGCTGGATTGCATATTTGTCTTAGGCTCTGATCCTTCCAGAATCATTATCCATATATGTTTAGTAAGTATTGAGCCTTAATGGCCCTCGTGGAGCTTTTGGAGTGATATATGATATTCAAACTTGGAATGCAATGAAGACGAGACAACAGAAAACATTTAATAAAGTCCACTTGGTTTTCTGAGAATCCGTAGTACCAATAACAGATGGAATATTGGCAAGACCAAATGAATATAAGGACATGAGACGTATAACTTGGAAAGCATGATTAAGCTTTTATAGCATTTATAAATTTCCTGAAAAAGATGAACTTCGCAACATTTGACATATTAGTTTTCCTAAGTATCAGCTATAATGTTTTTGGCTCAAAAGTACTTCCCAGATTTCTAAAATAGCGTTTTTAACTCATCCTGATCTTTGCTTTCTGTTTTTTGAGCCCAGCTCAAAAATAATACATTATAAGAAAAGCATACTTTACCAAATCAAAAGAATAGGGAATGAAAGGAAAAAGGCCTGGGGAAGAAAAGAGAAATATTTAATGTTTAATTTTAAATTCAGTTCACCAAAATATTTGTTAATTGTGTTCTAATTTTTTTTTCTCCAGCTATTTGCTTCACTCCCAAGGGAAGAGAGTTCCAGAGCCTGGCGACGTAGACGAAGAAAAGACGTGACGAGTTCTTAAGGCAGGAGTTATCAAGTTACATGTTCGGGCCGACTGAGCAAATTTAAGCTTTTCGGTGAGGTACCCACGCGATTGTGAATGTCCTTCTTTATCTTTTATCGAAATATTCACCTTAAGTGCACCCAAGAATAAGCCGATGATATTTAGAAACATGGTCATACCTGCGCAATCCAAATACGTATCTTATAGTGACATTGAAAGCGACAAGTAGCTTATGCTGGAACTGGGAATCGGGCTTACAATAAATAACCGCAGCATAACAGATAATTGGTAGAATAAGCGTTTTTACCAACCTTAACTTTGTTACTAATGAATTGAATGCCGCAGACAGCCAAATGTTGCATAAGTGCGTCCAACCGTATAGTGCCCATAATCTGTGCCTTACCACTAGGGGTTCCTCAGGGTTCCTCAGGGTTCCATATGAAGTAAGGTCGTCGAAGATTGCAATTCAATAGGCCGAAGGAATGTCGATTCGGTCACGTGTTTTGTTTCGCAAAAATTATATACTATATATAGTAGGGTATGTCTTTTGACAACATATTGAAAAACAGAACGCTTAATTTGTTATTTAATATTCTCAAATCACGCCAACCTTCGTATCTCTTTAGTAGGTTTCAATTCTTAGCACCACCGAGACTCCTAGGTTCTCATGTCTGGTTTCTGAACGACAGTTTTTCGTAAAAGCCGCTCGGTTGTGGAATAGTCTCCCGAATCGCATCAGAGAAACAGGTAGTTAAATGAGATTCTGTAAAATCTGCAGTGCTTTCTTTCCTCCTCTAAGAAGAACAACAACATTAACTTAGCCAACATTAATAGTGTAACCTTTAACTTAACTTTCTTTTTTATCTATTAATTGAATTTTTATTTAATTTTTAACTTTTAACTTAAATGTTCAATCTTTACCCATGACTTTTTCCTGTTTTTATGTATTTGTCTTCTAATGTGTATTCTACATAAAGCTGTACATATAAAAATAAGATATTGTATCTTCATGTACAAGCCAGCGTAAGAACAAATAAATAAATAAAATTTTATATGTAAACAGAATAGAATAGGTCATAGAATAGACCCCTGCGGGACTCCTACATAAGTCTAAATAATTAGAGGCACAGTCACCTACAGACACCTTTAGCAACACATAAATCGGCCAATACTGACCGGACAGGCAAGTCAGCAATGGAACAAATTTACGAACTATTTATTCCAAATCCTGATAAAGACGAATATGGAGTTAAAGTCAATATTCACCTGGACAAATTCGGGTTTCCGGTAAAACTGATCCGTATAAATCGCAAAAAAAAAAAATCGCATCTACTATGAATCAAAGACCTTGAAATTATTCCATACCTGCATCAGATATGGGTACAAATTTCGGAAGGAGATGTCCAGCTGTATTGATTCGCGGACGATATTTACATTATCGCTTATCGCCTCACACTTTGATGGAGATCCGATGAAAACTCATCCTCGACAAACAATTACGATCAAAGCTTATTACTTGAAGGATCAAAATCATGCTCTACGAAAAAATCTTCTTGACAGTTCTTCGATATGAGCAAGGCAGCATTCGAAAGAATTCTTTGGATTTTTTTGTACAGATCGATTGGAGGAGAAGGCTCAAATTCAACGAATTGTTCCGTGATGTCGATCTTTCATAGAATAACCTTGACCTGTTTCACAAAAAATGGAACAGTTCAATGACCAAGGAATCGCTTGTACCAAAAAGCTAAGTATAACTAAATGAGCATGTTTGAACCATGTCACGAGCTGTCAGTAATAGAATTCTGAAAACCCAAACCCACTTTATGCGATGGTAAACAATTTCATTTTCATTCATCAGCAAGTTAAACAACTTGCTTGGAAAACAACATCAAATGAAATTAAATTGTGAAACAATTCATTTTCGAAAAGCGAGTCAATTTTCATTAAGATACATTTTCTGAATTTCAATTTGAAGTACTGGTACATGGAAAATAATGCAGCAATCAGATTCCGGACATAATATTAATGTTGCGTTCCAATCGAATGCAGAAATTCGGTCAGGTTAAGCTGAACTGTAAGTCGAGGAAATATTTGATAATTTACAAATTCGACTTCAAAAAAGTTAAATCGAAATTCACTCGCAGTTTTCAGAAAATCCTGCACAAAAATATATTTTTGCAGTAATCTACCTGATTCCCTTTCTGTATTTTTATGGTAGAGGTAGACATTTTGCATCATTCAGATATGCATGACCGCTTTTACCAGAAAAGATATCCCTGCTGAACGAAATCCGGCGAACCTTGTGGATGGCTTTTTAGCCAAAGGACGCTGGAAAATCCTTCTGATATATAATGGAATGCACTGCTAGAGTGTTGCGTATTTAAAAAAGCGGAAAATTACGAGTTGGGGACGAAACACTGCCACCCCGATTCTATATAATCAGCTGAATTCAAAAAGAACGAAATTCCCTTATTCCCAATACCCCGGGACACTATTTTTCCCTTCGACGTCGGGAAAATGAATTTTGAATGTTCGAAAGAGCTCTTTAGCTGTTTACCTTTTAACATTTTGTTTACTAGGAGATGCTGAATATTCATTGGAATCGTGGTCAAAAGCCAAGTGTGCCCTTAGCGAGCTTACATTCTAAATGAAGGAATCATTACATGCACCATGATGGGAAGCGTCGACAAATCGAATTCTCAATTCGTCATCACAAAGCTGCAAATAATAAATTGCATTTAAAAAGAAGAGCACAAATAAGAGAACATGCCAGCATGACATTTGAACTGTATGTTCTGTTTCTATTGTAAAAAAAAATGTTTGTTGACTGAAGGCGCGACGTGTGTGCCATCAAGGCATCGCCTACTATACGTTCATACTGCGTACAGATCAGGTTCGTAAATAGAAGTCATTAGAAATCTCTTGCAGCGTGACTTAGATGAGATTCAGCGTTATTGCGATGACTGGAAATTGAAGATTAACTTCCGGAAATGCGAAAGTATTTTGTTAAGGACGTCGTTATTTGGGGCCTCTAGGGATACTATAAAGAATTGGCGAAAGCTGGCAATTGTAGGACAGCACGGACAGACGCTGGCATGTCGAAGTGCAGTCCGATATCTCGGTATTTGGCTAGACCAGTTTATATATTTCAACAAAAATGCAGACGCTGCTCTCAAGGGCGCCTTTGCTCATGCAAAGAGACTGTTTTATAGCCAGCAACTCGATGCCGGGGTAAAAGTAGTCTCCTACATAGCCCTCATCCGGCCTATGCTCGTTTATGGATGCCCCGTGTGGTTCATTATTAGAACAAGCTGAATGGAAAAGATACGGTTGTTTGAGAGGCGATGTCTCAGGGCTTGCCTAAGTTTATACAGAACTCCAGAGTCTGAATACAAAAAATTCTTTCCCTTCGATGTCCCATACAATAGAGCCAGCATAATGAGAGTAGACAATTTTCTAATTAAGCTGACACGATATCACGTTGCAAGACCAATTTTCTCTATCTAGATACGGTAGGTCTCATTCAGGATAAATTAGCCATACCGCTAATCTTCCACATTGCCCGAAGAGCTGTGGAAAAGCGGCTTAACTTTGAGCGAGACGTTGCAAATAGTTCCACGGAGCATCTGAGGTTAGGTAGGTAGGTAAAAGTGGTGGTTCAGTGAGAACCTAATTAGCACTAAGTGCCGTTCTAATACCACAGCTCTGTTACCTTATTTATGATGTTATTTTGGTGTATTTGAGATATCTCTAAATCCAGCCCGAGGGATGTAAGAATATTCCTTAATATCCTTAGCAGAAATCTCATTAATTGAGTTGAAGAAGGGTCTACCAAGCGCCCGTTTTCTGGCTCTAGCAAGAGCCGGACAGTCGCAAAAGAAGTGTGTTAGGGTCTCCCTCTCAGCTGTGTTTTTGCAGCTGCGACAATGTGAATTGTGTGGGATACCTAGCTTAATGGCATGATCTCTAATCGGCCAGTGTCCTGTGCAGACCGCCACTAATCTAGCAATATCATGACGGGCTCGTCGAAGGAGATCTTTTGGTTTTGATTGTTTGTATTCCGGCCATATTTTCCTTGATGTTGCACAGTTCGTAAGTCTGACCCATCTTAGATTTGCTACTTCAAGGAAGTATGAGGATATATAAGCCTTAACTGCTTGTAGTGAGATGAAAGCCTCACCTACAAGCGAGCGCTGAATGGCAGATCCCTTTCTAGCAAGTTCATCGGCCTTCTCATTGCCTGGGATGGCACTGTGGCCGGGAACCCATATAAGGGAAATGAGCTTACCTCCCATCTTAGGGATGAAGACTACTCGAACTTGCCGCCACGAATCGGGGACGTGGTTGTTAAGGATACAGCTTCTATAGATCGACAGAAGCCAGGGAATTGCTAAATCTTGCAATTTTAGCAATAATGGGTAGTATGCCGTCCAGGCCTGGGGATTTATAAGGAGCGAAGCTTTTAATGGCCCATGAAATTTTTTCATAAGTAATGAGGGATGTTATATTTTCCCAAGAGCCCGGTTGAGGACAAAGTGAGTCGGTGACCTCAGCTATGTTGTCTCGACATCCGGGGAAGTGGGTATTCATTAGGAGTTCTAAAGATTCCGAAGCTGATCCTGTCCATACTCCGTCTGATTTCTTCAGGAAACACGGAATGGAGTGTTCTTTTGACAGGATTTTACTTAGCCTGGCAGAATCTTTCAGGGTTTCAATATTTTGGCAGTAATCTACCCAGGATTGCTTCTTAGCCTCTCTGATAGCAAGTTTGTATATTTTCAGACAAGATTTATATGGTTGCCAGTATTTACATTTGTAACAAATGTTGAACGTTTCTCTGGTAAGCTTTCTGAAGTTAGAGAGATTTACGTTCTACCAGGGAGGATAGGATTTCTTGCTAAAGTTAACTGGACACGAGACTTTGTAAGCTGTTTTAAAAGCTTTTACAAAAATACTAACATTTGTGTCGAGTTCCGCAATAGAGATTATTTTTGGATTGGGAGTTTTATGCAGTTTTGATTTGACAACCTGGCTGAACTTTACCCAGTCGATTCTTTTAGGGTTTCTGAAGGGAATGGGTTTCTCGGTCTTGAGAGTCATATCGTAAAGTATCCACTTATGGTCGGAGAATGATCTTAAGTCGGATACTCTCCAGTTTTCTACTCTAAGAGTGATATTGTTTGTAGAGAGAGTGATGTCTAAAACATCCTCCCATCCGTTAAAGCTGAACGTTTAAAGTGAAGGTCGGGTTATTGCCCTTGTTCCATAGAACGAGGTTGTTTTTGATTATGAAGTTAAAAAGATACTCACCCCGTTCGTTGATTTCTGAGCTGCCCCATAACGCGTGTCGTGCGTTTGCGTCGCAGCCCATCAGCAGGTTGGTTTTTCTATTTGAGATGTTTGCTATCACTTCATTGACTTCTTCCGGCGGAGCATCTGAGGTTAAGTAGGGCAGTTTCTGACCACAAACATTTTTGGTGGCTTAAAAATTAAATGGAAGGAACTCCATCGTCAATTCCTTCTTATGACTAGTAGCCCTTCAGGTAAATTTGGCCGACTTCGGCACGAACTTTTCTCGCAGGGGCAGCTGACTTACGGTAGTATGGTCGCTTAGGTTGAGTTTTTATGTATAAATATACAATTCCAAACAGGGGATGTTCACTTATCCGTATGTTTGGGTATATGTTGACATATGAGCCTCTAACTGCTTTGCATGTATATAGTTATTACTTAAACATTATGGTATAAATAAGTTGTTTAAGTAAGAGATAAGTTTTTTTTTTTTAAGTAAGATATTAAGTTACTATAAGTCTGTCTGTAACTAACTTTTTAAAATTGTTAAGCTCGATTTTCTTAGTTTTAAGTTATCTTTGATTAAAAGTAAAGCAACCGCTTGTTAAGTCGAAAAACAAACATATACAGATAAAGCAATAGAGTTTGCTAAGAGAGCCCGCATAGGGTCAGTAAGTTATATAAGAATAAGTATTTCTATACATTAAGCTAGTTTTAAGCACTTTCCTTTTTTCTTTAGGCGTCTTCAATACGTTTATCCATTGCGCACAAAGCTTCGCTTCCAAGATGTATAGGACTTCTGCGAGCACCCTGCTAAGACTGGATTGGGCCAGACAAATACAATAGTCTTTTGCAATCCCCGTTTGGTATCCTCCATCAGCAAAAAAGCGTAAACATGCACTCAGTTTAACTACTTGTTGGCTTTTTAACCGAATGTAGGGATGATGTTGGTGCCTCCAACAAACATTGACTATAATATTTTTGAAACCTAAAAAACGAATTAATTTTTTATGCTAAGTTTAATACTAACAAGGATTGAGGTAACTGCAAAGGATTCGAATCATCTTCTTTTCTTTTATATTTGAAATGCAATGCTACTAATTTTTTTGTTATTTCTAAACACAGAACAACAAAAATTATTTGAATTCACTTCTTTAATTTATTTTATTCCAAATGTCACATGCTGCTAAAGAGCTGTTTCGAACATTCACTTGCTTGACTTCGAAATGAAAAATATCCTTCCGGGATTCAGGAATGGGGGAATTTTATCGTCGCAATAATAAAACAAAATACAAGGAGGAATTGGCGCATCCGTGGGCATCAAATAACTCTGGAACTCTTCGAGGAATGGAAAGAAAAAAATAATGGCTTTCAACAGAATCCGTTGAGCTGACCCTGAACAAGGATGGACTTTCCAGTAAAACTGGGCTTCCACCTTTGCTAGTGCATCTTTTCGATTAATTCAAAAATAATATATTATGGGGTAAATACATCAGCAGTTTAACCTGTTCATCTATGCAAATGCAATAAAAGCATTTGTGTTAAAATCACCGGAAATTCACATTTGCATATTTGTATCTTCATCATGTCCAAAAACAAAAAAAAAAAGAAAACAACGACAGATGGGATTAATCAGAGCTCATTAATTAGCATGTACGCCAAGCTAAATGCCTGCTGCTTTCATTTAAGTTCTCAGCCGCTCTACAAATGATTCCACTGGTATCTTGAATTAGTGCCAAAAACACAGATCAAAGCTGCTTAAAATTTTATTTATTTATTTGCTAGCACCACTTTTCTGGCATACTACTCGTAAATGTGTCGTAACTCCTCTTGAATTAATTACACGATAATTGGAACGTGGACTTCTTTGTATCCTTATTTGTTTACTCAGGCCATCATCGGTTGGTGTGTTCCTCTTTGCAGCAGGCGTTGCCAAAGTTTTTATGGCGTGTTATGTTGTTTAACAATTTGATCTCTATTGTTGTTGTTTTCACATTGAATTTTCCCCTTCAAACTATGTTTACCGGGAAACGAAGGAAAACACACAAATTATGCATAAAGATGATACACACTTTTAAAAACAATAAACCTTCTTTTTGTATGTAAAATTGTTTGTCCTCTGAGATGAAATTTGGTATTTTTTTTATGCAATAATATTAACCATATGTGGCTTGACAAAATTCACAGCTTTCATTTAATGGACCACAGCTAGGTTCACTTATATTTGCTGACTAAACTGAATCCTTTGGCACAATAGATTGCATTGCTCTGATATTTGCTTTTCTTTTAGGACAATCTACAGAATGCTTAGCCTGGAACTTGAATGAGTGGAAAAGAGAAATGGTTGATAGAAACTCAATACTGACACTTTTCCTAGATTTAAAGAAAGCGTTCGAAACTGTAGACAGAAGTAGCTTATTAAAAAAGCTTTACAAGTATGGAATAAGAAACTGCTTTTGCTTGAGTCCTTTCTGTCATCAAGGATGCAAAAAGTAAAGTCGGATGAATTTTTCTCAACATCTAGAGCACTCAACTTAGGTGTTCCTCAGGGAACAATTTTGGGAGTGATTCTTTTTCTTCTATATGTTTGACATTTTTTAAACTATCATTATTTGCTGATAATACACTAAAATATTACGATTTAAATATGCTTATGTAAAAATAGGCTTAAGTTGAATTAAAAAAAAAAAAAACAATTGCACATGTATTAGTAGAAGCGGTGATATGATATGAAAATTGAAAATAATATTATTGAATGTGTTAAAACCAAGAAGGAGAATTTTAAGAAAATGTGCAATTTATAAATATTATATTGCCACACATTATGTAACAGTGTACAAATATTACAAAAGTGGGTTAAGGACACACATATTGCTGATATGCTTAATGAATTAAAATGGCTGAATATCGAACAAAGACTCAAAATGAATGCTTTAATTTTTATAAATAAGGGTGCAGTTCTTAACCTAATTTTATCCAACATCTTTACAGCTGTCGTTCCGCAACTACCCGAGTGTGAAATCGCCATATATAGTATGTTGATGATAGAGCAGTTTTCACATTGCATTCATTTTTAAAATATTATAGCAAATGGAAAATTAAGGTTAATGTGGAAAAGATGCATGCAATTTTTTTCACGCGAAAAAGAAAGTACCTGTTAACCAAATTTGTATAAACGGTGTTTTGCTCACCTTGGAACCATCCATTAAATACCTTGGCATGTATGTCGATAGTGGGCTTACATTTAACGAGCATATTACAAATAGGAAATCCATGTTGTCGAAAGGCAATAAAATAATAATACTACAAGTAATCTTGCTTTATGGTTGTCAAGCGTGGGGAGAGTTCGCAAAATCTCACATTAGGAGATTACAAGTATGTGCAAAATAAACTATTGAAGATGATGCTAAACCTTACCTGGCATCATTCAACCTCTGATCTCCACAAGAAGGGAAATGCTGAATTGATTTACTCTAGAACCCAAAACCTTAAAGATAAATTCATGAACCGCTGTGCATTCGACGATAATATTATGGTTAATCAATTATCTGTCTTAAATCACTTATTAAATTTAATTATATATATTATTTAAGCTCCTTACAACTCTTTTCCAACTTTTGCTCACACAATCCGTTTTCCCGATAGCATGGAAGGACACGTATATTATCCCCGTTCACAAGAAAGGACGGAGAGAGGAAATATCAAATTATCGCCCCATTGCTAAACTCTCATCCATCCCCAAGCTCTTTGAGAGTTTTGTCTATGATTCAGTATACTTTCACTGTAAATCCATTCTCTCCACAAAGCAAACCGGATTTATAAAGGGAAGATCCACTACCACAAACCTTATCGAATTTACATCCAAAGCACTGCAAGCTATGCAAGAAGGGTAAGAAGTCGATGCCATTACAACCGACTTTAGTAAAGCTTTCGATAAAATCTCTTTCAAATTCAAGACCCTCGGATTCCCCCCTGACTTCATTGATTGGATAAAATCATACCTACAATGTCGGCAATATAGGGTCCTTTTCCGCTCGTCACTATCCAATCCTTTCGCTGCTATCTCAGGTGTTCCGCAAGGCAGTCACTAAGGCCCTATTATTTTTTTATTAACAATTAACGACGTTGAACACATTTAAACTCACTCCGATCTGTACATCTATGCGGATGATAAGAGAATCAGCAATCATATATTATCCCCTTTCGATCCCCTCGAACTGCAATACAATCTGAATAGTTTTTACGTTTGCTGCAATAAAAACCACTTAATGCTGAATGTTGCTATGTGTAAGACCATCACTTATTCACGGAAACGTCTTCCTCCACCCCCTCGTTCTTAATTTTTTAATGGCGAACTTATTCCCTCTGTTGACTCGATGTTCTGACCTGGGAGTTCTTTGTGATAAAGAACTTTATTTTCGTTCTCACATCGATTCAATCTTACGCAAAGCATATTCTATCCTGGGCTTTATTAAAAGATGGTCGAAAGAATTCTCAAATCCATATGTTACAAAGTCCCTTTATATAACGTATGTCAGACCAATTCTTGAGTACGTTAGTCAAGTTTGGTCACCCTTTTACGACACCCATTCCCTTAGAATTGAAGCAGTCCAACGTAGGTTTATTCGTTTCGCACTTCGCGGTCTTCAATGGACTGACAATTATAACTTGCCACCCTACCAGGACCGTATTAAATTGATTAAACTTCAAACCCTTCGGGATGCTGCCGATTCACTATTTGTTCAACAACTTCTCGTCGGTACAATTGACTCTTCTTCTCTCCTACAAATGATCCACCTCAACACTAACCCCCGTAACCTTAGATCATGATTAGATAATGATTTATGGTTACTTCGAACCAATGTCCAGAATGCTTCGTACGGCAAATCGATCTCTGGACTTCCACCTTTCCAAATCTTCCTTGAAAAAGATATTATTAAGCGATGATAATATCTCCTCCCTCCATAATCAACCCACTTAGTTTCTCCCTTCCCTCTTTCTAACTGAACTCCTAGTTTTTAAGTTATTTGATGTAAGTTTTGCTTGTATTAAGTATTATTATTGTATTATATTAATAAAGATATCCGGGGTTGAACCCCGGGCGACAAACAAACATATTTATTTATTTATTAATTTATTATTCAATTAATTAATTTATTTATTTTCTTATTTATTTATTAATTGATTCATTTATTATTTTTTTGTTTATTTATTTATTTATCTTTTTATTTATTGATTTTTTTTATTTATTTATTTATTTATTTATTTACTTATTTATTTATTCACTTTCTTATTTATTTATTCATCTACTTGTTTTTTCTGTGGACTTTTTTGTTTGTTCGCGTATTTATTTATTATTGGTTCATTTATTTGATCATGCTAATCTCTCATTTGTTTAATATATCAGATTATATTTATATATATATAAACTTTTGTATATTTATATATACATATTTTTATACCTTAGTAACTTTTATAAATTGTCATATATATATTTATTTACTTTTTCCTTTTTTGTATGTGTTAAATTGAAGGTTTTTGTGGTAAGTTTCCTTCAAAAGAGCTCTTTTTATTTGACTAATTTTATTGTACAGAAACTTAATTGTTTTTCAGTAGAAAGATATAGAAACTTAATTATTAAATCTCTGTATACAAAATGTGTGGTAACATACCAATTTGTAAATTTTTCCCAAATAAAAAAAAACAATCAATCAAATAAGTTAACAAAAAAATTATACTCTATATTCTTACAACGACACCTACAATATGTTGGAGGTTACTTTAATTTAAGAAATGTAGATGATTTCCGTCTACCTCTATACAAGCGAACAAGCTCACGAAACTTTGCCGTCGGGCTTGGTCCTTGAAGATCACCATACAATAAAGAGACTATGCTTTTTTATGAAAGTCCCAATTAAGACATTGACTTAAATGCCCACAAGATTTTTTAAACATTCTAAATATTCAATTGGGGGAATTATTTAGATAGAGCGGTAGTAATTTTAACGTTCTTCTGCCCCTGCTTAAAATCATGGCATTAAATTAAGTTGGATTTAGTTAAAAACTTCATTATTAAGCTGGTTTCCCATCGAACAATTGTGTATACTCTTGAGTTCAGTACTGAAACTTTTTATGGTCTCAATAAAATGCAATTTTCAATAAACTTGCACATCATCTGCGTATAAGAAACATTCAGATATATCTTTTATGAATCACATGAACAATAGTGGTCCCAACACAGAACCCTGCGGAACTCCTGAGGGAACTAACAAACGAGTAGAACATCTGTTATTGCATATCAGGCATTGCGACCAACTGAACATATACGAAGACAGAAGATGTAACAAGGAGCTACCAAATGAAAATTTCGAAAACGCTATCAAAAGCTTTTGAAAAGTCTAAGAAAACTATAAGGCCATACATATCATTATCGAGATTTGAACTAACACATATCTTCACATACTCTTAATAATGCAATGCTTTGCCAACATCAGATTATGTCGCTGAAAAAAAAGAAGTACAGAATTTCCCTCGTACGAGCTGTATTCGCCCATAAATCTGTTTTTAAAATTCAATCGTTCTCGTATAAATCTCGAAAACACTGTTTACATTTGCCAATTGCTGTGCAGTAATGGAATTTTTTTCCAAAAATACTTTCCAGTACTTTTGGTCAATCAATAACTCAGCCAAAGCTATTTGCCCGCTTTTCGGAATATTTGTATTCATTCCGCCTCAGATGGAAACTTTTTCGGGGGCCTAGCTGTGTTTACAAATTCTTGAACTGCCGCCGCTGGTAATTACCATCCGTGGAGTAGAAAGGGGGGACACAACAAATCGAAGCCAGATTCCATTGGAAACGTAAATTACTATTTAATGGTGGGGTGTGTTTGCCCCAAATTAAGCGGAAGTATGAATAGACTGTGTACGAGTTCCGTTTCATTAAAACTTTACTTATAGACCAACAGAAAACGCAAGCAATTGGACTAATGTTTACACACAACAGAGCGGACTGTAATTTCAATGTAATTACGAATGTATTCTTTTTGAGTAGATACATACTCTTAGTTATTTTTGCCAAAGGTTACTGAAGACGTTCTGTAAACATAAAATTGATTCCGATGCCTTGGGAGCTGTTTAAAAATTAAAAGTGTTTCGTTGTTTTTTTCACGACCTATCGTATTCGCATGCGATGAGAATTTGAAGTATCGCAGGCGTATTTATATGACCTTTTTTGATGACTTTTATTTGTAGTAAGCCAGTCGGCGTTAAAAAAAATCTTCTCAGTTTAAATAGAAAATAAAAACTGTGATTGCAATCAAATAAATGTCACGGCAAATTGGTCGCAAAGTAGAGAATTCAAAAATCGATTTTCAAATAGAAAATAAAATCCCTTTGCAATAGAAGGACTTCTTTTTATTCCTCTAACGTTTTAATTGACACTTGTAGAAAAACAGTGTAGGAGAGAAATAAACATATTTTTTATGAACTCTTGGCAAAATAAGTGACCCCCAGGACCGATATATATTTCACCCTCCATATATGATTTGGACGAAGTTAGTGAGCTGGAAGTTGTAAAGTTGGTTGGTCTTAATGAAAAAAGAGAGGTCAAGGTGCTGACAACATTAGAGCGATTGTTGTAAGCTGAATACATCGACGCTAGCGTAGAATGACGACCTATGGTCGAAAAATATTTGGAAGTTTTATTAAGAACATTAAATTCTAAAAAAATAATAGTTTATGGTTTTAAAAAAGGGAAATTGTCGAACATAGTGACCCAGGCTTGAACAAAAAATCATCATATTCTCATAGTGCTCGTCGACAAGGACTTTTGTTATTCTGAGACCTAAGCAACACAGTGAAGTAATAAATAGAATCGGTCTATTGGAGAATGATTGAGAAGCTATCATATTTAACGTGAAGCAAGACAAAGGTTCAACACCATAAGCCATGACAGAAGAAGAAACAGTCACTTTGGGATACCGCAAGGCTCTAAACTGGGACCTTTGCTCTTCATACTGTTTACAAATGAACTACTTTACGTCCTCGAACGATGTGCAGACTTTGCATATGCGAATGATATTGGAATCGTCGTTTTGCATAAATGTCTTGCTATCGCTACAAAAATAATGCAAGAGGAGCTCAACAAGTTTTCGAGATGGTGTCACGACAACGGGGTAGTTATAAACCACATTAAAACTAAGCTTATGCACGAATGCACCTCATCATAGCCAAAAGCTGATGCTGCAGCTTTGAACGGCAACAACCCAAAGTGATTTCTTTGAATTCGTCAAATCCTTCAAGTTATATAAGATTGCCACTTTCTATGGAACTGCCATATCAACAAGACTAGATCGGAACTTAAAAGCGCTGGCTTTCCTCAAAAGGTACGTAACCGTTGCAGTTCAAAACCAAGCATACTTTTCCTTTGTGGAGCTACTGCAAAGATACGGAACACTCGCATGGGGCTAAAGCTCACATTGATAAGCTCTCAAACATACAAGGTTATATACTGAAATTTGTGAATATTAATAGCACTGATTTCAGAGTTATAGACGCTGAGCATCGTGCTAAAATGTTATGAAGACCCGAGATATCAGCAACCAAACTCTCAGAAGAGACGGATACAAGGTCTTCTGGAAGCCCAGGGCATGTTCAACAATTATAGCAGACAAAATTTATACTGTGCTATCCCGAAAGTTCTTCACGCAATATCAGCAAGTCTTAAAAACATCACGAATACAAAAAAAAAAAGAAAAAACAACTTAACAAGTATTTTCATAAATTTTTTGCTTTTGAAAGGCAATACGCCTACGCAATTGAAAGATTGAAAGATGCGTTGGACTCTGTGTATGGGCACTATCATTTACTGCAGTGAATTTAAACGTTCGTGACGTCCAAGAACTGCAACTACTGTAATTATTGTAATTATTGTAATGTAAACATTGTAAGACTCTGACGTCTTTTAATCCAATGTTACAGTTATGTTTAACATTTAACGTACATAAAAGATTTTTATAAAATATATTACATGAAAATTTTAGTTAAGAACACAGAGGAAAAAATGTAATGGAACAAGAAAAAAAAATAATAATAAAATAATATAATAAATAAATAATAATAATAATAAAATAATAATAATAATTGAAAATTTAAGTTTCATATATTGGGACTTAAATTTTGATTTTAATTTATAATTTAAGTTGAAGCTTTAGTCTTAAATTTAATTGTAATTTAAGCCATACTGCACATTTCCTTACCATGTTTACTTTACGCCTTAAATGTGTTTAAAAGTTCTCTTTCGAAGCTGATCCACTTGTCTTTTCTTCTAATACTGAGGGGAAGTGTTTTCCACAACCTAATGGAGAACACGAAAATTGTTCTCCTGTTACTTTGTATTTAAATTTTGGTAAAACGAGAGTCTTAGTACGATTTGAGTTGCATATTCTCAGTCTTTGGAAATGGTATTGGGGTCTCTCATTTGATTTAAGATCAAACAAAATCATGAGAGTTTTTGAATCTAAGTACTTCATGAAAGGCATTTTAAACGCTGAATTTGTGTTTCTGAGACGTGATCATACCTCCGCAGATTGTAAACAAACTGCACAGTATTGTTGAATGCAACTGCAAGTTTTCTGAAGCACTATTCAGGTCACAAAACACGGGAGTAAAATGGGTATCAGAAGTGATTTAATTTTGGCATTGACTGGAAGGCATGCTACCAGCGTAAAAAGAACGCATAAACCTCCATACATTTTCTGAATTGAATAAGTAACATGGTTGGTCTAAGTTAGTTTTTGGTTAAAAATAACTTCCAAGTTTTTGACGGATTTACAATAACATATTTCGGCATCATCAATCTTAATTTTAGGGAACTGACATGTGTCAAAACTTCACGAGATATGACTATCGCTTGGCTTTCTTTCGAGTTCAGTTTAAGATCATTTTTCTTTGACCACTGGGTAGCAAGCGATAGATCATCGCTAAGACGGGCTATCGTCTCTTCAACCGATGATGTCCGATAGCTCAGATGGATGTGTACATCATCAGCATACATTTCAATTTTGCAGTGCTTAAAAATGGAAGGTGAGTCATTGTTAAACATGGTGAACAACAAAGGACCGAGTATCGATCCTTGCGGTACTCCTCCATTGGTAGTCAGCAGAGTTGTAAAAGACTGCAATCCTTTGTAATACAATCCCTGAATTCTCGGAAAGTATTTCATGATTTGTGATTCATTCAATTTACTTCATATGATTGCTTAGACTCCAGCATTGAAATCTCTCATTCTTTTTGAAGTTTTGATTGGATCAATCTTTACGACCAGTCTTTTGATTTGAAAACAATTGAATGCAATTCTATCGACTGACAGTGCATTCACCGAAGTCACTTTGAAGTCCTTACCATTCTCTTGAAGTCTCCCGCATTCAGTTGAAGTCTTTGGGACTTCAACAGATTTTCATTGCAGTATTTGGGACTTCAAAGTTTTTTGTTGCAGTCTTTGGGATTTCAACATGTGAACAAGTTTGAAACAGAAAGAATCACGAATCACACTTTTATATGGAGTATATTGGGCTTTTATGTTTAGAGGAAGAGGAATACGCTGTGTTCACGTCGGGAGGAGGGGATGGGAATGGGGACGGAGTCTTACTAAGAGCTATTAATAAAATGAAAGTAAATAAATTAAATCTATTTCAATTAAGAATTAACATATGTTATACAATAAACTTTCAGAAGCCACAATTTTTCAAAATTGGAGTCTTTGGAGCCGAGGCGTATTCAGCAGACCAGCAACTGAAAACAGCCTTTCCACAGCTGCTGAGGCAGGTAGTGGAGTGTTAAACTTTAAAAATGTTTTTTTCAAGGCTGGATATTGGCAGAGGAGTTCTATGGAGGTCGATGGATTGGCAAGATATGCATGATATTCGGTATCTACAGATTAACAGCAGTTATTAGATGATTCTAATAGCTGATCTGGGATGTGAAGTAATTAAAGTCTTCGTAAATGGTTGCTTTCATTTTTTTACCTACATTGCCGAAATTAAAATATGCTTGCTGCTTGTTTTTTCATTTTCAGAGTTTTGATCATTTTCGGAAGCAATTCTTTTTCTGACTAATGAACTTAATTCCGCTATTTTGGTGTCATTAAACTCTGAAGTAAGTGCTGACACCCAATTGAGTTTTGCCAATGGACAAAGTACCGAAGCAACAATCGCATCTTCGACGTCACTCGTTAAATAAAAGTATCGTCTAACTAGCGATTCTTCGATTTTATTAACAAAATCCATTCGTAAAACCTTTAATGGATTGTCGCTAAATATCTTCTCATACGACACTCTGATTGTTGCTAAAGTGGGCAGCAAGTAACCATACAGCTATCCATTTTCTCCTTGAAGGAAATCTAGGGCTACCGCGATTGGTCGCAGGAGGTGTACGTAATCTTGAAGATATAAAGTATGGTTGTACTTCTAGCCTTTTGCAGAGTTCATTGATTTTTTCTTTATATTTAATGATGTCTCTGACCGAATCATATAAAGAATTCCATCTTGTCGGGACCGGATATTTTAACTGACAGCCCAGGACAGCAAGAATTTGCACTGATGTTTTTGGTCTGTTAACCTTTGACCAAAGATTTGAGCATTTTTGAATTACCTTTGCGAAAAAAATATTATCATTATGTGCCAAAATTTTTCATGTCTACATACTTTTTGGTGCTGTTTGTAGTGTAAGCTGTGTTCGCTTGCGTAAAATCGGTAGAAGCAACTAAGTTAAGCGTATGTGTTGCACTTTAAATATGTTTCGGTTACAAATTCCCAAATACAGCATTCGTTAACTCAGTTGTTCTCATTTCAGTTTCTTCTGAACTGTCAGTGCTTTCATTATTGTTGGCAAAATATGTTTCTATCCCAAATTCCTTGAATGCTTTTATGAAGTTGGAACCGTTGTCAGTGACTGTTGCCACAATGTTATTGCAATTCAGTCCAAACCGAGCATGAATTTCAAGAATAAGGTCGTTAATCCGGTCATATGAATGCGATCCAGAAATGCGCTTACAACCAAGAACAACTGATTGCCTGTTGAATTCTTCGTCTATCCAATGACATTATACTCCATATAAAAGTGTGATTCGTGATTCTTTCTGTTTCAAACTTGTTCACATGTTGAAATCCCAAAGACTGCAACAAAAAACTTTGAAGTCCCAAAGACTGCAATGAAAATTTGTTGAAGTCCCAAAGACTGCAATGAAAATCTGTTGAAGTCCCAAAGACTTCAACTGAATGCGGGAGACTTCAAAGTGACTTCGGTGAATGCACTGTCAGCCGATAGAATTGCATTCAATTGTTTTCAAATCAAAAGACTGGTCGTAAAGATTGATTCAATCAAGACTTCAAACAGAATGATGATTTCAATATTGAAGTCTGGTTCGTAGAGTTAATTTATGAATTGAAGAGTCAGAGATATGAAGTCAAATAATTTTTAAAGTCAAAAGATTTAAATCTTTTACATCTCTGGTAGTCAGAAAGTCTGACCTATCTCCGCCAACAGCAACGGCTTTACACTTCCTTTCAAATAACTTTCGACTAGTTTTAATTCGAATTTAAAGAACTTTTTTAACATTTAAAAATTCAATAATAGCAAAGATTTTATGTTTTCCTGATCGATTTCAGTACGTAAATCTTCAACCAAGTTTAGTATTGAGATAGGGACTTTACCAAATTATACCAGACGACCGCCGACTTAAAGTGAGAGTGATAACTGAGGCTATGAAAAAGTCCAAGGAACGTATTTGTTACGTATTAAATTAAAATTTTATCATGAAAAAACTGTCCGCGCGTTGGGTGCCGCGATTGCTCAAATAAGACAAAAACGAGCTTGAATGAATATTTCCAACGCTCTGTTGGTGCAGTTTAGGCGCTATAAATTCAAGTTGTGGCTCCAAATAATTTCTGTAGATGAAACTTGGATACATCATTATACGCCCGAAACAAAAACACAGTCCAAACAATGGAACCGGCCCCAAATAGCAAAACGTGTTTTTTTTTTCGGTTGTGAAAGTGATGGCGACTGTTTTTTTTTGGAATAATCACGAAGTAATCTTCAAAAAGGAAAAACCATTTCAGAAGCATGCTACGCATCCTTACTTTACAAGCTGAAGGCAGAAATTGCGAAAAAATGGATATTTTGGAAAAAATGAAAACCCTCTTTCACCAGGACAACGCGCCGTCTCATACCTCAAAATATCACAGACTTCGCGACGTTTTTGCAGAGAATCAAGGCCGATAAAAAGAAGACGGTCCTTATAAGGTGGAAGGCGAAGAGGATCAGTCCATGATAAATACTGAAGTGCGAAACGAACAAATTTGCGTTGTGGCCTGACAAATGTTGTGTACAGGGTGCTTATAATTAATGGGCATTTAAATTCTTTACTCCAGTGTTTAATGAAGTCGAGGAGTGAGCTACTTTTGTTGACAAATTGCTCAATATGAATGGAGAAGTCATGATTTTGAGCGAATTGTACACCTAAGTCCCTTGTCAGGTTAACTTTGACCAGCTATTTAAGGTGTACGCAGAGGTCAGAGGATTAAGTTTTCTGGAAAAGGACATGGTGAAGCATTAAATATTGTTTAATGATAGGCATATTGTTGGAACACCATTTTGCGAAAGCCTGAAAGATTGTTAATTCCGTTAAATTTTTTTGTGTCGTCGGCATAAATTAAAACTCCAGAGCAAACTTACAACATTGTTAATAGATATAATGAAAAGCAGAGGACCGAGGTGGCTACCCTGAGGAACACCTGAGGTAGGGTTAATTGATTAAGAGGTTGATTCCCTAAACAAAACTTGATAGGTCAAGATACGAGAATATCCATTTCGCAAAGGAGTGAAAGGGAAACTAAGAGCTATCATTTTAAAAGCTATTAGCACATGGGAAAGCTTATCAAATGCCTTACTGAAGTCGGTGTAAATGCAGTCGACTTTGACCCCCTTCTTCTTATGCTTTATTAATAAAAGAAGTAAACTCCAGCAAGTTAGTCACAGTGGATTTTTTTTTTTTACAAAACCAGGTTGTGAGGAAAGGCTTGCAACTAAAGTCAAAACTGTCAAAAATAATAGCCTCAAAGAGTTTAGGCAAACAAGATGTCTTAGCTATAGGTCTATAATTAGTAATATCATCGAGGCAATCTTTTTTGTGTACCGGAATTGTGAAACCATTTTTCCATAACTTTGGGAAACCTCTTTGGTGAATGGATGGATGTCTGGATGGATGTCTGGAATATAAAAAGCTAGGGGCCCCGACAAAGCACTGCTGCAGTTCTTTAAAATACTTGGAGGTATTCCATCAGGTCCACAAGTGGTGTCATTTGCAAGTCGAGCAAGATGGTAATTAACGTCATTAGAGGTTATTGATTTTAGACTCATGGAACTGGGGCAAAAGCATTCGAGGTGTGTGAACTCTTTTGGGTCGGTCTGAATTGAAAAAAAAAAAAAATTGGTTTGGGTTTATTTGAGTAGGCCTGCCCATACCATGAACTTCCCATCTCAAGACACAAAAGAAATGGGTGCTATTTTATTTGCCGCCACCATGAAATTCAATTCGGGTTATGAAGACATCATTCATTCCCTAAGCATTCCCTTTGAGGAAAACCATATGTTTTCTTTTTTTTTGGATCATTTAAAATACGAATTGCGTATTTAACATTGATATATTAACATACTATATTTCAATTTGGAAATACTTTTTTTCTGACTGAGTTACATTTCTACTAAAAGAAAATTAAATTTTTAGTTTTACTGCAGAAATAACTAAATATAATTTAAAATAATTTTTACCGTTTTTTTTAAATGATAGCTGGTTGGACTTTTTTTGTCATTAATCATTCAATTACTACCTTGAGGTGACGTTACAATCCGCGTGGCATTGGTATTTTATCCTTTTGGCTAAGTCGATGTCGCTGTACAACTCGTAGCATGCGATTCGTTGTTGAATCTTCTCCTCCACTCACCGTCAATGCAGATGGGACAAAAGATCTCACTTTTCTCTCGAAACAACGGGGCCTTCATCCGCTTTTGAAAGTATCCATGCTTCTACACCATATTGTAGGACGGGAATGATATTGGTCTCATAGAGCGACACTCCAGTTCTTCGAAAGAGGGCTTAGCTTTAATAGCCAGAGGTATTCCTCGTTTGATCGCAGCGCTGATGTTATTATCTGTATTGAAAGCGGAGCCAAGAAAGACAAAGCCCCAACTACCTCAAAGTTAAAGCTGTTTATGGTAACGTTCTGACCAGGGTTTGGTCTTTCTTTATGACAGCATATGCCTCTTTTTGCCTTCTTGCGTTGACAAGGTTCTTTTGAGCTATTGTCCCAAGTATGATGTTGAAGAAATCGCATGACAGTGCATCACCTGGGTCGATGACGTCTTTGCCGACCTCAATGGAGCAGCTTGATTTCTCCATCGCCATCCTGCACAAAAGTACGAGCTTGGCAGGGATGCCAAACCTAGACATGACTTCATAAATCTCGTCTCTGTGGACGAAACAGACACCAAAACCAACCTTGAAATTGATGAAAAGGTGGTGCGTCCTGACATGCTCGCATGCTTTCTTCTGACCATGTATTGCAGATGAGTTGGTGCATACTCCCAACTAAGTCATCGCCGCCGCTTTTAGAAGTTCTATCTTGCTATCTGTACTTCGTCTAGGTCAGGTAGATGGCATTGTTGGTTCTTCCATGTCCTCAGCATTGACTGCAATTCTACAATGATATTTCCATTTCGAATTTTGCAGGCTTCGGTTTGGGGTGTGTAACCTTGAGATAATTGTTTTTGCTGGCTGGTTGTCCATGGCTTGCATCAACCGACTCAATGAAAGCATTTTCGACTGTAATATAGGACCAACGACCCAAAATCTTAGCCAGTCATCCCTCTAAGAGTATCCAACTCAACATGAAGATAAGATATTTTAAATTTAGAGTTGCGAAAATCGAAAAGGATCGAAGGATCTTTTTCTGTCTGGTAAATATATGTCATAAAGAGGATCACATACAGTCCAGTTTTCTTTGCAGATTTCGATAGGATTTTCCACGCCGATTCCGAGAGATTTTTTTTATCTCTGAGTCATTTTCTGGAAAGACCTCTAGGATTGGGTTCATGATTTAAAACCACAACAGTGAAAAACAAACTAAATCGGATGTTATATTCTTCCTTGCAATATACGAGCAATGCAGTTTTATCCATATGGTTTAACTTTGTCATTTATCTTTCTTTCGATGCTTCTTTCAATTCAATTGCCTCATGTAAGTTGCACCATGAGCTTCTTTTTGCTAATATATTATAACATTAAAAAAGCGTCAAGCTACAGCCGAGCAGGTTTTGAACAAAAAAACTGGTGGCCCCATAATTTTTTTCATGTGTCAGTGTTACAGACGTCACTCTGAGTCTTGAAAGATGGGAAAGACCTACAGGATTCACATTTCTGAAACAATTTTCAAAGAACTTTCGTGGAAATTTGGATCAGGAAATAGAGAAAGAGGCACATCAATCTATGAAATGGCCTCAAATAAAAACTGTTTTAGTCTTTTTGGTAGTCTCTATAGTTAGTAACTAACTTAGTTTATTCAATTGGGCAAATAAACATAATATTGATAAAACTTTTGGCATTAAAATTGAACAAAAAAAAAAAAATTTTATATGTATTTGTCCGGAAACTTATAAACGGCAGTGTATATATTTATGCATATTGTTTTATCTGATAAGGTAGCTATAAACTATAAATTTAATTAATTTTGAACTTTTTTTATGGGAAAACTAAATTGATTTTAATTGAAGAAGTCAAATTGTCCTTTTTTTGACAGTTTTTTTGTCATAAAATTCAAACCACCCTGTGAAATTAGCGCAAAAGCTTTTCAGGTGATCTTTATGCACACACGCTTCAAATGAAATCAATTTGGCTTCGATAGCTCGGTCTGTTCTCGAGTTAGGCTGTACGAAAGAATAAAAATAATGGAATCCGACTACTGGAACCGCCAAACGTGGAGAAATGTAAAAATTTTGAATTTCGAAAATCGGACCGATTATTTGAACTTCCTGATGGGAAGTTAAAAATGCAAATATCATCTGGCTTTTTGCTAGAACAATTCAAGTATGAAAGTGTTGAAGGACTGATGAAATTCCAAAAGGAAAGGGATCATTCTCATTCTTTCTTTATTCCGTCTATTCCGAAGACTATGTAGTTGGCTATGGACTGTTCCATTCAGAATACTGTCAATCTCAGAAATTCATTCGAATATCACTATCAACCTCGTCGTTATGAGAAATAGTTATATATAGAAATATATATGTTTGCTGAGGAATACTTCGAAATAATTTATTTTTTTTTATTAAAGATTTATGTATCATTGGTTTACTATACGTCACGAAAACAACACGAAACAAACATAGTGAAATTCCTTCTCACGCAATTTTTGAAATGGAGTACTAATAAGCAAGGTTCTGTTTTCCATGCAATAGCCTCATCTGTAAATTTAATTGCCTTCATCATCAGACCATGCTTGGGAATCATCATAATAAATTAAGGAGGACTTCGTAAACCGACAGGAAAAAAAAAAGACGCGCCGTTTCTTTGTAATAGCACGAGATATCCATACAATCACAAGCAAGATAAAAACATTCGACAACACTCCTGCTTGGATGTTGTTTTGGGAGGGAATGGGATAAGACTTCCTTTTTAAAATTTCAATTCTGGTTTATGCTTTTAGAAGTAAATGTAAGGTCATTGCCGGAATGCTTTTCATTGCTAAAGGCGCCACTTTGCAGGTGAGCCGTGTCTTCTGATTTTTTTTCCTTTTTTCCAAGAAACACATTTTGAAATCCTCGTGATAGCCTTTAAAGATTTCTCAGCAGATAGACACAGTGGATTGCTTCTGTTTTGTTTCCTGCAAATATATTATTCCAAAAAAAAAAAACTCAACAAAGTGTGTCCTGGAAAAAACGAAATCCAAATTGGGTTTCACACGAATTAAAGAAGACTGCCGTTTAATGGGTCCCCCAAGTCGTAAGGTTTGCTTGGAAAATATGTCCAGAGTGAAGTTATAACTTTTCAAATTTAAATCGCAAAGCAAAGATATTAAAGTGATAATTTTAGAATTATTTATGTTGACACTTTGCTACTGTTTGACTCGTAAACATGTTTTCTTACTAAAATATTATAGATCGCCGCTTTAGGTGTAACATGACGTTTATGACAAGAAAGAAAGTCAAATTGTATGGCTTGTGATACGTTATTATTAAAGCCATAAAGTGATGATTCAGCAAAAGACGCCAACGATGTTGGAAAGCACTTTATTTTCGGATAATGTTCGTGCGTTGTAATTTGGTTTACACACGTCGGTCGTCATGGGTGACCTTGTGTAAGCGTCTGGTAAGTCCGAAGTAGAAGTAACAAAAAACTTTACGACCTAAATTACGAAAATCATTTGAAATTTTTTGCATGACATTTCATTTTGTATCGGGGCAGGTTGTGGGAGCACACAGGCTCATTCGTAGTTTTGTAAATCTTGAAGCAAATCATCAGGATGATTTTTTTTATAGATCGAATACATTATGACATTAGAGCACATTTTCTACTGAGTTTATTGAGGAAATCGATAAATGACGCATCCCACTTTATTCAGTGGGGTGAAATTTCTCGCAAAATTAAACCCAAACGCAAATTCGACGCAATGTTTGTCCCCACATAGTCTGGGAGGGTAAGCAACAACATCGGGGAATGAGGGGTTCAAAAGGACTAAGTCCATAGTTCAAGACATGTTAATCGTTACTGGTACAGGGTTTACCAATAAGGACTTGACAACTTTTTTTTTTTAACAAAATAAATCGATTGTAAGGTGCGCTGTGTGGCTTGTGGCACTATCCTGTTGAAACCACATGTCGCCCAAGTCCATACCTTCCAATTCGGGTCAAAAAGAATCGGTAATCATGGCGCGATAACGCTGACGATTCACATTCATAAAACTTGCATGTAGTTTGCAAGTCGTGTACTTCCCATATTTATATTTGAACATACAGTCGCAGGTAGTTTTTCATGTAGGTACTACATGTGAGTCCATGCTACACCTTAATCGCATAAAAACATGTGACTATTTCGTATGTAGGGAAATAGCAAGTAGCATGTGATATGGGACAATATGCGACACTTCTTCGCTCAATGCCATGGATATTTCACATGCAAAATGAATGCGAATGCACGAATTCGTACCGCACAATTGACTTATTTGCTTGAAATATTATTCTGCTTTCGGTTTTGAAAATTTCAATACTTTTTTCAGCTAAGGATAGCAACAGGGGTAATACAAAAAAAACAGAAAGTTCGTCATTTCTGAAGTTGAAGATGAACTTTTATTCTGCTTTCGGTTTTGAAAATTTCAATACTTTTTTCAGCTAAGGATAGCAACAGGGGTAATACAAAAAAAAACAGAAAGTTCTTCATTTCTGAAGTTGAAGATGAACTTTTAGTTCTGGGGCACAGCTTGCTGCAGAGCATGGCTATAGTGACACATCACCCAAGTTGCTATTTATTTAACTACTTTTTGTTACCTTATTTTTTTCGAACTTTTAATTTTTTTAGTTCAAAATGGCTCTTAGATCATTTTAAACTTTGGAATTGTATGTGAAAGAGATTTGCAGAAATAGTTGATGACAGAGGATAACTCTTCCGAGCATTCGAAGCAAGTACGACGACGAAGAAATTCCAGGGAAATATGCTAAGAGGAAAAAATTAACATTTAATTTATTTTTTTACATATAATTTTTATTGAACTTAAAATATTATTTACAATTGCCTTAAGATATATTTACAATGGTATTATTTTATAGTTGTTGGCTCAACAATAGGGGCCCAACGGTTGGATTGAGGATTACATAAATTTTTTACATGGAATGGTGAAAAAGTTGTTTAATGATTGAAGATACTTAGGTTATTGCCACAGAGTGTTCAAGTCTGGGCTTCGATGTCGGTCCTTTAAGGAGGTTTTGTGTGGTAAGTCATCCTCGATGATACCTGGATCCTTTTTCTTCGAAGAATGCTGGTTCTTCATCTGCATCTGGGGGAAATAGTTCCTCTTGCAGCAATGCCATTGCGTTGAGGTATCGGTGTTCGGGTATATGTCCTTGGTTTGCCATGCTGTTGACGAGTTGATTGGGATGGTCCTTGGCGGTGGCTACGAATTTTTGAAATAAACCAACCATGTACCGGGTTATGGGTTTGATTCCTGATTCGCTGTAGAGTCGCCACGTGTTTCTTCGTGATCCTGTTGTAGTGGAGGCCAGTTCATATGCGCAAGATCTTCCTCTCGAACATAGCAAGTTTCTTGAATAGGTTATGGGTTTGATTCCTGATTCGCTGCAGAGTCGCCACGTGTTTCTTCGTGATCCTGTTGTAGTGGAGGCCAGTTCATATGCGCAAGATCTTCCTCTCGAACATAGCAAGTTTCTTGATATATAGTAAGTCTTCGAGGCTGTGAACCAAATGAGGAATCCATACGTTATCACCGGGCTGATGAGCTGTTTATTTAAAAGCAGCTTTGTCTTCTGGCTGAGGCCATCCTGCTTGCGCATTAAAGGGTAAACCCGATGGAAGGCGAAGCAAGCCTTGCGAAGAATTGCATCCACATGAGGTTTGAACTTCAACTTCTCCGTGAAGTTAACTCCAAGGTACTTAATCTTTGTCGAGGCCTTGACTATTGTACCGTCCTGAAATCCAATCGTAGTGTTGCGCTTGTTCTTAGCGGACCTTGTTCTCCGGGAGTTGGCCGGCCTACGGAAGAACATCAGCTCCGTTTACCTTGGATTGATGCGGATTCCCCAATCCTGGCAGCATTCCTGTAACTTTCTGATATGGGCTTCAACTCTTCGATCCCTTCGATCCCTGTGCGACACTGGCTCTCATTGCACGAGTTGAAGATTTTTTATTGCCTACCTGCACGAAGAAAGTCCTGGAAGTAAGGAAAGAATGAAGGATTTTTATAAGTGACGTTGAAAAACCTAATTGTGCCAATTTCAAAATTAATCCTTGGACCCAGACACTGTCAAAGACTTTTTCAATATCCAGGAAACATGCAACTGTAACCTGATGATTGTTAAGAGCCTTTGTCACGTCATTTAAAAATATCATCATAGGATGAAGGGTCGAGTGTTTTTCCCGGAATCCAAATTGAATGTCCGGGATAATTCCACGAAGGACGCAAATTTTTTTAATTTTTCGCAAAATCAGCTCCTCTAAAATTTTGCTCAGGTTGAATAGAAGCGATACAGGCCTGTATCCATCCACGCTGGCTCTGTTTTCCTTTTTTGGAATTGCAACAACCTTAGCTAATTTCCATTTAGTGGGGAAATAGCTATTGTTGATGCAATTGTTGAATATAATAGTGAGGGCTATCATCACAGCGAAAGGAAACTTCTTCATTATGAAGTTTGAAATGTTGTCCGCTCCGAAAGATTTCTTGGACCTTCCAGAGGTGCAGAAATTATCACAGTCACTCGGGTCGTCGGCAGGGTTGTCTACGTCGAATTCTGCGGCGTTTGTCAGGAAAAAATGAACACGTTTGGTCTTCATTATATACTACGGCTAAGAAGCAGGACACCACGACGAAATATCGTCACTATACAGCTTCTTGGAAAAGGTGATGCTCTGAGTATTAATCAAACCCAATTTTAGTTGACAGTTGCCCAACTTATGTTAGTTTTTCGGGAAAAGTGTCCCTTTTTGCGTATGCGAAAGCCAGATAAATGTGGACTCAAAATAGTGACTAAATCTTTTCTACCTTTGAACAGCAAGAAGGCATTGTCTTCTCAATTTGCATCAACAAAACACACTTGTATCTTTCAATCCGAACCCCAATTAGTAGTTTTATTATTATCTTCTATGTATTATAAAAACGAAACCAATAATAACACTCAAAAACTAATAATCATTCATGATTATAATGCCACTAAAGTCGGTGTTAATACAGTTGAAAAAATGATGCACATTTAAAGTATCAGCAGAGATACAAGCCGTTGGCCACTCCGGTATTTTTATGGTATGATAAACAAGGCACGGATTGATTCTATAATCCTGTTCATTGATGCTAAGAACCCCAAGAAGCCAGCAAAACATTTTTGTAAACAGTTTTTGCGGTAGCTAACGTTACCGCTTGCTGAACCAAATGTGAGGCTCTGATTTCAAAACAAATTTACCTATAGAGTTGTGTGTTAGTATTCGAGCCATTCTGGGATACATCCAGGAGCTAGGAGTTAAAGAACCGCCATTAAAATTAAAGAAGCAGTTAAGATATGCAATTTATCCAAGAAACCGCGACAGAAGAGTTTAGATAGCTTGCGCAAAATGCGGAAAATTTTTATAAATAAAAGTTGGTTATCCTACGGTAATGGAGTTAAACTTTTGAAACTTTTTTTTGTAATTAATAAAAATCAAGAAAATAATACCGATATACAAAATTTTTATAAAGATTTTACAGACTTAATTATGCTTAGCGTAAGTCCTCCCAGTTGTGTGTCTTCCACCGCTTGATATTTTTCTGATGCAACTGTCATCTCTCAAAAAGTAAAAACCCTGTTGCGAAATTGACCGGTGGTGTTAAAAAATCTGAAAAAAATAGTAGACATGGTTTGACAAAACTGAATGACGAAAATATAATTGTGGCCTCATGTTATCGACAAATATTGTAGTATTAAACATTTTTTTTCTGATCCTCCATGCACAACTTTTGTCATTATTTTGCTCGCTGCAATCGGCTTTTTTAGCATTTACAATTTGATTTGTTGCCACAATAGTAACCGCGGACCACTTTTAACACAGAAAATAAAACACTTTAAGTTTGTAATAAAATGCAGGCAAAAAAGAAACGTCAGGACGATAATAACTGATGACAGCAAAATAAACCTTGGTTTACACAGTGTTTTAATTGGTAGAAAGCTACGCATGCGAACTGTTTTGCATGTCGTGTATAAGTGTTGCATGTGAGCAAAATGCATGCAAAAAGACATGCAAATAAATTCCCTTTGGGACAACATGCCGATTAGCACCAATGCTTTTTCCATGCAAGACACGCAATCACAAGTTTGCCTGCAAAGAACATTTAGCCCAAATCGGGCCTTTTCCGGTGACATCAGAGTCGCATGTACATGCAACGATTTACATGTCATGTAGATTGTTTTAAATAGTTTAGCATTCTCTACTCATAGATGCTGGTTCGAGTACACCGGATTGTTAAGGAAATATTTACTGTGTTACTCTAGGTAATTATTTTATCTTTACAGTTCTGCTAATATTTAATAGCAAATCCTAATTTTGTATTCACTTCAGCTTATTATAATTTTTGGAATATGTTCCCAAGCCAATTTCATTTGTTTAAAGAAGTGATCTTTAGTTTTGCAATGATTCATTGAAATTCGGATTTCTGTAATCTCCCATAAAATTTTCTATGAGGTTGAGTTCACTGGCATGTTCAACACATCGATCTGTTCTTTTTTAAAATAATATCTTGACCGTATTGGACGTTTTCTTCTGGTCGTTGTCCTATTGAAATGTCCACTGTTTTTTATCGTGTGACAGCATTAAATTTTCAGAAATGTTCCCATATATAGTACAAAACTATCCACTGTACCATTTATCTTATGAATCGGCTCAAGTCCACGCCCAGAAACAAATCCTCCGTCTTTAAGAGAAGTTTTGGTGTAACGTGAATAAAACGTCTCTTTGGCTGTACTTCGAACACAATGGAAACCATCTGAACCCTTATAATGCAATGTCACATGGACACAGCGAGAATTATCGCAAGACTGTGTAGTGGTTTGAAACTGAGATGTGAAGTCCGACTATAAACGAAGAATTTGATAGCGGTTTTTTTGCATTCGTTTAATTCGCAGTATAATATTCGCCAATATTGATCCGTAAACTGTCACTGCATGTAAGACATTGTAATTACTTTATTTTCTATTTACCCATATTTAGTGAGAGTACAAATATGCCACACATTTTTTTTAAAGTTAAATCTGAGCAGACTCACCAAGAATTTTAAATTGTTTAAAAATTAAACAGGAACTAGAAGTTGTCGTACACGCGCTTGGTTGTCAGACTGTTTGATTATTGAGCTGAACTTCAGGATATGCTAACAAGAAAGTGTCTATGCAAAACTCGAGCCCACTATCTAGGTACATAGATTCAACTGCGTTTTTAATAAACCTTTTCAAAAATGTAAATAAAACTTTAAATTTTACTTTAAAAGGACATATCAACCCTGTTATGAAATTTTATTAAAATATTATTTGAATTTATATCCGCAAATTTGAAATTTCAAGACGAACTTTTGTGAAGAAAAATTACCTACACAGGTAACTAAGATTTTTCAAGTTTCAATGAAGGAGAAAAGATAAGAGATTCTTTGGAAAAGCCCAACAAAACATGAAAAGAGAAAATAAAACTTTGAAATATTAAGAAATCAATGAAAATCATGAAGTCATGGAATCTGAGAGTTTTTTTTTTCTTAAAAATACTAAAACATAAATAAAAATTTCTAGAATCACATCACCTGGAAAAGAAATTCAAAACTTTTTGTTTTGGACGCAAAGTTGGTGAATTCTTGGGGCTTTTCCTTGTTGGGAGTTCTCAATTCGTGTGGTTTTTAGGGATGAATATGTTCCATGATTTTTTCAGCTAAAAATTATAAACCTTTATACCTATGCTCTCAAATAAAATCAAGGTATACATCAGAACCGAGCTTCAAATGTACTACGCAATACTCAATTAACGGTCCATAAAACTGCGGTTTTATCCTTCTTGGAAAAATTTAACAAAGTTTACGTATCGAAGGCTTATTCTGGTGCCATAGTTGCAATCACAAACCTCACAATTAAACCTAACAACATTAATCCTGAGAATTTTCTCCTCTATAACACTATTGTAGCTTTAATAAAAACGCAGTTACTCATATGTCGCAACCCTGACCCTTCCCAACCATTACGTTAACCAACTACCGACGCATATCCTTTTCCAAACCCGAACATTCCATTTATTCCCAAGGAAATGGAAATACAATCCTGCTTCCATTGTTCTTCATAGATGTGGCGACAAACAATAAGCCGGCAAAACGAAATATCATTTTTTTGCTGTAGAGGAAGAAACTCCATAAATTTCGAAAAATAGTCAGAGGCACCATCGACTTGGCACTTTTAATTAATAGCACGGGTTCACGGGACCCGAGGTGTGATTCCGTCCGTGATGGATGATGGACCGCTATAATTACTTTTGCGGCGAAAGTTCTTTTACAATTTCTAGATGACACTTTCATCACCATGAGGATTAAATTAGAGTGATAGGTTTCCTGTAGAAAGTGGCGACAGGAACCTTTTAATGAACCTTTCCCATCTCACACGATTTTTTCCACGTGTCAATCAATCCAAAGTAGGTACTTACCCGTTGCTATGCATTAAAGTTTTATATACTCGCAAGTGCCTCGAAAGGATTTGGAGTGTGTATTATTAACAAATAAACTGTTGGCTCAAGTACTCGTTTGTGCGTGTGAACAAACAGCTTACTGCTGGCATTGAGCGACTTCAGGGATCATGTTGCGTTGAGATGGGCTTTGAAAAAATGTCAAATGTTACTATTCGCAATTGAAACCAGAATCGCACGTCCAATAGTACAATCATCATAAGTGACGATGCCCGTTTTCCTCTGAACAGATATGTTAACAAATAAAATTTGTGCATATTAAATACTGTCAATTCGCGTATCATTCACAAAGAGCCATTACATCCACTCAAAGTCAGTGCATGATTTTCCACTCATGTGAGATTGGACAATTTGAGCATTCTCATAATGGATCATCAGTTTTTTTTTTTTTCAAAATTTCAAGCGGTTTTGTGGAATCATTGATGTAATGGGAAAGAAACTAAAAAAAAGCGGCACCCTTTGGTACGGAACCCTACAAAAAAGACATATTTTTGTATGGGACCACCCTTCATTTATAACATTTTAATTAATTTTTATTATAGCGGTAATAGTAATACATATTCTGTGATGGTTGCAAATCTCTACGTATTTTGGTTGAGGAGATACAGCCCTATGATAAACAGACCGACGGACAGCGGAGCCTTTCTAATAGGGTTCCGTTGACACTCTTCGGGTACGGCGCCCTAAGAAATAAATACAAGAGCAGTGAAAATTAAGAAGCTTACATGAAACTTGAAAATTGAATTTGTTCCAAAAATGTACGGGCGCTCTTTTAAGCTTTTTTAGGGTTCCGTACTCAAAGTGTGCCAACGGAACCATATTGCTAAGCCTCCGTCCGCTATCCGTCTGCCTGTCACAGTTTTTGGGCGATACCTTTTAACTTCGGCGAAGGTGTACTGCTTTTGCCGCTACAATAACAATTAATGACATAAAGCTAATAATAAGTGGGGGCTACCATACACAGGAAGTGAGTAGCGCTCATGGAAAACTCATATAATATAAAGTTAAAGTTTATAAAATGACACTAAATCCAATATGGCCGCTGTTCCAAGATGGCGAATTAAATTTTCTTTTCAACCCCGTTTTTTTGGGTATCCAATTAAAGGGCTTGAAGAGAAGAAAGCGAACCAGTAAGTCCGGTGACAATACAATAATCTGCTAGTGATATTTTGTTGGTCCGGCCAGGATCGTCTCCACAAGAGGGGAACTCTCTACCGGTTAATGACTTGAAGCTTTAATAATCACACATTCAACTTTAATATAATGCCTCACCTTCAATATGACCATAACTTTAAGACTAAAAAGTAAATAATAAAATAATAATAATAATTCTTTTTAGCAAGCTTTATAAAATAAGCTTGTTATAGATCATTCTTTATTTTTTAAATAAAAGCTCATTTCAAATGTTTTTTTATTTTGATTTCATTAACTTCAGATTTATTTTATTTGTTGTTTAATCGGCTACACATGCTGTGAAAATTGCATGTGTCTATTTATGACTAACCAAAAGAAACCTTTACAACGGACGAACGGACAATGGAGCTTAAGAAATAGGGTTCCCTTGATATTCCTTGGGTTTCGTACACAAAACAAACCCCAAAACTATAGCAAGACAGTCATTATAAAAATGCTCTAAGCAACATTGGCCAACATGGTATCAAGCAATTCGGAGGATAGAAGCAGCTGATAAAACCCTGTGAGCAAAATTCTAGATGCACACAGTTCACTAAAGCCAGTAGTTTAAAAAAAATTGCATGTAACCTATACCATAGCTCTCATTTCAGATGCATTTCGGCCCGCACAGAAAAACCTGTGTAATATTGCCTTAACCGCCTTAGGAACGGCTGTAATGGAAAAACAACTAAATTGCCTTAAAATGCTTTGTTGATTTTCCCTCAAAAACCGTTTCCATTTAGAGCTATGCAAACTAGTGAATTTTCTTTAAGCCTTGGGAAGCTTTCCTGTTTTTTTATTTTCAATTTTCGTAAATTGAAGTTATTTGAAGTGTTTGCTTGACGCAGTTTAAACAGAATAATTTGTTTTTAGAGTACAATAATTGAGGTGAATTCAAGCAATCATTTTAAGTACATTTCGTGGTATTGATAATGATTGTTGAAAAAAAAAATAACAACTTCCTTATTGTATTTCTTCCGTCATCGTATTGTCAATGACAAAACATAAAATTATTTCAAATATAAAATAACCATATAAATTGATTGAAAATATTTCATGGTTCTGACGAAAATCATTAAATACTTAAAAAAAACGTGTTGTCAAGTATTTCAAGTTTGAATTTTACTTTAATGGGGGAAAATATTAAAAAAAGCTGAACTGAAAGAGCAGCCAGATTAATAGAGTGAATTAATGTCCATCGAAGTGCCGTTACACCGAATCTCACCAAGTAATTAAAAAAATCTCAACAACGAATATATACTAAATATTAAAGACATTTTTCAATACGGAAAACATAGATGACGTTTCAGTTTCTAAAAACAAGCTCAATATTTTTTAAATTGATTCAATGTTTCAGTTTCTAAGGACTAGCTCAACTCAAACACATTTAATTGAGCATATAAAAAGACAATCTTATTTAAAAAACAATATTGTTGAGTCCATGCTGTTTTTAAGGGGCCTTTTAAAAAGCTAATTTAACCAAAAACAAAATTACTCTTCATCTATAGGCATTGAATTGCTAGACATTTTATTCTTATTCAATTAAAATAAGGACTTTCATTTTCGATGGGTTAGAAGGGGAAAATTGTTATTGAAATTAAAATAATAATGTATGTATAATATTGTTTTTCGTTTTTCAATTGATTTGATCACGTATTTGTAAAAGAATCCGAACTACTTTTTTTATTATTTTCAAGCCAATTTTTATGATAAAAATATAATCTAAAAATTTAACAATTTTCGGCTGTGCCTTTTCATTCGAGTTTTCAATAAAAGTAAAATGCTGTCTGCGGTGCTGGAGCATTAAAAGGAACAACAAATCTGTCTTGCTAATTTTGTTAACATTGAAGATGCAGTCAAAACAGATATTGTCATGAACCCCTCTCTACCGGCATTTTTATTATCCTTGTTTACAAAAAATTAATGTCCTAAAATACATATTCACGTCACTACGTAGTTCATTCGTAGTTTCGTAGTTTCCGTAATTTCTAAAACGTCATTTCCATGCATTTGTGAATTACGAAATTTCAACTTAACTACTTAAGTAAAAATCTTTGTAGTTCCGATGTGCGTATTTTCGTAGTCTTGTACTTGCAATTATTCGGAAGTGTCTCGGGAAAAAGTAGAATTGCGGTGACCCTCATAACTTGGTGCTGGATCATCTAAAATCAAGAATGAAGGGAAAAACGCGATTTTTTGAGAAAAAATCGGCATAATTGTTATTGTAAAATAAAAATTATTAATTCATTTGAAAAAAAAAACTCTCCAGCTTTACCTCGTAAATTATGTGCAGAAATAGCGTTCAAAATTTCAAGAGGTTCGGTGCAGTAGTTTTGAATTTATGAGGTACACCGACTTTGAAAACGTGAGTTGTGTGGAAAACACTTTTTAGTTTTGAACACTAAAAACTCTGGTATAACGTTCATCCGACAGGTATAAAAATACTCGTTACTTCGTCTATTTTGCTCCAATCGACTTAAAATTTTGACACAATATTTCTAATATGTATTCAATTAAAAAATAAATAAAAAATGCAGAAATAAATCATACTTTACCCACCCTTTAAATAAGCGTTTTTATTTACTCGCAAATATTAGTGCTTATCTGCAGGTGGTTGTACTTCTAAATGTGTATTTAAGGTTAAACATATAAATTAAAGTAAATTTTTTTAAAGCTTACATAACATTTTTAAAAAAAATAATAAATGTAAGATTGTCAATTAACAGCAGGAAGGAAATACATTTTTGTTTATTTGCTGCACAATTTGATTATTCTTTGTTTAATAAGATTTGGCAGCAGGCAATTTATTAAATAAAAAAGGGACAGTGTAGTTCAAGGTGTGGCTATTTTACCAAACACGCAAGTTTGGTGTTATTTGTAACCATATTGAGCGGAAATTATTTATTCGAATATGCCAATAAATAAAAGGGAAGCACAACTTAGAGACCCTCGAAATATATAGAAACATTTTTGCAATAGTTCCCGTCAATTTGAGAACCCTTTCTGATTCATGCATTACAAGTTATTGAGTAAAGCTTTCGAAAAGAAATTGCGAATCGGCTAAGTTACAGATGCCATCATTTAGAGTAAACCAAAAATGTCAATTTAAGACGGTCTGGTTGAGTTTATTTTCTGCCTTTACAAAAAGAATCATTTTTCTAGAAATGATGTTCATTTCTATATTAAATTGTTACTATTAGATATTATTTCAATGGTACAAGAGAATATTTGAGGAGACGTCTAGTGGTAAGGCAACCGAGACTTATTTAAGGAATACAAAGAATTTGATATAATATCGAATGATATGTCAATTCGAAAGAGCATATAAGATGAAAAAGTTAACACTGGTATTATGAGGAACTTGAAATTCTAATTTCGGAAAATATTTAAAAGTTATAAGATCAAAAAGTGCCGTCTGATTACATATAAGGACAATTCTAAATTTCAAATAAAATCTAAATCCTTTGGCCTCACAAACTGGTGTTCAAACAGGAGTATACTTTTCGATTTCTTTTTTTTTTGAAAATTCAAAACGTACTGCTTATAAAACCAGAATTGTAAATGACAGTGTTACTCATAGAGCAATACCCATCCTGTCAGTCATCATTTAGCGTGGTGTTAGGTGTAAGTAAATACATAAACAAATAAGGCCTAACACTATACACAAATTCACAGTTTAATAAATATTTAAAAAAAAATAGACGAGTGTTACATTATAAAATAAGTTCAAATAAAAAAAAAGAATATTGAATAAAAGACGTAGTTTTTGTTTTAGTGCCAATTTACTGGAAACAAAATCGAACATATGACAGTAAGCATTCGCTTCAATTGACATCCGAGTAACAGATTTTTTGCATCCGTAATTCGTACGGTGTCATTTTATATCAAAAATGTTTGAGTTTCTAAAATTGAAATACTTAACACTAAAATTTACTTGGCCAAGAAGTGTTGGTGCGTCAATTATCCTGTAAAGTGCTGCAGTCAAATAGATTCTGGATACACTTAAATAATTTTATATCGTCGGCATAAATTAGAACGTTTGAACTCTTGATCACACTTACAATATCGTTAAAGGCTAGAGTGAATAAAAGAGGACCAAGTTGGCTACCTTGAGGCACACCTGAGGTAGCGTAAGTTGTACTAAAGGTTGATACGTTCCCCGTCAAGATACGAGCATATCCACTCCACGAAAGATAAATGGGAACCAAGGGATATCTCAATTTAAAAGCAATTAGCTTATGAGAAAACTGTTCAGCTCCCTTAATCAAGGGGCATACATCATAGCATGTTCAAGAGGTGAAGGGTTCAGAATATGGAAAGGTCTGTTTCAAAAAAAAATATATGTAATATAATATAATTTGAAATTAAAATCTTTTTATAAATTCTTAAAAAAAACACAAATTTTTTAAAAAATATGTCAAAAAAGTATTAAAAAAATTAATTTATATTGTTTTTAGGGCTTGTGGCCTTGGCGGCCTCTTTGGTTCCCATATTATCATCCAAGCAATTCATAACAGTTGTTAGCTTAAGAAATTGTCAAAACTTGCCTTATTTTTTCGACAAAAAATTACCTTGATGAATGTGGCATAAATTTGACTATCTCTAAGACAAGTCACAAGGGCACAGGTTTTTTAATGTCCTTCTAGATATCAAAGACAAGCAAATAATGTATAAATGTTTGAATACGTATGAGGTTTCATGTTGAAATTGATAACATTAAGTTGTTTCAGGTATCTTTGAATGCAAAGAATAACATCTTCACATTGATTTATAAGTTTTTCATTTAAGCCCTCTCAAACAGATGAAATGATAACTATCCACAAATGTGCAAAAGAGAAATGCGAGCGTTACTCGTTAACTTAACAAGTTTCGTTAAACCATTTTAATTGAGAACTTTACTCTACCAGTTTGGTTTTTCCAGCCGAAAAGTTTTTCGCAATTCCCAGTAAATTTGGGATCGCAATAAAACTTTGGTTTCGTTTTTTCCATAATTACCTCTTAAATATTTACCCGGCCAAACCTCAACGAAAAAATATATTTCGAAGGACTCTGAAATGGTTGGCATATTTAATTCGTATTTGAGGCTTCATTAAAAAAACAACACTCAACATTGTAACAATATTTCAAGAAACATTTTCGCCAGAGGTTGATCAATTTTGAATAATTGATTTATGGTTACATTGGGGCTTAAGGGGATAAATGCGTTGCGCTGGTATTCCTTTTGCGTTGCTGAGATGTTTTCCTAAGGCTGAATTTGTTTTGAAATTAACCTTCAAGCTTCAGAGTTCGATGGAACAAATAGAATAGGAATAAATTTTCAGTCTTCTTATTGACTGAAGAAAACTCTTTAAATTTTAATAAAGTTTTAAAGTTATTTATTTTGGGAACGGCTGTGCTAAATGTTCCATCTGTGTAATTTTGACAGTGACAGCTTTAATATACTCAAAAAAAATGTATATGTCAGGATTATAAGCAAATTTTGCTCCCTAAACGTAAATTGGAGAAACGTTACAGTCAATGAACAGCCGCCGGTAGAATCTGAGGATAAAAGCTTGGATGAGCTTTGTTTCAAGCAAGATGGGGCTACTTACCACGAAAGCCATCCAACAACTTATGTGTAAGCAGTCGTTTAAGTGATGCTGTTAAGACATCAAGGAGCTGCAATTCGACGCTTTATGACTGACGGACACAACTGAGACTTAAGAACAAAGAATTTGGAACTCATAGTGACCGGTTATGGTTGAGAAACCAGTCTCAGAAGAGAATATATCTTCAACATTGGGGATTGAAAATTTGTCTTCGATGGTTACATCGTTCAGTTTCCTGTAGTCCACAACAATTCACCATTTTTTTCATCATTTTTTCAAATTTTGCACTTCGGTCAAATGAGTTTAGAGTTAGAAAATACTAGTGGTATGTAGCTTCCTTAGAAAATATTTGTAATGTTTCAATGTCAATTTCAGCTTGCAATGGCTTTAATACATCACCTCCAATTATGCCATCAAAATCACCATGCAGTTCTGTCCCTAACATTTCTATTTTAATGGAAGGTTTGTTAAATTCTTTGAAAATTTGGATAGTTATTTTTGGATTTTATAATTAAATTCGAATTCAAAGTTTTTAAAAATGTTGGCTTCTTCAGTTTCGTTTTGAAGGCTTTATGAAATAAGTCCTATTTAATAAGTGAATTACTTGCTCCAGTATCTATCAGAAGTTTTACTATTACACAGGGAAGAGGTCTGGGCACGATGACCGAAAATGTTCATGTCTACTGGATGGTAAGTCTGTATATTGAATGTGATCTTTCGTCATCGTTTTGCCTACTTAACTGTGAATTATTCAGTCTGAAACCACCAGATAAGTGCCGAAAATTACCAGAACTAATGCTGTTTCTATAAGGATAACCTGAGTTTTTTTTGTTGGAACTGTATTGAATTTCTCATAGTGGTATTTTGGCCACTTGTACGCGTGTTGATATTTTGGAAATTGGCTGTATTTTGGGAAAAGGGGGGATTAATTTGCCGAAAACATTCCTAAATAATTTCCATGTCTATTGCTTGTGAAATGATGTTGACTACTCTGTAAAAAATTGTCTAGGATTAGGGTTTTTGAAACTTCTAAGGTTCCTGGAAAAACCATTATTCTTGGGAGCATTTCTAAAGCTGTTATTATAATCAAAGTGTTGATTATTGTTTTATGTATGATAAGAAGACCCGTAAAAATTATCCGTCTCTATCAGAAATTTTATTAGATTCTCTAAGAGTGGATGGATGTCTTGCTTGGAGTATTATTAAGAATTACTAGGAACTTTATTCACGAGAAATTTAAGGACCATCGTTTCGTTTTGATCACTATTGAACCAATCAGGAGCTTCAGAGCCTAAACCCGTCTTTATATTTAGTTTTGTTAAATAACTAAGACAAATATCAAAAAGTTCCTAAATTGAGTTTTTAAAGTTAAATATTCATTTATAGTACAATTTAAAATTAAATTTTTTTGTATTTGCGGCCAACTTGTTGGATTATTTTTATTTATCAAAATTAAATTTGCTGAATTCCTAATTTTTTGTCATATTCTTAACTCTAATAATCCTTTTGACAATTCACCTAATTTGTCTATAAATCGGTATAATAATTTACTATATTTTTAATAAATAAATCAAGTTCTTCTGGCTTCCAAGAAAAATTTTGAAAAAACAAATTTCATAGAGAAATTGTGATGCCAGCGATTCGACACAAGCTTAGCGTTAACATGCATACATGATTTGTACAGACTGTACAATAACGCTGTGGTCTGATTCTCACGTTTGTTTACTCATGTAACTCCCGACTGTAAATTTCAGAAAAACGGTTCCGAGGTTCATTTATGGCGGTGCACGACCCTCGCATGTCTCACCCCCACCTTTTGCTCGCCAACAATAACTCCAAGCAACAGTTTTAATCGACACGGGATACGAAGTTTTGATATACCCGCTCCAGCAGACAAAACAACTGCTTCCACTATCAACGTACCAGCTCTTCGTTGCCAATTGCACTCTCATAAACACCTTTGGCACGAGCAATCTAAACCTGGACTTCGTACTGCAGAAAAACTTCACATAACAATTCATTGTTGCCGATGTCAGCCGCACTGTCATTGGCGCTAACTTCTTAGGCCACTATGGATTGCTCGTGGATGTGAAGCAACGACAAATTATAGACAAAAACAACGGATGGCCAACGGAGGGAGTGCTTTCAGACTTCCAGTCTTCATTCGTAGCCACAGCTTAAGCATGCATCGAGCAGTCATATGCAGCACTTCTCCAATCGCTCTTTGCCATCACACAACAAGTGTCAGCCAAGAAGCAGAATCAAACAAGAGGGAAGGACCTCCAATCATGCAGACCATAAGCACTACATGCACATTGAAACTCAAAAATTTTTCAAGATGCTTCTTGATTCTATAGAACTAGTATGTTTTGTATGGACTAGTTAAATTTGATTTCCTTAACTTATGAAAGCACTTTGAAAAATACTTCGCGTCTTCTTTGTATATTGGCACAATATTGATCTGCAGAAATGAACTGATGAAGGCCAAGGGTTTAGCATTACTTCTTAATCGCAGAGGAACTAAAGAATCATACTATATACACGTCTGTAATAATTTCACTTTCTGTACACTTTTTATCCAGATGATAAATCGTAGCCCAATTCGATTAAGGTTGTGATTTGGTTTATCAATTATTGAAGTTTTACTTCAGTTGAAGTTTTTTCTTTTTTAACTGGAAACATCTTCAGTGCGGTGGCTTTTTAATGAAGTTCTTTAAATATTATATTTTTCTTTTTAAAGCCGCAAACAGAAAAGCAAAGTGAATTTTTTGTACATACGCTTGTGATATTTCAAAAATAAAGGTAATGCAACGTCTTCAGTAGAAATATTTTTCATTGTGCTTAATACTTTCTACCTTTTAGCATATGTTTCACGCTTTTAAATGGTTTTTCTCGGTCTGCTTTTGAAGAACTTAGATGTGCTTGATAAATCACTTGATTCACTCATGGAATAAATATCGATCCATTTCACTTAAATGCTTCAATGATGCGGAACATATAGTCTGATAGACTTTTTTTTTTACTTGTTGATACAGATCGCATTTTTTTGCAGTATAATGAAGCTGCAGTATTTATTACTGAATCAATTTACATAAAGTATATTTTTTCCTACATGTTTGTGTTCCTGTTATAAAAACAGATATCCAGAAAATATGCAAGTATATGAATACACAATTGAAAGAATATCTCCAAACAATTTTTTGTGCAAAATAAAATAAAAATCTCGGAACCACCCATAAAAATATGCCTGAATTAAAAAAAAATGTTGCAGTTTTGTCAATCAAATATTGTTTTAAAAATAACTCTGCTCAATATTTCCATTCATTTCAAAATAAACATATTTGATATTTTGTTTTATTTCCGATTTAAAATTCAAAAAGGGTGTTACAATTTCAAGGACAAAAAAGCAATGGTAAACTTTATTAGTATCTTCTCTTTTTTATTCACTTTAATTTTCTACATTCATATGCTGTACAATTGAACTATAAATAATAAAAAAAAATCCAAACAGTGTTAAGATTTTTGCATGCAGTTAAAAAAAAAAAAACATCTCTGAAAATTGAAATCGTCAAACTGCATGCTTAGCGACTCCCAATTTATTTCAAAACAATTTTTTTTCCAAATTTGGCAATTCGAAAAATGGAATTAAAGTCAGCGCCAACTATTAACATATTTATGAATTATTTGCAAAAATTTATTTACTGATTCCTCATAAAATTTATCGGTCAATTATTGGCAAGCGTATCTAACCCATCTGAGGGCAGGCGTTTTTTCTGGCATACAAAATTGCAAACCTTTCGATAAGATTTTAACTGCCGTCACAATTGAAAATAAAATGGTCTATCAACTAAAACTCGTTGGTATAAGTAATGCTGTAAATATGAAAAAAAAATCTTGCCAATTAATAACTGAAACAATTTTTCTTAGCATGTTATCTTAGAAAAACAACGTTTAAAGTGTTTTAACTTCTTTTGGGTTAAAAAAAAATTAAATTAGTTAAAAAATGACTTAAGTCGTCGAAAACGAAAGCAGAATAATATTTCAACAAAATGAATCCATTGTGCCCACGTCCTAATGCTAAAAATATACACTTCAAGTGAAATACATGTGCATGTGGGAATACATTTTGATGTCAGAGCCGCATGTACATGCAACAATTTACATGTCGAGTACTACGGTGTTAATACGGCGTTTAATTACAGTTCACATGAAATATAAGTATCAAAATCAATCGAATCAAATAAACGACACTGAGAAGAAATATTGCAATCAGGCAACATACACATGACCATCAATCATACCCACCCTTAAAAAAACGTTTTTATTAATTCGCAAATACACTCGAAATGTGTATTTGATGTTTAGCCTTACATATGCAATTAAAGTAATTTTTTTTAAGCTAACATAACAATTTTTAAAATAAGAATGAAAGTGAGACTTAGAAATACATTTTTATTGGTTTGCTGCACAATCTGATTATTCTTTGTTTAAAAAGATTTGGGAGAAAACAATTTTAATATCTTATTTTCTTGTTTTTTTTTGGATTTCTAATATTTTTTGTATATAAAGGCAATATACTTAATAAAAGAGGGAATATAGTCGAAGGTGTAGTTATTTTAACAAGCCCGTTACGCAAGTTTGGTGTTTCACTTGAGTTTCACTTGATGAGCTATTAAACTCAAAAAACAATCGTGAGGACCCTTAAGCTATACTCTTTGGATATTTGAAACAATATTGAGCGGCATCTAATAATTCATTCGAAGATACCAATAAATAATAGGGAAGCAATACTCGCAATATATAGAAACATTTTTGCAATAGTCCGCGTCTATTTGAAAACCCTTTCTGAATCATCCATAACAAGTTATTTAGTGCAGCTTTCGAAGGAAATTGAGATTCGACAAAGTTTCAAATGCCAACATTTAGAATGAGCCAATAAATATCAATTGAAGACGGTCTGGTTAAATTTGTTTTCTACCTTCACAAAGAGAATTTCATTTTCACTATTAGATATTATTACAATGGTTCAAGCGGACATTTAAGGAGGCGTCTAGTGGTAAGGCAACCGCGACTTATTTAAGGAATACAAAGAATTTGATATAATAAGAAGATTATCGAATGTTATATCAATTCGAAAGAGCATATAAAATGAAGAAGTCAACACTGGTATTATAATGAACTTGAAATTCTAATTTTGCAAAATATTAAAAAGTTATTAGATCAAAAAGTGCTGTCTGATTTCATGAAAGGACAATTCAGAACTTCAAATAAAATCTAAATCCTTCGGGCTCACAAACTGGTTTGAACACCAGTGTATACTTTTCAATTCTTTTTTTTTTGAAAATTCATTACTGTTGATAAAACAACAATTGTTAATGACAGTGTTACTCATAAACAAATAAGGCCTTGCACTATACACAAATACACAATTTAAAAAAAAAATATTGACAAGTGTTATATTTTCAAATAAGTACAAATAAAAAAAAGAATATTGAATAAAAGACGTAGTTTTTCGCTTCAATTGACATCCGACTAACAGATTCTTTGCATCCGTTTGAGTTTTGCAGTTTGTTTGAGTTTCTAAAATTGAAATACTTAATACTAAAATTTACTTGGTCAAGAAGTGTACATACAACATACACATGACCCTCTCGAACTTAGAAACATCACCAACCAACTTTTTGAATATCTAAATCTGTATTGATATCACCAACAAAATGTGGTGGCGAAACGCTTCTGTAGAAGAAAGCCATATCATCTGTTAATTAAGTTTATAAAGTTCAAAACGAATATAGGACCTAGAACCGAACCTTGGGGTACACTAGTCATTGAAGTACAGAGAATACTATAAATGCTACCGATTTGTGTCTGTTAAAACGGAAAGCAATTATGCAGTATGGTACATCTTTTTGAAGAACCGTCAGAGACAACAGAGGTAGAATCTTTTATACTCAGAAGATCTTTCATAACAAACTTCACGCCAACAATTTTAAGAACTACTAAACTGACGCCAACTGGTTTTTGATGCGAATTACGAGTATAAGGACGAGCCCTAGCCCCATCAATCAGATTTTTAGATGACATCTACATCAATCTGTAAAATCTCAAGCCGCACAAATTTTGGGCTATCTGGAAAAAGGAGCCACTAGTGCAGGCTCCAGCTACACAAACAAAATCAGAAGATTTCGGGAAGAAAAGGAAAAAAGGAAGGTCAAATTTCGACAAAAAATTTAATGTCACCTAAGACAAGGCGACGTCTTGGTAGGTCATAGTCCCCGTTCAGAATTCTTGTCACTAGCTAGTCAACCGGCTCTGATTGGTCGAGAGCCCGTGAATTTGATGGGAAAGCTAGTTGACATATGGTGAGGAAGTGGACTGGATTTGCAGTTAAAAATATGTGACTGCTCTTTGCAGTTGATTGATGAAACGTCAAAGGTCAGCTGTTAATTTTGAAATCATTTATTAATCGGTCAAAGTTAAAAAATATGAAAGTGGTAATTTTTTTTTTTTTTAATTAATTTATAACGAAATGGGATCACAAGGCAGTATTTTTGTACTAACCGAAAAGCAAGCACGACTCATCCTGAAGTAGACATGAAATTCTACCAGCAATTACTTCCTCAAAGTAGCTGGGATTTCTAGTTGGCAGTTCAATAAATCCAAACATTGCAGAATTTCGCAAAATAAACGATGGGCTCTGCAACTCATTTACAACGAATAACGAAACTTGACCTCCTGATATTAAAATAAGTTCACTGTCTTGACACATGTGCACACAATTCAACTCACATAAAAGTTCTTCTTCCGTGTCACTCATTTAAATCGTTTAATTCAAATAACACATTTATTGAAGGTAAAACATAATTCACGAAACAAACTTATTTCAAGTATAAACTGAAAGTAAATCTCCAAAAATAATTTATTTTATATATGAAACTGTCAACTGCATTTGCAGTCAGTTTGTTCGTTCAATATTCTAGATTTTGACTGAAATTTTAGTCCCAAGAATTCTGAACGCGGCCATAGTCTACATACATGTATTCATTCTGTCACTAATTCGTTCGAAATCTCAAGCAAATAAATTGTTTAATTTTAAAGGAGAACTTTATTAAACCCTATGCTTTGGACATAATTTCGCTTTAAATCATCGGTTGCGATTTAACTGCGATACAGTGAATAAAGTGACTCGAAAATCTGCCAACATAATTCTGCATTATTCGAGTATCTTTTTATGCATTAATTTACCACAACGAACAGTGTAATCCTCAATTTGTAGCTACTTATCTTGACAGTTAAAATATTAATGTCATGTTTTTGGTCGTACATACTCGAGATGGCTGGGAGCACGTAACTGCGGCTTGTCATGCCAAATTCGAGCGTAAATCTTTTTTTCAAAGGCAATTTATGTGAAATTATTGTCCTCAACTTGAGCGTCGTACTTTTGTTAAGAACAAAAAAAATTCCAAATTCATTGATATTGTTCTTGTGGTGCGAAATAAGGGACGCCTGTCCTTAAACGGTTTTTAAATTCATGTAAATTTAACCAGTTTAACATGTTGCGAGTTACGGAATGTAGACTCGTTGCTTTTGTAATTTCTGTGGATGTCAAGAAGCCTCTCGAGGGTCTTTACTATGAACGGATGTCCTTTTTAGGAGATAAATACAACCCTTACTTTCCATCAGATTATTATTATGTCAAATTTCAACAAGAGATTTTTGAAAGCTCAGGAGATTAAAACGGTTACTGTAATAAACACAGAACAGCTCTATTGACGACAAGTTTTCTAAAAAACTAATCTTTGCATACGGGGCTCGTAGAGTTCACATATATTAAAAGAAAGAATATTGTGCAAGTAACGTCGAGAGATGTGGTCTTGTTTTTGAGTAAAATGAGGGGTTCAGCATTGGATCTTCTGGCAGTTCGGTAATTAAGGGCAAGACTTCTAGTCCGTTTTTGTTTGCAGATTTTTATAGTTCCTGCCTCCCGAATATCAATAGATTACATGTCTTTCGAAAAAAATTAGGTCATATCTTGTCCACTTGTCCGATCATCCCAATATCCCTTTATGTAAAAAAAAACTCTTTGATTTAATTTTCGGGTGTGATCACTCAGTTTTAATTTGCTCTGTCTCGAGGCTTCCTTTAAAAAATCAGTGGAGTCATAATTCCTTTGCCATACTTTTTTTTTCTATATTGGTTTAACAATAAAAAAAATAGTTAGCAGATCTTCACGGTCGGCAGCAATACGAAAATATTTATTAAAAATTCAAAATGAATTCCAACGGAAACCATCAGACTGGTCTTAAAATCGTATAGACAGATGAGTTGAAATTCGAGGTAGTCTAGAGAATTTCTCTGACAGAATGTATTTTATGAAAGCTTATGAACGGCAGTGTACATATTTACAACGTTTATACCCCACAAGGTATTTGAAATTAGTAAGTTTAATTTATTGTTCAGTCTTTTCTTTAGAAAACTAATTTGATTTAAATCAAACAAGTGAAATTGTCAATTTTTTCTTTGTTATAAAATTAAAACCACCAAATCACTTCGGGTGTCCATTTTCTAAATGCCCTTCGAATGGCATCAATTTGGATTTGATATCCTTGTTCGTTCCCAAGATTTGCGAGACGAAAAAATCCGCACGAATGTTCGTGCGTACACACACGCATACAGATATCTTTTGTTAAAATTGGAATTCTACTCCTGGGACCTCGAAACGATGAGATATGTCAAAATTTTGAATTCCGAAAATCGGACCGTTTACAAGAACTTCCACATGGGAAGTTAAAAATAAAGTTTTTAAAAATCACAACTCAATTTTATGCCAAAAAGTTGTCTGAGAGAAATTTGGAGTCAAAAAAGTGGTTAACCCGTAGTTGTGAATCTGGCTACCTACACCAAGAAGTAGGTTATGCGAAATCTGAAAATGAAAAATCTTTAGAGCTACTTATGCAACGGTGGTACGAAACCTTCGTGCTCTTGTCCACTCGCACTTGGTATTTTTTTTCAAGCCCCTGGTAAAAAAAATCAACCGATGATCAAAACAGAGTTCGGACACTTACCTGCTTACTTTTCTAAAGCCTAAAAATGGTTAAAGATCTTTAGAAAAGAAATAACAAAAATATTTTCTTTCACAAAAAGAAAATGGAACACAATCACTTGCGATGAATTTCGAAAAAATAGCCAAGTGAGAAATATCTCTCACACTAAGGGTTCTGCGCCTCCTATAAGTACGCAACACTCTTTCTTGTTGGCAAATTCGTACGAGGAATTCATCTCAAACCGGGTGAAAATTCATTAATAAACTGTGTGGTATTAGTGCAAACTCCAATTTCCCAACCTTAAGCCCGTCACACCCAGGTACGTGTTTTGCTTTCGCAACTAAGGATTTGGATTATAATGGTAGTTTTTTGAAAATAAATAATTAAAGACAAGTTTATCATGTGATTCTGGAGCGTATTCAAGAATTTGCTCTACAATAGTGTTAAAAATATTGTTAAATAAGAAAAAATAAATATAAATATTAAATATCCTTGTGTGCCTTAAGGTCGCAATCAACACACAACGTCATTCAATGTTTACATTTTTCTTTATTATTCAACCCTCTGTTTTAAGTGAATTTTTAAAACACTTGGACAATCATTATTCAAACACACATCAAAATCACATAAATACTTTTTTTTAACATTTTATTTTTAAAAAAGACACTGTAATCAGTTTTTTTCGGACTAAGCAAAATGCCACCACGAAAGCAGAACCGGTAAACATGCATGTGGCAATTTGTTTGGTTTGGTAGAAAACAATGCAACATGCAATTTGCACTAACACCACTTAATTTTGACATTAATTTCAGAAGTTGCAAAACGTTTATTTTTTCTTATTGGAATTTGAGCTTTACAATGTGTTGGATGAACGAAATAAATGCATACTTTCAGGTGTTAAGCTTAGTTTCGATATTGCGAAACATGTTATTTGTATGGTTACCCATTTTAACTTAGTGTTGTGGTAACGGCATTTACAATACAGGAGATACAGCTCAGTGACAGTCGGACGGACGGACGGACGGACGAACAGCGGAAGCTCATAATACGAACGGCACCCTAAAAATTAATCGGACGCGGAGTATTTAATTTAATTGTTAATAGAATGAAAAGAGAATATTAGTCTTCTTGTTTCAGGGTGGACGTTTTTGCTTAGGCTCTATGACACTTCTGTTGTAAATTTTAGAGCGCTTAGTTTGTAATTCTTCTTGATTTACTGCACAATCCGTCGCCCATCGGAAGGTGTGAATAATAAAGGTCTTCCAGATTTGGAATTATTCTCAACGGATTTCGATATGTCAAGAGCTATGGAGTGCGACTTTTTTACTAGTGCTTTTGTTCTTCTAATTTTTTCTAAAAAAATACAAGCGCTTTTGTTTCATTTTTAATTTGTGTTTTATTGAAAGAAGCTTTAAACAAATATGTTTTTTTAATGCTTTTTTTAACCACTTGAACGTGGGAGGATACAGTGTCCGAGTTCTTTATTGATCCACTGCATTTTTTAGGACTCAAATCGGTGAAACTGATTTCAATTAAATGAAATTCCACAAGTTTCTAGTTGAAAAAACGATGAACACTGAGGCGGACAAGTTCGCATTCCTAAACGTTGCCAGACAGTCGATTTTAAGCACCATTTGGCTCGTTGATTGCAACAGGAAAATCGTGTATAATGCTCGTGCATTATATCCCTTTCCATTCAATGTGAAATTGAATGCCACGTTCGATTCCATTCAAAATTGAAATTTACACCTCGTTCAAGATGTCTGTCTCGGTGCTTGTGTTGTCATTGTTGTGGGGAAACTAGAAAACATGTGGAAATTCACAATCGGTTTTGAGCGCTTTCTTCTTTTTCTAGGAATGCATTGTTCAATTCCGCAGGAAAGGGAAAGACGTTAAAAAACACGTAAACTGCGCTCACGTAGCCTTGAGCACTGATGCGATGCTGAAAACTTTTTCCTTATAAATCGATTCAAAAGTCTGAGTGTGGTATTGAATGCTGTTAACACAAGGACTCTAGTTGTAGCAAATATTTTCATGCAAGCGCCTCAGTGATTCCTTTTGGTCGTGAAACTACTTAGAACAGGATGATGGCAATTCACTTCTGTGGGAATTTGTGTGGTTTTACGGGAAAATATTTACTGTTGCTATCCATTACAACAAGTTGAATATAGATATTGTTTGCGTCTGAAGTCGATAGCCCTTGTCGACAAGTACTAAAAAAGTGTGATTTAAAAAGGTTTTGGTTTTTTTACATTATTTTGTTTCAACAACAGGCTGGTCAAGGACGAATTGTTTAAGAGTCCTGATTATAACCGATTATGTATGGATAGAAATTCTGGCCGGAACACATGTGTGATTTGAGCTCGTCTTATTTTTATTAGGTCCCATTGAACTACGGTGCCATGCGAGCAGGCACTCAAGAGGCACTTCAGGCAATCAAGAAAAATGTCGGCTAATCTATTCGTGTAAATGGAACTATGTTAAAATCATCGAATTTTTCTTGAAAACTTCAATTGACAGCGTGGCCATTTAACTAACCTATTGAGGCAATGAAAAAAAATTTGTTTGGGTGTGATTTGGTCTGCCCACAACATTAACTTTCCAGTAAATTGAAACCCAACTCATTTCCACTCGAACGACAATAGGCCTTTTGTGAATTCCTGCCTCAGGTTGAACAGCAATTTAAATTTTAATTGCACTTTAGAAAGTACGATAATTCGTATATGGCAATTGCTCGATATTTGACACCAAAGCGATTGCCAAAAAGCATTTTTTCATAGGGCTCCGTTCCCAAAGAGTCCAAATTACTAAGCCTACGCTGTCCGGTCGTCTGCCACAGAGCTGTATCTCCCCTAACCGTTACACGTAGACACTCGCACAATATGCACAGAAGGCGTTCTGCTATTGCTATTGAGATCGCAACTCAAATAAGCACCCAAAGTCGACAATTAGATTCATGGAGCAACTTAGCAGCTTTTAAAAGTAGGCAATGATCCCGCCCATCAAACACAAGGTAGAAGCTCGAATTCCAATAAGAAAAAAACTAAAAAAATAAAAACATTTTGCAAGTTGATAAACGAATTTCAAAATTTAGTGGTGTTAGTGCGAATTGCATGTTGTATATTTTTCTACAAAGTGTCACATCCAAGTTTTCCGGTTTTGTGTTCGTGGCGGCATTTTGCTCAATCCGAGAAAATTAATAACAAAGTAATTTTTTAAAAATAAATTATCAAAATAAGTATTTCATGTGATTTTGATGTGTATTTCAGTTATGGTTGTCCTAGCATTTCAAAAATTCACTCAAAACAGAGGGTTGAATAATAAAGAAAAATGTAAACATTGAATGACATTTTGTGTGTTGATTAAATTTAAGGCACATTGGGATATTCCATGATTACATTTATCACATACATGATAAACTTGTTCTTAATTATTTATTTTCAAGAAAATACCATAAAAAACACGTACATGAGTGTGACATGCTCAAGTGTGGGAAATTGGAGTTCGCACTTCGCACATATCTGACGTTCTTACGTAGGCTGCTAGATAAATTTCTGGCTTAATAATGAGAATGCGAATATTTATCATCAAAAGAGGTTTTATTGTTTTTCTAAGTCTTCTCCAGCATTATTTATGCACTTTTGCATGCGCTCAAACCAATTGTCGAAACACTTTTTCCACTCCGATTGAGACACCTCCAAAACATGGTTTTTGAACGCTTCAACAGCATGTTCTGGCGACGAAAATCGTTGACCACGCATTTGTTTCTTGATGTGCGGGAATACAAAAAAAGTCATTGGGTGCCAAGTCAAGGCTGTATGGCGGATGACTCATCAATTCGACGTTTTGGCCGGTCAAAAAGATGCTAGTTTGAGCCGATATGTGAGAGCTCGCATTGTCATGGTGAACAATGATTCGTCTTCTCTTGTTCGCTTTTTCGAATTTTTCCGAAGACTTCAGGCAAACAAATTATGTTGTACCACTCAGAATTGACCGTCCTAAGTTGCTCAAGCGGAACAGTCGCCACACCGAAGAAACAGGCGACCATTTGCTTCGAAGTGCTTCTTCCACGAACAACTTTTGTTGGACTTGGCTCGTTAACGAAGACCCACACGGTCGATTGTTGTTTTGTTTCGGGCTCATATGCATAGATCCATGATTCGCCACCTGTGACAATCTTATAAACGTCTTTTGAAGCACCGCGATCGTATTTTTTTAATATTTCTTTGCACCAATCGACACGAGCCTTTTTTTGAGCGATTGTCAAATTGTGAGGGATCCAACGAGAACAAACCTTTTTTACGGCCAGGTGTTCATGCAATATTGAATGTGTGCTGGTGGGAGAAATGCCCAGGGATGCCTCTATCTCACGGTATGTCACATGACGATCTTGCATTATCAGTTCACGCACGGCATCAATGTTCTCTGGCACAACGGCCGTTTTTGGACGACCTTCACGGAATTCGTCTTTGAGCGAGCGTGGGCCATGACTGAATTCATTAAACCAGTTTTTCATAGTGCTATAGGATGGTGCTTCATCGCTTTACAAAGATTTAATGCACTCTTGTCGTGTAAATCCACGTCGAAAGTTGTGAAAAATGATCGCACGAAAGTGTTCACGAGTTAATTCCATTTTTTGCCGAGATGAATTTTTCAAGTCTCTGTAAATAAAACAATTCACGATTAAATGACAACACGTTCCGAGTGATATATATAGAAGCCTACGTCAACGAATTTTCACACGGTTTCAGATGAATTCCTCCTATGAATTTGCCAACAAGAATGTCCGAATCATTGATTCACACAATTTTACAGAAAGTGTGCATAATTTTTTAACCTTTTGTTCTTTACAAAGCCTTATTTTTTTAGTTCTTTTAAATTTTCCATCTGAAAGTTGTTATTCTCATTAAAATTACAAGAAAACCGATCTTTAGCTTTTACTTTGTCTGGCTTACTCGTTCATATGCAAGTGCGAAAAGTGCTGCGTACTTGTAGGAGGCGTGGAACCCTTAGCGTGAGAGTTATTTCTCACTTGGCTTTGTTAACATGACCCATTATATTGAATTTAACATCCGAAATTAAGCAAGCTTAATATCTGACAACCAGCTAAGGGTCTAGCTTCGTCAATGTATGCCTGGTAGACAAGAGCCTTAACAGATGCAAATCATGCTTGATTCCAGCAACAAGACTGAAAACTGTGGTCACACAAATTAAGAACAATAATTAAGGACCATGGAGAGTAGATCTTAAATCGCTATTGTAAACCTGTGCCATAGAACACAGGGTTCCCTGTCATTAGTCAAGGGGTGATTCTTGGGTATATTCTAAGAAAAAAAATCCAACAGTAAGGTTTTCTCTCAAAAGTTGATACCACGTATCGATGATTTTAGAAAACGCTCAATTTGGTATAACCTGATCTATGTAAACGATAATTTCTCTGTTAATACTAATAATAGAAAACTCGCTATTTTTAGAGAAAAAAGCAAGTTTTGTTACCGTGTTCCAATAATGTTGATATCTTCTTTGATTGCTCAGATTAAAACTTCTCAAGGGAATTCCATTTTTCTTTCCCGTGCTTATTTTTGCTTTTGAGGTCAAATTTCTTGTAAACCTGTGCCATAATTAATTTAACGTTCTATTTATTTGTTTCTTGTGAGCAAAACAAAAATACAGGTACTTTACATTAAGAGTCATTGTTTTTAATTAATTATTTTTAGGTTAGGAACCAACGACTCGTATTTGGAAAAAACATTTCGTGGCTTCAAGAAACTTCATCAGTTTCAAGTGGACGTGGTACCGCAGGAGCTGTACAAGTAAGAAGAATATTGACAGACGCATGAATATAGGACGCTGTACGTTATAATCCAAACCATATTATTACCCTTCTCGAAAATTGAAACCACTTGATCGTTTCAGTAAAGAGAATGCTTAAATAGAATACAAAATAAAATACGAAATGAATACAAATATCACCTCAGGTAACTTCTGCTCACTCTTTGCTGACCCATTACATAGACGTCAATTGCAAAACCAGATCACAGTTCAAATTGGTTCGTTAATCCCAGCCCCCGTCCGTTTAACTCCACATCTAATTAGCAAGTTCTTAAAGCTCTCAGCAGGCTTGCCAATATCAAACAAATATTAACCTCCAATTACTGGAAGTGAACAACATTTCTGGGCTTGTCTTTGTAATATCATCCCCTGGAGGGCCTTCAACTTGTAAACCAACAGTGAAGGGTGAAATCTGCACGGTCTACATGACGAGGTCAGAGGGCACATGAACCCCCCTATGTGACAACATTATAGCAAAATATCTCATTTCAACCGCAGCACATCCTGCGCCTCCATCACAAATTATAAATCGGTCAAGCAATCATGATTTATTTATTACATCTCGATGTTCCACATTTGGAAACGCAGCTGTGATTGGACAATTGGACCGTGGGTAAAAAGGAGCGTGTTTCAGCTTTATCATTGTGAAATGAGTAATGGCTAACCTTTGGGGGTGGCTCATAAAATACTTTGCCGATAACATTACCAGTCGTAATGTTATAAGGAAAATGCGTTTGGCATTAGCTGACAAGTGATTTGAATGAATAAAGTGCGCTGTTATTTTCGAGGAAAGTCTCAATTTGACATGCCAATAAATCTCAGTTCGGCCTGTGGTGCTAGACGGCCCCATATTGGGTATGAGGTTGGCAATCATACATTCAGGAGTGTTATTATTATTTTTTTTTTTTATATATAAAAAAAAGACAAGGGAACTCAATCATACATTAATATTGGAGAGCATTCAATTTCAGTGTATTTTTTTATCATTGTCTTCGTGTTTGGGTTTTAAATGAAGTTCTTCGCTTTGTGATCGACCTTTTTGGGGTTGCTCTGACAATGCACTCTTTTTGTTTTATTGATCCCAGACTGTTATCGTAGGAAACGAATGCATTTGAAATAGTTTATTTTTCATTCGATATGTAAACACTTTCATCAGATGAAAATTTTATTTTTTGTTAATTTATAAGGATGCACGGCATATTGATATCAACAAGATGAATGTCTTCAAACAGTAACGTGTTGTTTGCTTGTTTCGAGATAACCATGAAAGTAATCACGAGTTGGCGAGTTGTATTCGAAAAACAAGCAAACAAATTAAGCAGAGTAAGCGGAAAGAATACAGCTTCCACGAAACAACAGATAAGAATGTTCGACTTACAAAATTTGCGGCAACTAGAAAAAGGATTAAAAACAGCACATGATTTCCTCGCACACAAAAAAAATCAACAACCTCTGACGCTCGAATTGGTGATTAACAATATGCTGGATTCCATTCTTAAAATGCGAACGTACAAAGTACAGTCCGGTTGTACAATCGGATTAAGGCGAAAGGTCGTCAAATAAGCCATGATCCATTAACAATTTCTGGTCACAATTGCTCGCTTATAAAATGTTGTTGCTGAAGATTTTACCACGATTGACAAATTGGACACTCTGTCAAACGCCTTTAAATTTGAAAGCCATCAGATCACCAGTCGATCACTTGCTATGTAAACCATACCGCCGTCCATTTAGAAGTTTTCGGGATTCGAAATACGAGTATTTGATGGTTGGAAGGCGACGAGGATGCGGCTCTATTAGGATAGTCTAAGCCATGATTTCCATCAACTCGGATAAAGGCCACAAGTGTAGAACAGGTTGTTGACCAGAGGATTTGTGAAGATTGTTGATATTAAATGAAATAAAAAAAAATTAAACCGGACAAGTGCAAGTCGGACTTGCGCAATGAAGGTTCTGTACAAACTTGTTCTTAGTTCGTCCATCACGGGAAGTAAGTCTCGAAGATTTTTCCCTCGTTTCTTCACATTTTCCTATAGACTTTTATTCCATTACGAGTATCAAAAAATGCGGTATAAACAGTGATATTTTATGACTGCGACGATTAAAAAGCTAGATGTTTTTTAAAGCTTTATGAGACCGCAATCATAAGAACTTAGATCTACAAGGGTTCCACTATGTTTTTTTTTTCCTTTTAAGGTTGTATTCTAGTCAAGAAATTTAGGAAAATCGATTGTTTTTATGGGAATGAAAATTGGCACCGAAGCTCATTCGTTTGGTGTGAAGCGAGACAACGCCCGGATTGGCCACTCCGATATACGAGCATCCAACGCATCAACGAAGGCCAGAACTAGTCGATATTAAGAGAGAAACGCGGAAAATAGTTTTTTTCGAAGTCGAGGAATGTCCGATGTATGAAGGAGGAATGGCAAGATCAATAAATGTAAGTCTATAATGTTATTTCATGACTTAGACTGCGAAAAACTTTACGCGAAACTTTAAACGCATTTTTCTCGAAACGGTGTTTTTCAAAACAATACCCACGATTTTTCAGGTTCTACTGAACAGATTTACCTGAAATTTTTACAGAGTCTTCTTTATAGCCTAATCTATGTATTTTTTTTTTTAAATTCGAAACAGTCAGAAAAGGTGGCAACATTATTCTAGATTAATAATCTTTTTATTTCTTTGGTTTCAGGTTGCTAGGAGTGTTGAAATCGTGGGTATGGTTACGCGCCAATTTTTTTAGACCCCCACTTCAACCCATGCTAGTTTTTTTTAAATTTTCAACTTTTTTATTTTGTTTTTTTCTGTATTCCTGTTATGTTACAAAGATTGCCAAAGATCGTCTAACGATCCAAAACTCGATGTTCCAATAGCTCTGCTACAAACTTGTTCTTCTGTCATTTTCATATACGAGTTTGTTAATTCCCGATGAAGACAGTTGATTGCGTGAAATGATTTCTCATTTCACATTTTTCAAAAACGACATGATCAATTTTTGAAAGGCTGGGAGTTTTGATGGCAACATTGTGACGAAATTCTGGATGAGCGCTTTTGTACTAAGTTAAGCAGGCTCGAAGAAAAAACCTTTTAAATCCAAAAAGCCTAACCATGTAGGATAGACTTATGTTTTACCACACAAGACAAGATTGGACCTAAAATGCTAAATTACATACGAACTTAATATCGGACCCACAACTGTTAGAGTAAAAGACATCTTCAAGAGACTGAAGACTGAAAGTTCACACCTACACACTTTATAAAGGATTCGATGCTATGAGAACGCCGAAAGATCCTAACAAATTTCGTTTTACCTACTTATAGTACGGTTTCACATTTTATCTCGTTAAAAAAATAAATGTGAAAACAGGTAATGTTTATGAGTTTGTTTGTATGAGGTGATCTTTATGACTACCCTTCCGATGTTAAAAAATCGTTCAACAAAATTTAAAGTGGACCTACAGAGTGAACATAAGTCATATATTAGTCCATTTAAATAAAAAGACTTTCCGTGGCGACCCATTATGAAACTTAAAGCTATAAAAATAACGTTCGAACGAATTTGCGATGACATGTCTTTATAGATATAATGTTTAATACACAAATTGTTTGATTATGAATAGAATATATACTTAAAGTTTATTTAACTCCGTCAGGAGTTATTTAAAAACGAAATATTAAATTATTTCCATCGCATAGATTCGGTCGAACAGGAAGAATTTAAATTTTGTGGCCAACACCTTGGAAAAATATTATAAGAGGAAGGACAAAAAAAAAAAAAAAACGCTGAGAAGACTCAAGCCATACTTTTTACAAGGAATATAAAACCTTATTTCCTTTTGCGGAATCAATTAATTTTAAATGGAAAATATTCAAATATTTGGACAGTCACCATGGCTCTGAATTAAGGGGGGAGTAGGTTAATTCGTACGAAAAAGAGGCATGCTTTTGTGAATTGTTTGTGAGGATTGCGTTAAAATCTCTCTATTAAAACCAACAGTACATTTAAAAATGTCATTGAAAGAATATTGTATAAAATTTTCGAGAAGAAATATTATTATTCACGAAAAAAAGTAGAATTGGTTCGGATCATCTAAAATCAAAGTTCATTGGTTAGATAATAGTTTTCCCCTGAGAGGTTTTTTTTCCGAAATTTAATTTTTTCACCTTTTCGGAACACTTTGAAGGGAAATACGCTTTTTTTGCAAAAAAAAAACGGCTAATTTGTTATTTTAACACAAAAATTATTAATAAATTTAAAAAAGCTGTCCAGCGTTACCTCCTGTATAATGTACAAAAAAGCGTTCAGTAGTTTTGAAGTTATGAGGGACACCGACTTTGAAAACGTGAGTTGTGGAGAAAACGCTTTAAAGTTATGAACACTAAAAAATCTGGTATAAAACGTTCATCTGACGGGAAAAAAATACTCATTACTTCGTCAATTTTGCTCCAATCGACATAAAATTTTGACACAATATTCATGAAATGCATTCAATTAAAAAAATAAAAAAAACAAGTGAAGAAAAAACCTTACCCACCCTTAAAAAAGAAACGTTTTTATTAACTCGCAAACACACTCGAAATGTGTTTTTAAAGTTTAACTTTACATATGCAATTAAAGTAAATTTTGTTTAAGCTTACGTAACATTTTTTTAAAATAAGAATAAACGTAAGATTGTCAATTAACAGCAGGTAGGAAATACATTTTTGTTGATTTGCTGAACAATTTGATTATTCTTTGTTTAATAAGATTTGGCAGCAGGCAATTTTTTTAATAAAAAAGGGACGGTGTAGGTAAGGGTGTTTCTCTTTTACCAAACACGTTACGCAACTTTGGTGATTCATTTGAGTTACACTTGATGAGCTATTGGACTCAAAAAACGATCGTGAGGACCTTTAAGCTATACTCTTTTGATATTTGAAACAATATTTAGCGGCATCTTATTATTCATTCGAAGATACCAATAAATAAAAGGGAAGCAATACCCGCAATATATAGAAACATTTTTGCAATAGTCGCCGTCTATTCGAGAACCCTTTCGAATTCAATTGTTCATCATTAAGAATAAGTCAATAAATACCAATTGAAGACGGTCTGGTTGAATTTGTTTTCTGCCTTCACAAAGAGAATCATTTTTCTAGAAAAGATGTTCATTACTCCGACATTTTTTAAATTGCCACTATTAGATATTATTAAAATGGTACAAGCGGATATTTAAGGAGACGTCTAGAGGTAACCGAGACTTATTTAAGGAATACAAAGAATTTCGGTAAAGCATATAAGATGAAAAAGTTGACACTGGTATTGTATTGAACTTGAAACTCGATTTTTGGAAAATATTAAAAAGTAATAGGATCAAAAAGTGACGTCTGATTTCATGAAAGGACAATTCAAAACATCAAATAAAATCAAAATCTTTTGGGCTCACAAACGGGTGTTCAAAAAAAAACACAACACAGGAGTATACTTTTTGATTCCTATTTTTGAAAATTAAAGATATTTATTCAGCTTCTTAAAGGCGCATGCATCATAGCATCAGGTCTTAGGTAAAGATTGGTATGGTAAGTAATTTAATAATCATGTTCTAGAGATGAACGCCTCCTTCGTTCCTATATAAACTTCCAGGCAATTCATCAAAATTATAAGCTTAAGAAATTGTCAAAAACTGCCTTTTTTTCATACACCGCACATGCCACTATACCGAGAAGTTGTATATTTTTTGCATTTAAATTTCAACCGATATCCGAAGCCATGCTACGTCCAATGTTATGCCCACAGATCCATCACACGTACTCGTTCACACATCAGCATTTAAGTACCGACTTAAAACATTTACTGTAGCTTTTGTCATCAAGATGCTGTAAAGTGTCAATGTTAGAATAAGTGAAATGCCACAAGAGCTTAAGCGCCATCGAATCACTTTCAGAATCACCCCCCGATGGAACCGCTGCACATTCCTGTCGTTTTCTAATTAACTTTTATTACAATGCATCTTAAAGGTTGTAAAACGTTCCGGGTCCTTCCTACATCTACGGCTTACTCCACGACTGATTTCTATTATCGATAACTCTCTCCCATCGATGGAGCCCAAAGGGCAAATAAATGGGCGCAACGCGCCTCATCTGCGGCATGAAATTTCATTAAAATCGCTTCCCCAACTTTGTGTCATCATAAAAGTTATGATTATGGGCTTGTGGTATACTTATACGTACTCCATTATCGGGTTCCTGTTCCCTGTTGTTGCCGTACTCGTAATTGTAATTATGCCGTCCCGGTTGTGCTGTTGACACATTCAATTGTGGGAATATGAAGGGTGGCCTTGCTAATGGCTGCTCTAAAGCATTTCGAAGGTATTAATTGCAAAACCAGATCCCATCAGCTTAGTTAGTGGGAAATGTAATTGGACGTTCACATCAGATTATTTAAGGATTATGAAAATGGAAATCGAACTGACGGAGGCGTAACATGTCACCTCACTCGTTCTTTTCTTTGCTGTGATATAAAAGCATCTCTATTTGAATTGATAGCGAGGCAAGAGAAACTGCAAAAAATGGCCAAGTTCGAATCGGACACAAAGGATTCCGTGACACCATACAATATCCAAAGTTACTTAGTTTAAAGTCAAAATTTTTATGAATGTACATATATTTTTTGCATGGGGCACTCCTTTATTTAGATGCCATAGAAGTACACCTTTTTGCGAAAATTGAAAGTATAATCCTATAACGGTTGAGGAGATACAGCCCTGCGACTATCGGACAAGTACGGAGGACGAGCGGACTAACGAAAGAACAGGCAAATGGAGGAAAGAATGAACGGACGAACGGACGAAAGGGTTCCCTTGGGCAACAAAGTATCCAAGTTTCTATTATTGGTTCAAACCGAAACTTAATTCTTGGTTTGTATTTTTTCGCCCACGTCTAAATTTGTTGGCGAGAATGGACTCACGAAACAAAATAAGGTAAAATTGAAGCTTTTTGGTCCAGTGGCCTTAGTTTTAGAGCCATTGGAAAAAAATGAAAAGATCGGATCGTGTGATCAGAAATTTCCCACAAGATCGTGAATCGTATGGAGTAAAAGTAAGACCCGGGCGTCTGAATATACTGACACGTCGCGATAAAAGGCGATTAATTAATGCTGCATCCAATTCAGAGCAATCTTTGCCGAATACTCGTGTCGACCTAGGGTAAGAAGTTTCAGTTTCGACGGTTTTTCGCGCTATAAAATAATGTGGAGTGATTGTTTGGGGTAAGATAGTAAATGCTCCAAGTCTGACAACAGTTCAGAAACTCAAAAGATTGGAATCCGGTCGTCAAAATATGGGCCTCAATTGGAACATTTTTGCGCTTCCCTCTTTTCATTTCAAATGCCATAATCTAATGATTTTTTTTTTAAGATTATACGAATACAAATATAATCTAAAGGGTCCAGATGATTTCAAAGGATATTGACACGATCTGAGATAGGAAAAAAAAATGTTCCAAGAGGAACTTTGGGGCTTTCTGTCACAGTGGTAAAGCGGCACTTGCCTTAACCAGTACAGCCTACACATAGTTGCTTCAAGACAATTTGACACCAGTTTACATTGGTCGTTAAAGTGTGGAGAGATTCACATGAATTTAATGGAATGCCCAGCACATCCTCCTGACAGTAATTCAATTGAAAATCTTTGGGGAATTCTCACTCGCAAAGTTAATACACATAATAGGCAATTCGCCAGTGTTGCTGAGCTCCGAAAGGCAAAAGAGGAATGGAATAAATATGAAATAAAAAAAATTGGAATATGCCAATAAAAATTTTTAACAAAGCTGAATATAGTCGAATAAGATCCCATACTAATTTTTGTAAAATAATTTTCTTAGAATTAAGAAAAATTTTATAATAAATATGCGTCAAGAGTATGCCAAACAAAAATATCCGCTTTGGATACGTCTTGCCCTGAAGCCGAAATGCTTACCTTTAATTTTTCTGGCCTCTTCCCGCTGTGGTGTGGTTAAGCCGTTTGTTATTTGCACATTATATTTTTAGTTTGAATCAACGTTCAAATCAAATCCAATCACTGATTTTCTTTGAACCGTAAGTGATTCAGCAAAAATTAACCAGAGTACAAAATTTGAAACTGAAACAGCAGATATGACGTCCACAGTGTTGTCGGTTTGTCGGTCTTTCTAACAGTGCCTCGCCATCTAGTCGTGCTCTGAAGCCGCCGCGAATATATTCGGCGAAGTCGTTAAGACTGTTAATGCACCATGTCCCAAATACAATCGCGCATTTGCTGCTTAAGTCATTATTCTCTCTGAAAACTATTCAAACTTTAAGCTTGGTTTATTCCTTGTCTGATTTGTCCCATCACATCACATCACATCAACAAAAAACTCATTGAAACACGTGCTGACATATTTCAAAAATTAACGTTCATGTAAATTTTAAGATAGCTTTAAGGGAAACCAAAAAAAAAAAACAACTTAATCTCTAAAGAGACCGACAAAGCCTATCTAAGTTGCAAATTTCAAAGATTTAAGCCTCGTTCTTTTCTTTATTATAACCTTTCTTATGTCAAAGCTTTTATGTGAATTTTGTAAAATAATTTATAAATAAAAAAAAACAATGATTTTTACCTACATAACGATTTAAAACTTATACTGTTCACAGACAGAAGAGAAACGGACCTAATATGGAACCCTGAGGAACCTCTCGTAGTACTGAAAGAAGCTACAAAAGTTTGTTTTCTGCCACATAAATAGGATGACATAAGTTTCACTGTATGGGGTGAGAAACATTATAGCTAAAGGTATCAAAATTATTGAAGAAATCGAGAAGAACTAGAATCGAAGCATAGCTCTTTATCAATGGCCTTCTTTACATCGTCTTCTACCTTAAGGAGAGCCGTGGTGCAGCTGTGTTTTTTTAGAGGAAAGCTTGATTGACAAGCAAAAAGCAGTTGGTTAATTTTTTTCGCAAATCTTAGAAGGGTAGAAAGGTAGGAAATGGGTTTGAATTCATCTTAACAACCTTCTTAAGTTATAGGCATTGATTTTGCGACACTCCAATGGCAAAAGCTTTGGGAGAACTTCTTTCAGGAATACCGGATGAACACCTTCGAGTCCTTTGGCATATAATTTCACCTTTATGAAGGATTCAACTAATTCAGTGGACTCAACTAAAACTGGAACCTGTGAAATAAACTTACGATTGAGCGCGTTGCAATCAATCCCCGAGTGAAGCTCACGGTTTTGCTTCCATGGTCCAATAAGTTCCAATCTATTCCAGAGTCGCGAAATTTATGAGAATTTGTGGCCGGTAGTTTTGAAAAAACAAGTTTTTATGTCAAACGAATCAAATCATGTCTTGAGTATGCAGGGGAGGGTCTTTAGTATGAAAGATTGGCGGGTTAAATCCGTATTTGCCTAATTTGGAGTTGAAGAAGAAAACATTATTTGATACTGAACTTGGGCAGAACCTCGGTATATATTTTGTAGGTAGACACTTTTTGAAAAGGACACCATTCTTCAAGTTGGGATACAGAACGATGCAAGTGCATTTGTTTGCATGCTTTTGCCTATAGCCTCAAAGTTTTCCTGTCGAGTTTCTATGACAAAGAGAAGTTTGTCCTGCGTTGCATTTATCGTATTTTTTTGTTGATTACGTTGGCGTTCCCATATTCATTCGTCCATTTGTTTAAGGAAATAATCGAACTCTAGCTTTAGTCCAAATTGCTTTTGGACGATGGGTGTTCCTCCCAAATATTTTCCTTTTATTCCATTACTTCCTGGTCGATAAAATGAAAATTAACCTCGATTATCGTTCGCTTTTAATCAATCAAATGACCTGCACGTTAATTCTCAATCGATGAATATTATTGCCGAAGCAGCGAAGTTACACACTGAACCGCTGAAGCTTCGATTTCATTCATTTTTGACACTCGTGGAGTTATATCATGTTTAAGCCGCCGGAAAAGTTCTTCTTCGACTCACACTTGGTTGTGATTTACAAGTGGTTCTACTACTGCGGATTCGTGCACTTCAAGTACGATAAACGAGCCCGGCAATTCCGTCAAACACTTCCTCAATATATTGTGTCAACATTGCTTCACGTTTCACTAGTCATTGGAAGTTTGATGCAGTTCGCAAGACATTTGGTTGGTTCCATTGCTTATTCTGCGGACGCAGTTAAAAAATCAATTGATGCCCAGGACGAAACCATCATCATAATTGCCATTCAAGTATCAATCATTTCCATGTTCATAGTCTCGGTCAACTGCCTACGATATCGGGCGACATTGATGTCTGCTCTAAATGAAATGCTTAACATTTTTAACCAAATCAAGCGCTGGAGCAATTCGAAATCGTATCTTCCAGTGAGTTTCCAGACCATCATTGTCATGAAAGTTTGCGTGGCGGTTTATCGGTTTGTCCTTGAAACATCTAAATGTCTAATGATTGTCATCCTATTGGGTAATATCGCCTTACCCTATGGACTATTGCTTGTCGAATTGGTGGCCCTAAGCCATGTTTACTCGCAGATGACGTTAATAAGCTTTTACGATAAAATGAACGATATCCTGCGGTACTACATTTGTACCACTCGGCGGATCAATGATTGCACAAAGTGTGTACGCGATATGCTTGTATTGTCCTTTCGCATTCATCACGTCAAGAGGAATCTGAATGCATATTTTGCGGCAGTTCATATCACCACATATCTGAATGTGATTAAGGACATTACCCAAATGTATGAGTTCCTAAAGATTACAATTTACGCAAAATACCACCCAAAGGTTTTAAGCGAAAATGATTTGTATTGGAGAATATTCAATTTTGTTCCAATTAATATTTCGGTCTTTTTTGATATGTTTGTGATTGGTCATATGTCGGATGCGTTAGTTGAAGCTGAACTTTTGTTCCAGAAGAATGTGATGAAATTATTGTCACATGGAAAGCTTTCGCGTAGCAAAATCCTCGAGAGGAAGGTGAATTGCATTAAGAATATTCTACAAAATTTAACAATTGTTTTGTTTTTAGATAGATATGATGTTAATCCAAAATCAAGTGTATGACATGAACACAGTAACTTTGGACAGGATCAGATTAGATCGACATTTTGCATTTGATTTTTTGATAAACATAATTGTAGTTTATGTGATTTCATTTCTGCAGTATTATGCCAGTGAGACAATTTATTCGGCACAGGGAAGTGCAAGTGTTAATACGTATACGCCACCGTTTCAAAATTGAATGTAAATAAACAGAATTTTTTTTTGTATAAAAGTTGAAAAGTTGTTGTAAACAATTCGAAAGTGTTTTTTTATTTTTTGTCAAAAGATACAAAAATGAAAACAAAAGTTCGTTTGAGAAGTTTAAATAAACTTAACATAATGTTTGTGAAAATTAAAAACAAGAATATTTATTTAATTTCATTCAAAATTTGCACGTACACTGAGTATCACCAGGATGAGGTCATACGAGGTTCGTATTTTTGTTTCTTTTTATAACACATTTAGTTAATTAATGGATAAAATGACAGGTAAGGAAGTGATAATAGTTAGTGACTTTAATATAAATTGATTGCTCGACAAATTGTATAAAAAAGAGATCGAAAAAAATAAATAAGCTAAAAAAAATGTGTACTCTCATTAACTATATTATAAGTGCACAGGAATACTGTGTGTTCTGCCTATCCTGGATATATAAATGGGGGCCTTGAGCAGACTTCAGCACATCTGTCGCATTCCTTGGAGCCTCTCGGTCAAATGAAAGTTATTTGTAATCGTTTTCTGCTCTGCTCTAGGTTCTTCTTGTCCTTAAGAACGTTTGGAATATGTTCTTTGCATAAATTGGGCAAAGTCGCAGTGTGAGCTTCAGCAAATTTTGAACATTCTCCTTTATAGTACTGTGTCCAAAAAATAAGGTGACATTGTATTTATTTTGAAAATTCTTTATTTATTCTTCCAAATCAATTTCATCCCCTTCAAAGTAATCCCCTCCCGATGCAATGCACTTATGCCAACGGATTTTCCAATCTTTGAAACACTGGTTGTAGTCACTTTCCGGGATGGCCTTCAGTTCCGTCTTCGCTGCGGCTTGAATCTCCTCTATCGTATCAAAACGGTGTCCCCGGAGCGGTCTTTTGAGCTTGTTGAACAGCCAGAAGTCGCACGGCGCCAGATCAGGTGAATACGGTGGTTGCGGAACGATATGGGTTGAGTTTTTGGCGAAATGATCACGAATTACGAGTGCGGTATGGGATGGTGCATTATCGTGGTGTAAAAACCAAGAATTGTCTTTCCACAACTCCGGCCTTTTTACGCGGATAGCATTACGCAAATGACGCATAACGTTCAAATAATATTCCTTGTTGACTGTTTGGCCGGTTGGAAGGAATTCATAAAGCACAACACCACGATAATCGAAGAAAACAGTCAACATGACCTTGATTTTTGAGCGACTTTGGCGCGGTTTTTTTGGTCTCGGCTCTCCTTTGGCACGATATTCGCTCGATTGATCGGTTGTTTCGGGGTCGTAAGCATAGATCCAAGTCTCATCGCTAGTTATAATGCGTTTCATGACATCCTGGTAGTCGGAGAGCATTGTTTCACACACTTCAACGCGACGCCTTTTTTCCAAAAAATTCAATGTTTTCGGTATCAGTCGAGATTTGACGCGCTTGAGGCCCAAAGCATCCTTCAAAATGGTATTGACTGAGCCTTTCGATAAGCCAACTTCATCAGCAAGGTCTCTAATCGTTAACCGATGGTTTTCCAACACCAAATCTTTGATTTGTTGGACGTGAGCTTCATCGGTTGAGGTTGATGGTCGCCCAGTCAAAATCACTATACCACTTGTAAACATTTTTTTTTAGACAAAGCCTCATCATCAAAGGATTTCTGCACCATCCTCAACGTATCCGCAGCAGAAAATTGATTCCGCAAACAAAATTTAATGCAAATTCTTTGCTCAATAAATTTCGACATCGCAAAAAACGAAAAACTCACTTTTAGCAGCTCACAAAACGACGCGTATCTCAAACACTATGAATATATTTTTACATGAAATTTCACATAGATGTCACTGACAGTACTACCAACCTTAAAAGAAAGAAAAATGTCCAAATCCTTCGACGCGCGCAGTTTAAATTCATATGTCACCTTATATTTTGGACACAGTAGTATAATTAAGAATGCAAAATTCTATTTATACAATAAAAATTGCTTATTTCAATTTATATATTTATTAATAAAAATCAATGTATGTTTGTGACTTATAGACTCAGAAACTACTGTACCGCTTAGGCTCTTATTTACAGGATTTGCTCAGCATATTACTGGAGAAGTTTAGAGAGTAGTTCGAACAATACCCAGCAGGTGCACTATTTCTATGAGATAAAAATTATTCAAAAATTGAAACATTACGTTTTTGGAGAGGTGCGTTGATAGATGCATTTCATAGATTTACTTGCAGAAATCATAACTTGTCTTGATGGCTAGCCGCAGCATCGTAATGAACTAATCATTTGGAATGAGTGTACATTATCAACTCCAAAATGTTTTCGAAACCCACACAAAACAAGTTGCTTAAAGGTGAAATGAAAAAAAAAAAACATTTTTGCACATTTGACTCTCAAAAACAAACAACTGCAGCAGACAGCTTAATTGCTTTTGAGCACTGAAGTTGGTCTTCACCTTTTTGTGCAGAGCACATTTTCATACGTCCAGATTTATAACAGTTTATCCAATTGAATTTATTCGAATCTCCCTTAAATAAATTATTATTCGTGTTAACAAATTTTGTGTGTTAATAGAGATTAACTTTTGCCGAAATCCAAATATTTTCAATTTGCGGTTTTTTTTTTATTGGATTTTTTTTTTCTCATTTATGACATGGCATGTTCACTGCACTGCACTTAATTATATTTCGAGAATATCAAAAGCATCTACAGCTATGGACCATATTTCGAACTATGCACACACAAATATATTTTCATTTGAAATCATTTCTGCAGTTGAAAAGCAGCAAAATATTTTCCGTTTTTCTTTCTGCACTCGACACAGCTGTCGAAGCACTAGAACGACACTTTTGAAACTCACATCATAAACGGATTTTTTATATTTTAGTCAGTAATGTTATAGAATCCTGAGAGGAAAACGAAATTTACTGACTTGGTTTAACGTCAAAGTTACAACTTGATAGCATATAACAAAATAAATATTTGTTATTTTTGTAAGCGTAACGACGGCTATCAACTCGGGGCCGGATGAAGTAGGTCCAAAATTTGAGGGGCGATTAAAATGAAGTGCTATTCCATTTCATTTTTAAACAGATATAAGTAATGCCATCGAAGAGTTCAAACAGGGTAGATTGCTGATTGCTCACAATCAGGTGAGAGTCAGTCATGATCCCAAGATGGAATGGTTAACAAAACAGGCACACTGCCTTTCTATAAGATTGATCGATATTTTGTCACTGATTCGCAATGATCTCTCAATCACTCTAGAGGAAGCGTGGCTATTTATAAGCTTAATTTAATCAAAACTGTGTGTTCAGATCGTTTTTTGATTCAACATTTTAAATGAGGCGGTGGTGTTCTGCAAACGGAACACCTGTCAAGTTTGTGACAACTCACGTGTATTATTTGAACGACTGAATCATTTTTATAACTCACATAGTCGTCCTGTGTTTTTGCACAAGCAACAAGGGTAGTAACAATCAAAGAATAAAATATCTTGCTCAAGTATCTTTTTTGTTTTAACACAATGGGTACGCGGGGCGCAATTCAGATCAAATCCACCCATGTACGAGTATGATACAATTTTACGCCAGGGTGGGCAGATGTGGATTTTATTTTTATGTTATTTCTTTGATGACAACGATGTTATCATAAAATATTATGTGGGTCATAACAACAATTTTTTTTTTGTTACAATTGTTAAAAAAAAAAATAATATAAATTTCCTGACTTCCCTACTTGACGGAGGTTATATCATATTTGATTGCGCTGCAAAATAAATGAAAGACTTGTAAATGATGTTTGTACTTTATTTGTTATTTTCAGATATTTGAGAACTTGTACTTCATTCGTCATCATCGCTGTTTGAGGTAAGTCACATTTTAGACATAAAATTGGCTTTGGTTATCAAATTCAAAGAAAAAAATATTTTTGTATATAAAGAACTAATAAACTTGATAAGGGTCCAATTGTGTTTGTTTTTTCTTTACATTTAGAGTTTTTTTTAAGACCATTTTGTATTATTTTCGTAGCAAAGAGAAGTACAGTACCGAGCAAAAAAAATGGAAACGCTTACAATAACAGAAGTAATACTCCGTTATTCCTTGTAACGGTATCCAATCTGGTTTTACTTTTGAATTGTTTCTTTCCTTTGTGTAAACATTTGAGATTGAGTGTCAGTTTGTAATTGGTCTCGTGCGAACGTGAAAAATATTGATATACGTTATTTAAAAAGAAAATTTGGACGAGCAAAAAAAATGCAAACAGAAAATATGTCTACTAAGGTAGGTTTATAAAATCGTTTATTCTTATAATTATCACTTATACTTTACAATTATTAGAAACAACTGTCTGCTGGATGCAAAGAAGCAATAATTGCCGCTTTCAACAATGGCAGGCGCATGAAAGACATTACTGTCTGAGTTTGGTGTTTTGACTTCAACAATTTCACGAATAATGTCCCGATTTCGAAAAGATGGCGCTGTCAATCGAAAAGTTGGTAGTGGGCGTCCTCGAAAAACAACGCCCCGACAAGATCGTGAAATTGTGAAGCAAGTTAAAGTCGATACCCTAAAGACTGCAGTTGAAGTGACAGACTACAATGAACATCTTGACCTTAGTGTAGGCGTACACACTGTTAGGCGACGACTTAGGGAGTCAGAATTCTTTGCAAGACGCTTAGCAAAGAAACCTTTCATCAGCGCGATCAATAAAAAAAAAAGCGGCTGGATTTTGCGAACCGCCACATGCATTGGACGAGCGACCAATGGGCTAAAGTCTTATGGAGTGACGAGAGCAAGTTTAACATCTTCTCGTCAGACCGTATTCGCTATGTTCGAAGACCTCCGGGGCAAAGATATTGTCCCAGATATCAAGTTCCAACCATCAAACATGGGGGAGGATCTGTAATGGTGTGGGGTAAGCAATCTAAAAGGTTCTTCAAATCACTTTTTTAGTAAAACTTGATTTAAGGTTCATTCTCTCGTCAAGGAGTTGGACAGTTGGTTGAAATAGGCGGTCGGATGAATGCCGAAATGTATCGGGAAATATTAAAAGATCACATGCTTCCACATTTAAGGTCAAATATGCCTGAAGACTGCTTATTTCAACATGACAATGACCCAAAACACACCAGCCGGTTGGTCCGAGGGTTTTTGGACAGCGAAAATGTGAATGTTCTTGCATGGCCGCCGCAAGCTCCTGATCTCAATCCCATAGAAAATTTATGGGACATCGTAGACCGTGAGATAAAGAAGGGGAAGACGACCAATCGCATTGAGCTATTGGAAAAAATAAAGTCCGAATGGGAAAAAATCTCACCGGACCTACTAATTTCCTTGGTAGACTCAATGCCCTCAAGATTGAGGGCCGTTATTACCAACAAAGGTTATGCGACTAAGTATTATTCCTTTTATATTATTTTAGTTATTTATTATGTTAAGAAAAATGAATAAATTTCGTTAATTTTGTATTTTTTAAGCATTTGCCTTTTTTTTGCTCGCTCTCAAACTTACATTTTTAAACATATTAGCACAATAAATTTTGTCTAATTAGAATTGGAATATTTCAACTTTATGTAGTAAATCAAATGCGATTTTCGAGATTCGGTGCAAAATTTCAATGCAATACAATGTAAAAGTACAGAGATTTTGCGTAAGGTAGCATCACACTTTTTCGTTTGCATTTTTTTTGCTCGGTACTGTATGAATGATTCCGACCACATTCTACTATTTGAATTTTGAAGGACCACGTACAAAATCAACGTAAATTTTTTTTTTAAACTAATGCAAATGACAGTTTGGGTTCTGTATTGCTTCAAGGGAATAGGTACACATATGGCGGTTTATTAGGGCATTTTTTATAATTTAGATGCAGGAACCATAGAAAGCCTGAAAATCAGAAAGAATCGTTAAGTGTTATTCCAATAGGCCCTCATTTTAAAAAACCACTAATTCAAAAGTCATGATTTGGTTACTCTTTGACTGAAAACATGAATGTTTTTGTTTTCACAAAATTATCTTCAACTTCGAGAGATAACGAAGCAGGTGCTCATTTTGCTTCGATTCATGCGCCAATTAATTCGGTATGGCGGAGAATGAAAACCAATTATGTTTGTATACATCCTGTCGAGAAATCGAGCTCTAAATTAATTCCTAGTAAACTCAATTCCCGAACAAGAACAATTTAGTCCTTTTTGTATTCCCCCATTTCAAAAGACCAACTTTTTCAAGCAATTCTTTTTTCTGCTGAGAATTGAAATTTCTAGTGAAATGTAAACCATTTTAAAAAAATGCAAGTCTCAAACAAATTCATTTGAAGAACCAAACGCTGCTTGAACACATTGAATGTCCTTGATGAAAAAATTGCATTTCCTTAAATGAATGCAAAACAAAGGACACTCTTCAGATTTTATATCACAGATAGGAAAGATGAAAAAAACTGATGCACTCAGGGGAGGCGTCTGCAGTTGGCTAATGAAAAGAATTTTAATCAAATGTTTGCTCTCTGGATGTCCTTGATGTGATATTTTTATGAAAAAAGAAAATCGAAAATCAGATATGTTGACAGGACGATAGCAGTCACTTTGCTTTGACTTTCTTATGATTGTTTTGGTCTTTGAGAAACGAATTGGCCAGCTTGCATGGACTTCAAAAGTCTCCATGAAACACTCAAATGGATGATCTAAGTTTTATTGAATTCGTAGTAAGTTTGCATTTACACTGTCGCCTAAAAGTTTCAAGATAAACTATTTCTGTACTGCCTTAAACAAAAAAATACACTCTTGAGCAGAAGGCGCAAGATAACATAAAAACACGAGGATCAAATCAAACGGCTGGATTTGAAAAATGTGCACTAGATTTGGTCGAAAGTCTTATGGATGAACAAACGATGGTTTATGTTTTTGGTTAGAAGAGGAGAACTTAAAATTTCGGCGGTCTGCTGCAATAGCTTTTAGGTCTCAGCAGTTAAACATGACTGGTGGCTCTATGATGTGCTAAAGATCTCATCCGTATCGATTTGAACATGAATAAGGAAAGGAATAGAATAGAAACCGATGAAATTGAAAACGAAATGAAAAAGGAATTCTACGATTTTTTCAACTAGGACGCAAAAATCGCCCAATCTAATTTCTATAACTGGCGGAGTGTTCGGAAAGTAAAGCCACCATGAAGAAAAACTTTAATGAAAGATTCACACATCAACTAAAAGCTCAAACCAAATTTAATGTGATTTTGGGTTGAAAAATATTAACTTTGAATGGTGTTGTGTGTGTTGATTACGCATTTAAGGCACACAAGATTCATATTTTCTTATTTTTCAATATTTTCCAATCCCTACTTCAGAGCAATTTTTTTTATTATCATAACACCACTACAATTTTACGTTCATCATCGAATTCCAAACGAATTTTTATTAGGTTTGAAATAAATTCCCCGTATTAATTTGCAAAAAAAAAATCTAAATCATACATTCACACATTTCTACAGTTAATAATTTTCCACCTGGAAGTTCTTATTCTTATTGAAATTAAAAGGTAACCTTAGTTGAGCTTTTTGTTTATCTGACCTATGAGAAATCAAAAATTGAAGACATTTAGTGTTGCCTACGCTTGGTAGGCGCGGAACCCTTCGTGTGAGAGTCAAATCCCACTTTGCTACTTTTTTTCATCTCCAAAATATCGTGCAAAATATATCCCGCCCGTTTTTTTTCTTACATACCAGCGGACTTAACTCACTCGCGCAACTTCGCTCTTCGATCTTTCAAAACTATAGATGATAAAAATCATATTTTCAGATGAGCAATTTAGCTTTAGAAGTCATTACAGTTCAGAATTTCCAACAATGTAAAAAGTAACTTCACGATGAGAAAATCTACGGGTATAACACTGCTTGATATCGAAAAGGCGTTCGATTCTTTATAGCACAATGCTCTCATACGCAAAATACAAATAGATAATTTGCCGCCGTTCTTTTTGTAATCAGAGTGTATGTCAATAATAGTTCCTCAATTTTGTATAAACTTTTATGGTGGCTTGCCCAAAGGTTTACACTCAAGATATTGCTATAAATGCGTCATATAAAATCAGTCTCAATATCGAGATTATATCTACTTGATCATGAGATCAATATAGCGGAAAAATATTACATAAACTGGAAAATCGAAATATATTCGGTCGGAAAAGACGCAAGGCATCGTTTTTTCTCACGTAAAAGAATACCTTGCGTTCATCCGCAAAACCATTTCATATTAAATGGAATGCAAATAAAATGGGAATCCTCTGGCAAATTATATTTAGACATGAACTCAAAATATACAATAAAAAAATAACATAGCTATAAAAATGTTGTATAAGTAAATACATAGAAAATCGCATCTATCGAATGAAAACAAAGTGATAATTCAACGAAGAGCCTTATTTTTGTATCAAGAGTTTCAAGTGTGAGGAAGTTGTGCAAAGTGTTGTATTAAAAAGCTTCCGATTTTTTAAGAGAAATTATTCAAAATTATGCAAAATCTTCCCTGGCGTCATTCCACTCCAGTGTTAAATTGAATTGAGAACTCATCGATACATTTAAGGTCAGACGTGAATTTTCTGATCGTCCATTAATAAATCAATTCTTCACTTGAATTGCACACAAAATTCGTCACATTTATTAAAGTAAGTCACAATTTTTCTTACTTCATCTAACTACATAAAATTTTTTTAAGTATCGCAAAATAAACTCCTAAATATGATGTTAAATCATCCTTGGCACAATTCCACATAATATCTGCACGAAAGAGCCAATGTTGTATTTCGTCAGAATACAAAACGAAAACTCAGCGAAATGTTTCTTATCAGATGCGACTTTCGAGACAACGCTCTTATTAATGAAGTGGTCAGTTCGGGGCACGTGATGTTTATATAAGTTAACGTTGTATCTATGCATAATTTATTTTAACAGAACAATTTAATTTGTTTTTTTTTTCTATAAAAACTACTTATATCTTTTTTTGTTCTCGGTTTCTATTTATTATTTTTTTTTCATATATTTGGTTATTTATTTATATATTTACCTATTTATTTATTTAATTATTTATTCAATAACTGTTTTATATAATTCATAATTTATTTATATATAAAGCTTATTATTAATATAATTATAATATATATCAATGATTGTAATTATTTTTTTATTTACTGTCAATTATTTTATGTATAGAACTAAATATTTATTTTGCTTTTTTTGGTTCGCTTATCAACAAAAATAAATGTTGTATTCGTAGTTTCCCTTTGAAGCATGTTGGAGAATTTAGTTTAGGAGTTTTTCAATAGAAAATCATTATATTTAAACTTAATCTTTGTATTGACATTTTTGCTCACGAAATAACTTAAAATCTACTTGTGTTTATTAATTAACTTGTCTTTTTTATTTATATATTTATACATACTTTAAATACTTTATAACACGCTTGCCAATAGACGGTTCATTGTGATGATTGGCATTGTTACTTCTAAGTAAATAATTTACCGATACTTTAAAGCATTTTCACAATTGATCTTATAGGTTCTTTTCACCTGACAAGGGTGGATAATTTCCTCATTAAGCTTATCCGAAGGCACATTGCAAGATCAATGACATCGATCAATAACCTGACCTTTCTACCCCAAGAATTTGTACCAAGGGAGTGTCGCCCTAAGTGGCATTGTCCCTCCAGAGGCCTTCCTCCACTTCGATTCAAAAGATTTGATCCAGAGTAGTCTGGCGGTGACACTTATCTTCAAGTGTAGACAGGCGACTCAACTCAATCGAGACATCTCGCACAATTCTGAAAATTATCTCCATTTTAGCAAGGCGCACTCAAAGACGGCACCAGAAAATTTCATGGCTGTCTGAAAATTTCTAGGGAACTCCCTCATGGTTTTCCTTCAAAGCGAGGGGCAAAGTTGGCCTCTTTTATATTTATAAAAGCTAAGGCCGGATTGGCGGATATAATATATTTCTATAGCTAGTTAACTTATACTACTGTGTCCAAAAAATAAGGTGACATTGTATTTATTTTGAAAATATTTTATTTATTCTTCCAAATCAATTTCATCCCCTTCAAAGTAATCCCCTCCCGATGCAATGCACTAATGCCAACGAATTTTCCAATCTTTAAAACACTGGTTGTAGTCACTTTCCGGGATGGCCTTCAGTTCCGACTTCGCTGCGGCTTGAATCTCCTCTATCGTATCAAAACGGTGTCTCCGGAGCGGTCTTTTGAGCTTGTTGAACAGCCAGAAGTCGCACGGCGCCAGATCAGGTGAATACGGTGGTTGCGGAACGATATGGGTTGAGTTTTTGGCGAAATGATCACGAATTACGAGTGCGGTATGGGATGGTGCATTATCGTGGTGTAAAAACCAAGAATTGTCTTTCCACAATTTCGGCCTTTTTAGGCGGATAACGTTACGCAAACGACGCATAACGTTCAAATAATATTCCTTGTTGACTGTTTGGCCGGTTGGAAGGAATTCATAAAGCACAACACCACGATAATTGAAGAAAACAGTCAACATGACCTTGATTTTTGAGCGACTTTGGCGCGGTTTTTTTGGTCTCGGCTCTCCTTTGGCACGATATTCGCTCGATTGATCGGTTGTTTCGGGATCGTAAGCATAGATCCAAGTCTCATCGCCAGTTATAATGCGTTTCATGACATCCTGGTAGTTGGAAAGCATTGTTTCACGCACTTCAACGCGACGCCTTTTTTCCAAAAAAATCAATGTTTTCGGTACCAGTCGAGATTTGACGCGCTTGAGGCCCAAAGCATCCTTCAAAATGGTATTGACTGAGCCTTTCGATAAGCCAACTTCATCAGCAAAGTCTCCAATCGTTAACCGATGGTTTTCCAACACCAAATCTTTGATTTGTTGGACGTGAGCTTCATCGGTTGAGGTTGATGGTCGCCCAGAACGCTCTTCGTCTTCGACACTTTCGCGGCGGGCTTAGAAATCACTATACCACTTGTAAACATATTTTTAGACATAGCCTCATCATCAAAGGCTTTCTGCACCATCCTCAAATTTCGACATCGCGAAAAACGAAAAACTCACTTTTAGCAGCTCACAAAACGACGCGTATCTGAAACACTATGAATATATTTTGACATGAAATTTCACATAGATGTCACTGACAGTACTACCAACCTAAAAAGAAAGAAAAATTTCCAAATCCTTCGACGCGCAGTTTAAATTCATATGTCACCTAATTTTTTGGACACAGTAGTATTTCCTCTTTTTCAACGTACATTTATTTCATGTATATATATACATAAGTATGTTAAGTTGAATTTTAAATTATTGTAAGGTAGTCTTAAGTTTAAAATAAAAAAGGTACAGTATTTCTTAGTAATATAACTGTCTTAATAATAAGTTATAAGTAAAAGTAGTTATGGCAAGTCGAAAGACACAGCTTAGAGCGCCCGAATGGGTCCAGTAAGTAAATTATTTTAAGCATTTTTGTCTACTAATTAAGTATTCATATTCATAGAAATAAAAATAAAAATGAAATTAAAAAACTAAATATCGGTTAATATTTCTTAAAGCAGTGATGTTAAAATATTCTTTTTTAATAATTGTTTTTGATTTTTTTAACATACGTATACGAGTATATATATTTTTTTGTTTGTGCATAGTTTGTACTTCCCTACTCAAATATATCGGCTAAATTACCAGTGTAAATATTGTCAAATATTTTGTAAAATTATTTCAGTTAAAAGATAAATAAGTAAATCGTTTATATGTAAACGTTTATTTGTATCAACGAAGCTCTTACTATTTTCTATAGCGAAATCACCGGATGTTTCATTCAATCAGTCCCTTACCATCCCCAAAAAAACGCATCCTCGTCTCCACCGTGTTACACAAAAGATCTTCGTTCACTTCGTAATAAAAGAAATAAATTATGGCAGGCTTACATCAAAACTCGATCTGACTCCATACATCCGCTCTACCAAACCGCATATACACAATTCTCTGACCTATGCAACTCTCTCTACCTAGACTACGTTAACCATATGCAATCCTGCTTAATATCCGACCCCAAGTGATTCTACCAATTCATCAAAGTCAAAAGTAAATCAGATGGCTATCCCTCCACTCTCAATTATCTCGACTCTTCCTCACCAGACCCCAACATAATTGCTAATTTCTTCGGCGATTTCTTCAGACAATCATACGCGGTGCATGAAGAAGACCACGACCAGGATTATTTCAGATAACTAAATCATAGTACACACACAACCATGATATCTATCGAAATAACACCGGAGCAGGTAGCAGAGAAGATCACAAAGCTTAAAAACGATTTTTCCCCTGGCCCTGACGGTCTGCCTGCTATAGTGCTCAAAAAATGCTCCGATATCCTTGTTCGGCCTCTAACTTCACTGTTCCAACTCTCCATCTCGCAAGGCATTTTTTCCAACATTTGGAAAAACTCTTACATAGTCCCAATTCATAAGAAAGGTCCAAAAAATGATGTTGCAAACTACAGACCAATCGCGAAACTTTCGTCTATTCCCAAACTTTTTGAGAGTATCATCTACGACGCTATGCTCTTCCACTGCAAATCCATCATATCTCCTAACCAACATGGATTTCTCAGAGGAAGATCCACAACCACTAACTTAGTAGAATTTGTCTCCCGAACTCTATGCGCCTTAGAGGAAGGTACTGAAGTTGATGTTGTCGCCACCGACTTCAGCAAAGCCTTTGACAAAATATCGCACAGAATAATTATTCTCAAGCTCAAAGCTCTCGGCTTCCCCATAAGGTTTATTGACTGGATTAAGTCCTACCTAGATAACCGTCAATACGTTGTTCTTTTCAGATCCTCCAAATCCAAACCATTCTCGGCTACCTCAGGAGTCGCTCAAGGGAGCCATATTGGACCCATTATTTTCATTCTTACTATTAACGATGTCGACCTCATTATCCAAAACTCATACATATCTATTTACGCTGACGACATTAAATTATATACGCCCATATCGTCACCCGCTGACCACCACCTTCTCCAAGATGATCTGAATAGGTTTTCGATTTGGTGCCAAAAAAACTTCCTAGATCTAAACATTAGTAAATGCCAAGCTATCACTTACACACGAAAACGTCTACCACAGCCTTCCAGGACCTACCTCATCTTGAATCAACCTGTTCCGTTAGTCTCTTCTCTCCGCGATCTGGGTGTTATCTGTGATAGAGAACTCAACTTTCGCACACACATGGACTCCATCATTAGTCGGGCTAATTCCGCCCTTGGCTACGTTAAGCGATGGTCCAAAGAGTTCTCTAATCCCTACGTCACGAAAGCCCTTTACATTACTTTTGTTAGACCTCTACTTGAATATGCTTCCCAAGTCTGGTCCCCTTTCTATGAAACCCATATCCGCCGAATCGAGGCTGTTCAGCGCCGTTTTCTTCGCTTCGCACTTCGTGGTCTCCAATGGACAGACAGCTTAAACCTTCCACCATATACACATCGCTTGCAACTCATCAACCTACAGTCCCTGGAGCAACGCCGTGACATTGCCGACATCGTCTTCATTCACCAACTCTTATCCGGTTTGATTGACTGTCCCACGCTGCTCCAATCTATCTCTTTATTTACCAACCCACGTAACCTCAGATCAGTCCAACTCTTCCGCCTTAACCCACACCGCACCAATTACGGTTCTCATGAACCTATGTCTCGAATGTTGCGAAAGGCCAATGCCACGCAGGACATTTTTAATTTCCATCTCAACAGATCCACCCTTAAAAATATCCTTTCCTTTCACCTCTCACATTCCCCAAATACCTAGTTATAAGTTAGAATTAAGCATCGCTTGTAATAAGCTGAGTCCGGGGCATGCCCCCGGGCACTAAATAAAATAAAGATCTACAATTTTTTCAGTATGAAATAAATATCGATCTAGAACGATTCGATGCACTTGCGGCATTTGGAGCATCTTTTGGCCTTCCAGAGCGATGTGGGCTTTCGGTTCTTGTACGACCCATTTTTGATTCACTTAGCCACCAATAAACTGGAAAAATATTACAGCATCCATACCAATAATTGTTCAAAAGTTTTTTCTCATCATAAAACAATGTTTGATCAAAATGCGATTCCCCTGTTTATCCATTTATTTTTACTAAGCCGAGAGTAGCGTCAGTCAAAGGACTGAAGATGGGCAACGAATTGACGAAATACGATGGAACATCATACATAAACCAATGACAGATGATCCTCTCCCAAAGAGTCCTGATCATAATCAATTTAATATATATTTTACGATAACTACAAGATGGCCCCAAGAGAACTGGAATAGAACTCAAACATTTCGGTTAAGGATCTGAGCCTCAGACGTGTCGCTGAAAATCTGGTGCTAAAAGACCTGAATTCCGTGCGTAACAGGAATATTGCGGAAGAGATTATTTAAGCGGCTGAATCTGGCGACATTCATCCAACTCATAATAACATAAGACGGGAACTATGTTTACGACCATTCTTCCAGTTAACACTAGTTTTGATTTAATTAAACCGAAAGATCATAGCTGGCTCAGTTGAATAAACCAAGTTATAGTCGACGATCACACGGACGTCTTGCACATCCTTATTCAGCTCGTAGAGTTCGAGCTCGTTCCTTCACCATTATTCGACACCATTGCAGACAGAGGGTTGTATCCAATGGTGAATGTTGTGGCTTATTTCTAGTCCATCTTTCGGTTACATTAAGCAGAAGTGTCATCAGTTAAGATGCTAGCTATTTAAACAAATCCGAAGAAGCATCGATTGCCTAAGATAGGCTTCCGCAGGATCTCCACCAAAGTGTCTTTTTTGCTGTCGGTTTTTTTGGCTCATACCACAACTGCTGGAATGACTTGAAAAAGATATTGCCTTAAATGAGGAAACTTGCCTGTCGCATTATGTGTGAATCTTTCCTCCGCTTCTCATTCCTCCTCTATACTCGTTCCCTCCTGTTTCCTGGAGGATAAACTGTCTATTCTATTTAGCATTGAAGTCCCCGAGTTCGATTTTGACGTCTAAATTCAGACAGTAAGAATCCAGCTTTCTCCTTCATAACTAGATTTGTTTAACATGATTGTCTTGAGAAATCAATGCACTACCGCCATTTGGACTGGTTTGACTCGCTGATTATAATGGTCCATCATTTAATGGCTCAGGGACATTGGTTGTAAACAATCAGCACTATTAAGATGCTTGCGTTCCTCCACTCTTCTTGTTTTTTTTTTGTTTTTTTTTTGAGCAAAGAAAGCCATCATTTATCGGAATTCTAATCGAATCTAATATCGACACGTGTGCTTTTTAAACCTTGAGTTTTCGAGTTATTTTGTGAGGATCATTAACCATGATTTCGAACTTCTCATGAAAACCATCTATCATATACTTCACATAATTTGATTTTCCATTCGAGTGATTGACATGCATAATTGGAAACATGATAAAACTCTCAAATCTTTCGCTCCCTCGTGATTGGAGCCAGAAATTCAATTCAAATCTCATTTTGACTGCCAGGCTTCTGATGAATTGACACTCATTACGAGGATGAATTTTAATTTCATTCATAATTCGGATGAACGAGTGCATCTTTTTGTATTGAGGCAATGTAGGACAAAAAATGTATTTTCCCGAAAGTCACCTTTAAAAATAAATCAGTCTTTAGTCGAGTTCTGAGAAGAATTTTTGTTAGCTCAACCCGTGGAGTTGACCTTCGCATAAACTGTGTAGGTGCAGGACTGGATTTGGGTAAAAAAACGGTCTTTGGAAAATGCGCCCACATGCAAATCATGATGCAAATATAGGGTTAGCGTGGGATATAGTATTCTCCTCATTTCCCTTAATGGGCTTGGCTTTTCCATTTAAACGTCAATATTAGGAAAATGTTCATTGAGAAAGAAATATAATATTGAAATTCCTCAGTATCCATTTCGCCTGTTAACTGAATGAGGTTATTTCGAAATGACGAGCATTTAGACTTCAATCGGTTTTAGTTTTGTGAGAATGTGTGAATAGCTTTTAGCGCGGATAGTTCCAAATATTCCAGAGCTCACTTAAAAATGTGTTTTTTTTTTGGGCCACCCTGTCTGAAAATCATATGACGTATTGTTTTCTCTGATACATAAGGGCCCGCATTTTTTTTTTTGTCTTTTCCTCAATCTTTCAAATGCTGACGCTATTAACAGAAAATATCACAAAACTTATTTCGTTACTTTTTAGTCGCTGCAAAAAACACGTACTCGTAAATCTTTTAGGAAACCTACCAGATGAGAAGAGTCGTGAAATGTTTAAGAATATAGGCCACTTTACAAGTACACAGACATGTGAGTACCAAATTGCCGCCGTCCTTTATCCCTCTGTTAATTTGCAAAAAATTGAGGGATTTTCGGTCCCAAAGCGGCTTACCATTTAAATTGCCGTAAAAACAAAGTTTCAACATCAATAAGCAAGTTAACGTTTGTTTGCCCTCCCCTCCTAAATAAACAATATCGCCATCTGTCCACTTATTTTATATCAAGGATACCCTCCTTTGGAAATTATTACTAAGAGGAATGCTCTTGTGTTCGTACCTTACTTCAAGTCAAAAATAAATTCAAGGAATCAATAAAATCCTTGTGCTCTAAAGAAGCACCAACAAAGGACGAATTACCTTTAAGTTTTATTGGGCAAATCGCAGACGTGCTCGTAAGACCCCAGAGCGGGAGCCGTTTCAAAAGTTTTCATCTTATTTTTCAGAGAATCTGGCTAACTTGATTGCTAAAGTCATGCACTTTTACGCCGCCAGTAAACAACTTGCTTGGCAAACACATTCATATTGATTTTCTCGTAAAAACAAATAAATCAACAAAACCGTTTAATAATGTTTTGACTGGTGGCAAAGCTCCTTTTGCGTGATTATTTTTTCCATAAATTTTCTGTTTTTATTGGTACCTTGGTTACTTTTTGGTTTTATTATGACAGGGGCACAAAGATTCCAAATTCGACCGAAAAATAATTGGCGTACACAGGTTTTTTTTTTTCCTCTCACATTTTAAGTCGATTATTTTCATTTGGTGGGTTCTTTAATTTTTTGAATAGAAAATAGGAAAATTTGAAACGACATAGGCTTGTAGGCTTTTGATATTTTTTAAAATTAAATCTTGAATGAGAGCAAACGGCTTTTGTTTCAATTGAAAATAATTTTAATGATAATATTATTTTTTACAATATTCTGCTTCGAGTACAACAGTTTGCATGATAAGCGGATTGGCAAATACACAACAAAAAAATGGTCACGTGTTTATTGTTTGGGGACCAATCTTCTTTTTATATTTTAATAGAAAAAAATTTTAGTTGAAGTTAATTTACAAACTTTGTTTTGTTAAAATATTGTCGTGTTAAATTCCCTTATTGTAGAAACCCTGTGGTTCGAAAATCTGTTCTTTCATATTTGTATTTGTTATTATTTTTTGGAAATTCCCGCACTCACTTGCCGGAATGAATGGATGATGACGTATAGAAATACGCAAATCATGCAAGAGCCCCTTTTGTAGCAACCACCAAGCCAGACGGTCGAACCATAGGGTACGGGCGAAGTAAAGAAAAAAAAAGTGTCTTGATTTTATTTGTTTTCTAAAATATATTAAAACGTCTGATAACAAAAAAATATTTTGAATCCTCGCGAAAAATTCAGAATCAATCTTTCTCTGTGACTGACGGACGAACGGAAAACTGAGCTGTTGGGCACGGAACCCTAAAATGAATTAAGTACTTGACTTCTCAGACCACATTTTCGACAACAGCTCTGTTTGTATATTTTACCAACGCAGGCTTTATGAGGAAATGATACCTAACGCTCTTTTTGTGTCGTACAAGAGTTTACTATATATTGCATCTCTGAGTAGGATCGTATGACAAAAAGTTCCGTAAGAATCCATTTTTGTTGGTGCTCCTTTTGTTTAAAGATTTTCTTTCATCATTTCAATTTGTTCCTGATAGAATATCACTCGGATTCCACGCCACTCTTAGCTTACTTACCCTCTTCGATGGCACTACAGTAGCTTTTCGAGAGTTGCCCAATAAGTCTAGAGGAAGCTAGAAAATTCATCAGTCCTCTTGTGGCGGCAAGGTGACCGTCAAATACTTAAGCACAAGAATTTGTTTGCCCGAAACTAAGACTAGCCTATGGCATCATGCGTGACCACACCCAAAAACCTAAGGTTCGTCTTTTATAAGACGCTTATCTGAACTGATCA